>CM062820.1:1416311272-1416911272 GCA_031772625.1 Pinus tabuliformis | reverse complement strand
TAAGTGGCTGGACAATAGGCTACACAACTCCTTCTCCTGGGAAGGAGATAGGGAGGAGCTGATCTTCAATGCTCTCTCAGGGCCGAACTCCACATTCTTAACTCTGGGAGTGACAGGGTTGGTTGTACAAAGATCCACTAAGGGGCTAGCTTGGGCATCCTCCACCAACTTCTCTAAAGATAGTGCACTGGAAAGTGGATTCTGGATCAGGGTCTCAATTAAATCATCCTCGGTTGGGGGATTTCTTCTATTGGTTTCTATGGTACATAGAGGTGCTGAATACACCTCGTCTTCTTCTCCTTCTTCCAACCAGAGTGGTAAGTCATGCTCTAAAGAGGGTTGGGCAGGAGGGTATAGGACAAGTTGCTTGGACATAGGACCATTTTTGATGGTCATATTTCCAGCACGACAACTGATATAGGCATCTGCAGTGGCTAACCAAGGCCTTCCCAAAATGAGGGGATATCCAGTAAGCTTTGCCTTTGGTTGCAGAACCAGGAAGTCTGCAGGATACTCCCAAGAGTCAATAGAGACCAAGACATCCTCCACAATCCCTTCGGGAGTCACGGTGGAGCGATCTGCTAACTGCAGTACTGTCGAAGTCTTTCTCAAGGAACCCTGAAGATTGAGTTTAAGCATGGTATCCCTGGTCATCACATTGATGGCTGCCCCCAGATTAATCAAGGTGTGGGGGATAATGGTGCCATTGATGTGTACATCTACTACAGGACTTCCAGGATCTAGGTATTTTGGGCAGATGACTTGTCCTAGCATAAGGTCAGACAGTTGTCCTATGACGTTGATAGTTGAGGCATCTTTCTTCCGTCTGCCTGGGTGTTTGAAGCACTTCTCCTTAATCAGCTTGTTATATATTGGCACATCCTTGATGGCTTGGAGAAGTGGGATTTTAACACACAACTGTTTGAGCTCACCCAAAAGCTCATCTTCTTCTGGGTTCGGTTGTGTGGTGGCGGTTAATCTCTCAGGAAAGGGTGGAGTAGGCTTTGGTTCACTCTCCTGATGGTTTTCCTCATCCTCTGGGGGAGGAGGTTGGTGATCTGGAAGAGTCTTTCCAGATCTCAGATTGATCTCCTGGATCTCCACAGCATAGGTAGGGCATGAGGTCTCCCCAGTATATACCTGCTGAGCCTGTCTATTGTTGGGGTTCGGATTCGGTTGAGCAGGCATTTGAGGTTGCCTTGGAGGAGCAGGAGGTAATGGTTGTGGTTGAACTGGAGGTGGAGGCAGAATGGCAGGAGGCTTGTTGTATTGAGGCCTCCACCCCGACTGAGGTGCACTCCATTGAGGCTGCGACTGGGTATGTGAGTGATATGGATGAGAAGTAGGTTGAGTAGGGTACTGAGGTGGATAAGACCATGGAGGAGGCATGGACCAGGAAGGATGAGCAGGGGGACCCCAGGAAGGCATGGGAGTCAAGTGGTTGGGGTTGTAATAAGCTTGAGATGCCCCTTGCATCCCCTGCTGATAAGGTCTAGATCCTTGAGGCCTCCTTTGGTTGATGAAGTAGAGAGGTTCAGTGGGGGCTTCAGTTCCCTGGTACATGGCTTTAAACCCAGGCAAGGTTGGACACTGATTTGTTGGGTGGTACTCCTCACAAACGAAACACACTTCAACCGAATGCAATGGACATTCGTTCTTAGGGTGTCTTCTGGTGCACCTAGGGCAGAAGACAGCCAAGGCTCTCTCAGCTTCCTCTTTCTTTTGTTGGATCCTGAATGTGTCCAGCTGCATGGCAATGGTATGTCTCACCTCACTCTTAAGATCTTCTAATTGGTTTGTAAGCTCATGTTTAGAGAAAGGGACACCGGTGGAGAGGAGGTTTCCTCTACCTCGTGTTCTAGCTGCCCTGGAATGATTTCGAAACACAGTTTTGATGTCCTCATAAGGCAGTTGGTAAATGTCCCCCCCAGCTAACATGTGAAGGGTGTCTAGGAGATCTTCAGGGACTCCTCGGAGTAGAACCAACTTGAGGGATTCAGGGTCAAGTGTGCACCTGGCTCGTTTATAGCTAAGTTGGAACCTCTCCTCATAGTCCTCTAAAGACTCATCATTCCCCATGGTCATTCGAAAGATTTCTCCCTTGGTTTCCTTGGACCTACAATAATCCCTATACTTGGTATTGAAGGCTTGCTGCATCTGAGCCCAAGTGGTGATGCTATTCCCAGGTAATCCCATGAACCAACGTAGTGCTGCATCCTTGAGAGTGGAAGGGAAAGGCTTCAACTTTTTCTCATCCTCAGTATAGTCATAGGTTCGACAAAGGATAGCAAACTCAAACAAGAAGGTATCCGGATCCTCAGTGGTCAGTCCATGGAAGTGAGGCAAGGCAGAGGGGCTAATGTTTTTCATTTTCATATCCCCATTGGTTTCTCGGATGGGGAAAGCTCCTTCTATTCTCTCATCTTCTCTCCCATTATCAGCCATGGCTTCAGATGGAGTGGTTTCTAACTCTTCTTCGTCTATAGGGTCTTGGTATATTGCGGGATGTTCACCTATAGGTTCCTCTGGGTCACTGTCACCAAAGAAGAGAGAAGGGTGACTTAGTGATGTGGTGGGGGTGTTTGGTAGGAATTTGCCTGATCTATCTCGGTTCCTACGAGGCATGAAAGGGAAAGGACTCTTCTCTGTTTTTAGTGCTTTTGCTTTTTTCTTGTACCTGCAAAACTGAAACAAAGTGATCTACAACTAACTAGATTGCTCAAATGAAATTTGCGGAATTGGAAATATTAATCTAGGAAAGCAGGAAATATTAATCTAGGAAAGCAGGAAATACTAATCTAGGAAAGCAGGAAATACTAATCTAAGAAAGCAGGAAATACTAGTCTAAGAAAGCAGGAAAGTCTATGCTACTTTTGCAGAATGGAAATGAAGCAAACTACTTAGCAGAAGGTAAGAGTAGGAAAGTAGAGGAAAAGCAACAGGTGCTAATACTCTGACGCTTCCCCGGCAACGGCGCCAAAAAGATGGTGAGCTCCAGTATTGTAGCAATAATGCTACAACTCCTGGGGCTTCCTGTCTCTTAATTTTATCAACCCGGTAGTTCGTACAAACTTGGAAGCGACGGTGCTGTATGCACAAGTACTAGCCCTTGTCGCAGCTGTCACTTGGTCAGCTGGCACAAGTCCGCTAGGGCTTAAGCCAACTTCTATAGGCTCACAGAAGAAGCTTTATCAATGATGGACGAAAGTTAACTTCAAAGAAAGGCTACTCTACTTGACAAACTGAATCAAAAGCAACTTAAAGCATGTAAATCTATGAAACCCTAATTTAACTAGTCTATCCTCTATAATGCAAAGAATGTGGGTGCAACTCTTATGAATGCTGTCATTGCCTCTAACAAGTATGAATGCATGGGTCTAAGCTACTGGCATCATGAGAAATGTGTTTTTGTGTTTTTCCTTTAAGTGTGTGGAATGATGGTGATCTTGAGCTAACTAGGGTTTGGTTGTGCAGATGGGATGGAGAAGGAAGGAAAGCGTGGGATAGGTTGGGGAGGCTAGGAGAGGTCCCTAGGGATCCTTAGCACCCATCCACAGAGGTTCCTCGCATTCAGATGTTCAGCAACCGAGAGAGTGGCCTCCTAGAGGATGGCTTTGGAGAATCCTACAGGATACTCTGTTTTCTACAGGATGTCGAGAAATGGCTACAGGATGACCTACTGTGAATGTTTGGAGTGATGGAGGGATGGTGAAATGGTAGGGGGAGATGTGGAAGGTAGGGATGAAGTTGGTGATGGCCTTAGAAGCGAAAGATTAGGATGGGAGCTGAGTGTAGGAAAGAGGATGGAAGGTGAAGGGCTATGTCAACGAAAGGCGAGAGAATGGAGACACGTGAGGAATGCAAGACTTGATGAGGTAACAGAGCGGAGCAGGGGTCAAAGAGATGTCTGCATGCGTGATCAAGATGGAGGACAAAGTGATGGAACGAGAGAGAGAGGGAGAGCAGTGTAAGTGAAACAAATGATTATGACTGTTACTTAACCAAAAATGCATCAACCTAAACTACTTGTGCTTGTAAATTCAATGAGCAACAATCGAAATGTGAAAGAGAACGTGCATGAAGCTGTGGTAAGGAAGTGCAGTGCATGAGTGGATGACAAGGAAGCATCTAACGTAACAGTGACTGTATCGCAGCAATCATCAAGTGAAGAAATGCGTGTTTTTGGTGGCTAGCTTTGGGCTGCACCCCAATCTTCACGAAAGATGGCAGTGAGTCCTAACAGCCTTTTTGTTGGAGCTCCAATGGACTCTATCTATCCTCTGCTACACTAATTGACTGTAAACAAACTCACCATAAGCAAATCCTATCTACTCATGAAAAAGACCAACTCATCAACTTGTAATTCGAATTGCATATGTAAATGGAAAGCTTACAATGCTGCAATGAAATGGAAATAACACTACAACAGAGGGGATCTATGGCTCTCAGGTTGGGCCCTAACCTGAGAGCTATAGTCTCCTTAAGGAACTCAGAACTAGATCACAAACTGTCTTCTTTATTCATAACTGATATCATGCCAAATTGGCTTACAAAAGAGAACGAAACTTGAGCTGTGCTCCAAAATTACAATAGTAATACGAGAGTTTCAACAACCTAACCAAGGCTAAGGCTTCTATACTTATACAAAACGATGCTCCAACAGATATCCATGATTCTAGGAGCTCGGCTGTTCAATCTATAGTTTAACTGCTGATCCTGTAGGATGGTCATAAATGCTGTTTCCTGTAGAGAAGTTTTGAACTGTTGTTCCTGTAGAACAGCTGGCCGTGTATTAAGCTCGGAGGGAGGCTGAAGTGGGCTCGGAGTTCTTGGTGAGGATCACGAGGAATGTCCCCCAAAACCGTGGACAACCTCTCCTTATGTCAGCAATGCCAACTCGTTGTCTCCTTGCCACCTTTTCGTTGTCTTTTGCTCCCTTTTAATGCCAAAACCTGGAATCACAATGCATTAGCTACGTGGATAAAGTGCCTATCCTTTCTCCTACAAACAACATGAATAAACTAAGAAGTGTATGCATAAACAATAAAAATGAATGGTTTGAGCAAGCAAAATAGGCCAAAAATGAGCCCAAGTTGTACCAAAATTGGGGCTCATCAACTTGACAAGCACAAAGCTAGTCTTGTGGCAAAAGGTTTTGCACAGAAGGAAGGGGTCGATTATGAGGAGACTTTTGCCCCCACAACAAAATGGTCTACCATCCGGACATTCTTTTCCGTAGTAGCTCAGAACAGTTGGAAAGTCCATCAAATGGATGTAAAAAACTGCTTTATTGAATGGAGATCTAAAAGAGAATGTTTTTATGTCCCAACCTGAAGGATTTTCTGTGAAAGGACATGAACATAAAGTATGCAAACTTGTGAAGTCCTTGTATGGCCTCAAACAAGCACCGTGAGCCTAGTATTAAAAACTAACTAAGTATCTTCTGAAACTCAATTTCTAACATTATGATCTTGATGATGCAACTTTATTTGTCAAGAAAGTTGGAAAAATAGCTGTATATCTTGTGGTATATGTAGATGATCTTTTGATGACAAGGAACAATGAAAGCTACATGGCATACATAAGGAAGGAATTGGGGAAAAGTTTTGAAATGACTGATTTGAGCTATGTCCATTACTATCTTGGTATTGAAGTAACCCAACATTCGAAGTCCATATTTCTTTCTCAAAAGAAATACATTGGAGATCTATTGAACATGTTTGGCATGACAGAATGCAATCCTCTTACTACTCCATTGGAACAAAACTTAAACCTCACATCTATTGAAGGAAAAGAATTTGAGGAGGCAACAAAGTATAGACAACTTGTAGGAAGTCTCAACTACCTAACTACTAGCAGACCAGACATTTCGTTTGCTATTGGAATCCTCTCCAGGTTTATGAAAGAGCCTTGTGAGGGACATTGGTCTACTGTAAAAAGAGTTCTAAGGTACTTGAAGGGAACTCAAGACTTTGGAATCAAGTATACACAGGTGGACGACTTCAGCTTGATTGGATACTCTGATTCAGACTTCGATGGAGACAAAGAAACTAGGGTCTCTACTTCAGGATATGTTATGAGTCTTGGATCAGGAGCTTTCTCCTGGAGATCATGCAAACAATTAGTTCCAACGGATTCCACAACAGAAGAAAAATATGTGGTAGCAGCTGAAGCAACAAAAGAAATTATGTGGCTCAGGAAAATTCTTGAAGATTTGCAGGTAAAACAAGTACAATCCACTCCACTCATGATTGACAATACCTCTGCAATAAAGTTGGCCAAGAACCCAAAGTTCCATGATTGAATGAAGCACATCAATACCAAATATCATCTAATTCAACATCATGTTGAGGCCAAAACAATCCATCTTTGTAATTGTTACACTAATGAGAAAATTTTCGACATCTTCACCAAAGCACTTGGAAGAGAAAAGCTTGAACGATTCATAATTATGCTTGGACTCCACCAACATCCCTTCAGATTAAAGGGGGGAATGTTGACACCTAATCATCAGGATTGGGTGAATATAATGTAAATAAATAATAAGTAATATGAATAGTCATTAGGAGATGAAGTGAACAGTCTCTCACTCATGTATATAATAAAGAACAACCTGAAGGAATATGATATAAAAATCAATTTTGCTTTGAGGAGTTACTGCCTAGCCTGCCAAGTTTAGGGTTGTGTCATGTCCATTAGGTACCATTTCCATTGACTCAGCACCAGAGGTTTGTGAGTCAAATAGTGACTGGGATGCCTGAATCCAAAAAGGGCATGAAGGTACATGACTGAGATGTACCAAAGGAAAATCTTACAAGGGGACCATTCCCCTCATGCAGCAGGGCCATAGGTTTGAAAAACCCATGGAGTTTGAGATTCATGATCAGGAATCTCATGTATGCAGGCAGTGGAAATCCCTCTATGGATTGAAGCAAAACACCCCAGGCATAGTATGATAGGATCGATAGTTGTTTGATAAAGTTGAGATTCAATAGGAGTGAAATGGATCCAAACCATTCAAAGTTTGTGGATGACAGACCTCTCATACCGACACCTATGTCTGACAAGTGCAGACCCTCTCATTTGAGGAAGGTAGAGGGAGTTGGATTCTGGATGTGAAATCATAAACTGCAAGCCTGTGACTACCTCAAGTAAGTTATACAGGAGTGATGTCAGACCAAACTTTGGAAAGTTCTTGGTGAACTTCCATCCGGACAAATGTTTTGCAGTTAGCACGGGGAGCTCATATTTGGTTGAGCTTCACTGGATTGTTTCCAAGAATCTTCTAAGATGTCTTCAGGGCACAATCTCTCATGGATTGAGATACACTGCCAGAAATATGAAACTGCATGATTATTCGAATGCTGATTGGGCAAGCAGTGTGAAGGATCATTGGAGCACTTCTTAGTGTTGTTTATCTTTGGATTCTACTTCAATATCATGGATGAGCAGGAATCAGAAGTTGGTAGTTATAAGCACCGTTGAGACCGAATACATATCTATGAGTATGATCTCATATGAAGCTACCTGGTTGGGGAAGCTCTTCAGTGAGTTGTTTGTACACATGATGAATACCACTATGATTCTCTGTAACAACCAAAGGTGGGATTCGATTATTGAGGAATCCCATATTCAACAATTGATCCAACAGATAGACATCAAATACGACCTTATCTAGGATATGGTAAGTTGATGAGCAAGGAGGCTCCATTGCACTGAGATGATGTACAGGTCGCTAAAACCTCGGGGGGAAAGATCAAATCTATGATTTTTCCAAATGACTTGGAGTCGTCAAGAAACCCTTGTACGAGGGTCATTCATGTTGCATACATTGAGCTCTAGGAGCTCTGGGGGCTTGCGGTTCTTACTGGAGCAACATATGACCATAGGGTGACTCACCCTGCCCTGGTGGTGCGCACTGATACAAGATGATTTTCTCTCTTGTGGGACAAGATGATTCACTCTCTTGTGGGATAGGATGATTCACTCTTCTATGGATAGGATGATTTGCTCTCCTGTGAACAAGATGATTCGCTCTCTTGTTGGACAAGATGATTCGCTCTCTTATGGGACAAGATGAATCACTCTCTTGTGGAACAGGATGATTCGCTCTCCTGTGTAGCAGGATGATTAGTTCTCCTGTGAGGTTCGGATGATGTGTTCTCCAAGACAAATGTAGTAGGATGATTAGTTCTCCTGTGAGGCCTGGATGATGTGTTCTCCATGGCAATTGTAGTAGGATGATTAGTTCTCCTATGAGGTCTGGATAATGTGTTCTCCATGACAAATGTAGCAGGAGGATTAGTTCCCCTGTGAGGCCTAGATGATGTGTTCTCCATGGCAATTGTAGTAGTATGATTAGTTGTCCCATGAGGATGGGATTGATTAATTTCTCCAGTCGAGGCATCCTACCCATGCAGTTTGGGACTCATGGGAAGTACCTCTCATCTAATCAATGAGCAGGGAAATGAGGATAGGGACCATAGTAGTACCAATGGACGCATCATTATATCTACCATACTCCCTATGCTAGGATGACCCTCATTGATCTGGGATCAATGACACTGGTCTAGGACCAGTGGTAGGAGTTGTACCTACTATGACACCGACTTCGGGTTGGTTGAGGACTGGTCTAGGACCAGTGGTACACACTCTGAGACTGACATTGATTCAGTGGATTGATCTGGGAGCAGTGGTAGGAGTTGTACCTAATATGACACTGACTTTGGGTCGGTTGAGACTGGTCTGGGACCAGGGGTACATACTATGATACTGACTACGTGTCAGTGCAGGAATGGTCTAGGAGCAAGGAGAGTGGTACATACTATGACATTGACTTTGAGTCGGTTGAGACTAGTCTGGGACTACTGGTACACTCTCTGAGACTGTGATATTGGTCTGGGACCAATGGTAGGAGTGGTACCCACTTTGACACTGACTTTGGGTTAGTTGAGACTGGTTTGGGACTAGTGATACGCACTTTGAGACTGACTTCGTGTCAGTGGATAGTGGTATGAAACATTATCGATCAATTCTTCTTCTTCATGGTTTAGCAGAGCTAAGTAGAGCTAAGTTGAGTAGAGCCGGCAGAGCTAAGTAGAGCAAAGCAGAGCTAGCAGAGAAGAACAAAGCTAGAAGAGCTAGCAGAGTTGATCAAAGCAGAGCTGGGCATAACAGTGTAGGGCACTGATGGCAAAGATAGTATAGTCAGACTTATGGATCAATGGATGGAGCTCTCCCTAGTTGAGAGGGAAGGTTAAATTGGCAACTAGGGCCAAACTCCATGTGGGTCAGCTTATTTATGGCAGTTGATATTTTTATTGGATCCCTCTCGTTGAGAGGTGTAGGATTGATCTAAATATCATCCGATTCCGATAAGTATTTATGGAGATATGAATTTATTTTGATTATGGATTTCTTATCTAACTGAACAACAACTTGAGTAGGCTCAAAAGCCAAATAGTTGTGCCCATTCATCATCTACATTTTCAGTATAAATATGAAGGACTTGAAATCATTTGAGAGACACCTCTTCATGTGTAGTCTCCTCCTCTCCACGTCTTGGGTTTTTGGTGAAGGAGAGACACAATGAAGATACGCTAGACTAAAGATGATGCCCTAACTGCTATAAAGCCTTAGCCACAATAAGCCGCAGGCTTATGAGGATGCATGCAGAGACCTTATACGCTATTAATGGATACCATTAATACACAGATCAAGGAATATACTGATGCTGTACAATGATACGCAGATCTGGGAATACGTTGTTCCTTACATGCAAAACAGTCTCATGATAAATTTGCTCTGTTGTCATATGGAAGAGCCGCAGCCATTATATGCTGATCATGAGGAGAACGCAATACATAAGGAGATATAATATGCATATGGGAATAAATGCCACGCGGTTATAATACGCATATGGGAATGAGCATACGGGAATGAGCATATGGGAATGAATGCGATGCAATCATACCACACAATTATAATATCCATATGGGAATAAAAGACACGCAGTCATATAATATACCTTGCTGTAATGTAAACGTTGGACCATAGACGCTATAGTACATAGGTTATATATATACGCTAGACAGGTATACACACTGGGCAGTCATGGTTATATATACACTAGTTAGGTAGTCATTAATGGACCACTGTCATCAAGCCGTAGTGATGAAGAAGTAAATGTAGTCATGGTATTGGAGGAATACCAATATGTTGTGCATAATGGGATTGTGTGGAACTATAGCCTAGTTGCTTTGCTAGGCTACAAGCCATAGCAAGTAGCTAAGGCTGATATGTATATGAACTCCATAATGAAGCAACAGAAGGATAGCATGGGCAACATTATGAGCAACATGATGGGCAGCATTATGAGCAGCATGATGTATGATACATGGAGCATGGGTAGCAGCGTGATGTGTGAGATCATGAGTAGCAATGATGATGCATGATGCAGCACGATGGTGCTACACGGTAAGGTGCAGCAAATAGACGAGATGCAGCACAAAGATAAGTGAAGGAGTGACCTTGGAGAATCAGTTGAAGCAAAATGCCTTCAACTGATCTCATCATTCTAAATGTACTACTTCTCTCCTTCTCTACTGAACTTTGAAGAACATAAAAGAAGAATTGATCAAGGGTTTCCCCACACATTTTGGGGTTTGTCCCTGGCTAGCACCACATCTTATGTCCTCTTGTCTTGGCTTGTCTTCTGCGATTTATATTTATGTTCTATCTGCAGTTTATCTTAACGCTGATGTGATTGCTAACTGTGAAAATTTAAATAAATTTCTCTAGCATAGAACATACCTAAAATTAACACTGAAGGAGCCACTGAACCACTCTATTTCATGAACCAAAGGAGACCGCATGGACCTAGACCATACTAGCAGGGGATGTAAGGGACATCTCAGGCATACTACAACCCCAACCAAGTCACTTCCATACCTTCTTGGGGACCCCCTGCTCATCCTTCCTGGTCCACACCTCCTCCTTGGTCCTTTCCATCTCAATATCATGCCCAACCAACCGCTCATTCATTTCAATCCTATGCTCAGCCGCAACCTCAGTGGAAGGCATCTCATTAGGGGTGGAATCCCCAGTACAACTCTCCTCTTGCTCTTTTGCCTCCACCACCTGTTCAACCACAACCATTTCCTCCTGCTCCACCAAGGCAACCCCAAATGCCTGCCCAGCCGAACCCGCACCCGAACAACAGACAGGCTCAACAAGTATATAGTGGGGAACCATCATGCCCAACATATGTTGTGGAAATTCAAGAGTTTAACCTACAATCTAGGAAGGTTCTCCTAGATAGCCATCCTCCACCTAGGGACGTTGAGGAAGATAAAGAGGAAAGTGAACCTAAAGAAATTCCACCCTTTCCTGAGAGACTATCTGGGACAACACAACCTACCCCAGAAGAAACTAAAATTTTGGGAGAATTGAAATAGTTATGTGTGAAGATACCACTTCTCCAAGCCATAAAAGATGTGCCTATATATAATAGGTTGATCAAAGAGAATTTCTTTAGGCATCCAGGCAGGTGCAAGAGAGATGCCCCAACCATCAATGTCATAGGATAACTATCTGACCTGATGTTGGGTAGGTAATCTATCCAAAATATCTGGACCCTGGAAGCCCAGTAGTTGATGTCCACATCAATGGCACCTTGATCCCACATACCTTGATTGATCTGGGCACTGCCATTAATGTGATGACAAAGTACACAATGCTCAAACTTAACCTCCAGGGCTCCTTGAGGAATATCACGACAATACTGCAGCTAGTAGAACACTCCACCATGACCCCTAAAGGGATTGTGGAAGATGTGATGGTCTCCATTGATTCTTGGGAGTACCCTGTTGATTTCTTAGCTCTAGAGCTGAAGGCAAAGCTCACTAGGTATCCTCTCATCCTGGGAAGACCCTGGTTGGCTACTGCCGATGCCTACATCAGCTGTCAAGCTGGGAACATGACCATCAAGAACAGGCATATGTCCAAACAATTAATCCTATACCCTCCTACCCAACCCTTGCTAGAACATGATATACCTCTCTAGTTGGGGGAGGAGGATGAGGATGAAGTCTATTTTGCACCACTTTGTGCATTAGAAATTGCCATGGGGGGAAACCGCAAGATGAGGATGATATCATTGAAAATGTAATTCAGAATCCACCCCCCAATATCTTACCATCAGAAGAAATAGTGAAAGAAACCCAAAAGAACCCCTTAACTAATCTCTGTGTGGCCAACCCGACCTCTCTCCGTGTTAAGAGTATAGAGTTCAACCCAAGAAGAACCTTGAAAATCAATCCATCCCTATCCACTTCCCAGAAGAAGGAGTTGTGTATCTTATTGAGAAAATGTTTAGATGCCTTCGCCTGGAATTATAAGGAGATGAAGAGAGTGCACCCTTCAGTATGTACTCATCATATATACATTAAGGAAGATTGCAAACCAGTCAGGCAACCTCAAAGGAGGATGAATGCAGCACTTAAAGACATTGTTAAGGAAGAACTGAAAAAAATTACTTGATGCAGGATTCATCTACCCCATCTCTGACAGTGAATGGGTCTCTCCTTTGGTACTAGTGCCAAAGAAAAATGGTAAGTGGAGAATCTGTGTTGACTATCGGGAATTGGACAAAGCCACTAAAAATGACCATTTTCCTTTGCCTTTCATAGATCAAGTGTTAGATGGTCTGGAAAGGAAAAAGTTTTTCTCCTTCCTAGATGGGTTTAGCGGGTAAAATCAGATTCAAATCAGCCCGAAAGACCAAGAAAAGACCACTTTCACTTGTCTTTGGGGTACCTTTGGATATCGGGTCCTTCATTTTGGTTTGTGCAATGCTCCAGCCACTTTCCAGAGAGTCGTATTGAGTATGTTTTCTAAACTTGTTCATGATGCAGTGGAAATATATATGGATGATTTTACTCCTTATGGTTTTGACTTTCAGGAAGCTTTATCTAACCTAAAAAAATCTTGGACAATTGTATTGAGATGAACCTGTCCCTCAATCTAGAAAAATGTGAATTTTTGATGACTGAAAGGACCATGCTAGGTCATATAATATCACATCAAGGATTGCAAGTGGACCCCAACAAAATTGCCATCATCCAAAGGGTCCCACCTCCTCAAAAGGTGAGAGATGTCAGAAGTTTCCTAGGCTTAGCTGGGTATTACCGAAGATTCATTAAAGATTTTAGTAGGCTAGCCTCTCCGTTGTTTGGTCTTGTAGGAAAAGATGTCAAATTTGTATGGTCAGAAAACTGTCAAGAAGCCTTAGATACCTTTAAGAGTAAACTTGCGACTGCCCCAATTTTGAGAGGCCCAAATTGGGCCCTACCTTTCCACATTCACACACATGCCTTGAAAAAAGCATTAGGAGCAGCCTTAAACAAATTGATGAAAAGTTACCTTATGCCATATGATTTATAAGCAAAAATTTGTCAAAGGCAGAGTTAAAATACACAGTGACTGAGAAGGAACTCTTAGCTATTGTGCATTCTTTAAACAAATTCAGACATTATATCACACGCTATCAGAACTTCGTGCACACTGATCATGATGCAATTAGATATTTAATGAACAAATCGGATGTGAATGCTCACATTATTAGATGGTTGCTTTTACTACAACAATTTGATTTGACCATTGTTGATAATTCTGGTAAATAAAATGTTGTTGCTGAATTTTTGTCTAGAGTAAATTTGCCTACAAGTGAAGAAGGAATGGTGGATGATCAAATGCCAGATGAGCACTTGTTTGCTATCTCAGTACTCTCTCCATGGTTTGTTGATATAGCAAACTACTTGGTTTCAATATAGTTCCCACCACACTTGTCCTCGAAGGAGAAGAGAAATATAGTGAGGAAAATCGCCCCTTTCACCTGGATTGGGGGTAATCTCTTCAGACTTGGCCTAGATCGGATCTTGAGAATATGTGTTAGGGAGAAGGAATTTTTTGACATCCTTCTGACTTGTTGTTGGGTCCCTATAATACTAGTGATTACCCCATTACTATTGTAGTTATACCCCTTATTTATATTGTTGTGCCCCTATTACCCCCATGTTGTTATTTCTGTGCCACATAGAATCCCTCTATTTTTATTTTTGTGGCTTTATATTATTATTGTTAGGTCGGCTGGATTATATTATGACTCCTTAGACTCCTATATATAGAAAGGAGGTTTTGTCATTTGTATCATCCAAGAATTGTTTATTTATGTAATGTAAAGGAGGTTGCCCCCTCGAAGAGGCTGAATTCTAAGGCGTTGATCTATCTTTTCTATCTTTTCTTGAGCTAGTTTCATAACATTTGGTATCAGAGCTTTGGATTCTAGGGTTTCGCTGCTCCAAACAGGTCATCGTGGCATTTTATCTATAACTTTTTTTCTGTGACCTTTCAGAAGTCGCAAAAAAAAACCCATTTGAGAAGAAATCGCGTTTAACCTTGGGTCCAAATTTTAGAGCCTTTTGTGCAATAGTTGCGGAGATATGATCTGAGGAAGTTGGTCTTTTTGCAGACTCCTGAATTACATTCAAAACAGGTGACCTGGGGAAAATCGTCATAACTTTCTCTCTGGGGATCGGATTGAAATTTTGTAAGAAGGTACATAAATAGGACGGATTTTAGTTTCTTGTATGCATTTTTCAGATCCATAGGTCGAAACAGTGACTCGTGGCACGTTGTACAAGTTCGCTCTACTGAACTAGTCTATAATCAAGTCATTGTGGGAGATTTCGCATAACTCTTCCTTGGAGAATCCAAATTGGGTCAGAATTGTGGCATTGGAAAGAGGACACAGAAGGCTACTACAGATCGCAATTTCAAAATTGGAGGATCTGGAATTACAGAGATACATCAGATTCAATATCAGGCTTCTACAAAGTGAAAAAAGATGTGTAGTTTTTTTTAATTTTTGTGTACGCTGGGTTTGAAGGAATTCAAAGGGCATAGTAAAGAATTATTATTGGTAACTGATGCCCCGAGGAAAGAAAATGCAAACACCTAGTAAGGAACCTGAAAGCTCTAGCATGACTCATGAAGAACAGGAAGAAATGCTACATGATATATCAAAATTACAAGAACAAGTGTAACAAATGTCACGCTCACAAAAGCTAACAGAAGCTAAGATAAGTGGCGTGGAATCTAAGATAAATGGAGTGGAATCTAAGATAAATGGCGTGGAATCCAAGATAAATGGTGTGGAATCTAAGATAAAGGGCATGGAAGCTAAGATGGATGATTCGAAGACAGATTTGAAGAGAGACATGGCAGATTTGAAGACAGACATGGCAGATTTGAAGACAAATTTGACAAATTTTCTACAAGAAATACTTACTAATGGTGAAAAGGTTGTAAAGGAAACTCATGATGTGAACAAAAGTAATGTTAATCATGATTCCATAGACTCTAATGTTGGATCGAAGACCCACCATGTTCCAAAAATCGATATGAGAAAGTTTGATGGCAAGGATCCCGCCACATGGAAATTACAGATGGAGCAGTTCTTTGATCTCAATAATGTGCAAAACACACAAAAGGTACGTATGGCAACTATATATTTGGAACCAAATCAGTTTGTATGGTATCAATGGCTTTGCTCTCGTAAAAAATTTATCACTTGGGCAATTTTTACGGAAGAATTGATAGTACATTATGAAGATACAAAAAGCAACACTTTTTTTAGTCAATTGATAAGTCTCAAACAAAAGGGTTCAGTAATGGAGCACATTGAGGAGTTCCAAAAATTGAACATAAGGGTAAAAGATATTCCAGAGGAGCATAGGATTGATGTGTTCATAGGGTCTTTAAAGGATAATATCCAACATGATGTTCGCCTTTGGGAACCTGATTCATTAGAGAAGGCATTTAGGTTAGCAAGAAAAATGGAAAGCAAAATTATGGCAACCAGGAAGCATACCACTCACAACTATAAAGACGGAAGTGTTGTTTCCCCTAGTCTTCCACAACATATAAGGTTGACACCACAACAATTGGAAGAAAAAAGAGCAAAAGGGCTTTGTTACAGTTGTGATAGCAAATACACTAAAGGTCATAAGTGTGCTGAGAAGAAATTATTCTACATAGATTGTGAAGAGGAAGAAGAAAAGGAGCAAGAAAGGTCAAAAGAAGAAGATATACTCCAGGAACAAAGCCTAAATGAAGAAAAAATAAATCTGACCATATCTTGTAATGCATTGGCGGGAATTACCACTCCTCAAACCATCAAGATAGAAGGACAAATCTAGTAGACAAAGGTAATAGTGTTGATTGATTCAGGAAGCACCCACAATTTTATTCATTGTAGGGTAGCAAAAGAATTGAATTGCTTCCTATATCCAACACCAGAGTGTCAAGTGATGATTGCAAATGGAGGAACAATAAATTGCTCTGGAAGGTGCCATAATATCAAGCTATCCATGGGAGAATATGTACTGACTAGCCGAATGCTTTCCATTCCAATGGGAGGTGCTGATGTTGTACTAGGAGTCCAATGGCTACAATCCTTGGGTACAATAGATTTTAATTTTCAAGAACTTTTCATCAAATTTTCTACGGAAGGAAAGGAAGTTGAATTAAGGGGTATTGTAGGGAAACCAGGAAAGATAATCAGCTCTCATGGTATGACAAAGCTTCTAAAAAAGGAGCAAAGAGGTGTAATTGCACAATTATGCTCGCTAGATGTTTCCCCATTGGAATCATCTATTTCTCCAGATCTCCAAAAAGTCCTGGACAATCATTCGAAGGTATTTGAGACTCCCAAGGGTCTCCCACCTATGCGTGATCATGATCATGCTATTCATCTGATTCCTGGAAGTGTTCCTCCAAACATCAGGTCGTATAGATATCCCTATGTCCAAAAAAGTGAAATTGAATGTATGGTTGCAGAAATGTTAGAGGCTGGTATAATTCAACCAAGTCAAAGTTCTTTCTCTGCTCCAGTAGTATTGGTGCACAAGAAGGATGGATCATGGCGCATGTGTCCGGATTATAGGGAGCTCAACAAGCTCACTATTAAATATAAGTTCCCCATTCCTGTCATTGATGAATTACTGGATGAATTGCATGGATCAATTTACTTCACCAAGTTGGATCTTTGTTCAGGATATCATCAAATTAGAATGAAGATTGAAGACATTTCGAAAACGGCATTTAGAACTCATGAGGGTAATTATGAATTTTTGGTCATGCCTTTTGGCCTTACCAATGCACCTTCAACATTTCAAGGTTTGATGAATTCAATTTTCAAACCATTCCTTAGAAAATTTGTGTTAGTATTTTTTGATGATATACTAATCTACAACAAGTCTTGGAAGGATCATGTTGAACATGTTGACAAGGTGCTACAACTATTGGAGGAGAAACAATTATATGCAAAAAGATCCAAATGTTTCTTTGGAGTCCAGGAGGTGGAATATTTGGGTCATATTGTATCTCATGAAGGAGTTAAGGTAGACCCTAGCAAAATTAAAGCCATTAAGGAATGGACAATCCCCACATCCATAAAGCATCTGCGAGGATTTCTTGGGTTGACAGGGTATTATCGCAAATTTGTTAAGAATTATGGGAGAATAATAGCACCTCTAACAAAATTATTGAAGAAAGATGCATTTTCATGGACTCCGGAAGCAACAAAGGCCTTTGAACATCTTAAAGAGGCAATGTGCCAAGCACCGGTCTTAGCTACACCGGACTTCACAAAAACCTTTATTGTGGAATGTGATGCTTCAGGAAATGGAATTGGTGTTGTTCTAATGCAAGATGAAAGACCCATTGCTTTTGAAAGTCGTCCAATCAAGGGAAAGTTTTTAAGCAAAGCTATTTATGAGAAGGAAATGTTGGCAATACTCCATGCACTTAAGAAATGGCGACCCTACCTAATGGGAAGACACTTCAAGGTAAAAATGGATCATGATAGCCTTAAATACTTTTTAGAACAAAGATTATCCTCTGAAGAGCAACAAAAGTGGGTCACAAAGATGTTGGGTTATGAATTTGAAATCATCTACAAAAAAGGGAAGCAAAATGTGGTGGCAGATGCACTTTCAAGAAAGGATGAGGATGTGGAAGCATTGTTGTGCGCCATTTCTATTATTGAACCAGATTGGATAAACGAAGCAAGGGGGGAATGGAAGAATGATGAAGAAGTGTGGGCACTTATTCGAAAGCTACAACAAGATTCCAGTACGTCTGATACATTTAGCTGGAAAAATGATTTGTTATGGTACAAAGATCGCTTATACCTCTGTAAGAATTCCCAGCTAAAACAAAAGATTCTTATGGAAATGCACACTTCTCCCTTAGGAGGGCACTCAGGATTTTTAAAAACTTACCATAAGGTTAAGAAGGAATTTTTTTGGGATGGCCTTAAACCAGATATTCAAAAGTTTATGGCGGAATGTTTGGTTTGCCAACAAAATAAAGTTGAAACAATTAAGACACCGGGTCTACTACAACCTTTATCCATTCCAAGCCAACGTTGGGAGGAGGTTTCAATGGATTTTATCACAGGTTTACCCAAGTCTGAGGGAAAGAGTGTAATCATGGTGGTAGTTGACATACTTACCAAGTATGCACACTTTTGTGCATTATAACATCCATTTAAAGCTAGTACAGTTTCTATTGCATTTATGGAAACAATTCAAAAGCTACATGGAAACCCAAAGATTATTGTAAGTGACAGAGATCCCATTTTCACTGGAAATTTTTGGACAGAACTATTTTCTTGTCTTGGTACTCAGCTAGCTCATAGCTCATCTTATCATCCTCAATCTGATGGGAAAACTGATATAGTAAACAAATGTTTGGAAGGATATCTTCGTTGCTTTGTTTCTGATAAACAGACACAATGGGTCAAATGGTTGCCTCTGGCTGAATGGTGGTATAACACGTCCTTCCATACAGCAACAAAAATGACCCCATTTATGGCACTTTATGGGTATCAACCACCATCCATCACATCATATTTAAGAGAAAATTCTAAGGTTCAGGCAGTGGAACATCACATCGAACATCAAAAACAAGTCCTCCAACTCTTAAAGGATAACCTCGTGTTGGCACAAAATAGAATGAAACAATAGGCAGATCAACATTGTAGTGAAAGAAGTTTTGATGTAGGTGATTGGGTATTCCTACGGCTACAACCATATAAGCAAATGTCCCTAAAGCAAGCTAAGAAGGATAATAAATTATCACCAAAGTATTATGGTCCGTACAAGGTGTTGCAAAAGATTGGTACTATGGCATACAAATTGGAGCTTCCTGCAGCTTCTCGATTGCACCCAGTTTTCCATGTTTCATGTTTAAAGAAGGTTATAGGTGACAAGCTCCCAATTCAAACAATATTGCTAGAACTTGACGAGGACGGAAAAATTATATTGGAATCGGAAGCAGTCACAGAAACAAGAACTCGAAAGCTACGAAATCGATCAATTTCAGAGTATCTTATCAAGTGGAATAACTTATCCACTGAAGATTCCACATGGGAGGATGAGAATTTTATGCAGAAGTATCTAGAACTACTCAAGTGTTGAGGACAACACTTTTTTGAAGGAGAGGGGCGTGTTGGGTCCCTATAATACTAGTGATTACCCAATTACTATTGTAGTTATACCCCTTATTTATATTGTTGTGCCCCTATTACCCCCATGTTGTTATTTCTGTGCCCCATAGAATCCCTCTATTGTTATTTTTGTGGCTTTATATTATTATTGTTAGGTCGGCTGGATTATATTGTGACTCCTTAGACTCCTATATATAGAAAGGAGGTTTTTTCATTTGTATCATCCAATAATTGTTCATTTATGTAATGTAAAGGAGGTTGCCCCCTCGAAGAGGCTGAATTCTAAGGCGTTGATCTATCTTTTCTATCTTTTCTTGAGCTGGTTTCATAACACTTGTCATGACGGGCCTTGTGGAGGTCATTTTGCATCAAAGAGAACTGCCTTCAAAATCTTGCAAGCAGGCTACTATTGGCCCACTCTTCATCAAGATGTGAGGAGATACACCAGCCAATGTGATCATTGTCAAAGGACTTTGTGACCATGCATCCGTAAGTGACCTTTGAGCCATTTGATAAGTGGGGCATGGACTTTGTGGGTCCTATCAACCCTCCTTCAAAGTAGAAGTAATACATCATTGTGTGCACCAATTACCAGACAAAGTGGGCAGAAACAAAAGCAATCAAAGCAACAACAGAGGAAAAATTAGTTGAGTTTTTGAGAGAAAACATATTTTACAAGTTCGGGTATCCAAGAGAATTGGTCATAGATCAAGGCAATCAGTTCACTTCCAATTTGATTGAAGACCTGCTCACACAGCATAAAATCAACCACAGGACTTCCACCCCTTACCATCCACAAGCCAATGGGCAGGTGGAAGTCACTAACAGAGCTTTGGAAGGAATTCTGACCAAGGTAGTGAGCAGCAGCAGAAAAGATTAGGCAGACAAATTAGTTGAGGCCACCTAGGCCTACAACACAACATGGAAGACCACCATAGAGTTCACACCCTATGAACTCATCTATGGGAAGAAGGATTTGTTGTCAATAGAATTTAAATTCAATACACTAAGGATGGCAGCTCAGCTGGACCTAGACCTCAACCATGCACAAAAGGAAAGACTACTCCAGCTCAATGGATTGGATGAACAAAGATTGCAGGCCCTTCTCCACACAGAGGTAGTTCAGCTTTAGAGGAAGATATGGCATGACCAAAATATCAAGGAGAAGCAATTCCAAGAGGGAGATTGGGCGCTGCTCTATGATTCAAGGTATAAAGACTTCAAAGGCAAGCTGAGGACAAGATGGCTAGGGCCTTACACTATGGAAAAATGAAATGACAATGGTTCAGTTTTGATCAGAACCATTGATGAGGAAGCCATCCCCATGCTTGTCAATAGACATAGGTTGAAACTTTACAAAAAGCCCCTCTCCAAGCGAGAATTCATTGAAGATCTGAATAAGACAGTGATGGTAGTGGAGCATGTCTTAGCCTCCACTTCACCCACTCACTGAAGAAACAGAAAGAGAAATAAAAAAATAAGGACTCAAGTGAAAACCTCCATGAGGCGCTTGAGTCCCATCATTGAGTTGAAAACCTCTTCTGAGGCGGTTTAGTGATGCCAAAAACAAAAACAAAAAATAAAAGAAAAAGAGAATAAGATCCCTAGGTGAAAACCTCCCTTGGAGGCACCCAGGGCAGAAAATTAGGGTGAAAAACTCCTTAAGGCACCCTAGTTGTTTTCAAAAAAAAGGAAAATTGAATTTTAATGTGTATTTCAGGTTGCAGGAGGACCACAGGGAGCAAGAGAAGATTCCAAAGAGCCTATTTCACCTCCTCCACACTCTTCTCCATCATTTCTAACCTTTCTTCCACCCCACTGTGTTTCTTTCCCGGCAACTGTGTGTTCTACAAGAGGTCCTGTGTTTTCTACAGGAGGCTGCTTTAGGAATCACAGAAAGCCAGAAATGGTTCCAAAAAGAAGTTTTAGGGGCTGGGAAGCATTATGAAGAACATGTAAACCCTCCTACATCTATCAAACCTCCTTTCCATCCATTCCACACTTGCATCACATCATCATCATCATTTTTTCCCCTTCCTATCACAGAAAACCAGTTTTGAAAATAAATAAATAAATAAATAAATAAAGGAAGCAGAACATCAAATCTCACATGCAACTTACCTAGTGCCTCTCCATGTCCATCAGCATCTCTGGCATCATCCTCACAGCTTCCAGTACTGAAATAAGCTGAAATTTTAAAGGGAGAAGTAGCTACAGGAGCTCATGTAGGAATTCCTGTAGCAGTTGATCCCATTAAAATCAAGCCACAATAGAAAAAGAAGTGCAATCATGGGATTGAAGGAGATATCTAAAGCTTAGATCAAGCCAGATGATACCTGCACAAGGAAAACAGCCACACATCAGAAAGTAGATAGCATGCAACAAAGGAAATACAAGCATGCAGCAATAAAAGGAGCCAAAATACTCCACAACACATACATTCGACTCACAGGTAAGTGACTAACCCGCTCCTCTATTACATTTGTGTAATTGAAAAACATGCATAAGTGAATGAGATGGTTGGGGTTGAATGAGAAAAGGTGGCCAGTTAACTTGGCCACCTTCACCCAGTTGACTGCACTCATCCGAAGATGTCACCACACATGCGCATAGTCAACTCAGAGAAAGATCACAAGGACAGGTAGTGGAGGGTTTACAAACTCCGATGCAATGATGAGAGGTGATTGTGGGAAGAAACCATGATGACAAGGTAGGTGGGGACCAACTGTCCAAATATGGCCAACGTACCTATTTTCCAGCTCACCCCATCACCAGAAATATCTAAAAGGAATAACTACTCCTCCTTGAAACACTCTCACCACCTTTTCTTTCATTCTATCCTCATCCACTTAGCTGAAACAAGCTCCTTGTCACCCCATAGCCTCGAAACCATCGTTCTCCATTTCTCTCATCCATTCTCCTGCTATCGGCGTTCTATAGGAGCACCTACAGGCTCTATAGGAGCACCTACAGGCAGTTCTACAGGAGGGGCAGTGAGCTATTTTTAAGGAGAAAACAAAGGTTTTTTGCTCGATTTCTGGCTTGAGGAGGTAGGTTACATGCATACCCACCTTGATTATCAATATGTGCAAAGAATTATATCATTTTAAGGAGGAATTGAGTCCATAGAAGAAGAGGAATTACATAAAAATCCTCTGTCTGTTTTCTTAAAAAAAAAAACACAGTTTTCCTCTACTTTCTTGTTCTCTTCAAAATTCTTGTCTCCATCTCTACATTTGGTGTTCAAAAGGGGTATAAGCACTATGACAGGAGGATTCATGAGGAAGGAGCCCACTAATTCAACCAGGCTCCATGAACATCCCCAAGTAGTAGCCATATTCACCAGGGCAAATTGGATGACATTTTTTGAGAAATTTTGAGGGTTTGATGAGGAAGTTGCTCAAAAATTTGCCCTTTCTTTAGTCCCTCACTCAAGAACCCATTCCACTATCACTTTTAGAGGTATTCCCATGGAACTAACCCCATAATTTATCAGTAGGGTCACTACCCTTCCTCTTGAATTACCTTGGAGCAAAGATGAAAAAACAATTGGATAGGCTGCCAAGAAAAACGTTTTCCAAAACAATGAACATCCTGTAGAAGATAAAAATGGCATTAGAAGTACAAACATACCCTACCCTTGGGATGAGGTTAGTTATCAAATCATCAAATATATTTAATGTTAAGTGAGGTATAGCATAGTCTATGGTTACCATTTTAGAATCCTTCATGAGCTGAGATATGGCATGGACACTCCAACACCCCAGAAACTTAGCATCCCCTATTTCCTCCTGCAGTCCCTCATAGACTCCAGCATTAAGTTCAAGGTAGGGAGTCCAAATCAGCTGGCTCACCATGGGCTAATTAAAATTTTAGTGGAATAAGCCCTACATACATTCACAATCCCCATAGCATGGGAAATTTTCCAAAACATGACAGCAGAAGATGACATAAAGGCCTTCACCTATGATATTAGTCCTTCTGATAGTGAGGGGGAGAAGGGGAGGAAACTGAGGAACAAGAAGGGAAGACGGAAGAAACCAAAACAGAGCAGGAAGAAACAAAACAAATAGAGACAGAGAAAAAGACAGAAGGAGGAGAAAAAGTGACAGAAAAGACAGAAGTGTATCCTGAGACCCTAGAAAGAGAGGCAGCAACTGCTCTCATTGCCCTCAACAACCCAATTCAACCAAAACAAAAGAGGAAGAGGCAGACCTCAATGTATTTGAAGGCTAGGAAGAGCACAAGGATCAAAACATGGAAACCCCAGCCTTCTTCTAAAGTGCCTATTTTTATTGACGATTCACCCTTTGCCCAAGGAAAGGAATCCCCTTCCAAGACACCTATAGCCTATGAAAGGGGGACTCCTAGATCTCCCACATGGAAGGATAGAGGAAAAACACTGGACTCAAAAACAGTTCTACATGAGGCACAGACTGTTCTACAGGAGACCCTGTCAAGACGACAGGAGACCGAAGAACTTGAAAAAATGATAGAAGGACAGCCACATGGGAAGGAGGAAGCAATAGAGGCACAAGAACCTAACCCCCAGCCTGGTCTTGGCTCTTACTACAATCTTCTTGAGGGGGCAAGAATCATTCCACAAAAAATTGCAATCCCACTATTCTTTAAGTTGGAGAAAGAAAGAATAAGGACCCATAGGTGGATGCAAATCACCAAATCCAAGGGGGTTGAGGATATTGTCCATATGGAGAATCAACTCAGAGAAATGGGCAGAGAATTGAGTGTTTTTAGACATAGAAAAGAAATCACAAGAACTCACCTTGAAATAGAAATTGAATTGCTAAGAAGACAGCTGCAAGAGAAGGAAACACAACTAGCATGCATGGCTAGCTAGTCCATGGAGGCACTGCAATGTAGAACACCAGCAAAATCCTATGGATTGTACCTCAAGGACCAATGGCTACAATTTCAGATAAAGACTTTGGCACAGAGAGGCACAATGCCTTTTCAAGATTACAGACAATTTATGGACCTACGTGACCAAAGCTCATCAGAAGACAAGGCAAAAATAGCATAATTCTATCTGCATAACATGGCCCTCATAGACATCAATGTGTGAGACCCCAATGCTAGGCTAGGGGACCTACAACTAAAGGCCATGGCATCATGGATGAATCATGAGGAGTTAAGGGCAGCATAAATAAGAAAGTTGATGATAAAGGAGTAGAATGAGCCCTTAATGATCAAAGCTGAGCCATCAGATCCCATGGCTCTCATTAGCACACACCAGCGACTTGCAAATAATCCTCAAATTGCCCATAGATATATAAATAATCAAGCACATGCCATTGCACATTTTGTACATGGAAAGGTTACATGGGGATGACTGTGTGCATGCTTGTATGAGGAGGTGGAACACCTTACCACATATCAGGGAGTATCACTCCCCAACAAGGATGAAATAGGCATTAAGGAAAGTGCCAATGTACAAGTGCTCCATGCAGAGCTTGAAGGTCAATTGGATTGGCCTCAAATTGAGTCCCCCACTGCTGCTAGGCATGCTAGAAGGCAAAAAAGAAGAAGAAGAGCAAAAACAGTGGGAAGAGCTAGACAGAAAGGCAATATTCCATGACAAAGAAGAGGAGATCACATCAGAAGCATGGGATGTTAGGGAGGCCACCAGGGCCATCAAAGATGAGGAGATGGACTAAGTTGCTCAGAGGATGAGCAACACCTTCAGTAGCAGGGTGATGATGAGCCCCATAAATGGGTAATCTCATTTTGCCTCCTAACATAGTTAAATTAACCATTCTTTTAGCTTATTGCATGTTTTTTAATTATATTTATGCTTATGGAATGTGTTGGGTTAGCTATGATGTTGTGAGGTCTAATATGTGTTTAATGCAGATTTTTGTTGAATTTTGAAGACAAAGTCAAAGATTCAATGGAAAATTGGCAGCAATAATTCGAAGTGGACAAAGGAGAGGATTTATAGGAGGCAATCCCCTTCATTTATTACTCCCCACTTCGAATTCTCCTTCATGCAGCTTGGAACACAAACATCCAAATCAATGCAGTAGGAGGCAACCGAGCAAGTGGAGGATAACTTATGTTTATCTCAAGTTTTGGGAGCCAAGCCTTCCTGATTTTAAGGAAGATGTTGGGAGCTTTAGTTGTATAAGTAGAGAGGCCTAGGGCCTCACTAGGGTTGAATTTTTGTTGAATTTTTGTTGCAGTTTTGCTCTGCTCAACTTCGAGCTTACTTTTGGTGACAGTTTCATGTAATCCTATTACTATTTTGATAATAAAGATGAGATTCTTCTTGAGCTAGCACTGAGTTACCTCAGAGGGCTGAAGCTCTTGGGTTAGGGTCCAATCCAAGCAGCCAAGCTCCTCTTGTTTGTATTTATATGCTTTGTTTCATTTTATGGATTAGTTGTTGTTAGATGGATTTCTTTCCTGGTTAAGAATAGGTTCCTTTTGGTGATTTAGAAGGTTGTTTCCATTTAAGTTTTCTATAGCAGGATAAACAGTGATAGAAAGAAGATACAAAAGGCTAGCAATAGTGCCTTGGACTCCTTTCCTCCCTTTGGGACCATGAACTGAGGCCAAGACCCTCTTGCTGCCACAAAAACACAGATTTTCCTTCCCCATAGGATTTCTAGTGTTGCAGTTTGTTAGAAGGTTAATGCTTTTCTTTAGATTTCTTACACCATGCTCATTTCTGTCTTTGCAATAAGTATTCTTCCATGCTTTCTCTCATTATAGCATTTTTCAGCATTTCTTTCCATAGCTCATACTTTAGATTAGCTTGATGCAAAATTCTGTTTTTTGATGTACTTAATTTCTTTGCTTGCTTGGTTTCATTGTTTGACTATCAAATATTTTGCAGCAGATTTCTCCTCACAGCCGGTCAGACCATCAGCCATCACATTCTCTCCCTAATCTATGCCCTGCAGGTCGCCCAAAGTTCACCTCAAATCTGCCTTAGTTTTCTGCGTTTTTCCATAAGACTTCTTGCTCTCTCCCGACCATCTTTCCCTCTCCTGGTGATCCTTGGTGAACCCTAGGCACCCTAACACATCATCCCAACCTTCATATACCCTTTCCACCCACTCTCACACCTTTAAAACCTCCAAAATTTCTCTCGGCATCCTCGTATAGACCTCCTGTAGATTTTCCTGTAGGCTTCCTTTTGAAGGCCGATTGCAGGAAAAGCCTCCAGAAGGCCACCTGAGACCTCCTAGGACCCATCCACACCATCCTACATCCTCTCAAGTCCCAAATTTTCCCTCCATCGCCACCTATTCATTGCCACATTCACAAACAAACAAATTACATGCATGACAAATTCACATAAAAATACAGAAAAATCCAAAAATATGTTTTTTTCCTCATTTCCTTCTAGAAATAGCTTGAGTAGATGTTGTATACTTCCTTGAGTAGGTAATGGCATTCATTCCATGGTTTTCATATTTCTTTCTTCAAAAGTAGGATTAGTTGGTTAAGTAGGGTTTGCTAGGTTTACTTTACATTTCAGTGTTTTTCCTTTCTGCAAGTAGAGTAGCCTCTGTAGAGTAAGTTTTCCTTTCTTTCATCACATATAGAGATTCTTCTGGAATCCATAGAAGTTGGCTTGAGCTCCTAGTGATTTTGCACCAGCTGACCAAGTGACAGCCTGCACTAAGAACTAGTACTTGTGCATACATCACCACTGCTTCCAAGTTTGTTACGAACTACTAGGTTGATAAGAGTAAAGTAGGCAGCCCAGGAGTTGCAGCATTATTGTTGCAATACTAGTGCTCACTAGGCCATTTTAAATTGTGGAAAAAGTGGGCCCATCTACCTTTATACTTCAATATTTACAAGGAAGAAGAGAATCCCTCCCTGTAAATGGGTTAATTCTTAAAAAAAAAAAAATCTTGAAATTCATGAAATTGATTGTAAATATATAAATACTCATTTATACATAGTGGGGTGTTTATTTTTGTTTATTACCACCTATTTGGTTTGAAAATTGGTAAATTTCTATTTTCTGTTAATGAAATTCTTTGGTAAAAGGAAAAATATTTGGTTAATTATCAAACTACTATTTTTCATATTTAAATTTGAAGATCTTATTCCATGAGTTTTTCCTTTTTCATTTTTTAATGATCTTTAATTTATAACATAAGAGATAATCTCATTTTACAACAACCTTATCATAAAAAAAAACTCCTAAACTAACAAAAGAAAAAGAAAAAGTTTATTGTTTTATCACTCTTCTATATCATCCCAATCTCTTATGGAGAGGATTTGTCTCCCCATCTATGTTAAAATCATCAGAGTGTAAAATAAACTATATGTAATATCTGGAAGATAGGGACTATCCTTACAAAGCCAACCTACCATGATCATGGGCATTGATCATAGTGACAATATCATATCTTATTACCATGCCAGGCTAATGGCTTACACCAACTTGCTGTAGGACAAGATGTCTCATCATGAGCTGGCTTGTTCATTACTATCAATACTTGTGAATGGAATTGTCTAAATCTGGTCACCAAGCTAGGATAATGGATTTAAAAGTAGTTTAATGAAAACTGTATTTTCTTTGAAATATCAAGCAATATATGGGATACTGACTTTTCCTTGGTTTAAAACATAACCCTTCCAAGGCTATGGACGCCTACTAGTAGCAGTGGCTCTACCTGTGATAATAAGAGTTTATCTTTTTACTAAACTCAAGTAAAAGATTTTGCTCTTTAGTTAAAGTTGTTATCAATTAATGAATGTTGTAAACATGATTTTTCTTTTATTATCAATACTGGAGATGTACAAAATGATAAACCTCCACTATATTTTACTGAGATTTCATTGAAAAAACTAAATTTTATCATTTTGATTCATTTAGCTGCATTCCTTTTTCTTTGGAGTTTCATCATTATTTTCAGAGATGGCCGGTTCTTCCCATGCATTGCCATTGTTGTGGTAAAAAAAACAACACCCCCATTTTATCACACTTATAAATGGGGACCCTTTTGTATTTGCATTTGGATTTTGAATCATTGGTTAGTTCAATTTTTCCCTAAATTAGCACAATTTTATTTTGAGCATTCCTTAATCTTATTCAAAGTTTCTTTTATTAATAAAACTTTGTTTTAAACTTCATTGATTAGAATAAATGAATCAAATAGCCCCAAGTCCAAGAATTATATTATCGTGTGACTTTAATATTTTTTTATATTGAACCAAATTTAAGACAGGCCTTTGAATAATAATCCATTGTCGGAGTAATACACTATTGTAATAATAATTTTGAAACATTTGAACCAAACTTCACAAATGTAAATAACACAACGCGCATTGTGAAACACTATCAGAGAAATACCCATATCATCATTTTAGTTATGAGTCACATTATAAAACTTGCGATAAACCAAATATCTGATATCGATTGGACCCACCTGCCACATCATTTCTTCCACTCTTGAGTATCGATGATCAGAGATTTTCAACTGAGAAAGCCTTTAAAACCTCTTATATCTGATATGTGATTCAACCTTCCTCTCTGACCTCCGACATGCTCCAATATTCGATATGTCGAACGTGATATAATTAAATATTTGGTTTAATTGTGATATCACATCCATTAGTAGATCAAAACTTTTGTAATGGCACACGTCTAAAATCTCTGATATAGTTCGCACATGATTGGTTTTATTACGATGATTTAATACAAAATTGCATCCGTTCTATATCATATTTCAACAATACTGTAATTTTTTCTATGTTGTGACCATTTCAAAACCTTCGATACCCAAATTCTCTGATATTCATCCGCGTTTTCCAGCCACTGTTTTAATGTTCCCGGGCTATTCCTTATGTTTTTTCTTTATGATTGGTTAAGATTCAAGCATTTTTAAATAAAATGATGATTTCCTTTTGTATTTAGATTGCAGGATAAACCCAGGGTCGATTCTAGAAGATTTTAGACTTCCAATTGTAATCAGATAGTTGAACCACTATAGTGCTAAAGAAAGACATAGACTGTTGATAAGGCTATTCAGGGATTCTGTTGGAAACAACCTTTAGCTTATTCAAAGACTGTTTGAATCAGATTCAGTTTTTTTTTTTAGATTTGCTAATATTAGGTTAAGAGTATCCATTGGATATTAATGTATTATTTGAATTTCCATTTATGTAATTTTTAGTTGATAAACTAGGAAATATTTGTATTCTTTCAAATGTATAAATACTCATCTCAATTAGCAGATCGGGGTTCAGATTTGAATTCAAAAAAGACACTTATATGTGCACTAATCTTTGTAAGTGATATTTTGTTTTAATGTGGAACCATAAATCATTTCTGGAGAAGGCATAGTGAAATTCTTCTTGGGTACTATTATCATGGATTTCTTCTATCTCTGTTTTTCAAAAGAAATTGTTTATTTTATTCATTCATGTGTATTGAATCAAATTTGGTATTTTTAATTATTAAATAAACTAATGAAGGTGATATTCAATTTTGAATGATTCATTGAGTTTTACATGTCTGTTGTCATTAAAATCTAATTTTGATTAACTATTTAATCAAGATTACTTTTATCATTTAAGGGGATTACTTCTAGTTTTACTTATTGATCTATATTACTAAGTAACATTGGAAAATTATAAAATCATGTCAACTCAATAAAGGCTAGCTGCATTTAGTTAATAAGCTTATAGTTTAGATTATATTAGAGTAATATGTATTCAATACATAGTTTAGATTTATAGTTTATCTTTCATTTATTCCTGTATTATACATTTGTTGTGTGAAAGGGTAACTAGTCCCATAATACTAGTCAAAACCACCACTTCAACAGATATAGATCTAAGTTATAGGTCTTGACTTGGTGGATTTCCCCAAATGTTGATTAGAATATTTTTCGCGATCAACAAGTGGTAAAATCAATTTTGTACTAATCCATATGGCATATCTGAATCTAATTATAACTTGAGAAGGCATTCATGAAGGACAATAATGCCATGTACAAGCATTAATGACATGATCAATGAAGGGTCTAGGAATATTTGTTCAAATCATGTAAATCAGTACAAAAAAATATAGTGCTATGTTTCTTCATGATGGGTACAAGATTGGAAACTCAATATGTGTACGCAATAAGGTAAATGAAACCAACCTTATGTAGCTTGTCGATTTCTTGTTTAATTTCCTCTACCTTAGATGGATGGAGTTGGCACTAATTTTTTCTAATAGGGTAGGCATCATGCCATGTGTCAATGCGGTGCTCTATAATGGTAGGGCTAATGCAAGGAATTTCATAATATTTCCATGCAAAATTTCCACTAAACTCCTGGAATAAGGCTTTGTATGAGGCAACTTCTCTGGGAGAACAAGTTCCCCCCAATGAGATCTCTTTGACAATGTCGGGATTGATTGATATGTCTACCTTAATAGTGGGTGAGATGTTGGATATGTCCCCTTCTTCAAACACGTCAGGTGTTATGTAAAAAATTAGTTAGTATTTAATTTTAGGTTTATTATTTAATTTTAGTTTAATTAGACGAAAGGGCATGATCAGAAGATCATGCCCTTTCCCCAAAGGATGCCCATGGTGGTATATAAGCCAGGAACCCCCAATGTAAACAATCATCTTCAATCAATTATATATATATATATATATATATATGCGTATCAAGAAGTTTTCACTTCATTGGTATCGGAGTAGTTCATTCTTGGTCTAGAGCTATACATTTCATGTTCCGCTATTCTCCGTCACCCTCTATCTACTCATCTTTGCTGTCATGATCCAAAATCATTGTTCCACATTCATCCATCCTTCCACCGCATTTTTTTCGCTACCCATGCTCACTCACCGACAGTCCCTTACCACTCACTGACCCTGTCAAACTTCTGGATTCCCAAGGTTTCACCATTCCACTGTGCCCTTGTCATCTTTTTCGCTGTGTATCCTCACCCGATCCTTTGTTGCAACTCCATCGTGGTGTGCGTTCCTTTACTCGACGTTGTCTCATCTGTGGCATTCATAACAACAGTCAAACCTTAACGCTACACCCGTCCCCTCTCCGTTGTGCACCCGACCGCAGTCCACGCATTGTAGACCCATACCCGTTGTTCCAATAGTCGACAAATAGTCCACACACATAATTAAAAAGATTTTTGTTCTCCCACCGTCAAGTGTTGTGTCCACTAGTCAAACAGTGCGACATCAATACGTAGGTTGATATATATTCATGGTTTGATACACTGTGGTCAAATACGTGGTCGATATATAATTGTTGGTTGATATATTGGCTCAAACTAATATACGTATAATTGTTGGTCAATTATACATGGTCAATATATAATTGTTGGTTTGATATATATACAATAAATCAAACTAAATTAATATAATCTAATTAATTAAAAAAATTAATTAAAAAAAATAAATTTAATTTTAAAATATTAAGCTGGCAGATAAATACATGCCCCCACAAACTCGCTCAATGTAGACAATGACAATGGCAGATTTCCAAAAAACGTTGGTTGATGCGGAGCATAAGATAAATAACAACAACTATGAGGTCAATAAAAGATTAGATGATTTCTGGATCAAGCTTAAGGGCCAGGTTAACAATATCAAAATTCTTTAGGATACAACAAATCGAATAGAAATAAAGATGGAAAATCACCGTGTCCAATTAGAAGTGGATCACAAAGAGACCTTAACATTGCTGAAACTTCTATGTAAAAAGATGAATTATACACCCGCATAACTACTACAAGAAGATGAAGAAAATCAAGAGCAAAACTCATCAGATTCAACAAAATCAATCGACTCTCAAGAAAAAGCTGAATCCCCAAAAAAATCAACGACACCCCACCAAGAAATGAGTAACGTGACTCTTACAAACAAGCAACTCTGGGATACCTTTACCAATCAACACCCCTTTTTCGCTCAACCATTAGTGACATACCAGCGAAGGGAAAAATTCGAGATGCCTAAATTCGATGGACACGAAAAAAACAATGTCGCATGGATAAATAAAGCAGAAGAATACTTTGAGATATATGACATCAATGATGATGACGAAAAGCTCAGGCACACATCCATGAAAATGGAAGGGGAAGCATATAATTGGTATATGTGGTGGAAAAAGACAAAACATGTCATTAATTGAGGAAAATTTAGGGATGCATTCTTTAAAATATTCCAAGGTGTAAAGGAAGAAGAGTTCTTTTCAAAACTCATCAAATTACGACAAAAAGGAAGTGTGGGTGAATACACTCAAGAAATGGAGACCTTAGTAACACAAGTACCTGGGTTATCAGAATCTCGTCTAATTCAATCATATGTCTCGGGACTCAAAACCTATTTACAAGTAGAACTTGAGATGCATGACATTACATCAATAGAAGTAGCAAGACAAAAAGAAAAAATAGCTGAAAAGAAATTCGAACAAATATTTTGGTCAAAATTGGGAAAAACATATTCAAGACGAAGAATACCCCAATATGTGGACACAAATAATACAATATATGTTCCACCACATCGTCATGAAGATGAAAAAATTAATGTGGAAATGCAAAGGATAAAAGAGGGTAGATGCAAACATTGTGGTGAGAAGTGGGACCCCAAACATAGATGTGCTAAAGGAAAAGAACCAAAGAACCTATATAATTGTGAAGCAACCAAAGATTCAAACAGTGAAGATTATGACATAGAAGAAACAGAATATGCCCCAAAATTCTCACCAAAATTAGATGAAGGAAGTATTTCGCAAGTGTCATTATTAGCTATGACAGGTATATCACAACCTTAGACCTTAAAGTTAAAAGGACACATGAAGAAGAACAACGTAGTGGTTCTCATCAACTCTGGTAGCACACACAACTTTTTAGATGCAACCGTGGCAAAGAGACTCAATATTTTTTCATTTCCCTTACAAAACATGAAAGTGATGGTAGCTAACGGTAAGAAGATTGAAAGGGTGGGGAAATGCCATAAGGTCAAATTGCAAATTCAAGACTTTAATTTGGAGTCTCTGTTCTTCACAATATCGTTAGGAGTAGTAGATGTAGTCTTAGGTATCCAATGGCTACGAACTTTAGGTACTTATGCCACCAACCATCAAATACAATTTATAAAATTCAAATGGGGAGGTAAGAAGTACAAATTACACGGATTCCAAGCACCAGAGAATCAAATTGTATGATCATCTCAGGTGATGAAGATGAGTCGAAAAGGAGAACCCACTTATGTAGTACAATGTCACCAATTATAAATGTTATCTGCAAATATGACCAGTGAAGAGTCACCACAGATACAAGATCTAATTCAGAAGCATGAAAAATTATTTCAAGACCGATCTATGAAAATGCCACCTAATAGGGAAATTGAGCATACAATAGAAGTCAAGGCAAGGTCAGACCCCGTCAACATCAAGCCATACCGATATTCACATCACCAAAAAACGGAAATTGAGAGATTAATCCAAGACCTTTTAAAGTGGGACCTTGATCATCTTGGAATATCTGATCAAGTGGAAGGACTTACCCAAAGAAGACGCTTCTTGGGAGAATGAAGCATTTTGTCAACAACATCCGTCGTTATGTATGCTTTGAGGACAAAGCATTCTTTCAAGAGGAAGGCAATGTTATGTACAAAATTAGTTAGTATTTAATTTTAGGTTTATTATTTAATTTTAGGTTAATTAGACGAAAGGGCACGATCAGAAGATCATGCCCTTTCCCCAAAGGGTACCCATGGCGGTATATAAGCCAGGGATCCCCAATGTAAACAATCATCTTCAATCAATTAATCATATATATATATATATATATATATATATATATATATATATATATATATATATATATATATATATATATATATATATTTCTACGTATCAAGAAGTTTTCACTTCATCAGGTGAAGGAATGGGGTTTTTAAACCAATATACATAGCCCACAGGAAGAAAATATTTGGTTTCTATTACACAAATGATGTCAATTGGTGGGTCAGAAAGTGTGAATACTCTTTCTGGGAGGAAGGAAGATCGGTGATGCATGGCAGCCCATGGAAATTAAGGTTCCTTCATGGCCTTCAGAATGTCTTTGTAAGAATGAAAGAGGCTCGAAAATGGTGATGAATGGGGAGATGGGTAATGAGGTATGGGTTGGCATCTAGAAGTGTTGGTTGACAAGTAGGGGGATGATTCCATACTTTTTGTCATGGAACCAAGAGATGTCGAAACACATAGAGCGGGTGAGTCCATGTGGTCATAGGTGGTGCTACCTTCATAATAGGTTAAGCGATTGATGAGGCTTATCAATAGGCATATCAAAAGGGTCATAATTCCATCCTCGAGCTTTAGAATTATCTCTTTCTCACATTTATTTACCTTTTTTGTTATATTATGCTTAGTTTGGAGGATAAAATATGCATTGCTATGTCATGTGGCCTAACATGGTTTAAATGCGGGAATTGGGATAATTTTGAGATAATTTCAATGCAGGAGCTCAGAGTAGACAACAGTGAGAGATTCTAGGAGGTTTTCTACTTCATTAACTCCTTCAATCAGTCAAGATCACCACTTTGTCTCTCATCAACTCGGAGTCATTGGAAGCAAAGCAGGACAAGGCCATTACAAGCCAAGCCAGTGAAGTTCAAGAAAGATCTAGATCTACCTTTCTTGAGTTTTGGGAGACAAGCACCTCTATTTTTTAGGGAGTTGTTGATAGCTACCCTTTTGTATAAATAAACATGCCAAGGAACTCATTAGGATTAGAATTTTGGTTGCAGCGAAGAAGCTGTTAAGCTTAAGCACTTGTGACTACTTTTTTGACTTATTATGTGATGTATTTGATTTTTCTGTAATGATAAAGAGAAGTTTCTTATTGATGCATCACTGAGTTAGTTCAAAGGGTTGAGGTTCTTGGGTTTGGGCCCAACCCTAGTAGCTTAGGTCCCTTTTTTGTATTGATATTCTGCTTTAGCTTATAATGTTTATTAGTTGTTTCATTTTAGTAGAATATAATTCCTCAAAAACCCTGTGACTATGGCTCTATCTCATCTCTCTCATGGGAGCTTGATTAGAGGAATCCAAACTCACAGCCCAAAAACATTATGTGATGATTTCTTGGAAAAAGATCTACATTAGTTTTTTTTTTTGGCATATGATTGTTGTATATTAGAAGTGAATCCATTGCATAGATCATGATTTTTAGCATCAGTTAGATAGTTTTCAAATTTGGCTCATCTTTTCCACCATTGGTTATAATATTTTGCAAATGAAAAGAAGAACAGGTGCATGTGATATTGCAGGAATCCAAACTCATAGCCCAAAAACATTATGTGATGATTTCTTGGAAAAAGATCTACATTATTATTATTATTATTTTTTATTTATTTATTTATTTATTATTATTATTATTATTATTATTATTATTATGATTTTCTCATATGATTGTTGTATCTTAGAAGTGAATCCATTGCATAGATCATGATTTTTAGCATCAGTTAGATAGTTTTCAAATTTGGCTCATCGTTTCCACCATTGGTTATAATATTTTGCAAATGAAAAGAAGAACAGGTGCATGTGATATTGCAGGAATGTTGGACCTATAGGAAAGGGACCGTTTCACCATCTTCATCCAGGAATTCTCCACTCTCTTTTGATGAATCCCAAACATTGTCTTCATCTCTAGTTTTTTAGACACCGCAAGCAGCCCCTTTGTCCAAGGCTAGCCCTCTTGGAGTGTTGAGCCTAGCTATGGGTATTAGTCACCTTTCATCTATCCTCCACAACCTTCAGCCATCTTTCCATCACTTTATCCCATCATCCTTACCCTCCAAACCCTCTCAAGAAAATTTCTGTAGAATTTCAAGACTTCCTGTAGCAATACAAGATTCCTGTAGCATTCCTGTAGAAGCCTATTTTGCCCTTGTTTTGACCTGTAATGCCATTCTAGCTTATTTTAGGAGTAGGTTTACCCCCCATCTTGGAATCCATGATTAGAGGTACCACCTATGCAATTCCCTCCATTCTTTTTCCTTCGCTGCAAGATAAAATAACATTAGTTTCTTTATCACAGATTTGGAAATTAGGACATTACTTAATATGCAAGTGTGAATTGGATAAATGATGCATGAGTTCTTGAGTTGTGAGTTGGTAGAATAATATTTTATTTTCAAATGACTTTGATAGCTAGATGGTTGATTGAAATTAGTGTAGTTTCCTTTCTACAGGTAGCATAACTCATGTGTTTTTTTTCATGAATTGATTTAGTAGCATGTACAAGTGGGTATCTTTTACAAGTTCTATTTGAGAAGCATTTACTTATTATACACTAGGGTTAGCTTTTGAACTGCACTTTTAGTAGTTAATTCCCCCTAATTCAGTAGAAGAATGGTCTTGGAAACCTAATGATCAAATGATCTAGTTGAGGGTGGCATGAGTAGAATTCCATCTACTCTATATACTGCATTGTCACCTAAAAGTTTGTATGAACCTTGGGTTAATAAATAGAGTTGAGAAACCTCTGGGAGTTGCAACACTCTTGGTGCAATACTAGGGCACACCACTTTGTGGTGTCGTTTTCAAGGAGGTGTCTAGGTAGATGTTATTTCTACTTAAGCATTTCTTTATGTTTTGCATTGAGTTTTAAAAAATTTCACATAAAATAAAATAAAAAATCTTTCATCCCTCGTAGGAGTAGAGATACTCAAGGAAAATTCTTACCAAACACCCCCACACCATCAAACAATCGACATTCACTCTTTTTCGGTGACTGTCAACTTCCCTCTCTAACTAGATGGGAGTTAGAAGACCCCTTAGGTGAACAACCTGATACTTTTGAAGAACCTATTGGGGAAGAAGAAGAACCCATTTCACCTACACAAACCATGGCTGAAAACAAGAATGAGTAGGTTTTTCCTATCATAGAAACTAATGGAGAGGCCAGAATGCATAATAGAAGCCCTACTGCCCTTCCTCACTTCCATGGATTAACCTCTAAGGACCCTAAAACTGTTATTTTTGAATTTGATATTGTCTGTAGGACCTACGATTATACCTTTGATGACTAGAAGTTGAATTTATTCCCATCTACCCATAAGGATGCAGCCTTCGCTGGTTTATGGGTCTACTTGGAGATAACATCACTACCTAAGATCAAATTAAACAAGCCTTTAACAGCAAGTACAGAGACTATTGTAGGTCCAAATAAACCAACGAAGAAATCTTTAGAATGGCTCTTGGTCCTTATGAATCCTTAGAGGAATATGAGGAAATATTTCAGCTCAGTTATACGAGGAATAAATGCACCCTCGATCCTGAATCACTCAAGTTAGTTCTTCTCTGAGGGATCAAGGAGGACATGTTCGAAAACCTCAACATGCTTTCTGGGGGAGACATCTTTCAGTTATCATATGAGGACATCAAAACATTGTTCAAAAACCATTCTAAGGCTACTAGGAAGAAGGTTAGGGCTAGTAAAGCTTTGGTATGTTCTTCTCCCTCCACAACATCCATCAAGAGTGAAATTGGAAACACGTTGGAGGACTTTAAAAGTGAAATTTTTCATACCTTTACTTTGAAAATGGATACCATGCAGATCAAGAGGAGACAAGACGAAGCAGAGAGGGCCTTAACCATTTTTTCCCCTAAATGCACTAGAAGTCACCCCATAAATGAATGCCCATTAAATGTCATGGAACTATGATTAGTCTATGAGGAAAACCATGCCACAAATAAGTGTCCTTTTCCTGGATTGAAATTTGTATAATAAGGGGTAGAAGGTGGGGTGGAGAAACTATGTTTTATAAATCAAAGGAGGCCTTTAAGGACCTCATCCATACAAATAGGGCTTGTAAGGTGCATCCTAATCTTATTACCATCCTAACCAGAGTGCACCCTTGCCACCTTGGTACTCTTCCACTCATCCATCATGGTCCGCACCTCCTTCTTGGCCTTATGCACCTCAATATCCTCCCTGACCTGTCAATCAACCATTTCAATCATATAATTCTCCATATCCTTAGTGGAATAGCCCATCACAAGGGTGTAGGCCTCAACTCAACCAACCTCCATCTTGACTACCTCCACCTCCATCTCAACCATAACTCACTCATCCCGATCCACCCAAGAAACCTCAGATACCTCCTCAACCTAATTCAAACCTGAACAACAAGCAGGCACAACAGGTCTATAGTGGAGACACATCTTGCCCTGCCTATGTTGTGAAGATTCAAGAAATCAACCTTAGGTCTGGAAGAGTACTCCAAGACAAACAACCTCCATCTCCACCTAAGGAGCTTGAAGAGGAAAAGGAAGAGAGTAGCCCTAAAGTAAATACACCTCCTTTTCCTAGGAGATTAATCCATTCTAACCAACACACCCCAGAAGACTGACTAAACTTCTAGGAGAATTGAAGAATATCTGTGTTAAAATACCCATCCTCCAAGATATTAAGGATGTTCCCATCTACAATAATCTTATCAAATAGAAATGTTTCAAACACCCTAGGAGGAAAAAAAGAGAGACCCCCACCATAAATGTTATTGGACAATTATATGATTTGATGCTAGGGAGAGTGATTTGTCCAAAATAATTAAACCCTAGAAGTCTTTTGGTTGATGTGCACATCAATGGCATCATTATCCCTCACACCTTGATTGATCTTGGGGCTTCCATCAATGTGATGACTAAAGAAACCATGTTGAAACTAAACCTCCAAGGATCCTTGAGAAAGACCACTACAATGTTGCAACTTGTAAATAGATCTAAAGTTGCTCCTCAGGGAGTTGTTGAGGATTTAGTGTTATCTATTGAAAACTAGGAGTATCCTACTGACTTCTTAGTTCTCCAATCCAAAGCCAAATTCAATGGCTATCCTCTCGTCTTGGGAAGACCATGATTAGCCACTGCTAATGCTTAAATAAGTAGTAGGGTCAGAAACATGACCATTACAAATGGGCATTTGTCCAAACAATTGGTATCGTACCCACCATCTCAATCATCCATTGAGCATGACTTACCCCTATGGTTAGAAGAGGAGGAGGAAGATGAATTGTATCATACAATGTCTCATCCAATATATAACCTAGATGTTGTTATAGGAGGGAGGAAACCTGATGAAGATGACCTCATTGACCAAATCCTCCAAAACCAAGCCCCTAATACCATGCCTCTTATTGAGCTTGTGAACGAATTTGAGGGTAATCCTTAGATTGAGTTATGCCTAGTTTACCCAAGTCCTACACATGTCAAAGTTGTATAATTTGTTCCCTCTAGAACCTTGAAGATTAACCCCTCTCTCTTAGCCAATCAAGAAGAGTTGTGAAAAATACTGAGAGAGCACTTAGATGCTTTTTCTTGGAGCTATAAAGAAATGAAAGGGGTGAATCATTCATTTTGTACTCATCACATATACATCAAGGAGGGATTCAAGCTTGTGCGCCAACTTCAGAGGAGAATGGACCCAACCCTCAAGGACATAGTAAAGAAAGGTTTGCAGAAGTTGCTACATGCGGGGTTCATATACCCCATCTCAGATAGTGAATGGGTGTCCCCTTTATTTTTGGTCCCAAAGAAGAATTGGAAGTGGAGGATCTATATGGATTACATAGATTTGAACAAATCCACCAAGAAAGGCCATTTCCCTTTACATTTCATTGATCAAGTTTTAGATGGTCTTGCAGGGAAGAAGTTCCTCTTTCTTGGATGGATTAGTAGTTACATGCAGATCCAGAACAACCCTGAGGATCAAGACAAAACTACATTCACCTATCCTTGGGGTACATTTTCTTATAGGGTCCTTCCTTTTAGTTTATGTAATGCCCCTGCCACTTTTCAAAGGGAAGTTCTGAGCATTTTTGTTGAGCTGGTACATGACTCCATAGAAATCTACATGGATGATTTCACTCCCTATGGGTGTGAATTCTTGGAGGCTCTCTTTAATATGGGGAAAGTCCTAGAGAAGTGAATTGAAATGAACCTCTCACTTAGTCATGAGAAGTGTGAATTCTTAATGAATACAAGGACTGTCCTTGGCCATTCAATATCTCAGGAGGGAACACAAGTGGACCAAACAAAATTTCCATCATAAAAGCGTCCCTACTCCTCAAAAGCAGAGGGGTTTTAGGAGTTTCTTGGGCTTTGTTGGACACTATAGGAGGTTTATCAAGGACTTAAACAAAGTGGCTTCACTATTTTTTGGTTACTGGCCAAGGACTCAGAATTTTACTGGACAGATAACTGCCAAGAGGCCCTTGAGATCTTGAAAGAGAAATTAACCATTGCACCCATACTTAGAGGCCCAAATTGGGCTCTACCTTTCCATATCCATGTTGATGCATCTAACGAAGTTGTGGGAGAAGCTTTAGGACAAATAGATGGTAAGTTACCTTATGCCATTTACTTCATTAGTAAAAAATTGTCTAAGGCTTCATTAAATTACATTGTAATTGAGAAAGAACTCCTAGTTGTTGTAAACTCTTTGGAGAAATTCAGACACTGCATCACTGGATACAAATTTTTTTTGCATAATGACCATGTAGCTATCAAATACTTGATGAACAAGCTTGATGTGAATTCTAGAATGATTATATGGTTGTTATTGTTACAACAATCTTATTTAACTATCATTTACAAGGCAGGAAAAAAAAATGTAGTTGCAAATTTTCTGTATAGACTTGCTTTTCCTGCAGGTGATGAAGGGATGGTCGATGATCAACTTCCATATGAGAACTTATTTTCTATCTCAATGCTCTCCCCATGGTTTTCTGACATAGAAAAGTACCTAGTGGCTTCAAGATTTCCTCCAAATTTTTCATCTAGGGAGAAGAGCATAATTGTAAGAAAGAGTGCCCCTTTCACTTGGATTGGGGAAATCTCTTCAATATGGTACCAGATCAGATCTTAAGGAGATGTGTCAGAGAAGATGAAGACTTTGAAATCCTCTTAGCCTATCATGATGGGCCTTGTGGAGGTCACTTTGCTGCCAAGAGAACAAATTTCAAAGCTCTAAAAGTTGGCTATTATTGGCCAAATCTCCACCAAGATGCAAGAAGGTATACCAATGGATGTGATTAGTGCCAAAGGATGGGGAAACCCACACCCAAGCATGAAATTCTACTACAACTCCAAGTGGTTTTGGAGCCATTTGACAAGTGGGGCATGGATTTCATTGGGCCAATCAATCCACCATCAGGGAAGAGAAAGTACATCATTATGTGCACTAATTGTTTGACAAAGTGGGCTGAGAGAGAGGTTGTCAAGGAAACAACAAAGGATAAATTTGCCAAATTTTTAAGGGATGATGTGTTCTAAAAATTTGGGTACCCCAGAGATATAGTCAGAGATCATGGAACTCAATTCACATCACATCTGATCGAGAATCTGTTAAGGCAACATCATATCAAACATAGAAAATCTACTGCCTATCACCCTCAAGCCAATGTACAAGTAGAGGTTACAAATAGAGCATTAGAGGGCATCCTCACCAAGGTTTTGACAAGAAGTAGGAGGGATTGGGAAGAAATATTAGTGGAGGCCACTCGGGCCTATAACACAACTTGGAAAACAACTACTAGTTCTACTCCATATGATCTGGTTTACGGAAATAAAGCTTTTCTCTCTATTGAGTTTGAGTATAGTACTTTAAGAATGGTAGCCCAATTGGATTTAGATGTCACCAAAGCACAACAGAAGTGACTTCTCCTGTTAAATGGCTTGTATTATTTCAGAATTCATGCCCTCTGACATACCAATTTATCCAATTGCAAAGGAAGGTCTAGCATGATAGGCATATCAAGGAAAGCATTTTTCAGGAAGGGGATTGGGCCTTACTTTATGACTTTAGGACCAAGGATTTCAAGGGAAAATTGATGACAATATAGTTAGGCCCATACCTGATAGAGAAATTTCATGACAATGGAGCTGTTCAAATCAGTACCATTGATGAGGAAGGGATTCCCTTGCTTGTCAATGGCTATAGATTGAAGGTATACATGAAGCCTATGTCTAAGGAATAATTCATCAACATGATCAACATAAAGGATAATGTGATTAGAAGTGTCATAGCTTCCAAGTCACAACATTCCTAGACAATTTTTTTATTTTAAAGAAAGAAAAAAAGAAGAAAAACAATAAAAAGCCTAGATGAAAACCTTTATGAGGCATCTGATGCCAACTCTTGGGTTGAAAACCTCCTTGAGGCCTCCCAAGAGTACAAAGAAAAAAATAATAAAGATCCTTGGGTGAAAACCTCTCTTGAGGTGCTCAGGGAAGCATAGAGGTTGAAAACCTCTCCTGAGGTAGCTTTTGTGTCTCAAAAAAGAAAAAAGAAGAAAAAAACAAAGAAGAATCTCAGGACATGGATCCACAACATGTTTGTTAATGATTTTTTTCATTGTCCAGGTTTGAGGACGACAATGAATTCCAGAGCTACAAGTCCAACATCCTCAAGGTTCTATCCACTTCTCCCTCTGTCCACTCCATATCCTCCATCAAAAATCATGTGTACACCACTCTCCATCATCTCAGTAGCTCAAAAATCAAATTTCAGCCCCTCTGGATTTCTACAAGAAGACTGTAATTGCTACAAGAAGATCATGCAGCACTACAGGAGGACCTCGAAATACTACAGGAAGAGAATATGAATGAAAACACCACCAAGCATGACATTTCCAAAGGTAAATAAGGTTCTCCCACCTTAATCCACCATCTATCCATCATTCATCCATCCTTGTTCACAAGAGAAATTAATATTTTTCAAAACCAACCCTCCACTTTGTCTCATCTTGAAAAAAAACAATCTTGAAAAACACAGAGCACATCCTCTCCATTTTCACAAACCTACACTACTCCCTCAGAGCCCTAGCATCATCCTCCAAGCCCTCTACACCCTTTCTCATCACTCCCATGCAGTTAAAAGACCATGGAAGAGGAAAAATGGACAGTTACAGGAAGAAAAAGTCTGCATGTAGTAGCATGTGTAACCATTACCAAAAATCCATAATCCTAGTTTTTTCCTTTCCCATCAAGAAGAGTGGGGGATACCAACTCATGAGCCACTCTCTAGTGACCCTACCACTCCAAGCAGGACTCTCCAATAGCAGCAACAACACCTGAGACATCAACAAAGGATCTACACACATAGAAACATCAATAGTGAAATACCATGAGGAGTAGAGAAAATATACACAGGAACATAAAAACACAGCAAGGCAACTCCCTTGGTGATAGTACAAAGGTCCAGCACTCTAGCATGCACATCCCTACATCACTTAATCACAAGGTAGGCATAGGTATGGCAATGTCTCATCTCCTCCTTTTGTGTAAATAATGAAAAATGTATGAATGTCAAGAGGAGGTATTTTTATAAGTTGGAGATGGCCAGTTAGCTTGGCCACCCTCGGTCAGTAAACAAAAAGTGATTATGAGCCCTCATGCAATGTGGAGGTGTCACATCAGTCAAGATAAGATCATAGGGAGTGAGTGTTGATTATGAGGAATGAGGGAATGATTACTGCAAGTGGGGAAAACATTCCAAAAGAGGAAATCTTGTGCCTCTACCAAGTCATCACAATGCTCCAAGCGCAAGCTAAAAGTGGCATATATTTAACTGGGGCTCAAATTCTCATGCATTTACACTAATTTCAAAAATAGTTAAGGTGAGGACAGGCTTGGGGAGCCATTGAGGAGAGTCGAACCCTTCTCTACTATTTCTATAGGAGGAAGCTACGGGAAACTACAAGAAGCTACAGGAAGCCTGGAAAATATACAGGAAGCTAGAGGAAGCATGAAAAAAGCTAATGGGAGCCCAAGGAATTACTACGGGAAGCTAGAAATGGTGAAAGAAAACCACCAAAGGTCAAATTGATCTCTAATTTTTCATATTTATCCCAAGCCATGTGGTAAAATTAAGTGCATCCTCTCCCTCACCTATCCATAACTTATATGTTGGTGCACCCTAAATTCTATAGGAAATATCAGTCGACTTGTGGATTGCAAGAAATTTTCTGGCTGTAGATTAGAGGGAGAATATAAAATTGTCATCAACTAGAGATTCAAAACCTTTACTTCCACTGATATATACATTAGATCTATTACAGGAATCATCCCTGCTTCACTTAGTTGAAAACAGAGAAAAGAGATGCGTGGGGGATTCAATAGAAGGGAGCCTTCAGACACTAAAAGAATTAATCTTCACCCTCCTATATTAAACATTTTTAGAAAACATCAATGGCTAGGATTCTTTGAATTGTTGAAGGGATACGATGATGACATTGCATATGAATTTTCCATGGCCCTAAACTCTCTGACATAAGTCAGAGCCACCACTATGGTGAGGGGATTATCTATTTCAATCAATCATGAGCTAATTATCAAGGTGAAAACCCTTCCCCTCGGGATCCAATGGAAAAGAGAAGATAAAACCACCAGTGCAATTTCCAAAAAGAACTTCTTCACTATTGATGAAAAACCTATTGAAGACAAGAATGGAGTTAGGAGGGAGAGCCTACCCTATCCTTGGGATGAGGTGGCCTACCATATCCTAAAGTACATCTCCTATGAAGGAAGGTCGAGTGTAGTATATGGCTACTATTTTAGCTTACTCCATGAACTATGGTTTCAAGCAGAATTTCCCCTGGCCCAAAGACTCAGCATACCATATTTCCTCCTACAGCCCGTCAGGACATGAGCCAAAAAGTGAGAGAGGGAAAACACCAACACCTACACCACCATGAACTCATCAAACTGATAGTGGTAGATGCTTTGAACAAACTAAGGATCCCTGTCCCTTGGTCCAAATTTATTGATATGGATAGAGAGATCTCCCTTGACACTCAAACCTTCACACTAGGTGAGACCCTAGCCTCTAGTTTTGGAGGAAGAGAGGGGAAAGAAGAATAAGAAGAGGTAGAGATAGAAGAAGAAGAAGAGGCAGAGGCAAAAGAAGAAGAAGAGGTAGAGGAAGAAGAGGAAAGAGAGACAGAGGCAAAGAAAACAAAGGAAGACCTAAAGGTAGAAGTAGAGAAAGACTAAGATGAAGAAGAAGATGAGGAGCAATAAGAAAAACCAAGCCCTAATAAAACTATTAAATCTACAGAAGAGGGGGTATCCCCAAAGAAAATAATTTTGTCTCTAAGACCCAGTGAAAAAGAGGTAGCTTCCACCTTAGCTACCTTGAGCACACCAATCAAACCAAAAAATAAAATGCAAAGGTAAACTCCCCTCTACTATAAAACTAGGAAAAAAACTAGGATTAAGCAAGGAAGTCCTTAAACTCCCACAAAGGCCCCTATCATAATTGAAGAGTCCCCAAGTAAAAACGAGGAGGTGAGGCCCACTGAAAGGAAATTTGCGGAGGTCACCTCTCTAGAGAACATCACAAAGAATCCTATAGCATATGTAATGTGGCCCACCATTATATCAACCTCCTCTAAACAACCCAAGACACCTACCATCCTCCAAAAAAATGGAAAGGTGAAGCTACATGAAAAATAGAGTGTGCTATAGGAAAAACAATGTGCGCTACAGTAATAACATAAGATGCTACAGGAAAAACGGAAGATGCTACATGAGAGGAATAAGGTAACACAACATATACAAGTGGGGGTAGCTTCTCGAAAAACATTTGAGAAGGACTTCCCAGAGCTACAGGAGCCTATTCCACAACCTAATTTGAACTCCTATTACAAATTAATTGAAGGAGGAAGAGGTATTCCCAAAAAAATTGCAATCCCACTTTTCTTTGAACTTGAAGCTAAAAGAGGAAGAACCCACAGATGGATGCAGATCGTAACTCCAAAAAGGTGGAATATGTGGGCCTCCTGGAAGAGAAAGCCCTTAAAATGGCCAAAGAGTTTAGTGAACAACTACATGAAGAGAACAACCACAGACAGAGAACAGGTGGTTAAGGAGAGAAGCTGCGGGAAAAGGAAACCCAACTAGACACAATGGAAAGCCTCTCCATGGAGGCATTATAGTGCAGACAACCATCCAATTCTTATGCACTCTTTCTCAAAGAGAAGTGGATGCAATTCCAAATCAAGGCCCTAACACAACATGGATCCATGCCATTTCAAGACTACAAACAATTCATTGAATTATGTGACCAAAGTAGCATAGAATACAGAGAAAAATTGGTTGAGTTCCACATGCATAAGCTCACCTTGACTAATATGAATGTTTGGGACCCCAATGCAAAGTTGGGGGACCAACAACTAATGGCCCTAGCATCTTAGATGACTAATGAGGAGGCCAAAGTTGATGAGGTAAAGAATGTAATTGAAAGGGAAGAAAAATAACCAATATATTTCAGGGAAGAGCAGATAAGCCTAGTGGTTGTCATTAGTAATCATAGAATCATCTCCAATTATGCTAATTTAGCACCTAGATACTTTGCCACTCAAGAGCAGGCCATCTCACATTTTGAAGACACACTGAGGTTGTTAGGAATAGAAATCCAGCAAGCATGCCATAGAAGATGGAATGCCTTACCCCATAGTATCTAGATAAGGGAGTATCACTCTCATAAAAGGTTGAGGAATGCATTGGAAAGGACACCACTATACAAAGAATCATGCAAAGACTAAAAATAAATTGGATTGGACTCAAGATCAGTCCAGATTTGTTGTTAGGTCTACAGGAAGGAAGGGATGAGGAAGAGGAGATGAAGCATTGGATAGATGTAGAAAGGGATTTAGACTTCTATCCCCAAGAAGGCACACCATCTGAAGAGCCTTGGGATGTTAGAGAGGCCACCAGGGCCATGAAAGGCATGGAAATCGGCAGATGAGTTTCTCATAGGATGAGAAACAACTTCAATAGGGGGGTGATGATGAGGCTCATTAATAGGTATATCACAAGGGTCATAATGCCATCCTCCCACTTTAGAATTATCTTTTTCTCACATTTATCTACAATTTTTTTTATATTATTTCTAGCGAGGAGGATAAGATATGTGTTTCTATGTCATGTGGCCTAACATGGTTTAAATTCATGGATTCAGAGAATTTTGAGATAATTTCAATGCAGGAGTTCGAGGTAGACAACATGGAGAGATTCTAGGAGGTTGTCTACCTCATTAACTATTTCAATCAACCAATATCACCACTTTGTTTCTCATCAAATCGGAGTCATTGGTAGCCAAGTAGGATGAGGGCATTGGCAGCCAAGGAAGTGCAGTTCAAGAAAATCTAGATCTACCTTTCTCGAGTTTTAGGAGACAAACACCTCTATTTTCTAGGGAGATATTGGTAGCTACCCTTTTGTATAAATAAGCATGCCAAGGAAATCATTAGGATTATTATTGTGGTTGCAACTAAGAAGTTATTAAGCTCAAGCACGTGTGACTGCTATTTTTTACTTATTATGTGATGTATTTGATTTTTCTACAATTATAATGAGAAGTTTCTTATTGATCCATCATTGAGTTAGTTCAGAGGGCTGAGGTTCTTGGGTTTGGGCCCAACCCCAATAGCTTAGGTCCCTCTTGTGTATTGATATTCTGCTTTAGCTTAGAATGTTTATTAGTTGTTGCATTTTAGTAGAATATAATTCCTCAAAAATCCTGTGACTATGCCTCTATCTCATCTCTCTCATGGGAGCCTGACTAGAGGAATCCACACTCACAACCCAAAAACATTATGTGATGATTTCTTGGAAAAATATCTACATTATTTATTTTGTTTCACATATGATTGTTGTAGCTTAGAAGTGAATCCATTGCATAGATCAAGGTTTTTAGCATCAGTTAGATAGTTTTCAAATTCAACTCATCTTTTCCACCATTGGTTATAATATTTTTCAAATGAAAAGAAGAAAAGGTGCATGTGATGTTGTAGGAATGTTGGACCTGCAGGCAAGGGATCTTTTCACCATCTCCATCCAGGAATTCTCCACTCTCTTTTGATGAATCCAAATCATTGTCTTGATCTCTGTTTTTTTTAGTCATCGTGAGAAACCCTCTTAGTCCAAAGATGGCCCTCCCAAAGTCTTGAGCTCGACTAGGGGTGTTGGTCAACTTTCATCCATCCTCCACAACCTTCATCCATCTTGCCATCACTTTATCCCATCATCCTTACCCTCCAAACCATCTTGGAAAACTTTATGTAGCATTTTAGGGCTTCCTATAGCAATATAGGAATCATGTAGCACACCTGCAACAACCTGTTTTGACCTATAATGCCAGTGTAGCTTAGTTTAGGAGTAGTTTGACCACCCAACTTGGACTCCATGATCAGAGGTACCACCTAGGCCATTATTTCCATTCCTTTTCCTTCACTGCAAGAGAAAATAACATTATTTTCTTCATCACATATTTGGAAATTAAAACATTACTTATAATACAAGTGTGAATTAGATAAATGATGCATGAATTCTTGATTTGTGAGTTGGTAGAATAATGTTTTGTTTTCAAGTGACTTTGATAGCTATATGGTTGGTTGCAATTAGCGTATTTTCCTTTTTTCATGTTTCATAACCCTTGTGTTTTCTTTCATGAATTGATTTAGTAGCATGTACATGTGGGTAGCTTTTACAAGTTGTATTTGACAAGCATTTACTTTTTCTACACTAGGGATAGCTTTTGAATTACACTTTCAGTAGTTAATTCCCCCTAATTCAGTAGAAGAATGGTCTTAGAACCCTAAGGGTGGCATGACTGTAATTCCATCGATTGTGTATACAACATTGTCACCTCAAAATTTGTATGAACCTAGGTTTTATAAATAGAGTTGAGGAGCCTCTGGGAGTTGCATCACTCTTGGTGCAATACCAGGGATCACTAGTGATATTGGTATTATGGAATGATGAGAAGATGAATTTAATCATGGTTCCTATGGAAGAAGAAATTAATTGAATATGATGTTGTGTGTCATCGACACCAAGGGTCGGGAGTATCTCTCTGATGGCTTCCTCAAAGTGAAAAGGAGAAGATTCCCGAGAAGTTGTCGGTTTCCTAGGAGCCAAAGAGTCTTCTTCTCTGGGATGAATGCCTTCATGATTTGCATGCGGGGGGTGTCATGCTATGCTAAAATACCTAAATATCTGAAGAAACAAACATGTCGATGAGGTGTGGAAAAGTGCTAGTTAAAATATCACATGAGTGTGACGGATGTGATGCAACTTCTAAGGCTATGTAGTAAATAGTCTGTGGGGTATATTCACTCATAACTCTGGATGATGGGTTAGGAGGAACATCTAAAGGTGGTACCCCTATAGTGGGGGCATGCCACCTATCAATACTAGATTTAATAGATTTGGGAAGAAGTACAGATGGTCTTATGTCAATTTTTCTTAAAGCAACTCATACTTCTTAAACCTAGGGAGGCATGGGAAATGATGTGTGTGGTGCACATGTTGAGTGAAAATATGACAATTGTGACGATCGCACCCTGACTCATTTTTATGCACAAGTGGAGGGGTTGGAAAAGAAGAATGGAATAAATTGACAATCTCTTTCGAAGTTGAGCAATGGTTGATCAAATGTCCCTATTCATCACATACGGTGCATGAAGGGGTTGGTTTTGGAAGAGTATGTTTCCTCTTCTTCTTCTTCTTCATCTTGTTGGAGACTAATATAGGGTGAGGGTTATTATGGAAGAAAGAAAATGGGTGAGCTACTTGTAGGGCTTGTTCCTTAAAGACATAGTAGATGCTTTGAGGTGCATCATCAGCCTCAAGAGTAGTAGCAAGCAATGGTGCAATAGTAATGGAATGATGAATGACAACCAATGTTTCACGATATTATGGGAGATTAGGGCAATGGTGAGTATAAATTCCATTTTGTGTAAGAATACAACAAATGTGGTTGGTGCATAATCCCTTATTGTGTGATGAGGTTGCCTTCTCTCTTGGATGGGAGGGGTAAGGGGTGGGTGTCTTTAGGGAATGAAGAAGGGATTTAAACTCTTCTAATAATGGGAATTGGTTGGAAGGGTGCCCCATTATATCACATAATGCGCATGGGGGGCGGGTACACTAGGAGAAGAGGTAGCTCAGGTGTCATTCTTCTTGACTTTATATTTATCCTTCTTGGTGGATCTCTCTAGTGTCAATGCAGGAAATACTATGGGTGGTAAGGTTTCTTGAGGGGGGTTCATGGTAACCAATCCCATAAATATGATCACTAAGCTTGATGACATGGCTTGGGGTGCCAAATACCATATGATAATTACGAGAGCCATATTTGGTGAAGTAAGGGTTTCCATGACTTGGTGCAAAATGACACTAGGTGGAGAATATAGGAAAGGGGTCTAAGTAATCACCTAAGGGAGGAAAGGAGGATCACTCGTCACAACTTTAGGTGTTTCTTAATTTTATAATTGAGGGTCCCAATTATGGTTACCATATGATCTGGTCATCATGCATATAAGAGCTATAAAAATTGGTGTGACAAGTGGTCGATCTCCTTGGCACGTGTCGAGGACAGATGAAGCTTTAAACATTCCTATACTGACTTCAGTCAAGGAAAGGAGCAATTCGTTTTGGGACCCAACAAAGGGTAACACACCATCTAGGAATAAAGACATCCTTGTCTAGTAATGTGTTAATTGGTTAATGGTAATGATTTTCCCATTGTAGGGGAATATCATGGTGCTAAACACTGATTATTCCACCTCAGTCTTGGCATACATATAACTTTGTCCAAACACGATGTTGTAATCAATATGGGCATAAAGTAATTCAATATATCTGAGAAAAGTATTTCCAACAAGTTCAATTAGGACATTATGAAAGATTCCAATTATTGACAATGGGCAACCATCATATACCCTCAATATGATGGAGGAAGTAGTGAGTTTTGGTGATCCTAATTTTTTCCAAACTGATTTTGACATGATACAGGTGGATTCTCCCTAATCAATGATGCAACAATGGATAGTGACATTTCAAATTGTTACTAGAATTTGAAAGGAGATTATGGACGTTATTAATGGTTCGAAATTGTCTAAGTCAAAAGTGATTAAACATGAACCTAAAGGATCAATTGCACCTAATGCAGAAATTAGTGCGTTCCATTGGTTTTGGCATGTTTGGAGGGCCTCCAACACTAACATGGTTGATGGAGATTGTGCAAGGTAATCAATGATAATATAGCTATAAGCATCCTTCGAACTATGCGTTGTGAGACATAATGGTCCTTTCACCATCTTGGGAATGTGTTCAATAGGGAGTCATTGTATGGTTAAAGGTGGCATAGTTGTATTGGTGATGGGTATTGTTGATGATGAGGGATTAGGTTCTGGAGGGGTCCCATAATCACGAGTGCATTTTTGGAGTAGGACATATGTTCCTTGCATATAGATGGCATGACTTACAATGCCATTTGAGCTTCTCCCTATTTGATTTTGATATTGGGGAGAACTAGCCTCATGCTAACTAGCTACCACCCCTTAATGGAGAAAAGATTTTTGCATGATGACAGCCTATTGTTTTTCTCCCCGTTACCCCCTATCCTTTCTCATGCATTTCAACTTTGGGAGTTGAGGGAAATGATGGGTATAATGCCCATATTCCCAAAAAATGGCACAAGAGTGGTTTTTCCATAGACCAACATTATTGTTTTGTTTTTGCGGATTATTCATACCTTGGTTTTGGTTTTTATTGAGGGGATTACCCCCAATCGACACCCTCAGTTGTTTCCACTGTTGTTGGTTTCCTCCTATCCTTGATATCCTTTTTGTTTATTCTTCCCTTTATTTTTATTGACATTGGGTGAGTTTGGAGTGTTGAGTCATTCAAATTACTACTGTTGTTGAGGGAATAAAGGTTGAACAAAATTAACCCCCACATTTTGCTAAGGTTGGGGTTATTCTGTTGTGGTTCTCAAAATTGAAAATAAGGATTCCCTTGATTAATATTTGTGTAGGTATGTTGGGAGGTTGACACTCCTTCCAAAGTGCATGTTGGGTATTTATTCCCTTGCATGGGATGGTTTCGAGGAGGTGCAGGTTGGTTTGGATAATATCCAATGCTTGAGGGTGTTCGTGTTAGAGGTGTTTTAGTGAATGATTGGAAATTTTATTGAGTACCATACATATTTCTAGGGTACGGGAGAAAATTCCCTAAGTGATTCCAGCTAAGGGTCTATTGACGGTGCTGGACCTACCAACATGTCAAGGAGTTCTCCCCTGTAATAAGTCCCAATTAGACCTCAGACAGTTTAGTGTAGGAGGTTGAGTAATGGATCGTAAGGTAATGCCTTCACTGCGATGTTGCACAGAGGCAAGTAAGATAACTTTATCAATAGCAAGGGTGTAATTGTTGCAGTGAGTCAAGGAAGGTGAATGAGAGGTTCTAACACAAGTGGTTGGGTTGAGTGTGCCCCTTGACAACTTGTATCAGTACTCAGCTGGGAAGGGAACACACTGTTATGAAGAATTTGGTATCTATAGATAAATACTAGTTCCCTAGATAACTATTTATATCTAGAACAACAATTTAAAGAAATTTAACCTTTTTCTATAAACAATAGATAAGAAAAATAGAATGAGAGGACCTACTTGTACTTTCCCTTTCCTCTTGTCTCCTTTGTATCGGTCTTGTCACTCCTTCCCGTACTTAACACACTTGAGAAGTACCCATAAACATCAACAGAAGACAAATAACCAATCAAAGCAAAATATCTATTGATTACAAGTAAATGGAATCAGATGCATTCACACATATAAGCATCACATATCAAGATAATCATATGGAAAAATGTGTAAATACTTTATTGAATAGAAGGAAGAATTACAACCATGAAGCCTGATTCGAAGTCACTCCTCCATCTTTGGTTCCATCCACATCACATCATAAGCATGACATTCTAGCAGCATAATGACACTTACAATAGTCTCAATTCTCAATCTAACATTATCTCCTTACAATTTATCAAATTCCAACCCCTTGATCACTTAGATGAGTGCTCAATTTATAGGAAGATGGAAGAGGTTTTGTCATCAATGAGGGTATTGAATGGCCTTCCATACTTAGAATTAGTTCCATGGAGGAATGGGTGAGAGGATAGGAGGTATCTTAACTCATTCCTCATCCATTTTCGAGCTCATAGGAGATGATTAGTGTGGGAATCTTCTAGAAGGATCTAGAAGATAAGAGTATTCCCCAAACCCTATGTGCATTTCGCTCAAACTCGCCCAGCGTAGGTCAAAGAAGGCCTAAGTGCTTTGCAGAGCACCCTGGCATGGACTTAATTGCTCTGCAGCGTACCCTTGTATGGGCCTACCTATGCTGGTCCCTCTAGAGGTAATTTCAAGATGTCTTCAGGCCATGACACTGTTTGGCAAGGAGGCATTCAAAATGTTGACATGTTTAGGGAATGTAGCAACTAAAATTACGGTTTGATGAGCCCTAAAACACTGATCTAGATGATGGGAGTGATGTGCCCAAATGGATCTGTAACATCTTCCCCCTAAAGCATGAAGTAGAAAATAATAATGTCGAGTGATATGCTTTATGTTGTGATGAGGATGTTCCAAAGTGGTTGGTGACCTGCATCGATTACAATACATAATATCATGATATTTTGATTTTTTCTCATGAATTGTTGAGGAAAGGTATACCCATGATCAGCATATAAAATTTCATTACAAGTACATAGACAGTCGTCTACAGATATAGACCCATGACTAGAATGACCATCAATGTAAATCCATCGTATGAATGATTTGGTACATTTCCTGAAATTGCAACCCGGATGGATGAAACTAGATATGAGGTCTTCTATCTCATTTAATCGTTTGCTCAAGTACGAGTCTAACCATGTGAATATGTGATCTGAAGTCGAACATGGGAAGACACCATCTTATTACCAGCCAATGATGTAAGTCGTTAGCAGATGCGAGAGAAATAACTGATAATGATAATGATCCTCAAGGTACTGCAGTACATTCTGCATGGTGTGAATGGATGTTTTGATGTCGAACACCATACAAAGTCTTTCGGTCGAAGGTCAGTGATGTCAACCTATCGCCGGAAGCGAGAAACCTACCATTGATGTATGCAAGCCTCAAGGTACTGGAAGGGTGTTTCTAAGTCAAATTCTTGAATAATGAGCTAATGTTGACAAGAAGCAACTTTTCACAGGAGGGCCTTGATGTATCCCACATCAATGACATGAAATGAGTATAATATTTTGGAGACGAAATTTAATTGACGACACAAGGTTTAGGAATGGCGGTCATGAAAATGAAGGTTTATGGTATTGCAAAGGATGAATTTTAATTGATTGACTTCTCTTGAACATATCAGCGACACTGAATGAATTGGCGGCATTGACCCAAAACGAAAGTGATGGATGATGTGATAGGCCATAGGTATGATAACCATCAAGCAAATAACCCAACCCAAATAGTTTGAATGAATTGGTAGCATTTACCCAAAACAAAAGTTATGGATGGTGTGATAGACCAACGATATGATAACCATCAAGCAGATAACCCAACCCCAATAGTCACAATGATGAAGTGAAAGTGTCATGTTTATGAGCGACCTACTGCCATAAAGTGGTTTACCCCTTTTCCCATTTCCCTAGTCATTGCTGACCAGTACCTCTTTATTTTTATCAAGCTTGAGGAGGATAACATATGATTGTTGTATAATTCCACCCTTCAGGTGAATCTATCGCTATGTGATGTTTTAACAAGTCTGGTGAAGGTGAAACTTGATCTTGTCATGATGGAAAAGTTTGTCGCTATTTGATGTTTTAACGAGTTTAACAACAATGATAACTCATTCTTTTTCATGTTTAGAGAGTTTTAAAAGGGACAAAAAGAAAACTCCACAAATTCTTTTTCATAGATTTGTCTCTCAAGTCCGAAAAAGAATAAAATAATACAAGAGAGAACCTATTGACCATGTTCGGTCAACATATTATTTTTTCATAAATAATCTATCTTAGCGCAGAAAAGGGTTAAACTTATACTGAGTAGATTTCATTTCCAATCTGTTAACGAGCTGAAAAGGACAAGTGCTCAGCAATGTTTTCATATTTCGAGAGTTTGAAAAGAGCTTAAAGAAGACTCCACTTTGAGGAACGAGTGGTGTCTAGGATAGCGACTGGTTCCGATGATGTTGGAAATTCTCAAAACATGTTGATTTATGTGAAGAGGCTGGCTAATAAGACCACTCATTGCAACTATTCCTCAAAAAGGGTAAAAAAGCCAAGTGAAAGCGTATGATCAGCCAAGAAGATAGTGACCATGGAAGGAGAAAAACCAAGGCTCATCTAACGGAAGAGGCTGATAGAATGGAAATCACAAGGGTTAAAATGGATATGGGTTCATTTTTACATAAGCTTGAACTATAGGGAACTATGCTTGGTTTCGGTTTCATGTTTACACAAGCTTGAAATGAAAAACTATGCTTGAATTCAGTTTCATTTTTACACAAGCTTGAAATGACAAACTATGCTTGGATTCAGTTTCATTTTTACAGAAGCTTGAAATGAAGAAATATGCTTGAGATTAGTTTACATGCCCCTAGCAAGATGACTCGATTCCAGGTTCACGCCCCTCAAGCTTCATTGCATTCACCTAAGTAGGTTACTTGTGGCTATGAGGTGGATGGAATGAAGGTTCATTTACGAGATCAACTGAAAACTTGACTGGGATTTTATGAGATCTAATCAAAGACTCAACTTGGAACTTTGCTCCAGGGGACCTTATTTCATTTTTAAATGAGTTTGACACAAGACAAGGAACTGTGCTCATATTCCTTTTTTCATTTTTTAATGAGCTTGACACAAGACAAGGAACTATGTTCCTGCCCTTTGTTTCATTTTTAGCGAGGTCAACACAAGACCAGGAACTATCGTCATATTCCTTATTTCACTTTTTAACGAGCTTGACACAAGACAACGAACTATGCTCATCTTCCTTGTTTCATTTTTTAATGAAGTTAACACAAGATAAGGAACTATCCTCATATTCCTTGTTTCATTTTTTAACGAGCTTGACACAAGACAAGGAACTATGATCATGGAACCTGTTTCATTTTTTAATGAGGTTGACACAGTAAAAGAACTATCCTCATGTTCATTGTTTCATTTTTCAACGAGGTTGACACAAGACAAGGAACTATCCTCGTATTCCTTGTTCACAACCCATAAGAGGTCATGACTTCCAAGAGTTTCTTATCAGATGGGAGAACAAGGCTCTAGAAGGGATCATTAGAGAGATCTGGTTCCAATGCCCCTAGTACATAATGTACAACATCATGGAATTGATTGTCCGTTGATGTAGGCATGGAACGGGTTGCCACATAATTGACCTGTGGCAAGGAAGATACCATTGGTACAAAAGGACCATTTAGGGAAGATGGTTGACTGGAAGCCATATTTGGACTAGGAAAAGAAAGTTGGTTAATGGTTACAATTTTGCCTTCATGCGAGAAACACATCACTCAAAAGAGTGTTGAAACAATAGCTCCCATGTCATAAACATAGTGACTCCCAAGAAGTAAATTATAATCTAAAGGGCCTGGGACTACCATCACATTGAGATAAATAATTTTTCTCCCAAAGTAATAGGAAACTGAGGAAGGATCCCTAATGGTTGACTGGTTCTTCTGTTAAAATCCAACAGATTCTTGGTAACAGGCACAAGTGGCAGCGAACGGAGCGCTTACCAAACAGTGGAGGAAAGGATACTCAAAGATGCACCTTCATCTATAATAGTGCTAGGTACAATCATACTACAAACCTATACTATGATCTAGAAAGGCACATAAGAAGGAAGACGACATCCTGCCAGTCGATTCCAATCAAAGGAAGTGACAAGACTACTTGGACGGGTACCATATTAATGGGAGAATTAACCTCTTGAGTTACGAGAGCGGGAGGATTTTCCTCCTGTCTTGATGGAACGGGAGGATTTCCCCCAAGCTCATTGGAATCTAAAGAAATGGAAAGAACCTGAGTGGTATCATATTTACTCTCTTCAAGAAAGGTACGATTAACTAAAGGTGAAATTAGGTCAACTTTTTCCTCGACCCGTGATTGGTCAGGTATAGACTCATGGGATTCACATTCAGAGAGAGTGGGTTTGACCGATGGTTGATTTGGGTCAGTCATTTTATCAACTAGTGAAGGATTAAGGGAGAGTCTCTTGAAACCAGATGGAAGTCGCTACGGAGAAGCACGATGGTTATCCAACACTTTTTGGGCTTCATCCAAATAGGGACCAATGTGAATGGGTTGATTCCCTTCAGATAACCTATAGGGAAACTTAACTTTACCCTTGTTTCCATGAACTTTACTACCACTAGTTGATGGTGTGTCACCAACATGATGTCCAGAAGTTGATGACACGGGATGATGTGAACAAGAAGACCTTTCTTCTAAGATCTGAGGAATATCAGGACAATTTCGAAGAAGATGGTCTCTTGTACAAATTTTGCAAGGATATCGAACTTTGTGAGACTTATCAGACGGTTTCTCATTAGAAGTTTCATTTGAAACAATGGTTGCTTGGTTTCCCCCCTACTGAATTATCTTCTTCTTCTTGTTCTTCTTCCCTTTCTTCTTCTTCTTAGCCACCTGGTTACTAATACCAATACTTTCATCAGGTGAAGAGGAAGAAGGGGAGGAAGAAACAACCGACGAAGAAGGCAAAGGGTCAACTTTGGGATCAACTGGAGGTTGATTTTTTCAAGTTGGAGGAGTACTCAATTACAGAGAAATCACGACATTTTAAACCAAGGAGATTGAAAACAACCATACTGGCAAGCCAATAGTAAGTCTTGGAAGGGACAATGTAGCCATATAAGGAGCACCAATATTTCTGAAAGGAGGAAAAGGACTAGGCTTCCCATCAGAAGGAATTCCTTGATCGGTGGACTCCGGATTTGTCACCATATGTCTCAACCTAAGATCAACTAAGGAGTGAGCGTGGAGGATGTTATCTGTGGTCTATTAAATTTATTTTAATCAAAATAACAAAACAAAACAAAAGAGGGATGATCTAGGAAAAATGATTACCAAGTAACTATGAACTGTAGAATACCTCCCAGCGAACCGAGAAGTACGGGCAGGAAATCTCCCTGAATGTTGTGTTCGGTGTATCACAGTGTACAAGGTGGCTGACTCGGTTACCTAAGGATGGATAGAAACCTAATTTATTCCTCCCATATATACCTAAAAGTACGTGGAGGCCCAATCCGTATTAGTGCTATCTAATGTGAAACCATGAAATGAAATCATTCTCATATACTTTATGTACTGTAACACCACCCTATATACCTAAAGGTACGTGGACGAGCTACGATATACTCACTTACGTGGAATTAGGTATCACACTCAGGATGTATTGCAGACAAGTTAGCGACAACTGCTATGTTTTACAACGCTAGAACACGTCTCTAGCCTAGAACCTCTAAATGTTATGCATTAAGTTACAATGCTCCATTAGGTTAATTCAGATGAATTTTAAGTTGATCTTCTTTAGAATTTTCCTTTCAAGGTTCACCACGTGATGTATGTTTGCAATTCCTAGAATGCAACTATTATGATAAACATTCTTTTCATTCAATTTGAACAATGAAAACCTTAGCTAAAAAGGGATAGAGCAATCAGATCTTTGACAAAGAGTAAAGAGCACACCTAATGCAATTTCCCTAGCTATTCCTATCAAGCATTCAGTAACTTTTTAAATGCACGATGCAAGTTTTTCTTTTCAATTCCCTTAATGTTATTATGAACAAAAGGAAACTAATGCACATACAATCAATCAATATTTTTACAAGAACGAAGACTTTACGACAGTTCTGTTTCAAAGGAAAAGAAGACTTTAACGACACTTTCTTTCGAACAAAGATTAATCAACTATAATCTAATTTTGACGATGAATCGATAATGGAAAATAAATCATTTAAGAAACATTAATCAGTCAAGTCAAATTAGGGCTAGAAAAGGATACAATCTTGATTTCAGAGACATGACACTCATGGATCATTCAACAAGCAATCAAATAGAAGAAATTTGTTAAAAAATCCTATCCAAAGGTGGAAAACTGACCCAAGGAGGATCAGTGCAGCCCTGAATGGGAGACAATGTGCTTCATAGCACTGTCCCTAAGCCAAGGGTGCTTTGCAGCGCACTATGTCCCTCACAAGCCTGTGCTACTGACAATAGGCCATTTCAAGAGGCAACTAAACACAATTTTTTAGCAAAATTCACTTCAACAAGGCTAAAATAAAATCAATGAAAGGCAATAAGGTTTGCTAGAGTGTGCTAGGATGTGATAAGCTACTTGGAACAATGATCGTTCCCCAGCGGAGTCGCCAATTTCTAATGAAGAATTTGGTATCTACGGATAAATACGAATTCCCTAGATAAGTAGTTATATCTAGAAGAACAGTTTAAATCACTTTAGCTTTTTTCTATAAACAATAGATAAGACAAAGAGAATGAGAGGACCTACTTGTACTTCCGCTTTCTTCTTGTCTCCTATGTATTGGTCCTGTTGCTCCTTCTTGTACTTAACACACTTGAGAAGTACTTGTAAACATCAAGAGAAGACAAAGAACCAATCAAAGCAAAAGATCTATTGATTACAAGCAAATGGAATCAGATACACTCAAACATATAAGCATCACATATCAAGATAAGCATATAGAAAAAGGTGTAAATACTTTATTGAATAGAAGGAAGAATTACAACCATGAAGCCTTATTTGAATTCACTCCTCCAGCTTTGGTTCCATCCACATCACATCATAAGCATGACATTCCGACAACATAGCCACACTTACAATAGTCTTAATTCGCAATCTAACATTATCTCCTTACAATTTATCGAAGTCCAGCCCCTTGATCGCTTAGATGAATGCTCAATTTATAGGAAGATGGAGGAGGTCTTGTCATCAGTGAGGGTATTGAATGGCCTTCCATACTTAGAATTAGTTCCATGGAGGAAGGGATGAGAGGATAGGAGGTATCATAACTCATTCCTCATCCATTTTCGAGCTTATAGGAGATGATAAGTGTGGGAATATTCTACAAGGATCTAGAAGATAAGAATATTCCCCAAACCCTATTTGAATTTCACTCAAACTTGCCCAGCGCAGGTCAAAGAGGACCTAAGTGCTCTGTAGAGCACCCTGGCATGGACTTAACCGCTCTGCAATGCACCCTTGGATGGGCCTACCTGTGCTAGTCCCTCTAGAGGTCATTTCAGGATGTCTTTAGGCCATGAAACTGTCTGGGAAGGAGGCATTCAAAAGGTTGACTTTTTTAGGGCATGTAGCAACTAAAATTAGCATTTGATGAGCCCTAAAACACTGATCTGGATGATGGGAGTGATGTGCATAAATGGATCTATAACACACACGAGCGAAGATGCATCGCAAGCTGGAAAGTAGGTCAGTCGAGAATCCAAAGTGATGGTTAAACCAATAGTACATCTACAACAAGATTCATATAGTTGCATACGAAGAATTTCATACACAAATACGTAAGTTAAACAACATACATCATTGAAGCAACCGAAGCAGTCCAACTACAATATCAACATATGCATCAAAATGTGTTGGCTCTTATAATATAAATAAGTGTAAGTTCCAATCATACAATACATCCATGTAAACTTTCTAGCCCCAACATTGAAATGTTACAACCACATCTGCCTACTCCTCCAAAGAGATGAACTAGCTTCGTGCAGTGGAGAAGCCAAGGCGTGTTATAATAATGTGCAAGCTTTCTTCAAGATAGTCTTAATAGAAGCTTGGCTAACCAAAATCCCTTACAATGAGTTATGAGGGACTATTTATAGCAAAGGGTGGGGTGGCCCTTGACATTCCCCTTTGCAATTGTTCAACTACCCTCATGACTCTTCACCTACTCTATGATTGTTACATTCACTATTGACACTTGACTTACACTTGACATGACTCAAAATTACAATGCACATGTACCCATGTGAACACAATGTCTTGAGCAAGCCAAACTAGACATCACTTTGACTTAGACAACTATAGAAGTTCAATTTCTCAACATCCTCATGCTGATCAACAGTAACATATTGATGCCAAGCTTCGTAGTCTCTGATAGTGTGTGTGTTCTGTGGTGACATCCATCTGAAACCTTACCTTCACCTCCATATCATTTGTGTACACTGCTTCGTCTGTCTACACATGATGCACCCATGTTGTATTTGCTACTACTGCACTTCCCTCTCCTATTTGGGTAGCTCTTGTTCTTTCCAGAGTTGCTCCCTCAGCTCATGCAACTCCTTCTCTTCCTCTTCCATGATCTTCTTATCCCTCTGCCTTCACGCGATTCACTTGTCGCGATGCTGCCTCTTTTCCTCTATAGCCATAGTTGGTTTCTCTACAAGTGGATCTTCTCGAAACTTGCAACTTTGTTCCTCCTCCATGTGATCGACAATCTTCCTCTTCCCTGTATCGTGCATGTGTATGCTAGGCTCTACTGACACTGTTGGTGCTCTCCGTGATGCCACTTTACGCTGCTTCACTAACCACTCCATAGCGAATCCGACTGGTTCATCAAGTCTAGAGAAATTGCAGAAATATCTCTCCATGGGTCCTCCTTGTCCCAATGAAACACTCCGTAGATCCAATTGAACTAAACTCTCATGTAGTGATCCTTCACAATGCAATGTGGGTCATATGGATTCTAAATTTGGATGTCGAACAGGTATTTCTTCTTCAGTTCCACTTCGACATCTGCTTTCTTGATACTTTGGATCTCATATAACCTAATCCGTAATGAAAGAGTAGGCCAAGGTTCCTTCTTCTTCCATTGCAGTCTAGTTTTCAATCCTGCCGAGATGTGATAGGCTACTTCCTACATGACAAGTACGTCCAAGGAAAAATTTGGTAGAACATGCGAAGGCTTCTCCACACTGAACCTTCGAATGAAAGTGTTGGACGATGAGGCATACCAATTTTCAATACCTATGAATGCCTCCATTGCTTCCTTTGACATGCAGGGTGGATCTTGTTCAAATATCATTTTGTGCAAAGGGACGACAAAATGGTCAGACAACCGTGTGATTACTCTTTTGAAGCTGCATTCAGACAACAACTTGAAATATGTGTTCACAGTAGTCTCCGTCAATGACCATGCCCACTCCAAGCCTGGGAACTCATGTCGGGCACAGACTGCATCTAGGATGTAGGCAAACATGTAAATCTCTGCATGCATACCTCCGGATGACTGTAGATCCTTTGTGACTTTCTCCTTCAGCTGATGGGCCAGTATGCCAGACCAATGGTTTTCCTTCTCTAGCCACTTGGTCCAGTGCAACCACCCAACTCTGTGGGAATGTTTTTGTGGTTGCTTGGCCATAAAATCAACAAAAAAATATGATCAATTATTGGTACACCTTCCTCAGTATCTTTGTCGTATAGACCTAGTTGGATGTCATCCTAAAACGAGCTGGATCCTTTACCAAATCCTTCAAAATGTCTCTAGAGTTAGCACTATTGTTGGGTAATCTTAATGGATTTTCCTTGACAGTCACAGGCTTTGACATCTAATACATCTCATCATAATCTTGTTCCCAGAGGCCGCAAGCTTCGTCCCACTAACACTACTCAAGGTCATCGTCTCGGGCTCAGTGTGAGAGACGATCTAGTGTATCATGTTCGCGCATGAGAACACCGGATATTTGCATGCAATCCGTTATAAACCAGACTTGTGAATGTTCACGTACACCTGACAGTCTTCAAGGTGTTCCCCAAAAGTGCCTTTGAATGTTTCATTGACTTCTTTCCACTTCAGTTTGATGTTCTTGTCTAGATACAACTTTGTATCTTCATAGATCAGCAAGCTAGAGGACATTTTCTCAGTTGTTGCTCGAGTTTCATTTCCATAAGTGTCCTGAGATCCTGTTCTCTTGGAAGCCATTGAGATAGATGAACACCTTAAAGATCTGGATACAAGCAACATGCATGGCAAGAAATCTTTCAGAAAAAACAAAGCAAATTTCGTGGAATGACACAAAACATACCTGGGAAACTAATGAGCAAGATTGCACAATTTCTTCTAGGAGGTTGGGTAACTAGCTTCTAGAACTGTGCAAAAGGTAGTCTGGGTTATCTGAGAGGCAAGACTTGCAACTGGATTTGTGCAATGTGCAATTAAACTGGCTGCTAGCTACTGATATTGCACAATGTGCAATTCCAGCTGGGAAGGACTAGAGGCCCAGGGACTAATTTGCGCAATTTCCTAGGCTAGCGGTCACTGACCTCGATAAATGCGCAAAATAGTCCTGGAGGCCAGTGCTGGGAAAAAATGTGCATTTCTAGAGAGGAAAGTAGAGCCTTCCTTTCCCAAATTGCGCAAAGCAGTCTCAGTGAGGTAGAGTCCGGGCAAAGATTGGCCTGACTCGCCAACGAGCAACTCAAAGGAAATTGGACAGTGAATGCATGATGACACTAAGTGATAGCAGAAGTGATTAACAATGCATGAAAAATCATGAATAAAAGATTCAGTAAACAAATCAACATGCATGTGGGTGAAGCAATTCGTCGGTTGGGTGAAGCAGTTCGCGAGTTGGGTGAAGCAGTTCGCCGGTTGGGTGAACGTTCATGCAAAATAGTTTCATGCATGCAATGCAGTGAGATAGCAACGAAAACTAAAACGGAGCTAGGACAAGCTAGTATACATGTAAATGACAGTAAGCATTCAAAGAAATCGAGCAAACAACACTCATACAAGAGAATACACAAAAGGCAACGGAAATTTTGAAAAAGACAAGTTGAGGCCACTTACCTGTGAATAGCTGAGTTGGATGTGTCAAAGAGTCCTGGATGTCTTGTGGGATGTCATAGCTCCAAGATCAAATAATGAGCTTTGATGCGTCAAAAAAATAATTTTGGACTCATGACGCACATGCCACAAATCTAGGGAAAAGCGCCACTTGGAGGGAATCTTTTAAAACAACTTTGCATGTAACCCCCAGTTGCTAAAAATAACTCCCTGAATCATGGGATTCTTTTTTCATGTTTCCTTTTTCTATTCTGGGAAGAACTAGTCATGCATGCATGCAAGTCAAGTTTCCTCGGTCCCAGGTGGAACTGGTCAACCAAATTGCTCATGCATGCAGCTTCTCAACTACTTGAGAAAAATGTGCATTCCTGGCTGGAAGTTGGGCTGACTACCTAGGAGGATTACACAATTTTTCATCAGAGCAGAAAAATGCTACCCAAATTTGCGCAAATCCTAAGCTGAGCAGCCCTACTGGGGAAATTTGTGCAAATCCTATTGGGAGTGTTCACTAGCAGGATTGCGCAATCCTAGAGCCCAGCAGGATGCCAGAGAGGATTGCGCAATTTCTGGATGGAATGCTGGTTTCCCTCCAGAAATGCACCATTTTCTAGGGGAATCTTCTTAGCCTGCAGCTGGACCAAGTCCGGGTGAACAACGTGTGAGGGGAATGGATCAAACTGTGATCGACAGGCTACCTTTGTGCATGAAAAACACTGAAGATTGTGTACTTGACGAAGAAAGACAAAGTGATGTTTAAGGTTGGTAGGGAGGCTCCAAAACAGGCTAAGGAAAAATTTTGGAGGGTGGTTGTAGCCACTACAACACTTGGTGACATGCTGGTAGAACTCCAGCTCTCTGAATGGACCTTGTTCGTGAAAAGAAAGTCTAACGCCTCTGGAAGAATTGTTCAGCTCTCAGCTCATCTTGGCTTCACACTAACTTGATTGTAAGATGTAGCATCTACCAATCCCTTGGTTGATTGACACACATTCCAAGCCAAGGAAACATAGTTGTTTTGATTGGGGTTGAGGGGTATATTGATGCACAAGCAGTATAGTCGTCAAAGTCTTAGTTTCATCTCCGGTGTTGCTCCACTGCCAACATGCCTGTACAGTACCCTGGTGGAGTCACATAAGAACACAAGAATGGCTCCATTGCTAGTGATCCTGGTCAATACCTCGATGGAGTTACTTGCATCACCTCCCTGTGCAGGAAGCCTTTCTCTTCTTTTTCCTTATTCATTTTTCATTTTTAATTTTTTGAATTTTCATTTTTTTTTAACTGTGCATAGCACTTATTCATTTCATAGGCGGAATAGGGATCCTGAATTATTGAGAGAAGAAGAGATTGTTCCAGTAGAGTAGTAGTTTATTGTATCTTTAACTTTCTTGTTAATGTTTTCCCCCTGACATTACTCTACTTGACTGAGCTAACAAGGGCTAACCCAAAAACAACCGACTAGAGAAGGTAATACTAGTTAGCACACAAGCGTTGTGTTTTCACCAAGGTTCACTTCAAATCGTACATATTTTCCTTCGACATATCATGGACTGAAAGTAACAAGCTCTTCATATAGAGGCAAGATGATAGATAACCAATTAGTGATAGTTGTATAAGCCCTCTTGTACTTCACCCAGCTCGTTTCAAGGGTCATGCATGGTTTCATGCAAAACTAACCTACAAACAAAACAAATAAACTAACAAACATCAAAGAAAATAAAAAGCAGAAGAAAAAGTGAAAGAAAAACATGTAAGAAAACAAGAAAGCAAAAACAAGCATGTAAGCAAACTAACTAGAAGAAAACACTACTCCTACTCCTACACGTGTAGACCCGTGTTGATGAAGGCTTGGTCTGCGAGCAACCCAGTTGTGTGAGCTAGTAAACAAGAAAGATATAATAATGAAGACAACCACATTTCGTGTTTGCCAATGCCCACAAGAGAATACAAGTGCATGACGAGCCGTCCATGGACTTATCATGGTGTTGTGTGACACTGCGTGCAACTTTGAAGCACAAACACATTCTTGACTGAGACATGCAAGCAAATGAAAGAAACAAAGATAACTTGCATAGTACACATGTGATTGCAATGTAAGATTCCTCCAATGAATGAGCGATGGGATCGTGCAGTTCGAGTGGAGAAGATGTGATTTGTGTGTGAGATGGATCTTCAATGCATACAGATGAGTGATGAGGAGCCTTGGGTGATTGAATAATTTCATGATCAGAAGTGAGACTAACCCCAAGAGAGCGAGGACCTACCATATCCATCAACTCGGGCTAAAGTGCCTCGACAGTCTTGGGTTTTTCAACTCCATCATCACGTAGATCATCATAAACCGGTGGCTTCAAAAGATCAACTGTGATAGATACATGATCGTGATCAAATATGGAAACAAATGGATCGTGACTACCACGATCAGAAAAATCAATGATTTGCTCGACATCCTCAATGATCAGATGAATCGAATAGAAGGGTAGATGAGAAGCGAACAAACTCATCCTCTGTGTTTCCGGAAAAGACAGATGAAAGATCAAGTGGATTTTCAACGAATAACTTATCCTCTCCGTTGTCGAATGATGGAGCAACATACAGTGAGTCCTACAAGTGATTAAAAATGGGTGCATCCGTGGATGAAGACACACACGTGAAATCATGGATGGAAGGTTCATCAAAGATGTTACGAAAGAATGGAGGGGGCTTGGATGGAAGGGAGTCATCCTTCGCCAAGTGTTGATGCTCAAGATCTCACTCATACTCTTCATGAATGACAGCGCATGTCTGTTGTGCAAGACCAACTCTGTCAATGGGTTGTTCCTTGTTCACAACACGTGAAGAGTCTGGAATGGATGAACATAAGGTAGCATCATCCAAAGGAACACCCAAGTGTGAAGACAGAGGTCATGGAAAATAAAGCATATGAGAACTCGAAGGACTCACAAGCAAATTTGCGTGAAAATTGAGTGAAGTGATGTTGGTAGAATGTGAAAGATGAACAGGTGTGTGAACATGATCTTCAACATTATCAGGCAATGGTGGAGCTATTGAATGAGACAGGGGCAGACATCCAGTCGAGACAATAACCACATCCACATGAGATTGTGTAGCTCCATAAATGAAGAATGTTGAGTGAGGCTTGATTTCAAACTTTCTCTTGGGACGAGCAAATTTCTTAAGGCAATATCCAAACCGGTCCCAAGGACAAGCAAATTTCATCTGGCTCCTTGGAGTTTGAAACTGCAAGTCACAAAAAAGCTACCAAAAATCAATAACTGATTCATGCGGAGCCCTCCATTGCTATAATAGTTTTCGTTCAAGATGGTTTGGATCAAAATGATAGAACATGTCTTCAATGAGATCACAGAAGTGCTCAAATGAGTGCACGGTGTCAGCCGATAGGTTGAGCAGCCATTGAAATGGAGATTCACGAAGTGTGTATGCAAGAAGTAAACTGCCATGTTCGTTAGAAAACTCATCTTCCTCATGAAGCATGGAAACAAAGTCATGTAAGTACTCAGGCCATGCCACTTCGCCTTCACCATCATACATGAAAGTGGATAAGAGATCGAAAAAATTCCTCGTGATGGAGACACATTCACGATTCGAAAAACACCGTGGGGGGAAGAAGAGTGCAGGACTCCATGAAAGGTATTCAAAGGTTCAAAACTAGATGAGAGGACACAACTTGTCATTTGGCCCTCCTTCTAGCGCTAGAAATGTTGATGGTGTTGGACCCGCCAACATGTCAAGGGGATCTCCCTAGTAAGAAGTCCCAATTAGACTTCAGACCGTTTGGTGTAGGAGTCCCAACAGTGGGTTGTAAGGTAATTCCTTAACCGTGATGTCGCACAAAGGCAAGTAAGATAACATTGTCAGTAGCAAGGGTGTGACTACTGCAGTGAGTCAAGGAAGGTGAATGAGAGGTTCTAACACAAGTGGGTTGGGTTGAGTGCACCCCTTGACAACCTGTATTAGTACTCAACTGGGAAGGGAACACATGAGCGAAGATGCATCACAAGATGGAAAGAAGATCAGTCAACAATCCAAAGTGATGGTTAAACCAACATCACATCTAGAACAAGATTCATATAATTTCATATGAAGTAGTTCATACACAAATACATAAGTTCAACAACATACATCATTAAAGAAACCAGAGCAGTGCAACTACAATAACAACATATGCATGAAAATGTGTTGGCTCTTATTATATAAAGAAGTGTAAGTTCCAATCATACAATACATCCATGTAAACCTACTAGCCCCAACAGTGAAACATTACAGCCACATCCACCTGCTCCTCCAAATAGATGAACTAGCTCAGTGTAGTGGAGGAGCCAAGGTGCGTTACAATACTGTCCAAGCTTTCTATAAGATAGTCTTAATAGAAGCTTGGCTTACCAAAAGCCCTTACAATGTGATGAGGGACTATTTATAGCAAAGAGTGGGGTGGACCTTGACATTCTGCTTCGTGAATGTTCAACTACCCTCATGACTCTTCACCTACTCTATGATTGTTACATTCACTATTGACACTTGACTTGCACTTGACATGACACAACACTACAATGCACATGTACCCATGTGAACATAATGGATTGAGCAAGCCAAACTAGACATCACCCTGACTTAGACAACTATATAAGTCCAATTGCTCAACATCCTCATGCTGATCAATAGTAACATATTGATGCCAAGCTCTGCAGTCTCTGATAATGTCCGTGTGTTCCATGGTTACATTCATCTGAAACCTGACCTTTACCTCCATAGAAACTGGGTACACTGCTCAGGGTCCTCTGTCCAACTCATCTGAAAGCATGCACATAATTGTCTTTAATGTGGCCGGACCATAACATACTTGTGCATGACATCTGCATTGATAGGCAAGTTTAGGTTGGTGGTGATGCGCATCAACTCATCGAAGTATGAGTCAACCTCTAGTCGGACTTGCTTCTTGGTCTTCGCCTAGGTGAGAGTCGCAAGTGATGGGATTGCATGTGTGCACACCACAACATCCATGCTCTTGAATACTCATGCATGGGAATCCTGTATGCTATTTGTTGTCACACAGAGTGTCTAGGCACCGCGACAACGCTCAGATCGGGGGTTGTCACCTTGATCCCCGATCTCTCCGTTTAAGTTGTCTCCCTACAGCAAGCTAAGGGGGGGCCCCTATGGATAAATGGGATGACGGAGAACTAGTTGGGAATCAACCGGCTCAGGAGACACAACGAGGAAATCAAATACCTTATTAAGGCTTAGAAATATTTAGAATTTGATTAGATTTTAAATGATTAATGCCAGTGCCTTATGGAGTTAATGAAAACTAAGTAATTGATTAGCTATTGTTGCTTAGGAAATAGAAATATGAAAAACTCTTTAACAATTTCTTGAAACTATTTGCCAAAATGTCTAGCATATAATGAGCATTAAATAATCCAAGCAATGATGATAGATAGATGTAAGATATTCAACAGATGCATAATGATTCAGCCATTAAAATTCAAGAGATACAAATACCTTGGTCAACCATGAAATTTTAAAGCTAACCAATTCAGGTCCTAGAATTATTTACCACTTTCAAATAGTTTATCCTCAAATATAGAAATTTAAGCACATTTAACTATAGTAAAATGATAAATACTGATACCACAACAGTCTTTAACACAAAAGGACACCCATAAGGAGATTTAAATTTGATAGCTTAATTATCCTGTAGGTGAATTTCTCAATATGTGCTAAGATTAAATTTTTATTTTTATTTTTTCTTAATGAAAATCTAAATGAAACAAAATAAATCAAAACCTAAAATCTAATGCTTTTTATTTTTTTGGATTTTTTTTTTAGGAATTTTCTTTTTATGTTTAGGAATTTTTTAGAATTTTTTATATTTTTTATTTTTAGAATTTTTTATCAAAGTCAAAATAAAAATAAAAATAAAAAAATTAAACGAAACCAAAAATTGAACTTTTATTTTTATTTTTTACCTTTTTCATTTTTTATATGTTGTAAATGATTTACCCACAAAACTAAATTCATAACTAAAAAACAATATATATATATATATATATATATATATATATATATATATATAACCTAACTAAAAAAAAAGAAAATCAAATTCTATCTAAACCCTAAACTAAATGAAATTGGAAATAAAAATGGAGAACTAAACCTAACCCAAACACCATACACATACATGCTAAAATTGAAAAATGAGTTTGATGTTTGTGTTTAGTGTGTGTAGGTGAGAGAGAAGAGACGGTGGCAGCAGGAGAAGGAATGATGCAGGGAATGAGGGATGGATGAGGGAGCAGACTTGGGGATGAAATGAGTTTCGAATAGGAGAGGCAAGCTCAAGGGAGAAGAGATCCACGCAGAAAGGAGGAGCAACTCACGCAGATGGAGAAGGAGGATTCGAGCAGACGATAAGGAAATAAAAACACAGGAGGAGGCTGCGGGTAGCATGGGATGGCCAACGGATGGGCAGCGTGGAGGGTTTCGATGGAGTTGCATTTGATAGTTTGCTTGCAGGTTAGGGAGCGAGGAATGGAAGTGGCAGAGCTCGACTGCAATGAAGCTCAGAACTGCATGAAGGTTGAAGGGAGCTACGAGTTTTGTAGACAAAGAGGGCTTCAATGAGCAGGAAGTCTGGTTTGTGTAGAAGGGAGAAAGAGATGCATGGTTGCAAGGAGAAAGCCAAGCGGATCTGGAGCAGGTCTAGACGAGAAGGGTAAGGTTGCAAATCAAAAAGCGATGGAGATCTGATGATGGACGGAGCAACGAAAAGGAAGAAAAGAGAGCAGTGAGCAGTGAGGAGGGCTTGGACAAAGGATAAAAAAAATCTGAAAATTTTCTGAGAAACTCCAAACGCAGACGGAAAATCAAACCCTCAAAAATTTCCCAGAAATAATTAAGCTGTTATACTTCTAGTTCAGATTAATCCTTGAAACCCTTATAAAATCTCCAGATTTAGATTTTGAAAGCCTCGGACTGTAAAATTTTCTAAAAAAATCTTCCCGCAAAGTGATATTGAGGCCAGATCTTACCCTCCAGGGCCTAGATCTGGCTTCAAGCAAGGATTCTCTTTCAGATATATACCTGCAATGACAAAATCCAAACACCCAGAAACAATATATACCATGACAAAATTAAAAAAAAAAAACCCAAAAATCCAGTTAAATAATTACAGTAATTACAAGCTAAAGGCTCTAAGTAACCAGACCTATCATTATGCCACACACATTTTTAAAATTTCAAATTTAAAGTGAGGTGCTTCAAAGAAAACCCTTCATGCATCAACAATGGAAGTTCCAATGATAAGCCTGGGATTCAATCAAGTTGGGCTCTTCAGAAAATGATAATCGGGAGTTGGTTGGTCCAACTGAAAACTTCCCCGAACGCCTGATGATCTCAAAATCAAGGATTCTCTGCACAGCTCAATTCAACCATTAACGTAGAGCGAGAAAATGATAGTAAAATTCAGATATAATAGAGATACCTGTCGTTATATCCATAAATTAAATTACCATTCAAACCCTAATGATCAAGCAAGATACCTGTGCTTAAATCAATCTTCATAAAGCTATTATCAATGGCTGAAAAGGAAATCTATGCATGAAAATAACACATCTTATAGCATTCCCATGAAGAGTAACACCAGCAGAAATTAACCCCAAAGTCATTCTTGATTGCACATGAAAAAACGATTACAAGAGAGCTTTCACTTAGCACACGACTCAAAGATCGAATGAGCTCAACTGACAATTGACCTCCTATTTGAAGACCAATCTTCCAATGGCTAGTTCAAGTGATCCTTGTCAAAGCAATCTCGACCATTGATGAAGATCAAAATTTCTTTTAATCGCATCCGTCGAAATTTTAAATATTGAGGAAATTTCTAAATTATCAATTAAATGCATTTTAATTAATTCAAAAATTAAATTTTTGAATTAATTTCCTCAAAATTTTGAATTTGACTTAACCCTAGGGACCAAGGGCATAAAATTTAGCATAATAATCAATTAACCTTAGTCCCTGGACCTTTTAAAATTTAATTTTTTAAAGGACCCACGAATTTTGCCTTTGGAAAATTTAAATTTACCTAGAACCTAGGACTTATGAGGGGATAAATTATTTTTCTAACCCTCAAGACATTTTACATCATGATTTTTACATTTTTACATCTCAAGGGGGAAAATCCATTTGAAAAATACCCTCACAGACTACCCAGTTTTGCAATAAAAATATGATAAAGAAAATCAAGTAATTTGTAATAAAATAACCTAACCAAATAGTTAGGATTATTCCCAAATCACTTTTACATAGACTCGAACTAGCACACTAGGACTCCCCTAACATTCTAATGACAAAACCCATTCCGGCTTTGGGGTAAGGTAGAAGGAAAGCTCTACCAATCATGGATCGGTGAGACAAAAAACCTTCCAGAATGTAGATCATCACCAGAAAATTAAGTTTACCTAGGAAATTACATAGATGACACGAATCTGTTGAGAATATTTACAATTTACACATGCAGAAAGGGTTTACAATGTAACATCATCAGGTTGATGATGATAGTTGAATGGCACGGACACGTTGATCAAGCGCTATCCCTTTTGCGAAAAAAAGGGGGTGTACTATTGTGGATCCTTGACACGTAGTGGTCAACATCTAGTTCTACTTGGGGATGCGTTGCTGCACTATAGGAATGTAAGAATCCAAAATCTGCATCCACGCAACACACAACAAAACATAAGTAGCATTCATCCAAAAAATCATCATATAACATTAAGCACATGAAATATATAAGCTCTTCCTTTATTAACTATCTATTAACATGAAAAGTAAATCTAATCCTAAAACAGAAATGAAATGTTGAAAAGACAAGGTGTAGAGTTAGAAATACATTATAGAGGATGCCCCATGGCATTAGATGTCATCTTTGAAGAATAGCTTGAGCATTTGGCCATTCATAGGTAATTCAAGTGGTTCACCATCCAATCTGCTCAAGTGGAATGAGTTTGGTCCAATAATATCTCGAATAATGTATGGTCCCAGCGAAAAACTGTCAAATTTCTTATGTTTTCCCAGTTTTTCATTCTTGCGATCCCAAAGGAGCGCCATATCTCCAACCTGCAAAGATCTAGATCGAGAAGGTTTATCAAATATTTTATTAATGTTAGATTGACTTTTACATATATTATCAAGAGTTGTCCTACAAGCTTCATCCAACTCCACAATTTGATCAATTCTATTTTGAACAACATCTTTATTAGTGGAAAAATGTTGAAGGAGTTGATAAGCTGGAAATTTCAGGTGCACAAGAAAGGTTACATCCAAGCCATAAACTAATTCAAAGGGACTTTTACCAATAGCTTTCCTTTTAGTAATCCTATTTTCCCATAAAGCATACTTGATTTTGCTATCCGAAGATATTTTATTATCTCCTACTATCTTCTTGATAATGGTTATGAGATTTTTATTACTTGATTCAGCAAGACCATTACCCTGAGCATAGTAATTTCATGAATGGAATAAGACAATTCCATACTTGAAACAAAAAGATTTAAATTCTGAAGAACTAAAAGCCTTGGCATTATCAGTAGTGATCTTAGCAAGGACACTAAATCTAGTAATGATATTATTTTGAATCAAATCCATAATGACCTTTTCAGTGGTGTTCTTAGCAGGGATGGCTTCAACCCATTTAGTGAAGTAATTAGTAGCAGTCAGAATCCATGAGTAGCCATTGCTAGAATTTTCATGAAACTTCACAATGAAGTCCAGAACCCAATTCTGAAAAGGTGCCTCCACAACCACAGGTTGTAAGGGCAAGGAAGCAAGCTATTGTTTCCTAGTGAATAGTTGGCAGGCTTGACAACTTCTAACAAACTTATGCACATCAGAAAAAATCGAAGGCCAATAATAACTAGCTCCCAGAATTTTGTGGGCAGTAGTTCTAGCAGCACAATGACCACCACAAAATCTTGAATGAAACTCTTGGACTCAATTTCATCAACACACCTAAGTACTATACCTTTGGGATTTCTCCATCCAAGGACATCCTTCATGAGGCAATACTTAGTGGCTTTTAATCTAGGAGCCCTTCTCTTATGAGCGACTAAATGGTTAGGACATGTAAGATTTATCAGGTAATAAACAATGTCCTTGTACCACCCATGCTCTCCTAATCTCTGCAGCTCAGGTGAAGATGAATCAATAAGACAAATCAAATCAAGAGATTTTTCATTACCTTCGGTCATCATTTGAACCAAGCCTTTGCCTTTGACTAACTTGGTGGGTCTAATCTCTAAATCATATTCTTGTATTTTAGTAACCCACCTAGCACGAGTCCATAAGAAATCAGTTTGGATTAATACATCCTTAATAGCAAAATGTGGGACAAAGGAAATGATTTTGGAATAACCCACATAAGTCTTGAAATTCTTAAGAGATTTGACTAAGGCATAGGCTTTCTTTTACATGGTATTGTACTTTAATTCAGAATTTTGAAGCGCTCTACTCATGAAAGCAATAGGCTGCTCATGACCATCTTTATTTTTCTGCAATAAGACACCAGCAATGGTATCCTCAGAAATGAAAGAGAAAATCATGAAATCCTTAGAGTAATTAGGACTGACTAAAACAGGGGCTCTTGCAATAGCACCTTTGATCTCTTGAAAAGCCCTTTTGTCGTCTTCTTTCCAAACAAATTTTACATATTTTTTCAGAAGACTTTGAATAGGTTTAGCTACTTCTGCATAATTTAGAATAAATCTTCTAAGAAAATTGTTTTTTCAAGAAAAGATTGAAGGGACTTAAGATTATGGGGAAGAGGAATCTTTTGGATTACCTCAACTCTTTCAGGATCAATCTTGATTCCATCTTTAGAAATGATGTGACCAAGTAATTTCCCTTCTGTTACTCCAAAAATAGACTTATTCATATTTAAAGAAATCACGTACTCTCTACATATATCCAAAACTTGCCTAAGATGACTTATATAACTAATACCATCCTTAGAAAAAACAGTAAGACCATCTTGATAAATTTCAATAAATTTCCCAATTAAACCTTTGAAGGCATAATCCATAGCCCTCTAGAACGTAGCCCCAGCATTGGTTAATCCAAACGGCATTCTAATATATTCGAAAGTACCCCATGGTGTGGTTAATGTAGTTTTGTGACGATCCTCCTTTTTAACCCATACCTGATTATACCCAAAAAAAACCATCTAGCAATGACATCATTCCAGAACCAGTTACTCTTTGCAACATAGTCTCCATGTTTGGAAAAGGGTAATTATCTTTCTTACATGCTAGATTAAGGTTTCAAAAATCGACGCAAAGTCTTATTGTACCATTCTTTTTCCTAAAATCACCAGGTTGGAACACCATGTTGAATGCCTCGTTTGAGCAATAATTCCTGCTGCAAGCATCTTCAAAAGCTCATTTTGAACCACAGGGGCTAACTTAGGATTAATTTGCCTAAGCTTTTGACAAAAAGGTTTAGCATTTTCATCTTTCAAAGGGATAGTATGCTCCATGACATCTTCCCTATAACCTTTTAATTCATCATAAGAAAATGCTAAAACATCCCGATATTCATAGAGTAAATTGGTTAACATTTTTCTTTCTTCAATGTTAGTACCCTTACCAATTTTAATGATCTTTGGATCTCTAGAAGTACCAATGTTTACCTCGATGTATTCGCCTAGATCCATTTTATTTTCCTCTTTCAACTTTGTGGAATCATGCTGATCAAAGTGTTGTTCTAAAGCAACCACATTCCTAGGAGTAGGATTTATGATATCTTCATGATCATCAGATCCATCCTCCTTAGAATCTATCTGAAAATTTTTGATCTCATCCAAATTATCAAGAAAATGAATCACCTGTTTCTCATCATCAAAAACTTGCCAATGCTCTGAGTTATCTGCAACAGAAGGTCTAAATATAACTTCCATTTTTATCTTATCCTTAATCAGCTCATTAGACAACAACAAAGTAGAAGCAGTTGCAGCAAGCTCATCTGTCGAACTATTCTACTCTCTTGGGATAGCCTCAAGGTCAAGGGCATCAAAGTATTCCATAGTATCCCATACAGCATTTCGATAGTTCTTTAACCTTTGATTGTTGCATGTAAATTTATTTTTAATTTGCATGATAATTAAGTCAGAATCCCCTTTGATGCTAAGCAACTTAACTCTTGAAGCCTTTTCCAACTCAAGATCCAACAAAAAAGCCTCATTTTCAACAATGTTGTTGGTTGCTTTGAATTCCAATCGATAGGCAAACTTGAAATATGACCAAGGGGAGATTTTAATAATATTCCTGCACCTTTACCATGCCTAGATGATGCACCATCAAAATACATGTACCAAACTTTATCATTGAGATCCCTAATCTTTTTATCAACCTTATCATGGGGAAGAACTATGAAATTAGACATGATAGTATAATTCTCAATGTCAGATTGTTCTTAATTATCTCATTATGAGGTCTCTTAGGGTCTTCAACATGGAATCTTCTCTCGGGCTCTCTATTAAGTCTCAAAAATCCATCACCTCTAGGAGAAGGAATCATAGAATATGACCAATTCATTTGAATACTCCATCCTAGATCAGAGACCCATTTTCTAGATAAAAGCATACCCCAAGCATCAGGCACATCAACAACAACAATGTCCATAATAATCATAATGTCAGGGTAAACTGATAAATGAACTTGTAAATCCTTGATCAAACCGTGAACTTCAGTCTTCTTAGAATCCATGGCATATATACTGTAGTAAGGCCTAGAAACTCTTAAATTAAGTTGTTTCATGACCCTCTTAGTCATGACATAAGCTGATGCACTAGAATCCAGCATGCAATTATTCAATTTATATCCATTAACCATCAAAATAATAAAGAATGGTTGATGATCCTTGTTATCTGAATCTAAAATTTGCAAATATATAGGAGCATCCTAATAATCAACCTCTGGTGCCTTCTGTTGAGAAACATTCACTTGAGGACCTTCAATAGCTTTTAGTAACTTGGCCCTTTGGGAAGGAATTTTCACAATCTAGGAGTCATGAACCCAGATTTTTGCATTATTAAACCAACTTCCCAAATCGACATCTAATCCAGAGTTTGAACTCGGGTTAAAAATTTGAGGGGGAATTTGATTCCCACTCTGATATTTATCCCTTCTTTGATAAGTTAAAACCTTATCTTTAGCAATTTCCGTGATTTGCTCTGGAGAAGGTTTTTGGCCATATAATTTAATCATAATATCATCTTCATTCTCAAAATTATTTATACTAAAAGCTTATGTGGGATGCATAACATCTCGACTTTTTTCCTTAACTTCCATCCAGTCTCTCATAGACAAAGGAAACTCTTTACCCACTACATTTATTTGATTACCTGCCCCAAACATTCGATTATCCAAGATCCTCCTAACTATGGGGCAAGTAGCCTCCTCATGAAGAGCATCACAAGCCCGACAATAAGGCGAAGCATCATCGAAAAAATTAGTATGTTCAAGCGGATTAGGTGGTCTTTGCTCACTAGATTAACCTTTTTCTGCCAATTGTTATTTCAATTATTATTATTAGTATTTCTAGGCTGGAAATTTTTTGTTTCAGCTCTTTCCATTTGGACCAACCTATTCTGCAAAGTAGTTATTTCCTTAGCATGGTTAGAGGTTAATTTCGCTTGGTTAATCTCCATGCTTTCAATTTTTTGCAGTAATTTTTGAACAAGATCGTTATCAGGTTCTTAAACCTCTTTTCCTATAGGTTCTTTCAATTTCATTGAAGTCCTATCCAAACCTGGGATTTCAGACTTCCCAGATGCTGCCTCTACTGCTAAAGCTTGACAATCCCTATAATCAGGAAGTTTAGCACATATTAACTCATAAGAAGGCTTAGGGCTAAAAGCATCAATATAAAATTCCTGAAGAGATTTATCAGTAGGTTTATAATCTTGAGTTAATTCCTTAATAATATCATTAAACCTCTTGTTAAATTCTTCTGCAGTCTCATTTTCTCTCTTTTTAATGATACTGATAGCTTTTACGAGATGTCTCCCTTCTCTCTTATCTCCATAATTTTCCTTAAAGGTGTTAAAAATGGATTGCAAAGAATCAAATGAATTTTGAGGCTTTTCCGTAAACTAGTCTAAAGCATTTCCCTCCAAGGTAAGAACAAACAGGGTCAGTTTTACATCTTCATGATTAAAATCAGCAGCCCTTGCATACTTACCCAGCCATGAGCTAAAATATTTTAGATAAGAATTAGCGCTAATTTCATTATTGCCCTGAAAGATAGGCAACTTATCCATCTCATGCTTTGGAATATCATTGGAATAATCTTGAATGCTAGCAAAGTTACAAGGGGAAAATATGTCCACGATGTCGTGTTCGACCAAGCTACTAAAAATCAAATGGATATCAGATAGGGCTTATTTTCCGAGATTAACAAGAAGGGTATGAGAAGAGAGTTTGTGTAATCGTACTCCGAGAGCCCTTTCAGGATCAGGAGCAGGATTAACCAAACTACTTGGATGTCTTCTAGTATACACTCTTGTAGAAGATAGATGAAGTGGAGTCGCCACCTAGACAAAAAGTCTAACTTGGAAAAACTTCAAAGGAAGGAGCCGAGGACAAGGGACTTATCTTGGTGAGAGGCAAAAGGGATGAGAGGAAAGAGATGAGATGACTGTTGAAGAAACCAAGGACATAAAAACTCTATCCGCGGGAGCGGCCCCAAAAAATTTTGTTGCACAGAGTGTCTAGGCACCGTGACAATGCTCAGATCAGGGGTTGTCACCCTGATCCATGATCTCTCCATTTAAGTTGTCTCCCTATAGCAAGCTAAGGGGGGGAGACCCTATGGATAAATGGGATGACGGAGAACCAGTTGGGAATCAACCGGCTCGGGAGACACAGCGAGGAAATCAAATACTTGATTAAGGCTTAGCAAGATTTAGAATTTGATTAGATTTTAAATGATTAATACCAATGCCTTATGGAGTTAATGAAAACCAAGTAGTTGATTAGCTACTCTTGCTTAGCAAATAGAATTATGAAAAACTCTTTAGCAATTTCTTGAAAATATTTGCCAAAATGTCTAGCATATAATGAGCATTAAATAATCCAAGCAATGACGATAGATAGATGTAACATATTCAACAGTTGCACAATGCTTCAACAATTAAAATTCAAGAGATACAAATACCTTGATCAACCATGAAATTTTAAAACTAACCAGTTCAGGTCCTAGAATTATTTACCACCTTCAAATAGTTAATTTTCAAATATAGAAATTTAAGCACATTTAACTATAGTAAAATGGTAAATATTAATACCACAACAGTCTTTAACACAAAAGGACACCCAGAAGGAGATTTAAATTTGACAGCTTAATTATCCCCTAGGTGAATTTTTCGATATGTGCTCAGCTTAAATTTTTATTTTATTTTTTTCTTAATGGAAATATAAATGAAACAAAATAAATCAAAACCTAAAATCTAACCCTTTTTATTTTTTTGGATTTTTTTTTTAGGAATTTTTTTTTATGTTTAGGATTTTTTTAGAAATTTTTAGATTTTTTTTATTTTTAGGATTTTTTATCAAAGTCAAAATAAAACAAAAACAAAAATAAAATTTAAACGAAACCAAAAATCGAATTTTTATTTTTATTGTTTACCTTTTTTATTTTTTATATGTTGTAAATGATTTACCCACAAAACTAAATTCATAAACTATATATATATATCTATATATATATATATATATATATATATATATATATATATATATATATATATATATATATATATATATATATATATATATATATATATACCTAACTAAAAAAAAGAAAATCAAAATCTAAGCCCTAAACTAAATGAAATTGGAAATAAAAATTGAGAACTAAACCTAACCCAAAAACCATACACATATATGCTAAAATAAAAAACGAGTTTGTTTTTTGTGTTTAGTGTGTGCAGGTGAGAGAGAAGAGACGGTGGCAGCGGAAGAAGGAATGGCGCACGGATTGAGGGATGGATGAGGGAGAAGATTGGGGATGAAAGGAGTTTCGAATAAGAGAGGCAAGCTCAAGGGAGAAGAGATCCACGCAGCAAGGAGGAGCAACTCACACAGATGGAGAAGGAGGATTCGAGCAGATAGTAAGGAAATAAAAGACGCAGGAGGAGGCTACGGGCAGCGTGGATGGTTTCGATGGAGCTGCATTTGATAGTTTTCTTGTAGGTTAGGGAGCGAGGAATGGTAGTGGCAAAGCTCGACTGTAATGAAGCTTAGAACTACGTGAAGGTTGAAGGGAGCTGCGAGTTTTGTAGACAGAGAGGGCTTCGATGAGTAGGAAGTCTAGTTTCCGTAGAAGGGAGAAAGGGATGCGTGGTAACAAGGAGAAAGCCAGCAGATCTGGAGTAGGTCTGGACGAGAAGGGTAAGGTTGCAAATCGAAAAGCGATGGAGCTCTGATGACGGAGGGAGCAGCAGATAGGAAGAAACAGGCAGAGAGCAGTGAGCAGTGAGGAGGGCTTGGACAAAGAATAAAAAAAATCTGGAAATTTTCTGAGAAACTGCAAACGCAAATGGAAAATCAAACCCTCAAAATTTCCCAGAAATAATTAAGATGTTATACTTCTGGTTCAGATTAATCCTTGAAACCCTTATAAAATCTCCATATTTAGATTTTAAAACCCTCAAACTGTAAAATTTTCTAAAAAAATGTTCTTGCAAAGTGATGCTGAGGCCAGATCTTACCCTCGAGGGCCTAGATCTGGCTTCAAACAAGGATTCTCCTTCATAACTGTACCTACAATGACAAAAACCAAACACCCAGAAACAATATATACAATGATGAAATTAAAAAGAAAACCCCAAAACCCAAGTTAAATAATTACAGTAATTACAAGCTAAAGGCTCTAAGTAGCCAGATCTATCATTATGCCACACATATTTTTAAAATTTTAAATTTAAAGTGAGGTGCTTCAGAGAAAACCCTTCATGCATCAACAATGGAAGTTCTAATGATAAGCTTAGGATTTAATCAAGTTGGGCTCTTCAGAAAATGATAATCGAGAGTTGGTTGGTCCAACTGAAAACTTATTCGAATGCCCGATGATCTCAAAATCAAGGATTCCCTGCACCACTCAATTCAACCATTAACGTAGAGTGAGAAAACAATAATAAATTTCAGATGTAATAGAGATACCTACCGTTATATCCAGAAATTAAATTACCATTCAAAACCTAGTGATCAAGCAAGATACCTGTGCTTAATACACTCTTCATAAAGCTATTATCAATGGCTGAAAAGGAAATCTATGCATGAAAATAACACATCTTACAACATTCCCTTGAAGAGTAACACCAGCAGAAATTAACCCCAAAGTCTTTCTTGATTGCACATGAAAAAACGATTACAAGAGAGCTTTCACTTAGCACACAACTCAAAGATTGAATGATCTCAACTAACAACTAACCTCCTATTTAAAGACAAATCTTCCAACGTGTAGCTCGAGTGATCCTTGTCAAAGCATTCTCAACCATTGATGAGGATCAAAATTTCTTTTAATCTCATCCGTCAAAATTTTAAATATTGAGGAAATTTCGAAATTATCAATTAAATGCATTTTAATTAATTCAAAAATTAAATTTTTGAATTAATTTTCTCAAAATTTTGACTTTGGCTTAACCCTAGGGACCAAGGGCATAAAATTTAGCAAAATAATTAGTTAACCTTAGTCCCTGGACCTTTTAAAATTTAATTTTTTAAAGGACCCACGAATTTTTCCTTTGGAAAATTTAAATTTACCTAGGACCTAGGACTTATGAGGGGATAAATTATTTTTCTAACCCTCAAGACATTTTACATCATGATTTTTACATTTTTACATCTCAAGGGGGAAAATCCATTTCAAAAAGACCCTCACAGACTACCCAATTTTGCGACACAAATATAATCTAGCAGATCAAGTAATTTGTAATAAAATAACCTAACCAAATAGTTAGGATTATTCCCAAATCACTTTTACATAGACTCGAACTAGCACACTAGGACTCCCCTAACATTCTAATGACAAAATCCATTCTGGCTTTGGGGTAAGGTTGAAGGAAAACTCTGCTGATCATGGATCAGTGAGACAAAAAACCTTCCAGAAGAAAATTAAGTTTACCTAGGAAATTACATACATGACACAGATCTACTGAGATTATTTACAATTTACACATGCAGAAAGGGTTTACAATGTAACATGACCAGGCTAATGATGATAGTCTAATGGCACGGACATGTTGATCAAGCATTATCCATTTTACGAAAAAAAGGGGGTGTACTACTATGTATCCTTGACACGTAGTGGTCAACACTATTGATGAGTTGCGGGAGGTCTTCATAGTTCTAGATCTGACTCCAGATACATGCTTTTAGCTCGACCTCATTTGGCCTCGTCATCTTAGGCAACTGAAGTAAGCCTCCCTTGTACTTCATTTTCCATGTTCTCATGTCATCAACAACAGCATGTATGTTCGTCAAGATGTGTTCTCTCCTAACACATTGTTGCTACCATCCATTGAGATGGATGACTGCCTTGTGCACAGTACCAAACTTGGAGTACAATGCTCGCATAATTGTGTCAAGGGAAAATACGATATAATATTTCCTTCTTCAATTTAGCTTAGGCGGACATTGTCACCAAGTCTCCTCCTTGCTTGGCCACCTGTAGTTCCTTCACCATTCGCTCATTCTCAGCTATAAGAATACAAACACTTGAGCTAGTGGCTTCAACATACACTCTAGTTGCATCGGCCAAAGCATCTGGATGCTTGCGCACATCAGTAACATCACTCGTTCTTCAACTTGCGCAGGGGATGCTTGATCCTCCGGAGTTGACACTCGACGAGACTGCACAACTCTATGTGGGGATTCATCAAACGAGATGTTGTGCATCTCTTCTTCTGGCTGACCACCAAGGATCGTAGTGCCTCCTTGGTCATCTGATACTTACTCTTCTTCTAGATGTATTAAAGCAAGTGATTCGACCTCTTTGTGGTGAGGCATGAGGTCGGTGTCATGTTCCAACTCCTGCTACTCCATGTTTGCATCCAACTATTGAATTTCATGTTCTATCTCATGAGCGAAGTCTTTCCCTTGCAATGGTTCACCATGTTCACCTGATGTGATTTTTTCTGATGAATAGACTACTTGTACAGGCGTTGCTTCGTCTATCTACACATGATGCACCCCCTGCTATATCTGTTGTTGGTACGCTTCCCTCTCCTGTTGGCGTAGCTTTTTTTCTTTCCAGAGTTGATCCCTCAACTCATGCAACTCCTTCTCTGCTTCTTCCATTCACTTATTATCCCTCTTCCTTCACGTGGTTCGCTTGTCACGCTACTGCCTCTTTGCCTCTATATCCATAGTTGCTTTCTCTACAAGTGGATCTGCTCAAAACTTGTAGCTTTGTTCCTCCTCCATGCAATCGACAATCTTCCTCTTCCCTTTGTCGCGCATTGATATGCTAGGCTCTGCTACCACTGCTACTACTACTACTACTGTTGTTGCTCTACGTGATGTCGCTTCATGCTGCTTTGCTAACCACTCCACAATGAACCCGATTGGTTCATCAGATCTGAAGAAACTAAAGCAATATCTCCATGGGTCCTCCTCAGCCCAATGAAACGCCCCATAGATCCAATTGAATTGAATTCTCGTGTAGTGATCCTTCACAATGCAGTGTGGGTCATACGGATTGTAGCTTCGGAGGTCAAACGGGTATTTCTTCATTAGTTCTACTTTGACATCCACTTGCTTGATACTCCAAATCTCATATAACCCAATCCGCAACGAAAGCGTGGGCCAAGGTGCCCTCCTCTACCACTGCAGTCTAGCTGTCAATCCTACCAAGATGTGATACGATACTTCCTGCATGACAAGTACATCCAAGGAAAACTTCGGTAGAACATGTGGAGGCTTCTCCGCACTGAACATTTAGATGAAAGTATCAGATAGTGAGGCATACCAATCTGTAATACCTATCAATGCATCCATTTCTTCCTTTGACATGCAAGATGGATCTTGTTCAAATATCATTTTGTATAAAGGGACGACAAAATGGTCGGACAGCCATGTGATTACTCCTTTGAAGTTGCATTCAGAAAACAACTTGAAATATGTGTCCACAGTAGTCTCTATCGATGACCACACACACTCCAAGCCCAAGAACTCATGTCAGGCACAAACTGCATCTAGGATGTAGGCGGACATGTAAATCTTTGTATAAATACCTCTGGGTGACTGTAGAGACTTCATGACTTGCTCCTTCAGCTGATGAACCAGTATGTTGGACCAGTTACATGGTTTTCCTTCTCTAACTACTTGATCCAGTGCAACCACCCAACTCTATGGGAAGGTTTTCGTGCTTGCTTGGCCATACAATTGACGAGAAAATATGATCAAGTATTGGTACGCCTTCCTTGGTATCTTTGTCTTATAGACCTAGTTGGGTGTCATCCCGAAATGAGCTGGCTCCTTTACCCAATCCTTCATAATGTCTCTGGAGTTATCACTGTTGTTGGGTAAGCTTAATGGAGTTTCCATGATAGTCACGGGATTTGACATATGATACATCTCATCATAAATCTGTTCCCAGAAGGTCACAAGCTTCATCCCACTGACACTGCTCAAGGTTATTGTCTCAGGATCAGTGTGAGAGACAATCCAGTGTATCATGTCCATGCATGGGAAGACGGGATATTTGCATAGAATCTGGTATAAGCTAGACTTGTGTAGGTTCAAGTACACCTGACGTTCTTCGAGGTGTTCCCAAAAAGTTCTTGTGAATCTTTCATTGACTTCTTGCCACTTCAGTTTGATGTCCTTGTCTAGATATAGCTTTGTATCTTCATAGATCAGCAGACTAGAGGACATTTGCTCAGTTGCTACTACAGCTGCATTTCCATCAGTGTCTTGAGATCCTGTTCTCTTAGAAGCCATTGAGACAAATGAACACCTGAAAGATTTGGAGATAGGTAACATGCATGGCAAGAAATATATCAGCAAAAACAAAGCAAATTCCGGGGAACAACACAACAGATACCTGGGAAACGGATGAGCAAGATTATGCAATTTCTTTTGGGAGGCTTGGTGATTGGCTGCCAGAACTCTGAAAAAGGTCACCTAGGCTATCTGAGAGGAAATACTGGCTACTGGATCTCCGCAATGCGCAATCCAGAATAGCTGCTAGTTGTTGAGATTGCGTAATTCCATTTAGGAAGGACTAGAGGCCTAGCGACTGATTTGCGCAATTTCCTGGGCCAACGGTCACTATCCTCCAGAAATTCAAAAAATAGTCTTGGAGGCTAGTGTTGGGAAAAAATGCACCTTTCTGGAGAGGAAGGCAGAGCCTTCCTTTCCCAGATTACTCAAAGCAAACTCAGTGAGGTAGAGTCTGAGCCAAGGTTGGCCCAACTCGCGAACGAGTAACTGAAAGAAAATAAGGCAGTGAATGCATGGCGACACTAAGTGATAGTAGAACTAATTGATAGTGCATGAAAAATCATGAATGAAAGATTCAGCAAACAAATCAACATGCATGTGGGTGAAGCAGTTCGTCAGTTGGGTGAACATTCGTGCAAAACAGTTTCATGCATGCGACAGTAGTGAGATAGCAATGAAAACTGAAATAGAGCTAGGACAAGCTAGTATACATGTAAACAATAGCAAGCGTTCAAATAAATCAAGAAAAAAACACTCATACAAGTGAATACACAAAAAGCGACAGAAATGCTGAAAAAGATAAGTTGAGGCCACTTAACCGTGAATAGCTGAGCCAAATCTGTCAAAGAGTCCTGGATGTGTTGTGGGATGTCAGAGCTCCAAGATAAATGTGAAAGAATGAGCTCTGATGCATCGAATAAATAAGTTTGGGCTCATGACATGCATGCCACAAATCTAGGGAAAAGTGACACTTAGAGGGAAACTTCTAAAACAACTTTGCATGTAACCCCCGGCTGCTAAAAATAGCTCCCTCAATCATGGGATGCCTTTTGCATGTTTCCTTTTTCTATTTTAGGAAGAACTTGCCATGCATGCATGCACTTCAAGTTTCCTCAGTCCCGGGTGGAACTAGTCAACTAGACTTTTCATCCATGCAGTTGCTCAACTACTTAAGAAAAATGCACATTCTTGGCTAGGAGCTGGGCTGACTGCCCCAGAGGATTGCACAATTTCTGGGCAGAGCAACTAACTGTTGCCTAGATTTGCATAAATCTTGGGCTGAGTAGCCCTTCTGGGGAAATCTACGCAAATCTTACTGGGAGTGTTGACTGGCATGATTGTGCAATCCTAGAGCCCAAAAGGTTGCCAGAGAGTATTACACAATTTCTAGAGGGAAGACTGGTTTCCCTTCAGAAATGCGTAATTTTCTAGGGGAAGCTGCTCAGCCTACAACTGTACCAAGTCCAGGTGAACAACCTGTGAGGGGGATGGATCAAACTGTGATCGACAGGCTGCCTTTGTGCATGAAAAACATTGAAGCTTGTGTACTTGACGAAGCAAGACAAAGTGTTGTGTAAGGTTGGTAGGGAAGCTCCAAAATGGGCTAAGGCAAACTTTTGGAGGGTGGTTGTAGCCGCTACAATAGGGTCTTGATCACGTCCCGGTCAACCCATCAACAACATTTGATGATCTAGGTTTTTCTTGAAAAAATGACTGCAAGAGAGGAGCATCTGGGATAACAGAGTAGAGGTGCCTTGATTATGTGTAAATAAGATCAAATTTTTTAAGCTTTAATTATGGCCACTTCTTATATTTTTGGCATGGTCGTAACAACATCTTTTGCAATTACGGGAAAAAGTGATTTCAAGAAGAAAGCTGGATGAAGAGGTTCTGTTACATTCACTTTACAAAGCCTACAATGCTTCTGCCATTCATGAACATGTTCTGAAATATTGGTGGAGGTGGTATGTCAAAAGTGGGTTAGTAATCCCAGCCTTGTGTCATGGTGAACTCAGAGTTGAAAGAAGGCGAGGAAATATTTTTCTAAAGACTATGTTTGATGGGAACTTGCGGCCTCATTAACTACCATTTCGTAGTAGGGCCTATGAGGGTGCATTGAAACAGTCTCAGTCGAACTTAGCCCTTAGTGATGTTATTAAAGGAATACTATAGATGAATTATTATTATATGGTTGGTGGGATCTTCCCCCTATTTTCCTTTGAATTTAGGGATATATGATAGTAACTTGGTTGGCATAGGGGGACATTAATGGTTATGTGCAATGGGATCATTTGTAATATTCGTAAGATCTAGGAGATTCAGTGAAGCCACAAATGGCACCTTGTTAGTGCTTGCCATGGTGGATGACCCTGCAATGTGGTGTTGAAAGGAGTCCCCTTCGGGGTAGTGTTGGTAGGGGTACCCTGCAGCGTAGTGTTGGTAGGGGTACCCTGCAGCGTAGTGTTGGTAGGGGTAGCCTATAGCGTAGTGTTGGTGTTTCCCTAAGGGGTGGTGATAGGGGTACCTTGAGAGGAACTATATCCTAAAAAAATTTCACCTAGAATCGATGTGCCAAACAAGGTAGCTGGATGTTTTGTTTTGTAGCGAAATGGCGAGATACTAGGCACGCCTCTTATTAATGGGGAGAGGTATTGTAGGTGCCTAGAATGATGGGTAACCCTTCGGTCCCTTATGGTGCCCTAGGAAGTGTGTGGAAAAATACTGTGAGGGGTATTTTTTAGCAAACAAAATGAATCACCTACATAAGAAAAAATGAAAAATTAATGGTTAATTTTTCCCTTTAAAACTCTTTAATGTGTGAAACAATAAAAAAAAAAATGTTTGTGAGATTTTGCATATGAAAAAAATAAATTAAAAGGCCTAATCTCCTTCCACTTAATATGTAATTGGGCCCTATGAATATTTTGTAAAAGGGAACTGGGGCCATGTCTCAAAAGTAGTGGCGATGATTTTAACAATGAAAATCCAACCAAGGTGTGGAAGAGGGTTATAATGAGAGGGTACTAGGGCCATGTCCCAAAAGTACAGACAACATTTCCAGCAACCTAGTTGAAATCACCTCTAGGTGCAATTGCTCCCGGACCTACTACTTATAGGAAAATATGCCCTAAAATTTCGCCACTAAGCTACCTATATCCAATGGGAATGAGAGAAACTCAACTTTTGGTTGTCAAATTTGGACCTAAAGCCCCTACCAAGTTTCAGGAGACAATACAAAGGCTCAACATTATCCACTTTCTAGGCCTTTCCCTTTCATGGGTTTCATCTCATTACCAATTTTGGCTCTAGGTGGTGTAGGACTTAAAGTTCCCTAAAAATACAACTTATGTGTTTAAAATGAAAAACAACCTTGGCGATTTATGTGTTTCTTACCCCTGTGGTCCTAACCTAAACTATACATTATTTTGTGACCCTTGTGGGGAATTTGATTTGTTCAAGTTAAGGTTGCTTCTAAAAGAGTCTTTCCTTTGCTTAGGGTGTTCCAAAATGTAAATTAAAAATAAATAAAAAAAGTACAAATATTCCAAAATAGGATACCCTTTGCATAAATTTTAAGTGAATGTAGTGTGTAAGGTGATGGTGTGTGCAAGGTAAATATTGAACATACAAAGTGTGAATTGAAATGATGTGGATATGCAATGATCCTTTAAAATTCCCATAATTACACTATGTTATGTTGTTCCTTGCAAAAAAGAAAAGGATGTGTGGATAATGGGCCACTTAATTTTCCTAATTATGCTATGTGAGCATATAGGGAGATAGAAAATTAGTGCTTTGAGAAATGTTTCAAATCCCCCCATAGGTTCGCCACAAGGGTGCAAGGGAGGGAGTTCCTCTCTTTCTTACTAACACCAACTCCAAGTCCCAAAAATGAAATTGATTGGAAAAACAAGCAAAAAATATGTGTGGATTACGGTCACTTATTTCTTTCCTAGTTAAGCTATATGTAATTTTCCAATTGAAAGGGAGGTGATAGGTGATTTTCTAGAACATTTTTGGATCCCCCCATAAGTTCACCACAAATGTGCAAGGGAAGGAGGTGATGAGCACCAGTATTACACAAAGTATGCTGCAACTCCTAGGGCTACCAACTTTACTTTATCAACCCGGGGTTCATACAAACATGGAGGTGACAGTGTTGTATACACAAGTAAATGTGATGGGTTTTATCTTTGTCACTGCTAAGCTGGTGATATATCACTAAGGTTTTTCAAACCAGACCTCTATGGATTCAAAAGAAGCTTGATTACCAATGAGGAAAACAGAAATCTACACTAAGAGAAAGCTTGTCTGCTACAGTAAGGAAATATACTAAAATCAAATGCTAAAACACACCACTTTTCTAGCTAATTGCTAAGAGGCTTTGCTTCAAAAGAATGCTAATTTAACATGGATGAAATCCTACTATCCTAGGCATGCAAATTAAAACATCAAACATTCTACTATTGTGCATGTAAATGAACAAAATAAATCTGTTTTTCTTTTTTCCTTTTTTATGTGAAAGTGTGAAAACTAACTTCTTTTGGTGATGTGGCAGGTGGGTTAGGGATGATGGTGAAAGGTTATAAGGATGGGGAGACTAGTAGGGGTCCTTTTCTAGCTTCCTAGAGGCTTTTTCTTTAATGCAGCCTTAAAACAGACTAGTACAGGTCAATCTATAGGATGTCCTAATGCGTTCTACAGGATGTCCTGAAAACCTACAGGATCCCCTGTATTTCTACAGGATATAGCCGAGAGAAAAAGGATGGATGTTGAAGGTGATGGAAGGCTTAGGGAAGGTGGTTGGTGGATGTAATGAGGCAAGGGAGTGCCTAGGACCACTTCAGAACTCAAAACCAAAGTTGGGAGATGGCTGGATTTGCTCAACAAGCTTGGAGAAGTATTCTTGTGAAATGATGCAATTGGTGAGGGTTTTAGTGAAGGAAAGGAATGATCATGGGTGGATGAAGTTGGAATGAGTTTGTTGATCATGAAACCTCTATTTACTTTTGAAACACTTTCACTACATCAGACGTTGATATTTACCCAAAAATCATGTAAACAATAAGAATTTATATTATCTAAGGAAAACAGAATTTCATGAGCTAGTTGCCTACTTAATGCACGAAAAAAACTTGTAGAATAAGATGAAACATTAATGAGATCTAATGTAATACTAAAGATACAAGAAATGATAACTAAATCCTACTCTTACAAACTGATCAAATGCTGGCCTAAGTACAAAAAACCCTAAATTCCATAAGAAAGTAGAATTCTTTCTTTTTGGGGTTGCATAGGAGTTCTTCCCTAAAACCATGATCTCTGAAGGAAGGAGTGAGGCCAAAACCACCTACTCACATATTTTTGAGGATCCTTTACCTCTTCTAAGCTACTACTGAAGTAAAGCACAAATGGAAGCAAACTAATCAAATCTACAACTACTTGCAATGAAATAATTCTAAAGACAATTCAACTATGAAATCAACTAAACATACAAATACAAGAAGAGGATTCTTTGTTGTTAGGGTTGGGACCTAATCCAAGAGCTTCAGCCCTCTGAGCCAACTCAGTGTTGGATCAAGGAAATGCTCATTCTCATTATCAAATCAGAAACTTACATAACAATGTCTTCCACAAGTCTTGAACTCGAAAATGAATAGTGTTTTTAGAGAAAAAATTTGAATCCTAATGAGGCTCTAGGCCTCTTTATTTATATAATTGAAGTCTCCAACGACTTCCTTAAATCTAGGGAGGCTCGTCTCCCAAAATCGAGATAAACTAGCTCTTTAACTGTCACTTGCTCAGCTGCCTTTTGATCTCCATGACTTGGTTGCTTGTACTCCAAGCTAGTGTGATTGATGGAGGAATATTTGAATGAGGGAGGAGTAAATGAGGAGGATCTACCTCCTAAAATATCTCCTCCTTGTCTCATTCAAGTTTCAACCCTTAATTAGCCAAAATTCCATGATTTTCTCTCACAAACTTGTAATCAATGCACATTAGTCCACTAGGCATAATATCTCACTTTGACTCATCTTATTAAACAAAATACAATCAAAACATGTAATAAATTGTGAGAAGAGTTGATTTGACTAAGCTAGGAGGTGGATTAAGGTCCACATAGTTACCCAATGATGAGGCTCATCATCACCCCCTACTGAAAGTGTTGCTCATCCTCTAAGAAACTCAATCAATATCCATGTCTTTCATTTCTCTAGTGGCCTCTGTGACATCCCATTCTTCTGCAGTAGTTTCCTCTTCATGTGCATAGAATCCTACCTTCATTTCTATCTCCTCCCACTGCTTTCTTTCTTCCTCTTCCTTCTTTCCTTCTAACATTCCTAAGAGAAGTGGTGGACTAAGTCTCAATCCAATCCAATTAACTTTGAGTCTTTGGAGGTCTTTCTTGTACATGGGTGTCTTGTTCAGGGCTTCTCTCATTCTTTGAGGAGAATGATACTCTCTGATTTTCAAACTATAGGGCAAAGTATTCCATCTCCTTTGGTAAGCTTGCATGTTGTCATCTCCCAACAACCTGAACATATCCTCAAGGTATGTGATTTTTTTCTCTTGGGCAGCAAGGTACTTGGGTGCAAGTTGAGGGTCATTTTCAATCAAGTTATGTGTGTTGATGACAGCCATTGGATTTGACTGCTCAACTCTTATCATGAGAGGTTTTGTTTCTTCCCTTGCCATTATTTTCTTCATTTCTGCAGCCCTTTCTTCCTCATGGTTCATCCATGATGCCAAAGCCATCAACTGTAAGTCCCCTAGTTTTGAATTAGGGTCCCATACATTCAGATCTGTCAAGGCTAAGTTATGAAGGTAGAAATCAAACCATTTATCCCTATCCTCCAATGTGATTTGATCACAAATATCGATGAAATTTCTATAATCATGGAATGGCATAGTGCCTCTTTGTGCTAGGGCCTTGATTTGGAACTGTAGCCACTGTTCCTTAAGGTATAATGCATAGGACTTAGCTGGCATCCTAAACTGGATTGTCTCTAAGGATAGACTAGCCATGGATGCCAATTGATTCTCCATTTCTTGTAGCTATCCTCTTAACCATGCATTTTCTGCCTCCAACTGGGCTTTCATCATTGCCTCTCTATCCCTCAAGCTGCTCAGTTCTTTGCCCATCTTTTAAAATTTCTCCTCCATGTGACCTATGTCCTCCACTCCTTTGGATCTGGAAATCTGCATCCATCTATGTGTTCTTGCCCTTTCTTTCTCAATCTCAAAGAATAAGGGGATGGAAAATTTCTGTGGAATGACCCTACCCCCTTCAATAAACCTGTATTAGGATTCAATATTAGGTTGAGAACTAGGTTCCCTTAGCTGTGGAACCTCTTTTGTTTCTTGTTGCACACTGCCTTCTTTGTCCAATTTCTGAGTTTCTTGTAGGTTTAGCAGATTTTCCTGTAGGATTGCCTCTGCTTCCTATAGGTCCTTCTGTGTATCCTATAGGAGGTATTTTCCTTTGGATGAGGCAGATCTAATGGCAGGCCTGCTAACATAAGTGATGGGAGACTTGGGAGAGGCTTGTCCTGATGATCCTTCTCCTTGAGTTTTCATAAGAGGATCCATCTTCTCCTACTATTTGGGTGAGTCTTCAATTACAATAGGAACCTTGGTGGGAGTTTGAGATTTTCCTTTCTTACTCTTGTAATTTTTCTTGTCCTAAAGTACAATGGAGTTTCTCTCTATCTCTTTCCTTTTTTCTTGATAGGGGTACTAAGGGCAGTGAGGGTAGTTGCTGCCTCTTTCTCAGTGGGTTCTTGAGATACCTTGGGTGATTCCTCCTTGTCTTCCGCCTCCCATTTTTCATTTTCCTTTTCACTCTTGTCTTTCTCCTCTTCTTCTCCCTCTAGTTCCTCACTCTGTTCATCAGTTTCCTCCTTTGCATCATCTTCTGTCTCTTCACCACTTTCCTTCTCTTGTTATTTCTATTTTTCCTCATCTATTTCCTATTCATCCCTCTCTGTTTCTTCTTCCTCCTTTTCAGTTTCTTCTTCATCCCTTTTACTGGCAATGGGGCTCTTGTCATATTCAAGGGCTTTTATATCTTCCTTTGTTTGCGTGTCTCTGAAAGTTTCCCATGTGATAGGGATTATGAGGTTTTGGAGTGCATCTTCTATGATAAGTCTAATTAATCCATGATGGGCTAAATGTTGATGGTTTCCTACCTGAAACTTCATGCTCATGTCCATCACTGATTGAAGAAGTAAGTAGGGTATGTTGAGTCTAGTTTGAGGTGTGTCTGCTCCAAACCTCAATTCTTGGAGAAGCCTAAAATGGTATCCATATACCACATTGTACCTACCTTCACATGAGACATACTTCATAAGGTGGTAGCTAATTTCATTCCCAGGATAGGGTAGGCTTTCTCTTCTAACTCCATTTTTATCTTCCATTGCCTCCTCTCCTTCTAAAAAGAATTTCTTCTTTGTAGTTTGTCTATTTCCCTTATCCTCCTTTCTCCAAGGCACTCCTAGAGGAAGGGTGGTGATTCTGCCTATGGTTTTAGGGGTGAGTTCAATGGAGAGGCATTTCACCACAATAGTGGCATGGGTCCTAGTCAGTGGAATGAGGGAGAGAGAAAAATCTTTGGCTACTTCATCATCATATCCCCTCAATTTTTCAAAGAAACCCATCCAATTATGCCTTGTGAATATCTCTAGTACAGGAGGGTGCTGATGAATCCTCACTGTGTTGATGGGATCCCTCTTATTAAATCCCCCTGTCATTTTTCTCTTATGGATGGAGGGGTGTATATGTCTGATAAAAAATTTAATGAATGATGAATTTTAAATGAAAATTTTGTATGCAATTCCCCTAGACTACAATCGTTTTCAACACAATAGAAGGCTTTTTTTATATATTCTTTTCACTGGGAAATTGTGGGGAAATATAGAGCCTACCTCCTTATCACTACTTGATCAAGCCAGCCTCTATTTTTCCCTTCTAAAGTTGCTCACTTCCAATCCTATAGGTGTTGTTTTGTATCCTGTAAGATCCTATAGGATTTCCTGTTGGATCCTATAGGTGTTCCTGTGCAGGAAAAAACGAAATATGCCTTTCCTATAGACTGCTTGAGGGCTGAGAGAAATTTTTCTAGTGTGTAGCCTCTAGAATTTGAATGCCTCTATGCATGGGGATTAATGTTTATTTCCTCATATGGGTGATTTGAGTGGGGTGGTGTGCTAGCAGCCGAGGAACAAGTATCCATTTTTGGACCCTTGGTCCCACTACCACATCATCATTCTCCTCACCTCGTAATCAACTCCCACTTTGGGCATCCGTAGCTTAACCACTTTCGACCTCATCTCTCCTTTTCCTTGACATGACTATTGCCACGTGTGTAAGGACTAATTGCTTTCTCCTCGTTGACTGAATGAAGGTGGCCAAGTTAATTGAACACCTTTCTCTTATAAACCAACTCTTTCACAATTTTTACTTGTTTGATCATATGATGTTAACAAGAGAGCGGAAGCGAGATACTTACCCATGGTAATGATGCCTTGATGTTGTTTGTTGAAGGATGAAGTCTTTGTTGTGTGTTTGTTGCATGTGCTTTTCTCCTTATTCTTCTTTTTTGTATTGTCCTCTAATGCTTTTATTTGATGTGCAGGTACTAGATGTTGATGTTGATGATCCTGATGTTGTTGCTAACCTCTGAAGGAGCTTCTTTTACCTTTGGATCTCCATGCTTGAAGCTAATTACAACCTATGATTTTTGTTTTGTGGGATAGGCTACTACGGGATTTCCTACAAGATGTCCTGTAGTTGCTTCTCCCTCAAACATTTTAATCATTTTCCACCGCTAGAGCGCGAGGATGGTTGGCATGGGCAGAGAAGGGGTTTAGGGATTTTTGAATGAGGAAAATAGCCTTCAGGTGTTGTCCCCTTCTTTGTATTCATCCTCTTTTGTCTGTGTTTTTTTCTTTGAAAAAAAAAATTAAATTAAAATAAATAAATAAATAATAAATAATAAATAATAAAAATAAAAATAAAAATAAATAAATAAAATAATAAATAATACAATAATAAAAAATAAAATAAAATAAAAAATAAAATAAAATATAAATAAAATAAAATAAATATAATTAAATCAATAAATTAAACTGACCTTTTTTATGAATGCAGAGGTGATCATGGTGGAGAGAGGTACGGTGATGAGATGGTGACTTAGAAATTTATTCTTTGACATAGGCAGGTCATCCCCTTACTCTACGGTTACTTCCTTTAGGATTCCCAAGCCATTATAGTTCCTGTAGGATCATCCTGTAGGTTTTCAGGGAATCTTGTAGGTTTACAAGGAATCCTGTAGAAAAGACAGAACCCTTGCAAACTGAGGTAAATGAGTGGAAAAATGGAGGGAATGATGGAATGATGAAGGATAATGAATTGAGAAATAAAAACATGATATGCATAGGTACCTTTTGATTCTCTCATGTTGCTCTGATCCTCCTCTTTCTAACCTGCAAACAATATTTTCAAAATTTTATTTTCTCTTTTCTTTTTTTTTCCTTTTTTCTTTTTCTTTTTGAAAGCAACTAATCTGCCTCCAAGAGGTTTTCATCCTAGCTGCTTGCCCAGGGCACCTCAAAAGATTTTTTCACCCAAAGATCTTTTTATTTCTCTTTTTTTTTTGTTTTGGCACCATTGGGCCGCCTCAAGAGGTTTTCAACCCAACAATGGGACTCAATGTTATAGACATTTTTGGGCACTGCAACCCCAAGCATAAATTTCCTTACTGTTATAGACATTTTTGGGCACTGTAACCCCAAGCATAAATGTCCATAAACTAAGGGCTCCTAAGTCCCTAAAAGTGTTGTTCCAACCCCTAAAAGAACAAGGTCAACTGATTGTAGCTTCTCCCAGAAGTTCTCCATGAAAAACTGCTCAGAACTAATCAAAACTGGACCATTTCACCTGCTCCATAGGCAAAGTGCGTTGCATCTCACCTAAATACACACAGTAGGTGTGTTTCATTTCAAAAATCCCTTCTATGGGGTGCGATGGGAGAGAAGGGACAAATGGCAGTGTCAATCTGCGAGGTGGAGAAGCATGGAATCTTCCATAAACTTCTCCTGTGACACTTTCCTCTCTGAATTCGACCAGGGATGAGTAAGAGATCATCAATCTCCAAGTGGAAGCAAGAACTATCAGAGGGAAGACACTAATCAAATCTCAAAAGTTGCCTCACCTCCCTTGCAAACATCTATATATGGATCCCTTATCCCAGAGACCCAGAGGCTGGAATTTTGCATCTTGTAAGGAATTGTTGTTGGTTTCTTGAGGCAACATCATAGTGTTGGGTGATCTAAGCTTTTCATGAGGTGAAGAAGGGCTCACTTGTGAGAGGATGATGCTGGGTCAGAACGATTGGTTGTAACTCTCTTGGCTCTTTCTTGATTATCAATAAATCTATTCAAGTTTTCCTCCATACTCTTGTGTGATTTATGTTTTATGCATTTGTATGGTCAATTTACATCTGATCCTATATTGTTTATGATAATAGATCCATGTTCTTGTATAGTGTTATGCTGCTTTGATTCTACAGGTACTCTGTGAAGCTGGGTATACAAGAAAGCAAGTAGCAAAGGACTATCAGAAGATAGAGGAATCGAGCAAGGAACCAAGTGCAAGACAGAGGTTGGTCTCCTTTATTCTTCTCTCATCTTCTTTCATAAAGGAAAACGAAAGTAGGTTTACTTTGTTTTTTTCTAAGGTAGCTGCCAGCGTTAATGGGATTAGCAGTTCTGCATAAAGAATTTTCCCTGTAACAAAATGGATCAACACTGCTTCAATCAATCTCCAAGTTTTGTTTATGAATTAAAAAATTGATTTACAAGCTTTCTAATTGCCCTCGTGGTGGCTCTAGTAACCTCCTTAGATCTACCCCTGTGATTGATTTACTAATTACCACTTGCTCGGCCAAAATCCCTGAACTGAACTGCAAACTGTGACCCAGAACCCAATCAAAGTCTCGTCCCTGGTCCAGCGCACTGTCTGTTCTGTGAATCTCAAATTCAGCGCACTTCCTGAGTGTAGTAGGTGCGTTGCATTTCAGTTTCACTGTGTTACAGGTGCGTTGATCAGACTAGGCATTGTTCCTAAATTTTGGTTTCTGTGTTCACTCTTTTCAGATCTATTCAAGAGTTTTGTTGCCTGTAGTCAGTACACCTCTATTTGAAACCCCTTTCCTTGTTGTTATTTCGCCTCCATTGTGCAAAGAACTGTAAATGTTTTTATGTATTTTTTGAGTCATTTTCAGTTCTCCTTTACAAAGAAGTAACGTAATTGTATTGTTGTTTCTTGATTTAAAAATGTCGCAAGTGTCATTTTCAGTCATAGAAGAGAATCTGATTGTTCTTGATAGTCGATTACCCTATTACTATTGTATTTGATCTGAATTAGTAGTTTTTCTAGTGTCGAAAGCAAAGTTTTCATTTCCAAATCGCAAAGTGTTGTCATTGTCTTCATTTTGATTTTGAAAAGAAACTTGTTAGTAATTGTCGCTTTGAAAAATAATTCAGATTTGCGCATTAGCTTTCTTTTTATCATTCATATATTAAGAAGGCTGAAAACAAATACATGCATGTGCATTTGCATTTAGACTGTTTGATTGGTTTGATTTAGGACAGTGCATATAGTGTGTGCTCTATGCTCTTTGTTGAAAGAATATTGTCTCTCTTTTCTTAGTAGCTAGGATTTTCATTGCACAAAGAAGATAAAATGATTGTTTATCATCTTAGATTGCATTTTAGGAATTGTACATCTACATCACATGGTGAACCTGAAAGGAAAATTTCTTAAGCAAGACCAACTATAAAATAAATTTAATGAATCTAACAACGCTTTGGAACCTAACGCACAACATCTAGAAGTCTAGGCTAGAGACGTATTCCGACGTCGTAAATCCTGGTAACTGTTGTTTTCACTGTTGGTTGGGTGATTCCTCCACTTTGAGACGATAAGTTCCAGTATGGACTTGTGCTCCCACGTATCGTCGAGTATATTTTGGGAGACTACAATAGGCTTAATCCTTTATCCATAGGAAGTCGCATCTTCCGCCCTATCGATCGCAATGCACTAAACACAGCATTCAGGAAGATTGATTGTCGTACAGTAAAAAGTATTCTGCAGTTTTGCGATTGGTTTGGTAATCCCTCTGCCTATATTTCCAGAGCAGTCCCTTTCGTTCCTTTTCAGACTCCTTAATGGAAAAGGTCCATCTGAGCACTTGTCACTTCAGGCTCATTAAAAATTGAAGGCGACTAGAGTCATCTTTTGTTTTCTCTCGACTCTTTAAAATTGAAAAAACAAGTTTTGTCAAAGCGTCTAAAATTTATTTTAAATGGAATAATCATCACCTTTCCTACGTTGGTCTTAGGTTGAGGAAAATGGAGTCCACCAACCAAGGAGTTCCCCTTGGAGGAAATCCTAGTCCCTTCTCCTCTTGGGGAGATGTTGGTGCACCCCATATGGCCACATTGTCGCTTCCAGGATTGACAATCGGTTTTCCCGTATGGCTTTTCTCAACCTCCGTCGTTCAGAACACCGCGATTCCTAAACAATCGAGTCAGCAACTAGACAATTCCAGAGTTACCCCCCAACCCTCTACTTCGTCCAATTCTTCCTCTCCTCCTTCCTCTTCGCTTGATGGGGCTGGTAAAGCCAAAAATCAAGTACCTGAGAAGAAGAAGGAAAAGAAGAAGAAAGAGAAGAAGAAGAAGGAGCCAAAGGCAAAAAGGGGTAACCAAGCGTCGTTTAGCGAAAATCCACACACTGCACCGACCAAGCCTAAATCGCCATGTGTCATTTTCAAGGGAGACCACTTTCATAGAGATTGTCCTTGCATCCCTCGGATCTTAAGGGACTGGTCTCCTCGTTTGCACAACCCAGTGTCATCAACCTCTGATGATCATGTTGAAAATACACCGTCGACTAGTGAAAGTGAAGCCCTTGGACAAAAAGGAAAAAGCAAATTTCCTTGTAAATTGTGTGAAGGCGATCACGTCGTACACTATTGTCCCTTCTTAGACAAGGCTAAAATATTTTTGAACGATCGTCCGATTTCACTGTTACGACTTCCTCCTGGATATAGGAAACTCTTGCCGAGTCCGTCACTAATTGAAAATCTGGCTGAAATGCCCAGGTGGTCAGCCGAAGTATCTATCACTGAAGAAAAACCATCTGAAACCATACCAGGTGAAAGTCAAAAGGTCAAGGCGACAGTTGACCCAGTCTTGCCTTCAGAGGTTCCATCTTCAGATGATACACTCACCGAAGAGAACAAGGATGACACCGTCCAAATTCTTTTCGTAAGCACAGACTCCGATGAACATGGGGGCAATTTACCCATTCCTATACCATAGGAAGGAAGTTCGTCAGAGTCATACCCGGCCGTCTATTCGGTCCCACCTCCAAGCAACCTAGTTGTTTCCTTTGAATGGAATCTACTAGGCAGACCCCATTTACCAGCTAGTATACCATTCCGAATCATTGCTCAAATATATAGAATTATTATGGCTGGTACCATCATAGATGAAGGGGCTTATGTGAGTATCCTTTCCTCGACTGCTTGGAAAGCGCTTGGTTCACCATCACTTTTGCCTGAGATGAGAAATCTAACAGGCTTTGACAAAGGAACCAGTCGACTGTTAGGGATCCTTCCCAATGTGCCCATAACATTGAGAGGGAAAACCGTTCACGTGAACGTAATGGTAGTCCAAGGACCCCTGGATTATAATCTACTCCTTGGGCGAGACTATATTTATTGCATGGGATCCATTGTCTCATCACTCTTTAGAGTAATGTGTTTTCCGCACGAAGGAAGAGTGGTCAAGCTCGTAGACCAGCTTTCATTCCCTGGTTCACGCATAGCAAATAGTCATATACCATCCCTAAATGGTCTTTTCACGCAAGGAATGTCTCATCAATCCCCAGTCCATCCACCTGATGAGCGCGAGTAATTCAGGGGACATGACTGAAACCCAAAGGGCATGCACCCTGGTCTGCTTCGGCAGGAAAACTCCAGGTATAGGGTAGGTTTCCATGAGAGATATATGACTAGTCTGACACTCCCATCCGAAATTGGAAAAGGGGGTTGGACTGGAACAAGATTCCCTCGTCAAAGTTATGTGAGTGGAGGCGTCTGCGCCATTCACCTTTGTCTATTTCGATAGACATCGCCGAAGAAGTGTTTTGTTTGTGGTACAAATAGAACAATCTTTGGTGACCTGAAAGAGGTAGGCCTTTTTGGAAAAACAAATGTTTTGTCTGCGAAATTGCAGGGTAACCTTGAAACTCTATGTCTCTATACCTGGGGGCATGCAAACCTTTTGGCATGCAAGTGAAGAGCGACCATTCATTTTTTAAATTTGTAGGTCCTCTAACCCTTTAAAATCGTAGGATTGGTTGTTTTCTAACTTGCATAAAGAAAGGATGTGGGGCAAAGCTTTGAAATAATGTCGTTTTTATATATGAGACATTGTTATTATACGACTGGATTTATCGAGCAGTTTTAACGCGGACTTCATGCTCGTTAAAAAATAAACACAAGCAATGAGCAAATGTTTCCCCCATCGTTTAAGCTCATTAAAAAATGAACCAATCTCTGGTAAATAACCATCGTGAATGTAGTACTTCAGCCTTTGAAGCCTTTGTCGTGTTTGCACCGTCACCTCCACTTTTCATTGGCCGATCATTCACCTCCATTTGATTGTTTACCCATTTTCAGGAACAACTGCGAAGAGTGATTTCACTAGCCATCCTTGTAACACTGCCATGATTGGGAAATTCCAAACCTTACCTGGAATCAGCTACTACCCATTTTATCACTCGTTCCTCAAAAGACGAGTCTCCTTTAATCTCTTTTTAACTGACTCGTAAAATATGAAAAGATTGCCGAGCCATTGGCCTCTCCAGCTCGTTAAAGGGACAGGAAGTGTTATCCCTGCTCTAGATTTTAATCTTTTTGGACCTCAGGGATTATTACACAAAAAGATCGAGCGCTTGTTTTGTTCGGCTCGTTAAAACTATCGAAAATTCATCCCTTCTGTATTGTTTTATACTTTTTCGGACTTAAGGGATTAGATGACGAAAAAGGAATTTTGGAGTTACCTTTACGTTCCTTTTCAGACTCTCTAAAATTGAAAAGGACCGAGTTATCTTTGTCGTTAAACTCGTTAAAAAGATTAATAGCGACAAACTTGTCTTTAGACGAGAACAAGTTTCACTATCGCTAGGCTCGTTAAAACATAGCGATGGGTTTGCCCGAAGGGCAAATTATAGAACAAGCATATGTTATCCTCCTCAAGCTTGACAAAAATAAAGAGGTACTGGTCAACAATGACTGGGGAAAAATTGGGAAGAAAACTCAAAGAAACTTTGTTGGTAGCAAGTCGCTCTTGAACATGACACTTCCACTCCGTGTCCGAGTCGGGTTGGGTTGTTTCAATCACCGGTCACATCACCATGGTCATGCCATACCATCCACATTTGGGGTTAATGCTACCAATCCATCAAATCAGTGTCGCCGACATGTTCAAGAGAAGTCATCCAGAGAAGTCACCTGTGTCTCACCCACTACCATACATTATACTCCATTCTTTCATGACCGCCACCCTGAACCTTATATCACCAGATCGTTTTCACCCCCATCAAAATCATTTTCTCCGTTCTGTGTCATTGATGTGGGATTCATTAATGCCCTCCTGTGATGGATCACTTATTGTCGACATCAGCTCATTATCCAAGAAGTTGATCTAGGAACACCCCATTCAGTACTTTGAAGCTTGCATGCCTCAATGGCAAGTTTCTCACTTCCGGCGACATGTTTACATCAGTGGCCTTCGACCGAAAGATTTTGTGTGGTGTTCGATGCCAAGTCCTTTATTCACACCACGTGAATTTTACTGCAGTACCTTGAGGGTCATTATCATTATCGGTGATTCCTCTCGTGCTTGTTAACAGTTTACATAATTGACTGGTAATCAAGCGATGTCTTTCCATGTTCGACTTCAGAACATTTCTCACATGGATCGACTTGTACTTCGAGTGAAGATTGGACGAGATTGAAGACCCCGGATCTAGTTTCATCCATCCGGGCTGCAATATATATTCAGGGAAATAAAGACGTTAAATGTACAACATTGCAGCACAGATAATCATCCTACCAAAAGGATGATGGCTCTATCAGAATCATCAGTCTACACTCAGACGATTGTCTGTCCTATGTACATGAAAATGAATTTATAAAGTTGAGCATGGAAATGCCCGCCTCAGCTAGATCATGAAAATATTATGAAGATAATGTATTGCATTGTATCTTATTACAGGTCTCCTTCCAGCTTGAAAGAACTTCCGATCCTCATGATAAAGCATTTCACCCGACATCAAAAAAGATTAACGACCTCATGCTTTAGGGGGCAACTATTATAGACATTTTTGGGCACTAAAACCCCAAGCATAAATGTCCATAAACTAAGGGCTCCTAAGTCCCTAAAAGTCTTGTTCCAACCCCTAAAAGAACAAGGTCAACTGATTACAGCTTCTCCCAGAAGTTCTCCGTGAAAAACTGCTCAGAACTGGTCAAAACTGGACCATTTCACCTGCTCCATAGGCAAAGTGCATTGCATCTCACCTAAATACACATAGTAGGTGCGTTGCATTTCAAAAATCCATTCTATGGGGTGCGATGGGTGAGAAGGGACAAATGGCAGTGTCAATTCGCGAGGTGGAGAAGCATGGAATCTTCCAGAAACTTCTCATGTGACACTTGCCTCTCTGAATTCGACCAAGGATGAGTAAGAGATCATCAATCTCCAAGTGGAAGCAAGAACTATCAGAGGGAAGACACTAATCAAATCTCAAAAGCTGACTCACCTCCCTTGCAGACATCTATATATGGATCCCTCATCCCAGAGAACCAGAGGCTGGAATTTTGCATCTTGTAAGGAATTGTTGTTGGTTTCTTGAGGCAACATCATAGTGTTGGGTGATCTAAGCTTTTCATGAGGTGAAGAAGGGCTCACTTGCTGAGAGGATGATGTTGGGTCAGAATGATTGGTTGTAACTCTCTTGGCTCTTTATTGATTATCAATAAAGCTATTCAATTTTTCCTCCATACTCTTGTGTGATTTATGTTTTATGCATTTGTATGGCCAATTTACATCTGATCCTAGATTGTTTATGATAATAGATCCATGTTCTCGTATAGTGTTATGCTGCTTTGATTCTATAGGTACTCTACGAAGCTGGGTATACAAGAAAGCAAATAGCAAAGGACTATCAGAAGAGAGAGGAATCGAGCAAGGAACCAAGCGCAAGACAAATGTTGGTCTCCTTTATTCTTCTCTCATCTATCTTTCATAAAGGAAAAGGAAAGTAGTTTTACTTTGTTTGTTTCTAAGGTAGCTACCAGCTTAGTGGGATTAGTAGTTCTGCATAGACACTTTTCCCTGTAACACTCAGGTGCCTCATGGAGGTTTTCACCTGAGTCTCCTTATTTTTCTCTTTTTTATTTTTTCTTTTTTCTTTTTTCAGTGACTTGATAAGATATGAGCTGAGACTTGCTCCACCACCATCACTATTTTGCTGATACCATCAATGGAATCTTGCTTTGACAATGAATTCTTGTAAACCTTCAATCTGTGCCCAATAACATGTAAAGGAACAGTCTTTGCATCTATGGTTCTAATCTGTACTAAACCATTATCATGACATCTCTCTATGACAAAAGACCCTAACAATCTAGTCCTTAACTTGCCGTTAAAGTCTTTATATCTGGAATCATATAACAAAGCCCAATCACCTTCTTGAAATTGTTTTTCCTTGATGTTATTGTCATGCCAGATCTTCCTCTGAATTTGAGTCACTTCTGTGTGCAGGAGGGCCTGCATTCTAAACTCATCTAACCCATTCAGCTAGAGCAATCTCTCTTTTTGTGAACTGCTGAGATCTAGATCTAGTTGGGTTGCCATCCTTAATGTATTGTACTCAAATTCAATGGACATTAGGGCCTTCTTCCCATAGACCGAATCATAGGGGCTAAATCTAGTGGTGTTCTTCTAGGTGGTATTGTAGGCTCAGGTGGCCTCAACTAATCTATCTGCCCAATATTTTATGTTGTTGCTAACCACTCTAGTTAGAATGCCCTCCAGCGCTCTGTTGGTCACGTCCACTTGCCCATTAGCTTGTGGGTGATAGGGAGGGGAGGTTTTATGCTTGATCTTGTGCTAGGTTAACAAGTCTTCAATCATGTTGGATGTAAACTGGTTGCCTAGATCAGTGACCAGTTCTCTAGGGTACCCAAACTTGTCAAAAGAATTTTCCCTTAAGAACTCAACCACCTTCTCCTCTATTGCTACCTTGATTCCCTTGGTTTCAGCCCACTTGGTCAAATAGTCAATGCACATAATGATGTACTACTTTTGCCTAGATGGAGGGTCAATAGGTCCAATGAAATCCATGCCCCACTTATCAAATGGCTCGAAAGTCACTTGAGGTTGCAGAGGAATTTCATCCCTTGGAATAGGCTTCCCCATCCTTTGGCATCGATCACACTGACTAGTATACCTTCTTACATCCTGATGAAGAGTGGGCCAATAATAACCAGCTTGTAACACCTTGAATGTTGTCCTCTTGGCTGCAAAATGACCTCCACAAGGCCCATCATGACAGGTTAGAATGATGTCAAAGACTTCCTCCTCCCTAACACATCTTCTCAGAATTTGAGTCGGGTCTAGTTTGAAGAGGTTGCCCCCAATCCAAGTGAATGGGGCACTCTTCCTCATAATCTTACTTTTCCAATTGGAGGACAAATTCGGTGGGAACTGTGTAGATGCCAAGTAATTTTCTATGTCAGCAAACCATGTAGAGAGAACTGAAATGGCGAATAAGTGTTCATCTAGAAAATGATCATCAAACATTCCTTCCTTCCCTATGGGCAAAGTTAATCTGGACAAAAAATCTGCAACAACATTTTCATTACCAGGCTTATCAATAATAGTTAGATCAAACTGTTGTAATAAAAGTAACCATCTAATAATCTGGGCATTCACATCAGGTTTATTCATTAAATATTTAATTGCAGCACGGTCAGTATGTACAAATGTTTTATAACCTATAATTTAATGCCTAAATTTGGTCATTGAATGCACAACTTCTAGGAGCTCCTTTTAATTCACTGTGTAGTTCAGTTCGGCCTTTGTCAGATTCTTACTGATAAAGTAAATGGAATAAGGAAATTTGTCACCTATCTGCCCTAGAGTTGCTCCTATGGATTTGTGTGAGGCATCAGCATGTATATGAAAAGGAAGGGCCCAATTTGGGCCTCAGAGAATAGGTGTAGTGGTCAACTTGTCCTTCAAGGTGTCCAAGGCCTCTTGACAAATTTTTGACCATACAAATTCAGAGTCTTTGGCCAACAACCCAAATAAAGGAGAAGCTAACTTGTTGAAGTCTTTTATAAACCTCTGATAGTATCTAGCTAAACCTAGAAAACTTCTGACATCTCTTTGTTTTTATAGATGTGGGACCCTTTGGATGATGGCTATTTTGTTTGGGTCCACCTGTAGTCCTTGTTGGGATATTGAATGACCTAGAACAGTCTCTGCAGTCATCCCACATTTTTCGGGGCTAAGGGATAGCTTCATTTCAATGCATTTTTTCAGCACCTTACCTAAGTTGGACAGAGCCTCCTGGAAATCACACCCATAGGGTGTGAAATCATCCATATAAATATCTGCTGCATCATGGACTAGCTCGACAAAGATACTCAGGATTTCTCTCTAGAAACTGGCAAGGGCATTGCATAGGCCAAAGGGAAGGACCCTATAGGCGAAAGTACCCCAAGGACAAGTGAAGGTGGTTTTATCCTGGTCTTACGTGCTGATCTGGATTTGATTGTACCCAGTAAACCCATCTAGGAAAGAGAAAAACGTTTTCCCTGCCAGGCCATCTAGCACTTGGTCAACGAAAGGTAGAGGGAAATGGTCCTTCTTTGTTTCTTTGTTTAACTCTCTGTAATCGACACAAATCCTCCACTTCCATTTTTTCTTTGAAACCAACACCAAAGGAGAGACCCACTCACTGTCTAAGATAGGGTAAATGAATCTTGCATCTAGCAACTTTTGCAGTTCTTCTTTGACTATATCCTTGAGAGTTGGATTCATTCTCCTTTGGTGTTATCGAACTAGTTTGCAACCTTCTTTGATATAAATGTGGTGAGTACACATCGAGAGGTGCATTCCCTTCATTTCCTTGTAACTCCAAGCAAAGACATCCAAATGTTCCTTTAGCATGTTGCACAACTTTTATTCTTAGTGTATAGAAAGAGATGGGTTGATTTTCAAGGTTCTCTTAAGGCCAAATTACATGGTTTTGACATGAGTAGGGCTTGAATCAGCTAAGCATAGATCAATCTGATGGTTGTTCTGGGTTTCCTTTACTACTTCCTCTAAATACAATGTGCTGGGAGTTGGACTTTGGAGTATGTGTTCAATAAAATCATCTTCATCCAACTGTCCTCCTCCCATGGTTGTTTCTAAGGTATAGAGTTGGGCTGAATAAACTTCATATTCTTCCTCCTCTTCCAGCCATAAAGGTAAGTCATGTTTTATAGATGGATGAACAGGAGGGTATAGGACTAACTTCTTGGACATATGACCATTTTTAATAGTCATATTTCCAGCCCTGCAACTGATGTAGGCATCAGCAGTGGATAACCAGGGCCTCCCAAGGATGAGAGGGTAACCAATAAGCTTAGCCTTAGGTTGGAGGACTAGGAAATATGGAGGGTACTCCCAAGAGTCAATAGAGACCATCACATCCTCAACAATCCCCTCAGGGGGCACTATGGAACGGTCTGCAAGTTGCAAGACTGTTGTGGTCTTTCTCAATGAACCATGGAGATTGAGTTTGATCATGGTGTCCTTAGTCATCACATTAATGGCAGCCCCAACATCAATCAAAGTGTGTGGGACAATGGTGCCATTAATGTGCACATCTACTATAGGGCTTTCAGGGTCCAAATACTTCGAACAATTACCTGCCCCAGCATTAAGTCAGACAGTTGTCTAATGACATTAATGGTAGGGATGTCTCTTTCTCACCTCCCTGGATGTTTGAAGCACTTCTCCTTAATCAACTTGTTGTAAATAGGTACATATTTTATGGCTTGGAGAAGTGGAATTTTAACATAGAGATTTTTCAATTCTCACAGAAGTCCAATCTCTTCTAGGGTAGGTTGGACTATATGAGTTAAGCTCTCAGGAAAGGGTGGTGGATTTACTGTAGGCATGATTTACTCTCTTTATTCCTCACTCTCCCTAGGTGGAGGTAGAGGTTGGTTGTCTAGGAGTACTCTCCCAGATCTCAGGTTGACTTCCTGAATCTCCACAGCATAAGTAGGATAGGATGTCTCTCTGATGTATACTTGTTATGCCTATCTGTTGTTCAGTTTCAGATTTGGTTGGGTAGGCATTTGGGGTTGTTTAGGTGGATCAGGGTGTAAAAGGTGTGGTTGAGTAGATGGTGGGGGCAATAAATATGGAGCATTGTTGTATGGGAGACTCCACCCCTGGGGTGGTGCATTCCACTGAGGCTGTGGTGGAGCATATGGCTGAAATGACTGGCTGGTCGACTGGGAATGATACTTAGGTGCAAAGTACCAAGGAGGAGGTGTAGACTAGGAAGGAAGAGTGGGGGAGGCTAAGAGGGAATTAATGTGGTTTGTTTGGGGTTGTAATAGACATGGGATGACCCTTGCATGCCTTGCTAGTATGGACGAGGCCCATGAGGTCTCCTTTGATTTATGTAGCAGGGTTGTTCAGTCACCCTTTCAGTTTCCTGGTACATAACTTTTAGTCCAGGTAGAGAAAGGAAATTGTCTGTGGAGTGGTTTTATTCATAGACTGGGAAGACTTCAATCAAGTTCAATGGACATTCATTCCTAGGGTGCCTCCTTGTGCATCTACGGTAAAAAATGGCTAAGGCTCTCTCTACTTCCTCTTGTTTTCTCTTAATGTGCATAGTGTCCATCTATAGGGCAAGGGTTTGCATCATCTCACTCTTTAAATATTCCAACATGTTTCCAATTTCACCCTTGATGGATGGAGTGGAAGAGGATAGACTGGCCATTGGTTGACTACCCGTACCCTTTTTCCTAGCTTCCCTAGAATGGTTCCTAAAGGCAGAATTGATATCTTCATAGGGTAGTTGGTATATGTCCCCTCTTGTTAGTAGGATTAGGGTATCCAGAAGATCTTCCATTACCCCTCTAAGTGGGACTAGCTTTAGTGACTCAGGGTCAAGTGTGCACCTAGCCCTTTTGTAGCTAAGTTGGAATATTGGTTCATAATCCTCTAGGGATTCATCAGGCCCTAAGGTCATCCTAAAAATTTCTTCCTTAGTGTATTTGGACCTGCAGTAGTCTCGATACTTGTTGTTGAAGGCTTGTTGCATCTGAGCCCAAGTTGTGATGTTATCCCCGGGAAAACCCATGAACCAGCGCAAAGTTTCATCCTTGAGAGTGGATGGGAATAGTTTCAAATTCTTCTCATCATTGGTGTAATCATAGGTTCTGCATATGACAACAAAATCAAACAAGAAAGTGCCTGGATCTTCTGAGGTCAGGCCATGGAAATGAGGAAGAGGAGACAGGCTTATATTCTTCATCTTGGTATCCCCATTAGTTTCTCTGATGGGAAAGGCACCTTCAACTCTTTCTCTATTTCCTCTATAATTTCTATTTTCAGCCATTGGGTAAGTTGGAATGGTTTTTTCTTCTTCTTCTCTCCCTATAGGTTCCTCAAATATATTTGGTTGTTCATCTAAGGGTTCCTCCAATTCACAGCCACTGAAAAAGAGGGAAGGTTGGGTCTTTGAAGCTGTGGGGTTATTTGGAAAAAATTTCCCTAAGTTATCCCTATTCCTATGAGGCGTGAAAGAAGTGTTTTGTTTTGTTTTGTGTTTTTTTCAAGCTTTGAAAATAATTGCAGAATTGGAATTACAAACTGAATGGAAACTAACTTACTGGATGAAAACTAACTGCTTGAATGAAATTTTACTTGTAGAATGGAAAAGAAAGCAAAGAATGCAGAATGGAAAGGAAATCAAACTAAATTACTTTTGCATAAATGAAACTAATAGCAGAATGTCAAAGATAAGAAATGGAAGAAAGAAAGCAGTAATCACATATTACTCAGACACCTCCCCGGCAACGGCGCCAAAAAGTGATGAGCACCAGTATTATAGCAAGAATGTTGCAACTGTTGGGGTTACCAACTGTACTTTATCAACCTGGGGTTCGTACAAACTTGGAGGTGACAGTGTTCTATACACAAGTAAATGTGATGTGTCTGATCTTTGTCACTACTAATTGGTGATAGACCACTAAAGTTTTTCAAACTAGACCTTTATGGATTCAGAAGAAGCTTGATTACCAATGAGGAAAAGGGAAAACTACACTAAGAGAAATCTTGTCTGCTACAGTAAGGAAAAAGACTGAAATCAAATCCTAAAACACACCACATTTCTAGCTAACTGCTTAGAGGCTTTGCTTCAAAAGAATGCTAAGTTAACATGGATGCAATCCTACTGTCCTAGGCATGCAAATTAAAACATCAAACATTCTACTGCTGTGCATGTAAATGAACAAAATAAATATGTTTTTCTTTTGTCTTTTTTATGTGAAAGTGTGAAAGATAACTTATATTGGTGATGTGACAAGTGGCTTAAGGATGATGGTGAACGGTTAGAAGGTTGGGGAGACCAGTAGGGGTCCTTTTCTAGCTTCCTAGAGGATTTTTCCACAATTTTTCCTTAAAACAGGCCACTATAGGTCAACCTATAGGATGTCCAAATACGTTCTACAGGATGTCCTAAAAACCTACAAGATCCCTTATATTTCTGCAAGATATAGCCGAGAGAAAAAGGATGGATGTTGAAGGTGATGGAAGGCTTAGGGAATGTAGTTGGTGGATGTAATGACACAAGGTAGTGCGTAGGACCACTTCAGAACTCAAAACCAGAGTTGGGAGATGGTTGGATTTGCTCAACAAGCTTGGAGAAGTATTCTTGTGAAATGATGAAATTGGTGAGGGTTTTAGTGAAGGAAAGGAATGATCATGGGTGGATGAAGTTGGAATGAGGTTGTTGATCATGAAATATCTATGTACTTTTGAAACACCTACACTACATCAAACATTGACATTTACCCGGAAATCATGTAAACAAGAAGAATTTTTATTATCTAAGGAAAACAGAATTTCATGAGATAGCTACCTACTTCATGCACGCAAAAAACTTGCAGAATAAGATGAAACATTGATTAGATCTAATGTAATACTGAAGATAGAAGAAATGATAACTAAATCCTACTCTTGCAAACTAATCAAATGTTGGCCTAAGTACAGAAAACCCTAAATTCCATGAGAAAGTAGAATTCTATCTTTTGTGGGCTGCATAGGAGTTCTTCCCTCAAACCATGATCCCTGAAGGAAGGAGTGAGGCCAAAACCACATACTGACATCTTTTTTATGATCCTTTATCTCTTCTAAGCTACTACTGAAGCAAAGCAAAAATGGAAGCAAACTAATCAAAAATCTACAACTACTTGCAATGAAATAATTCTAAAGACAATTCAACTATAAAATCAACTAAACATACAAATACAAGAAGAGGAGCCTTTGCTGCTAGGGTTGGGCCTTAACCCAAGAGCTTCAGTCCTCTGATTCAAATCAGTGTTGGATCAAGGAAATGCTCATTCTCATTATCAAATCAGAAAATTACATAACAATGTCTTCCACAAGTCTTGAACTCGAAAATGACTAGTGTTTTTAGAGAAAAATTTTAAATCCTAGTGAGGCTCTATGCCTATTTATTTATACAACTAAAGTTTCCAACAACTTCCTTAAATCTAGGGAGGCTTGGCTCCCAAACTCGCGATAAACTAGCTCTTTAAATATCACTTGCTCAGCTTCCTTTTGATCTCCATGACTTGGTTGCTTGTACTTCGAGCTAGTGTGATTGATAGAGGAATATTCGAATGAGGAAGGAGTAAATTTTGAGGATCTGCCTCCTACAATCTCTCCTGGCCCCTCTTCCCCCTCACATCACTTTTAATTCCCCAGTACCTAATCTATCTACTATACAGGAAACAATTGAAAGCAAGACATTAATATACATAAATAAATAAATATCAAACATTCATTCGTTCGTTCGTTCATTTGTAAATCCACAAAATATTTTATCTCAATAAATTTTATCATAAAAGATATGTTTACATAATATGAAACAAGGTCATGTAAATAAAGAGACACATATCAATTATTCATTAACATATAACATTCATTCAATCAATCATTAATCATAGACACAAAATACTTCATCTCAAAAAAAAATTGTCATAAAAAATATGTTTTCATAATATGGTGTGTGATGTTTCTAATGATATAACTATTACAATCATTTCTTTTTATTTTTATTTATTTTTGATGGCCTGGTCATGTACCATGACGTTGTCAAGGACCGCAAGAGGGGTGGATCATTAGCTGTAACAAGAAATAAATGTTAACTTGATAATTTTTTGTTATTATTTATTATAAAAATAGCATTGGAGTTTTCTTTACCTCGTGCACTAGTCGACATTGTTGGAATGAATGCTATATTTTATACTATATTTATTGCAACTAATCTATATATTAGTTTAACAAAATTTTAACATATGTTAGTTGTCAATTCACAATAATTTATGATTATGATGACAATTTAAGTACATATGATTGTAATTCCCATGATGGGATGTATGAATTGTCCTCCGCACATTTCCCATCAATAATTATAACCTTGAATGTGCTAGCACTGATTTTTCATCACCATCTCAAAATGACCCGGTAGATGAAAATTTACCATGCCTATCATCATCACTTCACAGTGTCTCATAGATGACCCCTTCTGCAGATTATATGAATGAATTTCTGGCAGACCATCCCCTCTACCTAACCTATGATTGATTGTGAGAACATGTGAACAAAGTAAAATTTATAAGTATGGGATCTTGTCAACAAATACTTTCCAATTGTCCTTTATTCACTTTTTGTCACAATCAATCATAGGATAGGTAGAGGGGATGGCCTTTCATAACTTCATGCATATAATCTATAGAAAGGGTGATTCATGAGATAGTGTGAAGCGATGATGACATAAATTGTAAATTTTCATCTGTTGAGTCATTTTGAGATGATGAGATAGACTAGTGCTAACCCATTTAAGGTTATAATAATCAATGGAGAATTTAGGAAGGACAATTTGTACGTTTCATCATGGACATTATACACATATGTACTTAAATTCTCATCATAATCACAAATTGTTGCGATTATGCATTGAAATGGGAGTAGATAGCACCTTGTGTTGAGATTGCAACAAGATGATGGAGCTTAGTGAAAAGAGTCGCCTTCACTAAGTGGGCCCGCAGGCTATTTTTGGCGCAAGTCTATTTTTAGACTATGTCTATTTTTAGACATATGGATCATGTCTATGTTTATGGATGATTGATCAAGTTGGGAAAATAGATGGACTTCTATTTTTGATGAAAGTGTGAGTGATTACAGTGTGAGTGATCAAGTCTATTTTTAGACTGGCTGTCAAAAATAGAAAAGTCAAATATTATTATCTCACAATAATATTTGGACTATAAACTTAATCTTATTCTCTTGGAGCACTTCAGTTTGAGCTACGGAAGTGGCACATGCAGCTGTCAGAAGGAAATTCGTTTTTCTTATGAGTCAGTTGAGTTGTTGCATGCATGACTTCAGTTAGAACTCAAGTGAGTTGAGTTTAGTGGACTGGAGGTACAGTTGATGGAGTTGTGTTCAGTTTAACTTAGTTAAACTGGTTGTAGTTAGTCTAACTGCAGATAGACTAATGATGAGTTGTTAAACTAATTATTAACTCATAATACAACTAAAGAATACATCAGTTAACTCAGTTGCATGTCAGTGCATGTTCAGTTCAATAGGGACAGGTGGTAGAGAATCAGATTGCTATCAGTTGTGACTATAGTTGTGCACCAGATCTTGCACAATCAAAGGATTGAGTATGCCAATGAGTTTGCTCACGTATTTGGCCCGCATTTTAGCCTTTGCTCACGTCCACAAAGAGTGAGTGACTATTTTGCAGGTGAAAATCGAGTTTGGGAAGCAATTCTCATCAGTTCTTGAGCAAGTATTGAGCAGTGGAGGCAGGCAAGCAGTGGAAGAGATTTGGAGATCAGATCTGAGCTGTATTGTGTGTAACAGAGGTGGAGATACTTGTGAGAAGTATTATGTTGTGTAATGTTACATGACTCAATCATTAATATACAGATAGTTGGGGTTTTTAGCGAGATGATTTCCCCGTGATACATACTGTGTTAATGTGTGAATGCTCTTGATGTTTTATTGTTATTGATGCTGCTATATTTATGATCAACGTAGAGGAGCTTATGTATTGTGTGTGTTTTCTGCAATAGTACATGATCAGGATAATCTCCATTGAATATGTGTTAAATTATTCAAAATTTCTACACCTTGATTAGGAGTCTGGTAGTGCATGCTGGAATGGGATAGGTATAATAATTATTAGATGGCTGAATTATCATGGCCATGGATTGTGTAAAGGCTTATTTTAACACAGGAATCTGATTATAGGCCCTCGGTGTTCATAATGGATTTAATTGACTTATACCACGAATTTATCAAATATATGGTACGCTACACCCTCCTTATATCACAAAAAATATGTTTACATAATATGAAACAAAGTCATTTTAATTTTTTGCAATGGAAAACTCACAAATTTTTATTAAGATAGTTTAAAGTTACATGTGCACATGCCATGAGGCATTCAACCTATCAATCAAAAATATGGTACTAAAAAAAATGGGCTCTAAATAAACAAGTGCGGCCATTTTTTATCATGTTTTTTTTAATATGATGTTAGCGAGGATGTCTTGATCTTGGCCCTCTTTAGTTGTTGTGGTCTCTAGTGTAATATTTGTTGCTATTGACCTAGTCTTATGACTATGCTTCTGCAAGTGGGGCCAAGCATCAACTGCAATAAGAAACAAAAGTTAAATACATATTTATAGTTATTACTATTACAAATGTTTTATTAATAAAACGAGTAGTAAAGTGTTCTTTACCTACTTCGATAGTGGAGGGAAGCGAAATAATTTCAGATCCTCTTCTCTAGCCATATCATGTACATGCTCTAGTGTAGAAACAAGAAAGGTTATAATTAATACACCATTTTCATTTAAATATTTTTAATTGTATTCCATACTACAATATTTTTATAACACATGAAATACCTCTAGTACCGAGTTGAACATCAGTCTCAAGATCAAGCACTCCACCGTCAGTAGGATCATGTGTTGTATCTACATTTCTTTCTTGCTTTTTACAATCAAGCACATTACTTTATGGCCAAAAATAATAACCAATAGATTGTACAAGTAATTATTTATTAATGTTATTTTTTTCTTTATTTTCGTGAATGTTATGTTGGGTGGTGGAAGACTGTGAAGACACCAATCTTGTCCTCCGTTCAACCACGACTTAATAGTAATACTTGAAAGAAATCTTTAGGTATTCCTCCGTGGGAGCCTCTTTGAATTGTGTCCCCTGCAATTGTGCATTAAAACATGAATTTTTCTTCTTCTGTGATATTAAATTCAAATTGTTAACAATTTATAATTTCGATGCAAATTTTTTTTTATATCCTTCCAATTTTTGTGGCCAGTTTCAAGTAACCACCTGAGCCAAGATGACATTGCCCATGTTTGGTTATTTTAGCCTATGTGGCTTTGGAAGTATCAAGGAGTCCATATTTAAAAGATTAAAAAACTTAATTATATGTCACAATGATGATAAATAATCATAATTACATTATTAAAAGTGCCTCATACCTTCCTGGTCCGGGTGGAATCTTCCATGTTTTTTGAAGTTCCTTTTCGTGTGCATATGCCACGAGCGCTCTCCACTCCATCTCTGGAATCGATGGAGGGCTCTCATGTGACCTGTCCCTTTCCAATTGAGACATATACTAGTGCCGCAAATATTTTAAATGTAGGCCTTCCTCTAAGGTAACTCCATATTTGTTGTGTTGTATCTTTGTAGACAGTTCTAGGTTGGGGAACTGTGCCAAAGCATCTAAAGTAGGGTTTTGATTTAAATGGATGGCAAGTTCATTAAAGCTTTAAACAAATGTAATTTCTAAGTATTTTTGATAAAATTGAAGAGTTGATTTTCATTCCTTACACAATTAATATTCGAATTGATTCGAAAAGCAAAAAAAAAAAAGAAGGTATATAATTGTCAAACATTCATATTGAACATTTAATTTATCATAGACAGTAGATGCGTGTAGAAGTTTTTTACATCCAAACAAAAATAAAAATCACGAGATGACAGAAGGAAACAATTAAAATATTTAGAGGAATTAACTAAGACAAATTGTTTAGTTAATTAATATCTTTAAATAATTATAGCTTTGTAGGGGCCTTCAGGGAGATTGATATTCAATCTAGCCTTGTCCAAACTTCTATGTTACCTTGAACATGTGTAGAAATAAATATGAAAAACATAATTGATAACAAGACAAACTCACGGTACACCAGTTGCTTAAATGAATCCAAAATCCTTCAATTATCTTCAGAAATAGCTTTGAAGATTACAAGCATGTCATTAGTTCATTACAAGGGTTCAACCTTGACTTCTTCGAACTACCAAAAACTTCTAGATCGAAATTCCAAAAATATCTTAAGTCTAGGCCAAAATTTATTACAAAATGAGATAATATCTTAAAATATTTTTGATTTACAAAAATAGAAATGTAAAATAGCTATTCTAAACTGATTTAAATAATTAGCACACAATTTAAGGGTGTTGTTTGATGATTGTTTCCTTTAACTAAATTTTATGCTTCCTTCTCCTCTTTTTCCTATGACTGGTCACTGAATTCCCTGCATTCTTTTTACTCGATGAGTTCAAGTAACTTATCCCATATTTTTTCATCTAGGATAGAAAATTTTGTTACTTTCCTATATGCCTCATCGACTTCTGTGTATTTTTCAAAAGTTGGCCTAGTGATGAACAAATGGCTAACTTCATGTTGAATGAAAATATCATACTCTAGGCCTTCTAGGAATTCTCTCCCACTAATTGTCCCTTTGACCTTAGAAAATTTGGTTTTGTATCTTGTTATCTAGTGCAATTTGTATTGATAGTCTTCTAGTGGAATCAATTGGCCAGTAGAATGTCGTAGAGTTGGAAATCCCTTTTGCTGTAGGGTATTAAATTTTCTGTCAAACATTCTAATATGGGATTCCAAGTTTTGACACTGGTTCTCCAACTATAACATCAAATTTTTTTTTGTAAAAACTCTCCTTAACTCTAGGACAATATCATTTTTGTCCTCAATTCCAAATTCTTCTAATTCTTCTTTAGTTTTAGAATTAAGTACTTTAATTATTTTATTTTCTTCTCCAGGCATATGCTCCAAATCTTCTTTGATTCCTATGATGACTGCCTTTGATCTTTCCACTAATTCCTCCTGTTCAAAAATAATATGAATAGAAGTCTAGAGTTCAGTCATGGTAGAATTTATATCAATCCAAATCTTCTCTTTTGCCTCTCCTAATGTTTGTGCAATCAATGACTCATTTCATTTTTTTCTATCTGTCTACTTAATTTGAAATTTTTCTGAACTTCAGCCAGATATGTATTGTCAGCCCTTATCTTTTCATTTTGAATTTTCTCCAGTAGATTTTTGAGTTTTTCAATTTCAATATCTTTTAATGACAAGTATCCCATAGCTTTTGGCAATTTATCTGTTGAATTCTAGTCGGTGGGCTCTATTTCTTCTTTAAACACTACTGTGGTAGAAATTGTTGGTGTTGAAGTCACTAATGTCACTTTTGTTTTAAACCTTGGCATGGTGAATTATTATATGGCATGCACACTTTTCATTGGAGGTTTATAATATAAATGAGGGTTGCATATGGAAATACACAACGTTACGGAAATATAGTAGTGATGGCATAATCATTTTTGCATTTTATAATCTTTATGCATCTATTTAATGAACGTGACGTATAGATGAATGGGCATGCTTTTATGGTTTTTATGAATTTATTTAGTGCATATGAATTATGGATAAATTATAATTGTATGCATTTATTTAATGCATATAAAATAAGGGAACAAACATATTGTTACCCATGTTTTTGTAACAAGAAGAAACACTAGAAAACAATACCATGGTTGTGCAAATTGATTACCATGGTTTTTCATTTGGGTTAAATGTATTAAAGGTGGAATTTTGTAGATAATAGTTAAGGCATTATGTATATTAAATAGTTATGGTTAAGAATTCGATGATGCATGAAAAGGTAAAAGATTAATTAATGATATCAATTCTACTCTAATTTATGCATGTTCTAGAAAATGTTTTCAGGACAATAGGTATAGGGTGTAACAGATTATTAGTGATTCTGACATGATAACTGTTGGAAATATTGAGATGGGGGGTGAATCAGTATTTCTTTTTCGACTATTGTTTTACCAGTTAAAACATTTAGATTTAGAACACAAGATGAACAACAAGAATAAATGCTTTTATTAATATAATCTTTGCAGTAAAATCGATACAAAATATAGATGGTTGCAATCAATTACCAAGCACCAACTTGGACTTTTGTGAGGCTTCAACCTCCAAAGCTCCAACTCTATTTCACGAAGGCACCAATCTTGGACTTAGGAGCACCAACTCCCAAGGACTTCAATCCTTCCAGTTCCTGAGACACCAATACCAAGAACACCTATCCTTCTTACTTCTAAAGCAACAACCCAAAGGACTCCAATCCTTCTTACTTCTGAGGCATCAAAGCCAAGGACTCCAATCCTTCTTACTTCTGAGGCATAAACCCCAAGGACTCCAATCCTTCTTACTTTGAGGCACCAGCCACAAGGGTTTTGACCGTCAAGGCACATTTGATAGTAATGTTCTGCTCTCAGAACTCTTCATCATTGAGTTCTGTCTATTTACAACTTCACTGTAGTCTCCATGCTACAGCATCAATGACAACCAATCATCTCATGAAGGAATCTTTACAACTCTTCATATTGTCCACACAGAGTCTCCAATAGCCTTCATGCTCTCTGATAATGTCTTCACACAGCTTTAGTCAGTCTACTGTTAGCTGCACTAAGATCTGCATAAAGAATAACCTTTTGTTCAAGTATCTGTTCTAATGTCACAGTCAATGCTTCAGCATGACTGCTTCTCTACTGGATACTTCTCCCCTTCGACTGTCTCCTGTCCTATTGGTCCTTCGGCCCTTTTTCTGTTATGTTGGACCCTCTGCTATGGCCTCTGTTTTCTCCAATTGTTTCAACAACAAAACCACCAACCCATTCAAACAATTCTTTGTTTTCTTATACATGACACCCCTGGCCTTTGGCTTCAGTTCTCTGCTAACTCTTCGGCTTCCTCAACGCTTGCTTATCTTATCAGCTTCCTCCTCGATCGTTGTCATTTCCTCTGCGCTCGCTTGCTTCTTCAGCTTCCCGGCTTTCGGTTTCCTGTGTTTATTCGAGCGTTCCAATATTCACAGGACACATTTAGGAGGAAGAGAGGCCATATTACGGAGAAATATTGCCTATTAAAAGATATCAGAGAGATCCCTTTTTTTCAATAACATTCATACACAAGACTTGAGTGCTTACAGAGGCTTTCATTTGGAGAGACTGTACCATCAGGGTGAGCCCACATGTCACGTTACCATCGCAATCGCAACCGGCATCATTCCACCCTACTGAACTATCAGAACCGTTATTATAGGCTTTTGGCCTAAAATACCCCGGGAAATACAAATATTTGAATTACACAGGAATACACGGACAAAAACCTGCCCGAGCGCTTAAGGCCGAACTTCAAAAAAACATTACACCCTCATCTAAAACTGCATCAGGTCCGCTCCTCCACAACTTTATCACAATCGGTTCTTTAGTGTGGCAAGGATTTATAATATATGTGATATGTGACAAATGAAATAATAGATTAACTTATATTGCAATGGTGTAGTCGGGTCCATGTTATTATCGCAATTGCAGTTTTAATGTGACAAGGCTTTAAGCACTACGATACATAACTCCTGATATGATGGACACGATATTATTATAGACTATTTTTAATGCCTCAGTTGAGTCCACACACACACACACACACACACACATATATATCACAATTGGTGGTTCGGGGGTGACAGCCCTTTATATATTGTGATTACCACGGATGCGATATAACAATAAGGTGCGATATAATAGGACCATCAGGTCCGCATACATTATTGCAATCGGAGGTTTCGGGAGTGAAACTTAATAGAACCCACCGATATAATATACTACTCTGCCTCCAATAGTATATATTGCTCCACTCCTTTAACTCTATTTATATATTGCTTCGTTGTTTCCTTATATCAGTTCTATGTGGCTCCTCCAATATTATATACTGCTCCGCTATAATACTCCTACGTTAACTGCTCTTTCGTTGTGTCCTCCGCTCTTCCTCTATGCTCCTCTCATCGGTCTTCCTTTGGATTCGAAACCTTTGACATATATTACTTCTCCTGTAGCTCCGATAGGCTTTGTTTATGCTCCTTCGATATGGCTTCTCTTGCTCCAATGTGGCCCCTCAGGATTTGCAGTGTCTTTCACAGACCTCCTCTTGTTTGCTCTGATATTCTACAATATGCCTCTCTTTCTAACTCCTATGTTAACAGACTCTTGCTTATGGCTTGGCTATCCTGATGGCCTTGCTCCTGTCTCTTCATGGATCTGCTCTCCTTCCCCTTGGCTTCATATCGTCATCTAGTATCTAGAATATTGCCATATTTTGTAGTCAAGCAAAGAATGGTAATCCAATTATTTCTATTCATGCTTGATATCGACACATTCATTTGCATGATTAGAATTGTACCATCGGGTTTGTAGCGGGTGACAACTATGCACTTTTTCCTGACTCCCTCAACAGTCCCAGCAGTTGTAGTTACAACAGTTCCAAAAGTTGCTATTACAATAGTCCCAGTTATAGCAGTTACAGTAATTGCTATTATAGCAATCCCAACAGTTCCAGCAGTTGCAGTTACAGCAGTGCAGTTGCAACTCCCGTACCAGTCACGTTTTCTTGATCCAGCAGTTGCAACAACTCCATTCCTATTGCATAGTTCATCTACTTTTTGGGTGAGTTGAGGTATGTTATTTTCTAAGCTTTAATAACACAATTCCTTATATGTTGACTTGAATATTTTGGAAAATTTCCTCGCCATACTCCATTTCCTTTTCCCTTCCATGACCTACACTATGTTGCATGAGGACATGCAACAAATTCAGTTGGGGGGGAAGGGGAAACTATATTCATAGTCACCACATATTTACTACCATCATTCCATTTTTCCACTATCATCATTCCATTTACCATTCACCAAAAATTCTTTTCCAACGATCCCTTATTGCACTTTGCTTCATATGCATTGATATACATATTGGCATGATTCATAAAAGACAAAGAAATGAATTTCTTACACTCAGTGATGTTTTCTCATACACATTAATAGCTTATGATTTCCAATGAAGTTTGTGGTTACATTATTATTCTAGCAAGAAAAATAACAAAATGAATGTTGTTAACACAACAACCAACATTCTTATATTCATGGTTGTTACACAAGAACCAACCATAGGAAACTGCCAACTGTTACTCACATCTTTCACATATCCTGGAAACATTCATTATTAAAAAGACATCATCAATCAAAGCCAAAGTTTAGATGCCAAAAATTCCTCATACGATCCATGTATGGTTGCATGAGGACATGCAACAACTTCAATTAGGGGGGATGTTAGGACTTAGAAATGTCACTTTTTCATCCACCTTTCCCTTCACAATTCCTTACATTCCATCATCCTATTAAACCCTTCATCATATCATTTTCATAAATTCATTTGGGTTTCATATTATTATTTTCCAATTTATTCATTTTAGTATTAAGAGCGAATTTATGATTAATATTAGAAAATATACATGTTTTCATATATATCTCAAATATGGGTGAGCTTTGTAATATGTAGGAATATGAGAATGATTAATTCAAAAAGACTTCTCGAATATCTCCTCCACCATTTCAAGGAGATAGTTATTCAAGCCTATTCTTAAGAAGAATACCATGGAATATTTGGTTGGCATATCTTATTTAAGATATGTGAAAGATGTGTGGAGGATTTGAAGGAACTATATTTTGTAATAATGGGAAAGTGGTTAAGAGTATTTGAGAGAATAGTGGGTATGTAATTAATGCATTCCTATCTTATCTTCAAATACTCTCATGTATAAAGGAGAGTGATCCCTCTCCATAGGGGGGGGGAGGACAGTTGGAAATTGTAAGAAGATTGATTAGTCTTAGATTCTTTCATTGTTATGCTTTCATGTTTGTCATTTGATTATTGTAATATTTATTTATGGATGTGAGCTCACATATGTCATTTGTTGTTAACTCTTCACATGTTGTAATGCTTTTCCTTCATGCAAATCTCTATTCATAGATTAAGCTGATTTCAGCAATGTAGATTAGACTAGATCAGTTCTACTTCAGTCCTGCATATATAGTGCATGTGTTTCATCAACTTACATACCCCAGATTGACAAGTAAATAGTTGGGCAACTGTACTACAATGCTATTATTACGACATATATTTCACCTAACAGAGATTTCCTTGATGTACTTTTGAAGCCTTTCTACCTTGAGATCCTTTGATGATAACCATTGCCTCTCGCATCTTTTACATCATCTATATTTCTTCTTGGAGCAGGATTTCTTCTATTGTAGCCCTGATGTTTCTCCTTGCCTTTGTTGGAACTGGGAGCATCACCATTTCTTTATGGCTTCTTCACATCCCTTTTGTTTGAAGAATTATCATTCTTGCTTGAGGATTCACCTGCATACCCGAGACCTGATTTATCAAATGGAAATCTATGATAGTTGAGCATGTCATCCAAGTCTTGAGAGCTCTTCAATATTTTGTTCATCCCTTCAACCTTTGTTATGAGGAAGACAATCTCTTCTTCCAATATTGCACACTCATTATTCTTCTTAGCAAGTTGCTTCTCAGTTTCTTCCTTGATACAAGTAGTTTCATCTGCTTCTATTTTAAGGGAGATGATATCTGACTTCATTTTGAAGATTTCTTCATTCTTTTCTTGACTACTCTCCATTTCTTCCTTGATCCTTGTAGCTTTACATGTTTCAGCCTTGAGAAGCTTGATGTTAGATTTTAATTTGAAGATTTCTTCATCCTTTTCTTTAAGTTGACAAATCATGGTGTTTCTTTCCTTTCCTGCTTCATCAGCCTGTCCTTCTATGACATCCAATGCTTCCTTTGTCTTCTTAGCTCCTTGTACTTGTTTCCTGGCTTCTTTTAGTTGAGATTTGAGAGAGGAGACCTCTACCTTGTACTGACCAATCTCTTCTTCAAGTTTGTTCAGGCTCTTGTGCCTTTGTTCAAGTTGACTTGACAAGGTATCTTCCTATTTCTTTGCTTTATCCAATTGATTTATCATAGATATGACTTCTTCATGATGCTTTCTTTTGCTTTGATGAAATTCCTTCTTAAGCTTGGCAAGCTCTTCATCCCTTTCTTGTACTTGAAGCTTGACAAGGTCAACTTTCTCCCTTGTTTGATCTTGGTCACCAGCTAGTGTTATCTTCTTAAGTTCCTTATTTTCCTTTTTCAAATTGTTAATCTCTTCCATGGCATCCATAATATGAGCGAGGAGATCTTCTACAAAGTCTTTTTCATTCTCTTCATCTTCTAGGTTTGCTTCAACCTTGATGTCATCATTCTCATTTTCAGCTTCTATGGTGGGTTCTAGATTTCCTTCTTGTTTCCATCATCTTCTTGACTGATGGTCATGGTCAATGCCCCTTTTGAGTGAAGGTCATGAAGTTTGTCCCATATACCCTTTGCAGATGAATATTTTCCTAGATTTTTCTTTATAGAATCAGGTAGCCCATTCAAGATTTCCTTCATTGCTTTTGTATTGTACTCCTTGGATTCTTCATCCATCCTGCTATCAACAATCACTGATTTCTAGATCTCAATGCCTTGAGTCTGTAGGAAGTTCCTCATTCTTGCTTCCCATACTAAAGTTCCCATTGAGCCTTGGAGCCTCCTCAATTGATTGTCTTCTATCTTAGTAGTAGAGGGAGACACATCCTTAGGAGGATTGAAGAATTTCTTCCTTGACTTCGCCATTTGTGTTCCAAAGGTCAACCTTCAAGCTGTTAAGCTTTGAATGAAGGTACTGCCTCTGATACCATTTGTTTGAAATAATGGGGGGGGTGAATCAGTATATCTTTTCAACTATTGTTTTACCAGTTAAAACATTTATATTTAGAACACAAGATGAACAACAAGAATAAATGATTTTATTAATATAATCTTTGCAGTAAAATAGATACAATATATAGATGGTTGCAATCAGTTTCCAAGCACCAACTTGGACTTTTGTGAGGCTCCAACCTCCAGAGCTCCAACTCTATTTCGCCAAGGCACCAATCTTGGACTTAGGAGCACCAACTCCCAAGGACTTCAATCCTTCCAGTTCCTGAGACACCAGTCCCAAGGACACCTATCCTTCTTACTTCTAAGGCAACAATCCAAAGGACTCTAGTCCTTCTTACTTCTGAGGAATCAACCCCAAGGACTCCAATCCTTCTTACTTCTGAGGCATCAACCCCAAGGACTCTAATCCTTCTTACTTTTGAGGCACCAGCCCCAAGGGTTTCGACCCAATCTTGTCAAGGCACATTTGATAGTAATTTTCTGCTCTCAGAACTCTTCATCACTGAGTTCTGTCTGTTTATAGCTTCATTGTATTCTCCATGCTACAGCATCAATGACAACCAATATTCTCATGACAGAGTCTTTACAACTCTTCATATTGTCCACACGGAGTCTCCAATAGACTTCGTGCTCTCTGATAATGTCTTCACACAACTTTAGTTAGTCTACTGATAGTTGCACTATGCTCTGCATAAAGAACAACTTTTTATTCAAGCATCTGTTCTAATGTCACTGTGAATGCTTCAGCATGACTACTTCTCTGTTGGCTACTTCTCCCCTTCGACTGTCTCATGTCCTGTTGTTCCTTTGGTGATCCAGGTGGCTCTAGAGGGACAGTGGAAAAAGATGGCTCAAAAAAATCAAAGTGTTTAGAGTATTCTCGAACTAGGACCAGATCGAAGACCTCGTTGTCCTAATCGTGGAGGTGCGAACGGCTCATCAAACCGAGCTTGTATGCGAAAGATAGAGATCTTTAAAGTTTGACATGACAGGGTAAAAGTGGGGCCCACAATGTGCTACATGGCATCCCAGTAAGAAAATGGGACCCACATGGCAGCCCATCAACCATTGGAACTTGGCATTTTCTCATTTGTCTCCTAAACCTATATAAGAGACAAAATCATTTTTAAATGGTTAATAAATAACCATATAACGAAATGTGCCAATATAGTTATTAAAATAACTATATAAAAACAATAAAAACACATGGTTTCAGGATCGACGGCGACGGCAACAACCCCCGTTGAACCCTTTTCAATGGCCCTTATCGCAAAAATATTATATATATATATATATATATATATTAATGGCCCAACCATATGTGATATTGTTGATATATAAGCGTCGCGCCGATCGCCAATATATCGGGGAACCCCCATAAATCGGGCCGATAAACCTATTAGCGCCCCATGTTAAGCACCGATTGTGATTTATATATGCCGATGATTACGCCGATATTTAATCGCCAATATGTGTGTTGACGTAACCCCGATCAGGGTGTCGATACCTCTACCATAGCAGATCGTCGATATATGCGCCGCCGACAACGCGCCATCACCGGTTTTAAACTCTGATTGCCAATTTGGGAAGAGCACCGATTCTCATGCGTTGATAAGGTATATTGCGGGGTTTAAGGGGACTGCCGTCCTATTTCAAACATATTTTGGTTTATAAAAGGTTTATATATGGAAGAGGTGGGATTTGATCCCCTGACCTCTCATCAATCGTTTGCTAAGCCAATGCGCCAACCACTTTACCTTGGTAAATCCACCCAAGGTTTTCTATTTAAACAATGATTTTTCCCTTTGCACGCAATTCAAGGAGGAGAGAGACTATAGGCATGGATTTCGAGGCAAAATTCAGGCATGAATTTCAAGGCAGATTAATTAATATTTTAATGCAGGAACCATGAATCTTGCAGGAGGGAAAAATTCTCACTTTGTTAGAATTTGACAAGTTTTACATGGTTTTTACACCTCTCATCACCACGAACACAATGGTGTTGTTCATTTCTTCATCATAGGTCTGAATTTTCCAGTAATTTCTAGAATGCATGTGGAACCATGATTTCAGCAAACACAGGGAGTAGAACCATGAGCCATGAAATTTTCCCAAGGAGGTAAAATTTTGACATTTCAGAATATAGTCAAGTTTATACTTGTTTTTCATGGTTTTCCATAGGGATTGCAATGGCGAGATTAGATTCGCCATCTGAGTTGCAGATTTGTAGTCCATCCATGGAACAAAATCTTTGAGGAATCCCGAGGGAATCTAAAAGATTCCTTGAGCCCAGAATTCTCAACTTCTCATAATTCAGATTTTGGACAGTCGATTCAGCATTACTCGATGCCACAAATTTGATGGTGTCTTCAGATTTCTTATTCTCTCATTTCTTCTTCTAGTCACTTTTCTAAGTGCCAGTGCAGATGTCCACATTCTTGCGCAAGTAGCCATCTTCATGAGATTGATGCCTTGAGAGCAATGGTTCAAGTAGCTCAGCAGTGAGACATCCACTTCTTCAGATGGCCCTTGGTGTGAGTTACATGATTATTGTTCATGTACTTCTTCTTTTACATTATGCTGCATGGATCCTTGATTGATACTGATGTAGGATCTTCTTTATTACATGTTGTCATGATTCCTTGCTTCATGTTATGCGGAATCTTTCATATGATGTACTTTCTGTCATAACTCTTCATGTTATGTTTTGAGATCCCTTGTTGTATGTTGTTGGGATACTCTTGTTGTCATCATGCATGTGTTTTGCTTTGACATCCCTTTTGTGCCATATTGGCGAGATGCGCACCATGCATGTTTTTGTATCATACTGATAGGAGTCTTTTGATTGAGATTTCTAGTTGTGGAACATCTCTTAGAGCCACTCCTGCGTGACAACATTTTTTCCTTGTATGATTGAGACATCATCTCTTGTGTACATCACCATTATTGACAGCACATAATGCAGCGGCCTACACCATATTGACACCAGGGCCCGGAGACGTAGTCCCTCCTGGACAAACTCCATTATCAACGGCTTTGTTTTCATGTGCTGATGATTGTTATGTTCCTCTTCTTTACAACATGCATATGTATTCATTAATGTTCTTTTAAAATGCAATTTTAACACATCACAAAATTAAAAGGTCTTGGAAGGGTCCTTCTTCACACCCGGACTTGGATCAAGTGGTATCATAGCAGGTCTTTACGTTGATGTGAATTGCAGTGTGAACAATGAAAAAGGATGAAAGAGCAATGTACATGACCATGCTTAACATTTCCAAGAAAGTGGAGATCATGTATAAAACTCTACAGAAAGAAACAGAGGAAAAGGAGCGCTTACAGCTTCAGTTGAAAGCCACAGAAAAGGCCATGGAAGAACTGAAGCAAGACAGACATAATCTTCAAACAAAGATTGATGAATTGAAGATGCATCTACATGGATAGAAAGAGGAGAAGCAGTGTTTGCTATGACAGCTGCAAGAAAAGGACGAGACCTTGGAAAAGCTGCAGCAAGACCCATGCAAGGTAAAAAGTAGTTTTCCATATTCATGTATGTTTCCTGAAGATGATTTCGCTGTGTTTGAAAATCATACCACATGAATTGACTCCAAACTGTTGAAGAGAATGGGATATGAAGGAAAAGGCTTGGGCGTTAATGGCCAAGGCATTGTCAATCCCATCAAAATAGAGGAATTACCTCGTCAGGGAGGACTTGGGTATGTCAGGAAAGAAGTTGGGGAATGCACTGAGAAAGCGAGCGAACCACCAACGATGGATGATGAGCAGCCCTCATCAGGTCTTTCCAAATCAAAAGAGAAGGTAAAAGATGTTGATGTCCTTTTTATTTCATCTTATCATAGTATGATGTCTGTCAGAGATTTGGAGATCCCAATTACAGGGACAAACATGAGGCTCCTTACAAAGACAAGGCACGAGGAGAAAGAACTTGGTGCTAATAACCAAGGCATCACTGAACCTTTGGAGGTTGTGCATGAGCATCAATTTGCAAGCTCGAGATACACTAGAGGAGAGTGATCAAAGGTGTCAGAGTTGTCCGAGACATCGTCGAGGAAAGAGTATGATGGGAAAACATCCCCATTATCCCATGGAAGTTTCCATTGCAGGGAGAGAGCTTAAGCAATCTCTCATCGCCATACTAACATCAGAAATAGCAAAGGAAGGTATAACCATTTTTTATCTTTGAATTTTCCTTTTGATCATGTTGTTAATAATGAACAAAGATCAAGGCATCAGTAAACATGCACCTTTTGTGGTTTACCTAACCATACCTTTTCCCAGTTTTGGAAAATAATGGCAGCACTCATGAGGCATGAAAGACCCTCTCAATAGCATGAAAAGAAATAGGTTAAGAATATATGAAGGAAGAAAGCCTACTGCAGTCATTGCGACAGAAATGGCCATCAAAGAGCCACTTGTTGGAGCCTCCATCCAGAACAGTGCCTTAAAGACAAAGCGTCGGTGTGTGAACCAGTTAGAGAAGTTGTTCGACAAGCAAAACCACCTCAGGGAGGTAACCCATTCACATTGATAAGTGAGAAATGGTTTCTAGAAATGTTGTCATTTCATGGTCATTCTTTTCTAAATCATATGTTGCATTTTATAGTGTAAAAGTGATGATGTGTTTTCTGTCACTTGGTCAACAACAATGATGTTTGGTCATGTTTTGAGTTGTATGTTGAGTCGCATGTTAAAACTCTGAAAGTGATGTTATGTTTTCGTCACTTGTAAAAAAAATAATGTTTGGCCTTATGTATGTAAATCATGTGTTGCAGTGATGATGTGTTTTCCATCACTTTTGAAGCAACCATGATGAGTTGGCCTTGTTGTCATATCTGGGGTATTATGTCCATCTCGCTGTAAACTTGACCACCGAGTATGTGTTATAAACTCGTGGAAAGTATGGGACGTTTGGGTCTTTGGTTGGTCATGTCATTCAAAGCATGTGATTTGCAAACAATGTACTATAAGTTGTAGAAGTAGTAGGTGTCGGCTCATCGCTTAAGGCTACAAAGAACAAAGGTGAAGGAGATGGAAGCAAGACCTTTTCAGGACATTTGTGATGCAGACAGGGTATAAAGAAAGATGCAGATTATTTTCCATGCTTTTGGAGGACCAAAAGCTCCTCAGTGGGGAGGATTGATCCAGGAGGCTCCAGAGGGACACAAGACAAAGATGGCTCAAAAAAATCAAAGTGTTTATATTATGCTCGAATTAGGACCAGATCGAAGACCTCGTCATCCTGATCGTGGAGGTGCAAACAACTCATCAAACAGAGCTCGTATGCGAAAGATAAAGCTCTTTAAAGTTTGACATGACAGGGGAAAAGTGGGGCCCACATTGTGCCACATGGCATCCCAGTAAGCAAATAGGACCCACATGGCAGCCATCAACCATTGACACTTGGAATTTTCTCATTTGTCTCCTAAACCTACAGAAGAGACAAAATCATTTTTAAATGGTTAACAAATAACCATATAACGAAATGTGTCAATATAGTTATTAAAATAACTATATAAAAACACAGGGTTTTGGGATCAGCGGCAACAACCCCCACCGAACCCTTTTAAATGACCCTTATCATCATATTTTATATATATATATAATGGGATCGGCGAGCACGACCTCCGCCGAACCCTCCACAACTATCGCTCACTATCTATATATATATATATATATATATATATATATATATATATATATATATCTTAATGACCCAACCATATGTGATATCACCGATATATAAGAGCCGTGCTGATCGCCGATATATCGGGGAACCCCCGTAAATCGGGCCGATAAACCTGTGAGCGCCCCATGTTAACCGCCGATTGCGATTTATATATGCCAATAATTACACTGATATTAATCACCGATACGTATGTCGGCATAACCCCGATTAGGGCGCTGATACCTCCACCATAGCTGATCACTGATATATGCACCGCCGACGGCGCGCCATCGCCGGTTTTAAAGGTCGATCGCCGATTTGGGAAAAGTGTCGATTCTTATGCAACGATAAGGTATATTGCGGGGTTTAAGGGGATTGTTGCCCTATTTCAAATATATTTTGGTTTATAAAAGGTTTATATATGGAAGAGGTGGGATTTGATCCCCCAACCTCTCATCAACCGTTTGCCTTACTTGCCAATGCGCCAACCACTTTACCTTGGTAAATCCACCCAAGGTTTTCTATTTAAATAGTTATTTTTCCCTCTACACGTAGTTCGAGAAGGAGAGAGATTGGAGGCACAAATTTCAAGGCAAAATGCAGGCACGAATTTCAAGGCAAATTAATTAATATTTTAATGCAGGAACCATGAATCTTGCAAGAGGGCAAAATTCTCACTTTATCAGAATTTGACAAGTTTTATATGGTTTTTACACCTCTCATCACCACGAACACAATGGTGTTATTCGTTTCTTCATCAGAGGTCTGCATTTTCCAGTCATTTCCAGAATGCACGTGGAACCATGATTTCAACAAAAACAAGGAGCGGAAACATGAGCCATGAAATTTTCCCAAGCAAGTAAAATTTCGACATTTCAAAATATAGTCAAGTTTATACTTGTTTTTCATGGTTTTCTGCAGGGATCGCAATGGCGACATCAGATTCACCATCTAAGTTGAAGATTTGCAGTCCATCCATGGAACAGGAATCCCAGGGGAATCTAAAAGATTCCTTGAGCCCAGAATTCTCAACTTCTCAGAATTAAGATTTTGGACAGTCGATTCAGCATTACTCGATGCCACAAATCTGATGGTGGCTTCAAATTTCTTATTCTCTCATTTCTTCTTCTAGTCACTTTTCTAATTTCCAGTGTAGATGTCCACATTCTTGTGCAAGCAGCCATCTTCATGAGATCGATGCCTTGAGATAAATGGTCGGAGTAGCTCAACAGTGAGACATCCGCTTCTTCAGATGACCCTTGATGTGAGGTACATGATTATTGTTCAAGTACTTCTTCTTTTACATTATGTTGCATGGATCCTTGATTGATATTGATGCAGGATCTTCTTTATTACATGTTGTCATGATTCCTTGCTTCATGTTATGCGGAATCTTTCATATGATGTACTTTCTATCATAACTCTTCATGTTATGTTTTGAGATCCCTTTTTGTATGTTGCTAGGATACACTTGTTGTCATCATGCATGTGTTTTTCTTTGACATCCATTTTGTGCCATATTGGCGGGATGTGCACCATGCATGTTTTTGTATCATACTAATAGGAGTCTTTTGATTAAGAGTTCTAGTTGTGGAACATCTCTTAGATCCACTCCTGTGTGAGGGCATTTTTCCTTATATGATCGAGACATCATCTCTTGTTTACATCACCATTATTGACAGCACATAATGCAGCGGCCTACACCATCTTGACATTGGGGCCCGGAGACGTAGTCCCTCCTGGACGAACTCCATTATCAATGGCTTTTGTTTTCATGTGTTGATGATTGTTATGTTCCTATTATTTACAGCATGAAGATGTATTCATTAATGTTATTTTAAAATGCAATTTTAAAACATCACGATAGTAAAAGGTCTTAGAAGGATCCTTCTTCATACCCGGACCTGGATCATTCGGCCCTTTTTCTGTTCTGTTGGACCCTTTGCTACGGCCTCCATTTTCTCCAACTGTTTCAACAACACAACCACCAACACATTCAAACAATTCTCTGTTTTCTTATACCTGACACCCCTAGCCTTTGGCTTCCTTTCTCCACTGGCTCTTCGGCTTCCTCAATGCTCACTTATCCTATCAACTTCCTCCCTGGTCGTTGTCATTTCCTCTGCGCGTTTGCTTCTTCGGCTTCCCGGCTTTCGGTTTCCTTTGTCTATTCAAGTGTTCCAATATTCACAAGACACGTTCAGGAGGGAGAGAGGCCATATTACAGAGAAACATTGCCTATTAAAAGATATCAGAGAGATCCCTTTTTTTCAATAATGTTCATACACAGTACTTCAATGTTTACGGAGGCTTTCATTTGGAGATACCATCCCATCAAGGCAAGTCCACATGTCATGTTACCATCGCAATCGCAACCGGCATTGTTCCACCCTACTGAACTATCAGAACCGTTATTATAGGCTTTTGGCCTAAAAAATCTCGAGCAACACAAATATTTGAATTACACAAGAATACACAAACAAAAACCTGCCCGAGTGCTTAAGGCCGGACTTCAAAAAAACATTATGCCCACATCTAAAACTGCATTTGGACTGCTCCTCCACAACTTTATCGCAATCGGTGCTTTAGTGTCACAAGGCTTTATAATATATGTGATATGTGATAGATGCGGTAATATATTGACTTATATCGCAATGGTGCAGTTGGGTCTGTATTATTTTCACAATCGTAGTTTTAATGTGACAAGGCTTTAAGCACTGCGATACATAACTCCCGATATGACAGATGTGATATTATTATATATTGTTTTTAATGCCTCCGTCGGGTCCATCTATATATATATGTCACAATCGATGGTTTGGGGGTGACAACCCTTTATACATTGCGATTACCATGGATGCGATATAACAATAGGGTGCGATATAATAGGACCATCGGGTCCACATACATTATCGCAATCAGAGGTTTCGGGGGTGACACTTAATAGAACCCGTCGATATAATATACTGCTCCACTGTAATACTCCTCCATTAACTGCTCTTCCCCTATGTCCTCCGCTCTTCCTCTATGCTCCTCTGATTGGTCTTCCTTTAGATTCCAAACCTTTGACATATATTACTTCTCCTGTAGCTCTGATAGGCTCTATTTATGCTCCTCCGATATGGCTCCTCTTGCTCCAATGTGGCTCTTCAGGCTTGGCAGTGTCTTTCAAAGGCCTCCTCTTGTTTGCTCTAATATTCTACAATATGCCTCTCTTGCTAACTCCTCCCTTAACAGACTCTTGCTTATGGCTTGGCTACCATAATGGCCTTACTCCTATCTCTTCATGGATCTACTATGCTTCCCCTTGGCATCATATCGTCATCTAGTATCTAGAATATTTCCATATTGACATCAATGACAACCTAGGTCAACAATAACTACTAGAAATTGAATATTTTAGATAGAAATATTTTGATTCTCTCACTTGATTTATTTAATGAAAAAGGTCATAAATATTTTGGGTCTTGAAAATTTGATACTTCGAATAATCATGATATTAGAGTTGTTGACGATAGTGTTTGTAGGAAAGAATCATAGATTCTGTAAAGAATGGTGTGATGGTTTCTAAACTAATCCATTTTGCAAAAATCAATAGATGGATTATAATTAATACTATTGCAAGTGACTAAGTCATTATTTATCACTATTATTATATGCAAAGAAGAAGATTTTCAACTGTGGTTTACAACGGGTAACTCACTGCGGTAAACAACCGTGCCACGAACACATTGTGCTTGAAGGACAATGGGGTAAAGTGTTTGAGAAACATGACATCATGTTTAATGTAATGGCCTCTACATGACTATGCTTTTATTAAACACTACACTTCTTTTTGTAAAATTTTGAAAAATGGACAAGGGATGAAATCCCTTGCATGCCATTGAGTGAGGGGTGAACTCCCTCGCAAAACATTTACTAAAATAAGTTTTTGTTGGTTTGTTCCTTCGCAGTTTCTAGGGCATATCAGTGTCCATTCATTTGTTTCCCTATTATTCTATCTTGATGATATTTCTACCTTGTATGGCATTGAAACTTATATCATTCAATGTATTATTAACAAGTGTGATTAGATGAACAATGTTAATGATGCAAAGTTGTAGCAGAAAGCATTATGTTAATAAGTTGCATTAATGGTTATTACTTTATGAGATTTGTCATTCCTTTTCTAAGATTACTTCACTTAATGATCATGATTATATCATTTGATTATTAGTTAAGGAGTATGGGAAAAGTCATTTGAGAATATTACATGTTGGTAAAAGTAGTAAAAAAAATTAATCATGTGTATTTTGTACAAGGCATATTGAATGATGTTACACACTTGAAGAGAGTTGATTGAGAAATGGTGTTCAATAGATCTCAATAAGGATTTCCCCTTCTCAATCTCTTTTGCAAGCTCTTAACTCTCAAACAGGAAAGGAAAACTCTTTCAAAATGGTGGAATTCTCCGTTGGGCCACCAAATTGTCCTATTTTTCACCATTTTAAACACCTATTTTATTACCCATGTTACATACTTTTTATGGATTCTGCTACACATAAAATGAGAAATACATGAAAAAATGTGATTAGAATCACGTTTTTCATGTATTTTTCATTTTTGTGTAGCAAGGTCCATTGAAAGTATGCAACATGGGTGCTCCTTAGATTAGGAATTAAATTATGCATCCAGTTAGTGCTCCCGCTTAAAATTTGAGTAAAAGCATAGGGAGATAAGTTGAAAATACGAGTTGAAAAGTAGTTTTATTATTTTTTAATCTTTTTACTGTTTTACTCAAAAAATGGTGAATCATCCCCCATGGTCGACATCATCATCTTGAATCATATTGGTTATCAAGTTTATTTTGGTTGTACATTTTTGTTTTGAGGCCCATTTTTTACTTCAAAATTTCTCTGATGATCCTTCAAGTTATAGGGACCATGTGAATAATGATGAGGTGGATAGGGACATAATAGTCTCGAGGCCAATTGTCATGTGCTCAAGGGTAGTAATGATGAGGGATGTCCACATAATTGGTTGTATAGATGTAGGAGGGAGAAATCATGGTACATAAGTTAGCCTAGGCTTTTTTTTCAACTCTTCTTCATTTTCCTTTTTCCGTTTCTTGATTTTTCTTTGTATTATTACTCGGGGCTCCAGGGGATGAGAGCATGTTGTGTATGATATAAGCAACTACTACCCCCTTAATGTGGATAAGTTCATCACCGAACAGGGGTTGGGACATGCATGGGTTCCTTAATGATGTGGGGTCACTCATGGGGCCCTAGGAACCAGGGTGACAGCCATAGTGAAGGGGTAGATCTCATGTTTATCTTTTCCCCATGTGCTAATATAATGTCATGCCCATATTTTTCATTTCATATTATTATTTTATTTTGTTTCTTGTGTGTGACCATGATATGATTTTAACTTTCCCTTTCATTTTTTTCAACCTCCGGGGCAACATTTCCAAGCTTGACCCAAACATATGGACAAGGGGATGGGGGTGTACCAGAGCCTTGTGGACCTAGATAGGGAAAATGATGAAATAAGGCTTATAATGTGTGGAGGGGAGTGATAAATTTAAAACGTGAAAATGGGACTGGGCTACCAAAACCGTGGTTTCCCAAGTAGTGCCCTTCCTAAAGATATAATCCAATAGGGGAGACCCCACAGGACCAGGATTGAGGATTGGCCCACAATTTAAGGTTAGGAAACAAGACTACAGTTAAAACCCTTCCTTCTTCCAAATCACCCAATAATCCATGTCCAATGTACCTAAAGAAAAACAAGCATAAGCACCTAATTGCAAAATGAAAAACATACCTTTAGGATTGGATGGCCCACCTTCAAATATACACTCTTAATAGATGGGTGAGGGGACATGTGACTAGCTCAGGGAGCAGAGATCAGAAGGCACAATATCAGCTACAATGGTGGATGTTAAGCATTGATGGTCATCGGATGAAGACAAATATAGGAGAAAAATTATCCCATGGGATCACCCACTTTTGGTGGGTAACATCTGGCTCCAACTAGGACATGAGCTCTCTATAGAGTGCACAAAGAATGTACTCGAACGGGAAGTCATAAGAACATTGGCAATACTCTAAGACCATAGATCTATATCCCACACATCATAGAAAATTGTTGGAAGCATCTATCGTGAGCATACTTGTATCACCCATATTTTCATCAAATAATAAAACCATACATAAAATGAAATCTATTCTATAATGAAAGTCTAATCTAAATGCACCTACTTAGCATGTGAACATGAAATGATGATAGTAGCTATGCAAAAAGTAATCTGCAATGCATCCTACTCTAACATGCATGCTACACTATGAAAATGCTAAGTATAATCATATAGCCAATGCAACCAACATATCATTAGGTCAAGATCATATTTACTATCCCTATGATATATATGAAATCAAACATAATAATTATGGCACTCATATGTTAGGTCACAAGGGTGGGAGGTGGGAAAATAAGGCAACCATGCATCATGCACGAGATCCATGGGACATGGATTAGGATGGGCCCTGTTATCACATAAGAATTCTAATGCCAAAATTTCTCATACTAGTTTGATGATAAAGGCCGGTGCTAGTCTAATTTTGATTTTTTTTTTCTCTTAAAGTCTGAGTCTTAGGGGTCTTGAGTCAAATATGCATTCTCATTCATCACTGTTCATTCTCATTCATCACTGATCTCATAGCCATGTGTCAGTTTTGTTTAAAAGCTACTATGTCCCACAAAGCCCTTTAGGTGATTCCGTAGCGCATGTAACCATTTTGAAGTGTTTTCGCAGCACATAAATCCTTTTTAGCAGTTTCGCAGTGCAACAGGTTTTAGGTGATTTCGCAACGCGATATGTTTTAGGTGATTTCGTAGCGCATAATTCAAAATTTACACTGACTGCGCTACGAAATTGGAGATTCGTTCATTCCGCAGCGAATCTTTCCTAACTGTCAAATCTGTCAAGTTAAGTTATAGTTGTGTCATTCATTGTCAGTTTATGCACTCCACATATAATGTCCAACCACTTATCTCCATCATTACAGCCACTAGGTACATTGGTACACATAGATTACAAGTTCCAAGAAAAGCCAAGTATTCACAGTCTTAATGATGATTGTATTCATTGCATGAGGAACAAGCCTGCAAGTTTTCAATTTGAATACATTGTTATCAAGCGAGGCAGCCATTCAGGCAAGGCAGAGATTGAAGTTTGAGCAGTGACAGTGTTTCAAACCTTCATGGAGGGATCGGCAGAAAGAAAAGACCACAGATCAGGTAGATGTTTGAGAAACGAACCTGAAGGTTTAGACATAACCTTGAAGAATAGAGAAGTCGAGCATGCATTTAAACAAGCTGGATGTTGGAATTTTTGCAAGAAACTCCAGGGAGGTCATGCACAAGTCACCAAGGAATTTGCCTTGAATTTCACAGGACTAAACTCAAAGGTTGGTATGTTGGAATTGCAGGTCTCACCAGACATAATATCCACAGTTACGGAGATTCCAAGAGGGCAAGAAAGTTGGTTCAAGAATTTCAAATTTGATATGACCCCATGCAAAGAATTTCTAAAGCAGGAGTTCATTAACTCAGATTTAAACAAGTCTGTTCCTAGAAGTTATGTCAAAGAATCATATGCCCATTTGCTTACCTGTATACAGAAGTACCTTACCTGTGAAGGGAGATATAACAAGGTGTATTCATATCATTTTAAACTTTTGTTGCATTTCACAGGAAAGACATCTATTGATCTGCCTTTTTACTTATTTTGCAGCTTAAGCAAAATGTGTGACAAGGTGTAGCTAAGAAAAGAAGCCTGTGAGACTTCATTGTTCCACCATGGCTTGGTTAAGTTGATTGTTTTGCATGAACTTCAGAGGGTAGGTAGGGACTGGCACACATTCATTTTCAAGTCTGGTTTCAAGAACGAGACCGGTTTCAGCCCTCAAGCTGCAAAAGATATTCCAACAACAACTGGTCATCAGGCATAAACAAGATCCAAGAGGTTTTCAAAGTTAAAGGCAAGGAAACAAGTAAGAGAATCCACCAGGCCACTGACTATCCAGGATACACCCCAGCAGTCCTTTAAAGAGAAAAGTCAGGTTAAAGAAAGTGCACATGAATCAAGCACAGGTGAAGGAGTTCAAAGAAGAAGGACTAGGAGCCAGGTAGATAAAGAGAAAGGAAAATCAATGATTATTGTAGAAAGCCCTGTTTCAAAGGGAGACTTAAATGACTTATTGGAAGCCATTGACATTGAAGAATCACCACTAGTTCAAGAAGATTTGATAGAATCAGGAAAAGACAAGGCTAAGAGAGTTAAAGCCTCGAAGAAACTAAAGTTTGATGATCAAGTTGATCAATTTGTCTTTAAGCCCAGGAGACCCATAACGAGGAAGTTTAAACAAATACAGGAGGTACTTCCAAGAGCAGATGAAACAGGGGAGGTGACACGGCCTCATGAAATAAAGGATAAAGGAAAAACAGTTGCAATTCAAGAAGAAGATAGTGTGGAAGACTTGAAAAGGAGATTGGAATTGGCCAACTTTGAAATTGCTAAACTGAAGAAAGCTGCCAGGAAATTTGCAATTAAGGAGGCTTATTTTAACCAAATGCAAGCTCGGTAGGAGGACCAAACATTTCAAATTCCTGAGGTGGTTGATTTTAGTGTTCAATTCTGTAGCTGGATTGTTCCTGCAATAAAGGAAGCTCAATTTATCAGAAAGGTCAATACAAACCTCAGATCTGGGATCAAGGTCATGAAGAAACAAATTGAAGACTTAAATATACAGTTAAGCCAGCTGAAAGAATCTCCTTAAAGAAATCTCACTTCAAGTAAGGCTATGTTTCAAATTTTGATGGTTTTGCTTGGTATAATCTTTCTTGAAGAATCATACATTTCCATTCAGTTTTGAAAGGCCTTGGAGCAGTTGAAAGAATGTTTAAATAGCAAAAGGCTCAAAATGGAAAAATTTTGGTTGAAACTGTGTTTTTTGGAATAACACAGCAGTTTCGTAGCGCGCTACGAAACTGCTGAAGCTACACAATCTAATCTCAGTCAACCGATTTTGAAATACAAGCGGAAATTTTGAAAAGGGAATATCTTCAAGGGATCATCTAAAGCTATCAACTTTCAACAAGGTCAAGACAGCTGGAGGAAACATGTATTCGAATCCAACTCTAAACTTTTTGTCATAAAGTAAGCACATTTACTACAGTCCAAGATATGTCAGACAGCATGGAAGAGCTTTTTCCTTCACACATGAAAGAGGATTGACAGCACATCAAAGACATGGCAATCTATTATATTTTGGATAATCAAAGATAAAGGGCATGGTTCTTTGGATTCGAACATTTTTTAGGCAAACCAAAGGCCGATAAACAGGGGTAGTTTCCTATGTTTCAGGGGCAATGGAGAAGATGTGATATTGAAGACCAGCATGGAGCTTTGAACATCCACCACAGCCAAACTAAAAAGGGACCAGATGTCAAAGAACGAGAATGGTTGTAATTAAGGCTATTATTAGCATAATATGGAGTTAGACTCCTACTTGATTTAGATCTCTAGAAAGTCTAGTTGTAGTTTGTTACATTTAATAGGCAGTTAAAAGTTGAACAAGTGTCATTAGAAGTAGATTTCGAGTTCCCCTCATGTTTGAGGAGGAATCTCAATCAGGTAGAAGAAATCTATAAATAGGAGAAAGGGAAATGTAATAAGGGTTGGAAATTTATGTAAAAAAGCTCTGATATTTGGCTTATGTAAAGACTCTGTTTTTTGGTAATACAGTACTGGCTTATTGCTTCTCAAGAATCATAGAGAGTTCAATGTATGAGTTTCATTTGTTGTCTTTTCATGTTTTCCACAGTGTTATGAGTATTTGATTACTTAGAAATCACTTGTAGTGTTCTAATTTCCTTCACATACTCGTAAACTGTCTTCTTTGTGTTTGGTGTGCCCTACTTATATTGAAACCTAAATGCCTTGACTTTTATGCAAAGCCATCCTACTGTTAATACTAAATCATATACGACTCCATAAGCCCAATGGATACTTTTTAATTTTGTTTCCACCATTTTCATTTTTATTTGTTTCACAAAGAGTTAGCCATCTTGATCATAACCAAAAACCTTTAATCCTTTGAGAGAGCCCTCTCAGGCTAAGGAGGCTAAGCCTTAGCTAAAAGATTGGTTTGAAAGAGTTACTTGAAGTCTTCCTGGTCTGCAGCCTTCCAGGGCTTGATTTTGAGATAACAGACCCATCGAATCATTCCCTCAATCCTAAATATAGAAAGGTTAATGACCAAGCTCAAGAACCCCTTCTCGAAAGACGCTTTAGTGGTGTAATGCTTCATTGGGTCCTTAGGAACATGATGAAAAGGGTGAAGGGATGGTTGGAATGAAGGATTACAACCAATAAATTATTTTTCCTCAAAATCATAATCATAAGTGGTAAATGACCTAGGCTCATCAACATTATTGGTAGTTCATTGGAGAATGATAGGGGTGTTCATGGATGAGTCGAATATACCCCCAAGATCATAAGGAAGGTAGGGAAGGACAAGGCTTCTAATAGTATCATCATCGATAGCATAGATAAGGTCATTGTCAAAGCGATGGCCATTGATCTCCCATTTTCCCTCTTCAAAATGAAAGTAATTTCCAATGTCATCATCCAAGGGGTTAATCGTGTCATCTTTTTCAAGGTATTTGTTATGCACAATGACAAGGATAACCTCCTCAAAAAATATTGGGCTATCTTCAACTCTACTCTCCAAGGAACCCTCTTCAGTGAAATCCTTATCATGTTCCCTTTTAGAATCATGATCTTCATTATCTATTTCATGTTGATTAGGAAGAAAAAGCTCCTCTTCCTTCTCTTTTTCTAGATTGTTATTAGAACCAATTCTATTTTTTTTTATTATTAGCCCATTCCTTCACGAAGACATCTTCAAATTGATCAAAGTCAATGATGCTCCCTGGAGGTAGGTTAGTATACCAATCCCAAACATTTCCCTCAAATGTTAATGCAAAGAGCATCATAACGACTTCTTATTTGCGTTGATTATACAACCTAATTTGACTATACACCCTAATTTGATTATACATCCTAAAAGTAATCTCCATAGAAAATCATTCGCATTCTTCTTGGAATTAGTAGTACCACTTTCATCAAACTTAGGCAACCACTCTTGGTGTTTATTGGTCAACTAGTGAAGGGAACCATGGAACGCATCAAATTTTGACAGTTTGAATGAAGCGAATTTATGATAGCCAATGGTCCCTTGATCCTTTTTATTTCCTTGCTCATAGCACTCTTGATCAATGTCAATAATGTTGTCTTTGTCAGATTGTTTCTCACTTTGAGGGGGATCTTCAATAGTTTGGGATTTAAGAACCACATGGTATAGAAATTTATCAATGAGTATTTCAAGAGATGGGATGCTATTAGGTTCACAACCATTACATAAACATGAGGTATGTCCTCGAAGGGATGTTATGAGCATATGGATAAGAGAATCTTAATGAACCATGCCAACTTTTAGGATATATTGTGCAAACCTTTTGACGTGATTAAGGCCGAAGGTTGGATCACCATCATACTTTGGTTCCCTGAATCTCTTACCTAGGCCAACCATGTTCGGATGACTAGGAATGGTAGTAATGTACAAAGTAGGGAATGCCTCATAAAGCATAGCCATTTTGCTAAGGTAATCATGTCAACCTATGCAAGAGTCGCCAAGGGGGATTTGTGATGCCTTGATAGATTCCCACTCCACCCTACAAGCATTGACTTTGAATTTCAATGAAGTACAATGGTTTCATTCTTTCAATGGAGTCACCATAAGAGGTTCTATATTTTCGTTGAAAAAGCCACCTCTTCAAATATTTGACCAAGGAGGAATACCTGCTTCCTCCTTGGTAATGGTGCCAAAAATGTTACCATGCAATCTACCAAGGCCCTAGGAGGGGAACCTATGGGACAACTAATAGACGTAGTGACAACAATGGGACAACGAACCATTGTCACCCAGTTAATGTCACCTTCTCTTTACGCACTTTCACTGATGAGAGGAGTCCCATTAAGAATAAATCACTTGTAATAAATATTTCTATGACTAGGTATGAAGTGATTTCACAAGGCCCATTCAAGGAGAGACATAATAAAGGATCAATGCTTCAAAGAGGTTATTTTGATCTCCAAGAAAGACCTTAGGACGGAGATCAATACTTAGGACTTGATATTTGCAATCATAACAGGTATGCCTAATATAAAGACTCCAAAGATGAGATAGAACCTCTCAAGAAGCTTTGCAAGATGAGTTGACACTTCAAATAGGATCTTTTATTTCTTGAGAGACCTATTAAGGATTTACGTTAGACCCAGGGTTTTTAGGGATAAATGTTGAATGAAATTCCTCCAAGGTATTCACTAGGTCAATGTAAGAGAGAGGAAAGGGTATATTATTATTTAATCCGCTGAATACAAGGCTCATACAACCCTCAAGGAAGCCACCTATCCAAGGAAACAAGCTAGGTTCCCTTTTAGGGAACACCCAAGGCACAAGGATTTAAGGAGAATTAACCATAGGAACTCCACCAAAATTTGTAGATAATAAAGGCAAAACACTAAGGAAGATTTATATCTGGACATAATCCCAAAATTCCTTCTCCAAGAGAATTTACTTGATGCCCTATATTTTTTTCCTAGAAAAAAGGGGCCGAAATTTTTAAGAGGAGAAAAGAAGGAGAAAAGAGAGTTTGATAACCAAATTTCTCGAACTAGTGCCTCGTCCCTTGGGCTATGGACTCTAAGATGATTCAAAAAATGCAAAAAAAATCCTTAAAGAGGATAAATATCGATGCCCTAGCTACCAAACTTTAACATTTACCCACTCAAGATTTATGGATTTTCATAGAGGCAAAACAAAATTGCATCCAGTAAGAACATTCATCTATTTTATGCAATGAGTAACATATGAAATTGGCAACCAAATAGCCTTTTACAATTATAGTCAACAAATTAGGGCACAAGAGCATTAACTAGATACAACAATTCCATACATTACACATTATTTCAAGAAATTTTCAACAAAAAGAACTTACAAGATGACAATGAGATATATACAACCATAACTCATGAAGTAGCTCCAAAGAAGATCAAAATTATAGCTCCAAATATTCAAATGCATCAAAAAATCTCCAGTAGCATACCAAGAGAAAAGTGTGAATTTGTTTACAAAAGAAAGATCCAAGTGATGTTGATGAGTTCTCACAAATGAGACTCATCTCTATTTATGTGAGTCTCTCCTAATTCTATTTAGCCCAATGAGCCCCCAAAATTATCAAACAATGTGCTAAGAACAAGCCTTTGTCACAATTCGACCAAGAAACAATCATAAGTTATGAAAAAACCATCCATAAGTGAGCCTAAATGATGATGCCATGATAAATAAGGGTTGTTGGAGAGCCTCGTTGAGTCCTCTAAGTGCCATGATGAGAGACAAAGCTCCAATAAATATGAATTAGGGGATGGCCCAAAATTTTTCATGTAAGTCATCATGTGGGGATCCAAAGTGGGTTTGGGGCACATCTGTTGGTCTTGTTGCCACACAGTATAGCAGGGGTCCTAGGATGGATATCTTGAGGGACATATACTAGACCAAATGACAATAATGAGACAAAAACACACTATCACCAACGGTAAATATCCCCTACTCTTTATAGACTTTTACCAATGGGAGGAGTCTTGATATGGGGGGGAATCATTATGGTAATAGGATAAACAATTAATTTTTATGTGATTTCCAAGGCCCATTCAAAGGAGAGGCTCAATATAAGTATCTCTTGATTCAATGAAGCCTAATGGCTCTCCATGAAAGACCTAAAGGCAAGAATCAAGATCTAGGGCTTATGATGTTAAAATAGGGCTAGGTATACCTAGAATAAAGATACCTAAAGGGGAAATATGAACTTTGAATAAGCTAGCTTAAATAAACTATTGCCTTCAAGAAAAATGTTGCTAAAACTAAGAGCTCTAGTTTGGGTCCATACAAGACCTAGGTTTTAGTATTTATCATGAAAGGGAAACCTCCAAGGAGGATCCTAGATCAAGTTAGGACAAAGAAAGGGTTGAAAATGATCAAGCTTTAATAAGAGACAACCCTCAAGAAACCTTTCACTGTGATGTCCAAGATTGACTTCCAATGTCTGATCTAGGGCTTGCTTTATCTCACAAATGAACTATTGAAATCATGTGAAACTTTGAGGATCTCTAGGAGAGACAACAATGCAGAAGTTGGTCCAATTGGAATTGCAGGATCATCTCCCTAGGAGATTTCGCATGATGCCCTAGCAAGTTCCTCCAAGTGAAAGGAAAAAAAAAATTGGGAGGAAAAAAAAAATAGAGGAAGAGTGATCATCGAAATTTCCTTAGACTAGTTCCTTGTCCTTGGTCTATGGAGTCTATGTGGTTTTAAATTTGAACAAAATTGTATCCAAGGAGGCTAGAAAATGATTCCCTAGCAAGCACTCTTTAGCATTTACCCACCCAATATTTATGGACTTTCATTAAAAGAAAACAAGTTCTCCTACACTAGGAACATTCATATACTTTTTATCATTGAGTAACATGCACAAATTTTCAATCTAACATTATTTTACAATGATATTCAATAATTAGGGCATGAAAGAACAAGAGTTAGTTTCATAATTTCCACACATTAGACATTATTCATAAGAAAAATTCCATAAAAAATTTTACTCACAAGATAACAATAGATATATCCAAATCCAAGATCAAGAAGATGGCTCCAAGAGAACAACAATTCCAACTCCAAAGATATCAAAATGCATCAAGAGACATCTAATAGACAACCAAGAAAAAGTGAGAAAATGACTTTAGAGATATAATCCAAGTCCAATTGATGATGATTTACAAATGAGCCTCTACTTCTATTTATATGAGTCTCAAGGAATTTCTTAGTCTAATTACCTAATGAGCCCCTTAAAATAACTTTAATGTGCAAAATAACAATCCTATTGGTGAGAAGCCCGCTAAATAGCTCATAAGTACAAAACAAGCCTTCCTAATGAGGCAAAAATGATAAAATATTGGTGCAAAGGGTCATTGGAAAGCCAAGATAAGTCATACATGTGCCAAGATGAAGAGGAGGGCTCCCAAAATGATGACCAAGGGTTGGCCCCTTGGTTTCCAAGAAAAACATTTGTGGTGCTCCAAAATGGTTGTGGGGCACAATTAATGGTCTCATGGGTCTCCAATTGGATCAAACATGTCGATGCTCCATCATTAAGGGCCAGAATAATCATAGAATGTTAATTTTAGGTATGTTCTATGCTTAGAGAAATTTATTTCAATTTTCACAGTGAGCTCGATATCTTTTCCGGATTAGTCATCACATCAGAATTAAAGTAAACTGCAGATAGAACATAAACATAAATCGCAGAAGACAAGCCAAGACAAGAGGACACAAGATGTGGTGCTAGCCAAGGACAAAGACCAATGTGGGGAAACCCTTGATCAATTCTTCTTATATGTTCTTCAATATTTCAACAGAGAGAGAGAGATAGTACATTTACAATAGAAGTCAACACTTTGACTTATCTAGATAAGAGCATAGATCATCTATAATAAGATGATACATGAGATCAGTTAAAGACATGTTGCTTCAACTGATTCTCCAAGGTGACTCCTTCACCTATCGTTGTGTTGCATTTTGTCATCATGCTGCACCTCACCACGCTGCACCATGTTGCGCCCATCATCACTATGTTGCAACTCATCATGCTTCATTAATCATGATTGTACCCATCACTGTACTGCATTATGTGATGTTGCTACACCATGTTGTCGTACTAACCTATGCTCTGGCTGCACCTTGCTTGCTTGTTGTCCCTTGCTTGCTTGTTGTCCCTAGCATTCTTGTTATCCTTAGCATGCTTGATGTTGCATGCTAGCTATCCCTTGCATGCCCGCTGTAACATTGCATCTTTGATGTATTTATTGCTAAGTACCATACAACTGTCCCAATGTTAGTTAGCTATCCCTTGCATGCTACTCTCCTTCGAAGATAGATTCTCCAACGGTTCCCAACAGTTCTAGTAGTTCCAGTTGTTCCCGGCAGTTCCGGTTGTTCCCAGTAGTTCCGGCTATTCCTAGAAGTCCTGACAGTTCTGGTAGTTCCGACAGTTCTGGTTGTTCTTGGTAGTTCCTGGCAGTTCCGGCTGTTCCTGGCAGTTCCCGGCAGTTCTGGCTGTTCCCGGCTGTTCCTGGCAGTTCCCGGCAGTTCCGGCAATTCCCGACAGTTCCCGAAGTTCCAACAATTCTGGCAGTTCCCGGCAGTCCTGGCAGTTCCGACAATTCCTGGAAGTTTCGGCTATTCCGGCTGTTCTGGCAGTTTTGGCTTCTACCCTCTAGATTAGGGCAGCATTATCCCTTAGGATCTCTCCTCCTACTAAAACCTAAAGACAAGTAGAGAGGAAGAGATCCCAAGTGTGTTGAAAATTACTTAAAGGCCACCTCTATTTATACTAAAACGTTGAGCACAAGTGGGGTTTATTTGGTTGTTGGCCAACCTTGATGAATTATCCCATAACACAAATAAATTCATATCTCCATGAATACTTATCGGAATCGGATGATCTTTAGATCAATCCTACACCTCTCGATGAGAGGGCTCCAAGAAAAATATCATCTTCCATTAATAAGATGACCCACATGGAGTTTGGCCCTAGTTTCCAATTTTAAGAGCCCTCCAATATCTCTACGGATGAGACAACACCCCATATGGGCCCTCGATCAGCTGCCCAGTGTGTGGCCGGCTGAGCAACCTAGTCCAAGTGCATCATCATATTTGTATGGTTGGGGCATGAATAAGAAATATGTGGTGTTTAAGAATCCCATGGCGTGGCAATGATTTCTCTATTGTGGTGAAGGTCCATGGATCTCAAATCTCATCCTACTATTAATCTACGTTGACATTGATGTCAATATGGCAGTGTTTGTGATGGAAAATTCTTGTGACATGTGTGGTTTCCCATTGATTCCCATTGATCATAATACTGCTCATGGAAGATCCAAGGATTGAATACAGACATAATAAAAACTGTGGAACTAAGGAGGAAATATATTGGAAGCCATCAGAAGAGAAAGAGAAAGAGTAAAGAGGAGAAGCCATGAAGCCAAAGAATAAGAGGAGGAGTTCATCAAAAGCCATCAAGGAAGCAGGTTATCGCATATGCCCAAGGGTAAGTGTTATCGAAAGAACAAAGAGAAACAGCGATATCAGAGGAGTAAAGAAGAAAAAATCGGAGGAGCCATATTGGAAGTATCGCATGTAATATATGCCCAAGAAGAACTGATTGGAAGAATGGTGGAGGAATAGATTTGGGTCATCAGATCGACATATCTGTTAGATCAGCGGTGATTAGCAACTGCGAGGGTAGGAAAGTACGGATTTCCTTGATCGTGGTTGAAGTCCCACACTCAATCCTAGCTGTCAATCTCATATTCAACTCTTATATCACATTCAACTACGAGGGTTAAGGCTTTTTTAATTTGTGTGCCAGCCGAAGTCCCGCAAACCATAGATTGCGATATAATATGTGGACCCAATCAGTGTATGGTAACAGCCCTATTATAATATCGCATCCGTGTGTATCGGAACCTTCACATCGCAAGTCTTAAAGGAATGTCACACTAAAACTACGATTGTGATAAACCCCCGAACCGCTGACTAGGTTAGCATTGCAGACCCGCTACACCATACTAGCATGACTTAATAAAATATCGCATCTGCAGTAATCACAAGTTTCAAAGGGATGTCAAACCGTTGATTGCGATAGAGGTGTGGACCCAAAATACTTATTAAAAATGGTTTATTAAATATCGCACCCACTACAGGGTGATGTGAATATCAGTGATATTGAATTTTGCGATTGCAGGATTCTCATGAAGTTGCGATTGTGGGATTAAAGCCATGACATGTGGGGACCTCTATTAATGTGGATTTTCATAAAGTTGCAATTGCGGGAGTCTTATGAAATTACGATTGCGATAAAGTGGTGGACCCAATGGGTTTATCAAAACAGTTTAATATAATATCACATCCAGTAGGGGCAATCGGCCATCAGCTATGTTATGGGCACGACTTGTAAAAGACCTCCGAAAGTTGCAATTGCGATTGAGGTAGTGATGTGGCATGTGGGACCTCCATGTGGGTATAGCCTCTCTTATATGGTTTCTGTGAATAATCAAGTTTATGGATAAAACACTCTCCGATATATATTTTTAATATGCAAGTCAGCCTCCCTCCAATAGACGTGTCCTTTGGTCATTGGTGAAACTCGTATAAAAACGAGTTAAAAAGCTTCAGTTCTGAGTATCTATCTCGGGAATAAAAATAGAGTATAAAGAAGTTCACAACTCATGAACTTGAAGAGACAGAGGAAACTGAAGGAATAGTAGAAAGAAAGTCGAAGGCCAAGCGAGCAAAGAAGGAAGCCGAAAGGTCCAGTGGAAGAAGAAGGAAGCCGAAGGTCGAACAGTCAGTTGACTAGGTTATTTATTGAATTGCTCGGACCTGTGTTTGACAATGATTCTGATAATAGTTCAAAAGGATGCTTTGCACATCTAAGAAGATTATCTGAGTATGAACAAGGTTTTTTTTAATTGAATGCACAATATGAAACCGCGACAGTCACTCCTCTAAAGAAGTCACTTCTGAAGCAGTTACTCCTGAAGCAGTCACTCCTGAAGCATTTACCGTGACAGTGAGAACAGAGGCTTGAAACAAAGAGTTGTTTTTGTGCAGAGCTTAGTGCAATTCATTGTAGACACATTGAAGTTGTGTGAAGACTATTGTAGATCATGATGGCTATTTGAAATCATCATGAGGTAACTTTGCAGACTTTGTTTGGGCAATATGAAGAATTGTGAAGACTCCTTCATATGAAGATAGGTTGTCATTGATGTAGCAGTGAAGTTGTGGATTGACAGAACATAGTGAAGAAGATTTTGAGAGTAGTGAAATACAATCAAAACATTTCTTGACAAGATAGGGTCGGAGCCCTTGTGGTTGGTGTCTCAGAATTGGAAGGATTGGTGTCCTTAGAGTTGGTGCTCCTAAATCCAAGGTTGATGCCTTGACAAGATAGGGTCGAAGCCCTTGGGGTTGGTGCCTCAGAATTGGAAGGATTGGTGTCCTTGGAGTTGGTGCTCCTAAATCCAAGGTTGGTGCCTTGACAAGATAGGGGTCAGAGCCCTTGGGGTTGGTGCCTCAAAATTGGAAGGGTTAGTGTCTTTGGAGTTGGTGCTCCTAAACACAAGGTTGGTGCCTTGAGAAGATAGGGTTGGTGACCTAGAGGTTGGAGCCTCACAAAAGACCAAGTTGGTGCTTGGGAACAGGTTGGAGCCTTATATATATTGTACCTGATTTATTGTAAATATTATATTAATAAAATAATTTATTCCTATTGTTCATTTTGTTCATTTTGTCTTCTAAATATAAATGATTTAACTGGTAAAAATAACAATTGAAAAGGAATATTGATTCAACCCCCCCCCTCAGTATTTCCAACACCTACAAGTGCCATTATGACCCTCTGGAGGGCTCGAATCCCATTTGGGGAGGCCAAGTCCAAGATGGAGACCCACCTACAATCTTGTATAAGATCCAATGCATCTCCTCACCTTCTATTACAACCAATCATTAGTGCAATTGAGTAAATAAAATTGCTAATCGAGGGAAAAAGTGGACACTTCATAGTGGCATGCCCTTCCAAATGAGCTTCAAAATGTATAGGTGTTTCCTTGCTCGACAATAGAGGTTAATAAAGGACCCTATTAGGTGGTTTCAACCTTTAAGGGAGAGATAGGTCCATCATACATCCATCAAATGGTAGGTTGCATGTGAAATAATGATGAAACAAAATGGGACAATAGGGAAGGATCCAAGTCACATTCCATGGTACAAGGGTAGCTAGAATGAGGGAATCCCACACTTTGGGCATATGAATGTAAGAAGGAGCAATCGTGGTACATGAGTTACCTCGACATTTGTTTTTCCACCCTTATTCATATGCTTTTTTCACTTTATTGATTTTTCTTTGTTTACTGCTCAAGGCTCTAGGGGATGAGAGAATGATGTGTATGATATAACAGTGATTACCCCCTTAAGGTAGGGTAGTTCATCGCCCATCATGGATTGGTACAAGCATGGGTTCTTTAATGATGCAAGGGGCACACATAGAGGCCCTAGGTATTAGAGAAATTTTGAGGTAAAAAATGGGCCTCAAAATAAAAATGTACAACAAAAATAAACTTTATAAGAACCAAAAGGATTCAATATGATGATGTCAAACATGGGGGATGATTCACCATTTTTGTGTTAAATTTTGTACCTTTTCAATGTTGTATGAGTTACTTTAGCCCAATTTATCATTTTCATTAACAATACATCCAGATATTAGCAGTATAATCAATCATAAACGTAACTGAAGAATGAACAATATAAGTAGTGATAAAGAAGACAATAGCACACAACCATAAGAGACAATAGATTGGTCCAAGACCAGGGAAAATCCCCACAAGGGGGGAAACCCTTACAAATATTCTTCTTTCATAGATCATCATAAAAAGTTACAAAAATGAGTACAATGAGCCCAATACATATGATCAGCAACAGGTAACAATAAACCAGATCTACAGATTTGTTATAATAGCAGAGAAACTCAGATCTATCGATCTACAGCAGAGAAACACAGATCCACAGATCACTGATGCCGAGATGCCAAAACCCAAGATTTGAAATGGGTCTCTCTCATCAATATTGTCTGTGAGTGACTGAAAACCTCAAAGTCGCACTCACAAAGACATTATCCAAGCGACTGTAACAGCCAAGTCACTCCCAAGAGGTCTTTGTGCCTAAAACTATGGCCCTGAACAGAAAATAACCAAAGTTGCTCTCTTTCAGGGTTTTCTGAGTGACCAACAAGTCAAATTCACACTCTTGCAATGCTATCCAAGCGACTGTAATGGCAGAGTCCCTCCCTGGGCTACCTGAAGCGATCAATCAGGGATTAGAACCTTCCAATCTGCCTCTGAGCCCAAAGTCGCTCCCTTTAAACTGCCTCAGAGCGACCAGGGTGTCAAATTCGCTCCCTTTCCCACTCTATGCCAACCACTATGGACGAAAAACTTCATATCTGTGCCAGCGACCGAGATCCAGAAAACCCTAACCCAAAGTGAACCTTTCGCCTGTGATCTTGGACCCAATGAGGACTTCCGTCGATGAACCTATGCAAGCCAAGACAAACTAGAAGAATAAAAACATAACTTGAGTGTGTGTGCAAATGAGCTTAAGGACGATTCCTTTTATAGGTTATCTTGAGGGTTTACATGGGGTTAAGAATGACCCAAGTAGTTACCCAAGTGGTTAGGTCCGACCCATTCCATAATGAATGAATTAATAAAAAAAATTAAAACTTAACTTTTTCTTGACCAAATCAAGTGATCTTTAGGTCCCTTTTGGTCCTCTTGAAAAGAGGAATTTAATGCAAGCATAATCTTGGTCACCTAAGCTATCCAATGTGGAATTTTACCCTAGTTGCAAAATTAACATTTTGGAGAAAAAAGGTAAAAAGATACAACAACAAAAAACCTACTTTTTCAACTCATATTTGCAACTTAACTCTCTACGATTTTACTCAAATTTCTAGCAGGGGCACTTGTTGGATGCATAATTTAATTTTTCATCCAAGGAGTACCCATGTTGCATACTTTCGATGGACCCTACTACACGAAAAATGTGAAATACATGAAAAATTCACGTTTTTTCAAGTATTTCATATTTTTCATGTAGTAGGGTCCATTGAAAGTATGCAACATCGGTACTTCTTGGATTAAAAATTAAATTATGCATCCAACGAGTTCTCCCGCCAGAATTTGAGTAAAAAAGTAGGGAGATAAGTCGAAAGTACAAGTTGAAAAATTAGTTTTTCCTTTTTTCCCTCCAAAACTTAATGAGGTAATCTAATCTTGTTTTATTATTTCCACTATTATTTTACAATATTCCTTTGGAGGCCCATTTTAGACCTCAAAATTTCTCTAATGAACCAGGGTGATGGCTATAATGATACGAGGTAGAGCTCATGTTTGGATTTTTCTAACGCGCTAAATTTTTATGTCCCGACCATCTTTTGCATTTTGTGGTGCATTTCCTATTGTAAGTCCAATTATGCTGTTAACTTTATTTTTAGCTGCATCAACCTCCAGGGCCAAAGTGCGGACAAGGAGAGGGGGATGCTAACACCTTATGGATCAGATGGAAAAATTTGGACCTAGATGGGAAAAGTGTGAAAAGGGGTTATAATGTGTGGAGAGGAGTGAGATATATGGCATTGGGAAGCATGACCACACAACCATAATTAGGGTTTCCAGTGTAGCATCACTCCTAAAGCTAGTAGCCAATAGAGGATATCCCAAATGACTAGGATACAATATTAACCACCAAGTTTGGATAAGCGAACAAGATTACAGACCAAACCCATTCTTTCCGTTGAATCCTCCGACTAATCCATGTCCAAATGTGTCGAATAAAAGCAAGAAAATATACACAATTACATAATGAAATTCATACCTTTGGGGTTGGAAGGTCCACCTTCAAACATATGATCATGATATATGGGTGAGGGAACATAATGGTCGAATTAGGTGGTGGAGAATGGTGGCACATTGAGCTATCAGGTGGCTGCAAGGGATTGTTGGCTACCTGCTGAAGACAAATCTAGGAGAAAAATTTTCCTATGGGTGTCAGCCACTGGTGGTGTTAACATCCGGCTCCAATTGGGACATGAGCTCTCAATAGAGTGCACAAACCATGTACTCGAATGGAGAGGTCATGAGAACACCAACAATATCTTGGGACTGCAGACCTGTTATCTACACATCAAAGACTAAATACATGGGGTAGCATGTTTTTATGGCGTCCTTTGATCACCCATGCTCTTAATAGTCTGTAAAATCAATAAAAAATATAATCTAATTCTAAATGTAATTTTAATCTAAATGCATCTAATCTAGCATGGAAACATAACATGACATTATTTCTAATGCAAAATCAACATGCAATGCGACCTACTCTAACATGCATGGCTTACATTATGAAAATGCTAAGTGTAATCATACAGACAATGTAACCAACATATCATTATATCAATGTGAGAATACTTTCCTATATGATTACTTATGCAATAAACCCAACAACCAACATAGAAACACTCATATGGATGATTATGCGGGTGGGAGGTGGGAAAATATGATATCCATATGGTGTATAAAGGAATCTTAGATGAGGGAAGGGATAGCGAATTTGAGATTCTGAGCCTTTCCTGCAAGCAAAGAATGGATGATTGAATGGCCAAGCTCAAGAAATCTTGATAACTCTTCATAACATCATGCTTCATGGACACCTTATGATCATGATGGGAAGGTAAAAGGGACAGGTGACATGGAGAGACACAACAAACATGTTTCTCAATGGAATGGTCACATTGAAAAGGGGCAAGATCATGTGTTCATAATCCGAGGGTATAACTAAGAAGAAGGGATACATCTATTGAGTGGCTCTACCTCAACATCATACTCAAGAGGGGGAAAGGGTTGATCGATATTAGTGATGGCATGAGAAAGGGGAAGGAAACGAACCATGGATAATGCAACTATATGTTTAGGATCCTGGAGGAGGAAAAGAAAAGCAAGGCTCCTGTCAATGTCATCATTGGTATCATAAATGGGGCTAACTTCTTCCAATAGACTCTTCACGCATGGGAAAATAATGATCCTCCCTTTCAATGGTTTGAATAGGTATATCATGATGAGTAATGCCCTGAAGAAAGGGAATATAAACCTCGACCTCATTCTCCTTGTCAGTATTATAAATAGGGTCATTTCAAAATCATGGTTAATATCCCAGTTTCCTTTATTTATGTGGAAGAAATAAGAAATATTAACCTTCCAGGGGGCAACAATATCCATATCCTCTAACACCTTTTCTCAAATGAGAGACCCCACTCCATCATGTTTATTATTGGGTACTTTAATGGGGCTTTCATTCATACCATATTCGTACTCAATTCTCAAATATGAGGTCCAAGGTTCATCCATAGATTCTTCACTTGCTTGATTATCATGATCTTCCTTAGAATCATCCTCATATTTTCTATCTATTTTATGTTGGCTAGACTGCAAATCCTCTTCTTCCTTTTCCTTCCCTTGAAAGATATCCTGCAAGGTTTCTACCACATAGTTTTGGAAGTAATGTTCAAGGAGAAGGGTGTTTGAAGGATTTTCTTTGTATTTACATCTCAACTCATAGAACCTTTATCCTTTCTAATATAAATGGGAGAAGAGATATTTGGAACTATATCTTCCTACCAAATCCATACAAGACTTACTATATACATCCTTTCTTTCTTACAAGATCTAGAGGCTTTTGGGATCAAGATCCTCATCCTCATCCTTGGAGGGGATGTGTTTTGGAGAATTTATCATCTACAAATAAATACTAATTCACTAGACAAGTACTTGTGCCTAGAACAACAGTTTAAAGTGTTTTAGACTTTCACTATAAGCAATAGATAAGAAGAGAGGATAGAAGGCCTACCTGTAGTTCCACTTTCCTCTCATCTCCCTTGTATTGATTCCGTCGCTCCTTCTCGTACTTAATTCGCTTGGAAAGCACCCTGTCAACACAACAGAAGATGAAAACCGATCAAAGCATACGATCCATTGAATATAAATGAAAGGAACTAGAAGCAATTCATACATATAAGCATTATGAAAGAACACAAATATGGAAAAAGGTTCAAACACTTTATTAGATAGAAGAAGGAATTACAACCATCAGTGTCTGATTTGAATTCATTCCTCCAAATTGGATCCCGTTAGCACCTAAATCTGCCTTAGGCTGAAGGAAGGCAAAATTCAGGGTAACCACAAACCACGCTCAGTCTGGTAGCTAGCCCTACCAGAATAGGAGAGGGCTCTCTCTGAGTCACGCTTAGCGAATAAGTAAACGGAATGGTCTGAGATGACAAACAGTGAAATATTGATCTTAGGTTAGTAAGTAAATATGGATACAAGAAGCATTTTTTAATGAATGACTGAGTTTCTGGGATGGTATGAGACCAACGGACAACAATGAGCAGAGAATTTAATACAAAGGCACAGATTACTTCGTGAGGCAAGACAGGCGGAAAGTATAGCAATTTAGTTTGAAATAACTCGGAATGGAGGAATTTCTTAGGAGGGTGAAAATGGCATAAGTACATGAATCCTTTTCAACAGAAGAAGAACACTAAACATTAAATTTTCCCACAGGTAGAGCAATAAAAATGAATTCTACCTTATCTAACTTAGAAAATTTCACTGGAAATGAATATGAAATGAACTGTGAAACATTACGAAATGCATATGAAACATAAGAGACACATTTGCTACACTCACAACCACATGAATCTCATGAAACAGAGTTGTTGCCTTTCATTAATCCTCTGTCAAAATATACAATGAAGAACTGAGTTTCTCTCCCACAGTCTCCCAGAAATTACAAGCCAACCCTTTGCAAATGGTTTGCATACAATAAATAGACTATTCCATGAGGAAATAGAACAACCAAGAGTTGGGGAGTTTTTCGAATCATTACAAAGTGGAAGTGGAAAGCCAACCATTAGTTACAGGTACAGCGTTACAAAAATGACAAATGGCTTGGGTGACTGCTCGCCTTCCTTTGCCACTTGGATAGAAGCCAACCTTTAGTGGAAATACTTTAAATTTTTCCTTAGGTGCCGAAAAAAGTTTAGTGTAGATGAGCGGGTGCACTTAGAGAAAGTCGCGAATCAAAATGTCGCGAAACGGAGGTGAATTTGGCCCTTTTCTCTATATGCGTCACGCCACTTTGGAGGATGTTTTGAGGCACCTGAAGGAGCCCAAAATGTGCCCAAGTGTGCTTGTTGGAAATCCTGGCCTGTCTACTTTCCAACCCAAGTGGAATTTCTGAATTTGGTGCTCATTTGCCCCTCCAAATCTTCCTTCTCCCAAGATTGCTTCCTGTGTGTCAAAATAGGCGCAAAGAGGTCATTTTTTTGAGTGTTTTTGACCTCCTGAAGACTCAAATCATGCCCAAATTTCTTTTCCAAGCACCAGTAGTCGTGTTTTTGCATGTTGAATCCAAAAATGCAAACCATTTGTGATTTAGAGCTCCCAATCCTAAGCGCCGCACTAGTGGCACGGTGCACAGAGAGAAAACCCCTGTTTTGTGCCCAAAAATTTGTCATGTGACCAAAATTGCCCCAAATTTTTTTGAAATTTGGGCTGGAGGTTCTCTATGAAGTGATATGCTAGGCCACAGAGGCTTTAGCCAATATCTGAAGTCGATCGAGCTCCCTTTGCCTCTTTTGCTTCTTGATTGCCTTCCTCAATTTCGCCTTCAAATTCCTGATTCGGGCCTTGCACACTTTGTTTTGTGCCATGTAGTGGAAAGCCATGTGTCTCAGCAATGCATGGTCCTTGTTAGCCTTGTCCAGAAGCCTCTCTAAGTGCATGTTAACTCTCTCGAGGTTGGCCTCCCGATCCTCATTAATCTCTTGCTCCAATGACGTGAGCTCAACTCTTCTCCTTTGTGTAGCTTGCCGATGCTCACAAATGTTTTGTAGCTCCATGATCACTTGCTGATCCTCACGCTGTTTGTTCCTCTTCTCCAGATATTTCATGTTCCACTTAGCCCTCTCCAAGTCAAGGGATAAGGCTTCGATCTCTGATTGCTGCTCCTGGATGATCTCTCTAAGTTGTGCACTTGGCGGATCTGTATATGTATCATCATCATGAAGGAGAACGAATTCGCTCTCTCACTCACCTGACGGCTCACCTGAAGGCCCCTCATCATGCATTGGCTCCTTACCTCTGTCCTGTACATGTAGTGTTGATTTCGGAAGTGAGGCCCCTTCCATCCCGGGTGGAGATAACACTTGCTTTGCTGCTGCAAACAAATGTCTAACACCCCTCTGATATGTGATGAAAACGGCACACTAGCAGTCTCATGGTGCTCATACTGACGAGAAGGTTCACCCTCATGCTTAACCTCTAGTAATACCTGTGAAGTGCTAAAGAGGTCACGGGAGATGAAACCATCCCAAGTAATGGCCTACAATCCCAGCTGATGAACCACCAAAATATTAATAAGAGCAAAGTGATAAACATTGTTAAGTTGCTGCTGAGGGGTCTTGTGCTGCATGAAGGTGTTCATCCTCTCTATGTTCCTGCAAATGAAATATGGGATTTTCATCATCCGTACCCTGGTAAATTGCATGAGAAACCTGATGTGATAGGCACATAGACGAGAGAACCTCCCCTCATAGCTGAAGTACTTCATGATCAACTTCATGAGTGAAGCATATTCATCTTTCAAATATCAGAATGGAAAGACTCTTGTGAGCCACCTCAAGAAACTGGCCTTAATGTAAGGCTCATAATGTTTCTGATCAACCTTTTCTTTCTTGTGCCATGGTTCTCCAACATTTGGTATGCTGGTTGCTAATGAGAAAGTTTCAGGTGTCAGTGTGAAGGTGACACTGGCCAAGATAGAGTGATCTCCATGTAGGTGAAGCACAAAAAGACGGGCCAACTCATGATGAACTCGAACATTAGCCACCCTTTGACAAAATTCAAAACATGACAGATGTTGGAAGCATGACATGGCAAGAGGGCAGGCCTGCAATTCAGTGAGGGTGGTTGGCTCATCCCTATCATGTCCACCACTCTTGTGATGTCTCTTAGGAGCCTGTTCTTTCGAGGATGAATCACTTTGTGTCTCCATCTCATACTCTGATGAATGCTCAAATGCCATGACTGTTGTGTGTACTGTACTTGGGCTTCCCTTTGATGATGGTGTGAAACTAGGTGTTGTTGTGATATCTGTGTATTTGAGGGGTTTCACAGGCAACTTGAGGCAATTTGGCATGGTTTTGGGCCTTTGTGGTTGTGTGTTGCGCGCCAAACCTAGTGCGCCGCGCCCATAGAAATTTTGCACTGTGGGGTGGCTCTGTGTGCGTCGCGCTCTATGTGTGCACCGCACTCTAGAAAATGACTCCCACTCACTCTTAAACACGCACTTTGCTCTCCTAATCACTTTGCAACATTTCTCTATGACCTTGATTTTGCACAATGACCTTGTTTGCTTGTGGAAACCTCTATTTAAAGGCTTTGAAGTCATGGGTTTAATTTTTTTCTTCTCCAAAAACCCACTTTGCTAATGTTTCATTTTGGATTTTTTTTTCACTGACTTAAAGCAACACTTGAATTTCTCTTTTCCCTTTGGAATTTTAGGTCAAATGATGAAGTTTTCGGCACTCTTTGCAGGATTGCATGATATGGCATTTGGCCACAGAAACCATGATTGCACCTGAAGAAATCAACTGACGACTTTTTTGAAAATTTTATCACAAATGACACTGTTTGACTTTTCTTCAAAACAGAGTTTTGAAGAACAATCAAAATTTTTCCACATGACGATGAAACTCTTTGAATCATAACTTTGTAAGGGCCTCACTCTGGCCTGCATGGATTTATTGGACATGGTTGGAGACCAAATTGATTAATCCCTAGACCTAATTATCGAAAATGACTTTTGTCCATTAAAGGACCAGACCTTTACTGTCATGGACTTTAGTGATCATTGACAATAGACCTAAGCCAGCAGGAGCCAGACATGAGGGGAAATGACTAGCATGACCTTTTCCGTGAGATTATGGCATGCTTCTAGCGGAATGCAGCTAGGTGAATGGAGCGGGACTCCTAAAAATGAAATGCATAAAGAGTTTTGATCTCTGATGGAGGACTAACCAGACCGACTCTAACATTGGCTCCAATGGGGGATGGTAGCTCCTTGGAGGTGCCAAGAACAGCAGATCTCTAGAAGAGCTAGACAGTGCCTTCGTCCATTGGGCTATGGAGTCAATTTTTCGATAAACAACATAGGACTTTGACACATTTATTGACTGGAACTTGACTTAAACCGACATTAATTCTGAAACCAACATGACTGAAAAAATTGACTCAATGCAAAAGGAAATGACTCATGACTGACTTAACTAAAACAAGAACTGACAAAAATTATTCAATGGCAGCAGTCCATCAAGATTTGAGGGTTTCAAATTATGATGACAGCCACCTGCATATTAATGCAATATGTACAATCATGTGTATTGTGTCTTCCAATATAACCAATCAAGCAGATGCCTTCTTGATTGATTCTCCTGATCAGATCTCCTGGTCAACAACAGACACTGGTAACTGGGCATCCAAAAACACAGTAGACCATGATCTCCTTCATCACATACTGCAATAATCACCTTCACTGCTGACTGCAACAGATTTGCCATTGGATCATGAAAAACATGAAGATTTACCTCCTGTTTAGGAAACAAGATGTCTTTTTCTTTTGATGTTGATCTTCCTTCATAATGTTCTTCAGAAAAAGTATGGTCCTGGTCCTCAAAAATTTATGAACAAGTGGATGAGCAGATTTCCTCTTCAAAAAACATTTCAAAACATGAGACATATGAGGAAGAATCTGAAAGGGAATGCTGAATAGTCTGGTCTACTGAAGTCTGAATATATGGTAGGTCATCTTCATACGATATGACAACCAGATTCTCATTACATTCATCACATTCATCAATCATGAGAAAAGAAACTTCATATGTTTTTTGAAACCTAACACTAACATTTCTATCATCTACCATAAATTCATCCAGAGGAACTTTTTTACTTGCTTGAGCAACGATCTCATCTTGTTGTTCATGAGCTGACTGGATTACCTCTTCATGAAGACTGTGTTCTACTAACATGAGAACATTCGGATCCAAAAATCTATCTTCTTCATCCCAGATGATTTCAGCAGCAGAGTTCTCTTTCATGGGACTTAGTACAAGGTTTTCTTGGTCATCACAATTTGAATCTAAATCTAAAATGGGTGACTTGACATTATCACATTCTAGAATTAGAACTGGACTTCCTTGCATGCTGTCTTCTTCTATGGACAGATCTGAACCGACACTTTCTCTTTCATCACTTTCAGCCATATGGAACTCTTCAACCTGCTGATCTATTTCATGTAATTCATGTTGACTGTCAAGATGCAAAATTCCTTCATTTTCCACTGTACAAAGATCTTGATTCTGCTGCAACATTTCCTGAGCATCTTGATGGGACTCCTCTAGTTTCTCTTCGTGTTGCTGAAATGGATTCTCGTACAAGGCTTCCATGATCTCATCATCCATAAAATTATCATCCTCGTAGTATTTTTCAAGGCTTTCAATAAAAGTAGAAGCATGTTTGCAACAGTCATGAACTAGATTTAATGATGGATAAGATTCTTGATATCTTTCAATGAACAGGGCATGAAAATCCTTTAAACAGTAAATACAAGCAGGCGGTAAACTTTCATACCAAGATTGAACTTCACCTTCCAGAGTGGCCAGGAATATCTTCATCAAGCAATCTTCAGGAAAATCAACCTTCCACTTGCGAATATGCATGTGAAATCAAACTAGATGTAAAGCAACGTCCTTCTTACCATTATCTTTAAACGTAGGCAGATTCCTTGACCAATCTACCTTCAGAATTTTATTTGGAAAACCTGGGATGTGATCTTGGCTCATGGGAGCGTATCTTCTTGCAACCTGCTCCATTTTGAAAATCTCAAAACTACTGATCTCTCTGCAGTGGAGGCACCATGAAGGATTGCTTGCTGGATTCTTCACTGAATGGAGTCGCCAGGTGAATGATTTCAGCCTTCTTATGTCTGATCGTTGTTCACCATCAACAATCAGCTCTAAACTTGAGATATGTACTGGGGCAAAACAATCTTCAAGCAAACCATTTTTGTCCCCAGTGGAGTCGCCACTATGTCAGCACCTAAATCTGCCTTAGGCTGAAGGAAGGAAAAATTCAGGGTAACCACAAACCACGCTCAGTCTGGTAGCTATCCCTACCAGAATAGGAGAGGGCTCTCTCCAAGTCGCACTCAGCGAATAAGTAAACAGAATGGTATGAAATGACTAACAGTGAAATATTGATCTTAGGCTAGTAAGTAAATATGGATACAAGAAGCAATTTTTTATGAATGACTGAGTTTCTGGGATGGTATGGAACCAATGGACAGCAATGAGCAGAGAATTTAATACAAAGGCACAGATTACTTCGTGAAGCAAGACAGGTGGAAAGTCTAGCAATTTAGTTTGAAATAACGTGGAATGGAGGAATTTCTTAGGAGGGTGAAAAGGGCACAAGTACATGAATCCTTTTCAACAGAAGAAGAACACTAAACATGAAATTTTCCCACAAGCAAAGCAATAAAAATGAATTCTACCTTATCTAACTTAGAAAATTTCACTGGAAATGAATATGAAATGAATTGTGAACCATTACGAAATGCATATGAAATATAAGAGACACATTTGCTACACTCACAACCACATGAATCTCATGAAACAGAGCCGCTACCCTTCATTAATCCTCTGTCAAAATATACAATGAAGAACTGAGTTTCTCTCCCACAGTCTCCGAGAAATTACAAGCCAACCCTTTGCAAATGGTTTGCATACAATAAATAGACTATGCCATGAGGAAATAGAACGACCAAGAGTTGGGGAGTTTTTTGAATCATTACAAAGTGGAAGTGGAAAGCCAACCATTAGTTACAGGTGCAGTGTTACAAAAATGACAAATGGCTTGGGTGATTGCTCACCTTCCTTTGCCACTTGGATAGAAGCCAACCTTTAGTGGAAATATCTTAAATTTTGCACTAGGTGCCAAAAAAAGTGTAGTGTAGATGAGCGGACCCACTTATAGAAAGTCACTAATCGAAATGTCGCGAAATGGAGGTGAATTTGGTCCTTTTCTCTATATGTGTCGCGCCCAATTCTATATGCGTCGCGCCACTTTGGAGGCTATTTTGAGGCACCTGCAGGAGTCCAAAATGTGCCCAATTATGCTTGTTGGAAATCCTGGCCTATCTACTTTCCAACCCAAGTGGAATTTCTGAATTTGGTGCTCATTTTCCGCTTCAAATATTCATTCTCCCAAGACTGCTTCCTGTGTGTCAAAATAGGGGCAGAGAAGTCATTTTTTTTAGTGTTTTTGACCTCCTGGAGACTCAAATCATGCCCAAATTTCTTTTCCAAGCACCAGTAGTCGTGATTTTTCATGATGAATCCAAAAATGCAAACCATTTGTGATTTAGAGCTCCCAATCCTAAGCGTCGTGCGCATAGGGAGAAAAACCCTGTTTTGTGCCCAAAAATTTGTCATGTGACCAAAATTGCCCCAAATTTTTTTGAAATTTGGGTTGGAGGTTCTATATCAAGTGCTATGCTAGGCCACAGAGGCTTCAACCAATATATGAAGTTGATCGAGCTCCCTTTGCCTCTTTTGTTTCTTGATTTCCTTCCTCAATTTTGCCTTCAAATTCCTGATTCGGGCCTTGCACACTTTGTTTCGCGCCATGTAGTGGAAATCCATGTGTCTCAACAATGCATGGTCCTTGTTAGCCTTGTCCAACAGCCTCTCTAAGTGCATGTTAACTCTCTCGAGGTTGGCCTCATGATCCTCATTAATCTCTTGCTCCAATTATGTGAGCTCAACTCTTCTCCTCTGTGCAGCTTGGCGATGCTCACGAATGTTTTGTAGCTCCATGATTACTTGCTGATCCTCAAGTTGTTTGTTCCTCTACTCCAGATATTTCATGTTCCACTTAACCCTCTCCAAGTCAAGGGATAAGGCTTCGATCTCTGATTGTTGCTCCTGGATGATCTCTCTACGTTGTGCACTTGGCGGATCTGTATCTGTATCATCATCATGAAGGAGAACGAATTCGCTCTCTCACTCACCTGACGGCTCACCTGAAGGCCCCTCATCATGCATTGGCTCCTTACCTCTATCCTGTACCTGTAGTGCTGATGTCGGAAGCGAGGCCCCTTCCACCCCGGGTGGAGATAACACTCGCTTTGCTGCTGCAAACAAATGTCTAACACCCCTCTGATATGTGATGAAAACTGGCACACTAACAGTCTCATGGCGCTCATACCAATGAGAAGGTTCACCCTCATGCTTAACCTCTGATAATACCTGTGAAGTGCTAAAGAGGTCACGGGAGATGAAATCATCCCAAGTAATGCCCTGCAATCCCAGCTGATGAACCACCAAAATCTTAATAAGAGCAAAGTGATAAACACTATTAAGTTGCTGCTGAGGGGTCTTGTGTTGCATGAAGGTGTTCATCCTCTCTATGTTCCTGCAAATGAAATATGGGATGTTCATCATCCGTACCCTAGTAAAGTGCATGAGCAACCTGATGTGATAGGCATATAGACGAGAGAACCTCCCCTCACAGCTGAAGTACTTCATGATCAACTTCATGAGTGGAGCATATTCATCTTTCAAATATCGGAATGGAAAGACTCTTGTGAGCTGCCTCAAGAAACTGGCCTTAATGTAAGGCTCATAATGTTGCCAATCAACCTTCTGTTTCTTGTGCCATGGTTCTCCAACATTTGGTATGCCGGTTGCTAATGAGACAGTTTCAAGTGTCAGTGTGAAGGTGACACTGGCCAAGATAGAGTGATCTCCATCTAGGTGAAGCACAAAAAGACGGGCCAACTCATGATGAACTCGAACATTAGCCACCCTTTGACAAAATTTAAAACATGATAGATGCTGGAAGCATGACATGGCAAGACGGCAGGCCTGCAATTCAGTGAGGGTGGTTGGCTCATCCCTAACATGTTTGCCACTCTTGTGATGTCTCCTCGGAGCCTGTTCTTCCGAGGATGAATCACTTTGTGTCTCCATCTCATACTCTAATGAATGCTCAAATGCCATGACTGCTGTGTGTACTGTACTTGGGCTGCCCTTTGATGATGGTTTGAAACTAGGTGTTGTTGTGATATATGTTGATTTGAGGGGTTTCACAGGCAACTTGAGGCAATTTGGCATGGTTTCGAGCCTTTGTGGGTGTGTGCCGCGCGCCAAACCCAGTGCACCGCACCCGTTGTGTGCGCCGCACCCATTGTGTTCGTCGCGCCCGTTGTGTTCACCGCTCCCGTTGTGTGCGTCGTGCCCGTAGAAATTTTGCACTGTGGGGTGGCTCTGTGTGCGTCACTCTGTGTGTGCGTCGCACCCCTCTGTGTGTGTGTCGCGCTCTAGAAAACGACTCCCACTCACTCTTAAACATGCACTTTGCTCTCCTAATCACTTTGCAACGTTTCTCTATGACCTTGATTTTGCACAATGACCTTGTTTGCTTGTGGAAACTTCTATTTAAAGGCTTTGAAGTCATGGGTTTAATTTTTTCTTCTCCAAAAACCCACTTTGCTAATGTTTCATTTTGGCTTTTTTTTCACTGACTTAAAGCAACACTTGAATTTCTCTTTTCGCTTTGGAATTTGAGGTCAAATGATGAAGTTTTCGGCACTCTTTGTAGGGATTGCATGACAGGGCATTTGGCCATGGAAACCATGACTGCACTTGAAGAAATCAACTGACGACTTTTTTGAAAATTTTATCACAAATGACACTATTTGACTTTTCTTCAAAACAGAATTTTGAAGAACAGTCGAAATTTGTCCACATGACGATGAAACTCTCTGAATCATAACTTTGTAAGGGCCTCACTCTGGCCTGCATGGCTTTGTTGGACATGGTTGAAGACCAAATTGATTTATCCCTAGACCTAATTATCGAAAATGACTTTTTTCCATTAAAGGACCAGACCTTGACTGTCATGGAATTTAGTGATCATTGACAATAGACCTAAGCCAGCAGGAGCCAGACATGAGGGGAAATGACTAGCATGACCATTTCCGTCAGATTATGGCATCCTCCTAGCGGAATGCAGCTGGGTGAATGGAGCGGGACTCCTACAAATGAAATGCATAAAGAGTTTTGATCTCTGATGGAGGACTGACCAGACCGACTCTAACAGATCCCATCCACATCACATCAAAATAAGGACAAGCTTGTGGCATCACATCATTTTCTCCAAAGTCAAGTCTCATAGCAGCATTATCTCCTTACAATTCACCATAATCCAGCCCCTGATCACTTAGATGAGTGGTCAATTTATAGGAATATGAAGGAGGTTTTGTCATTAATGGTGACATTGAATGGCCTTCCATACTTAGAATTAGTTCCATGGAGGAAGGGATGAGAGGATAGGATGATCCTTAACTCATTCCTCATCCATTTTCGAGCTCATAGGAGTTGATAAGACAGGGAAACTTCTAGATGACTCCACAAGATAAGAATATTCCCAAACCCTATGAGAATTTTTCTCATTCTCACACAGTGCAGGTGAAAGGAAGCCTAAGTGCTCTACAGAGCACCATGGCAATGGACTTAGCTACTCTGCAGCACACCTTCATAAGGTCTTACCTGCATTGGTCCCTCTAAAGACAATTTCTAGATGTCTTCAAGTCATGAAATTGTCTGGGAATGAGGCATTCAAATGGTTTACTTGTTTAGGGCATGAAACAACTGATTTTAGGGTTTGATGAGTCCTAAAGAACTTATTTGAATGTTGGGATTTGATATGCCCAAATGGATCTGTAACAGTTGCCCCCTAAAGCATGAAGTCAGAAAAATTCCAATTTAGAATGAAATGCTTTACGATGTGATGAGGAGGTATCGAAGTGGAAGGTGACCTGCATCAATTACAATATATATATCATGATATTTTATTTTACATGAATAGCTAAGGGAAGGCATACCCATGCTCAGCTTATAAACTTTCATTACATGTACATAAACTATCGTCTACACATATAGACCCATGATCGGAATTCCTATCAATGTAAATCCATTGTACATATGATTTAGTACTCTTGATATCGCAACCCGAATGGATGAAACTAGATTCGGGGTCTTCAATCTCTTGCAACCGTTCGCTCAAGTATGAGTCTAACCATGTGAATATGTGATCTGAAGTCGAACATGGGAAGACACCATCAGATTACCAACCAATGATGTAAGTTGTTAACAGATGCGAGAGAAATCATCGATAATGATAATGATCCTCAAGGCACCGCAGTACATTTTGCATGGTGTGAATGGTTGATTTGATGTCGAACACCATACAAAGTCTTTTGGTTGAAGACCATTGATGTATGCCTATCGTCGAAAGTGAGAAACCTGTCATTGATGCATGCAAGCCTCAAGGTACTGAATGGGTGTTTCTACGTCAAGTTCTTGGATAATGAGTTGATGTCGACAAGAAGCGACTTGTTGCAGGAGGGCCTTGATGTATCCCACATCAACGACATGAAATGAGTGTAGTGATTTTAGAGATGGAATTTAATTGACGACACAAAGTTCAAGAATGGCGGTCATAAAAATGAAGGTTTATGGTATTGCAAAAGATGGATTTTGACTGGATGACTTCTCTTGAACATGTCGGCGACAATAAAGTGAATTGGTAGCATTAACCCAAAACAAAGTGATGGATGGTATGATAGACCAACGGTATGATAACCATCAAGCTAATAACCCAACCCAGATAGTCACGGTGATGGAGTGAAAGTGTCATGTTCAAGAGTGACCTGCTACCATAAAGTGGTTTTCCCCTTTTCCCATTTTCCCCAGTCATTATTGACTAGTACCTCTTTATTTTTATCAAGCTTGAGGAGGATAACATATGCTTGTTGTATAATTTCACTCTTCGAGCGAATCCATCACTATTTGATGTTTTAACGAGTCTAGCGAAGGTGAAACTCGGTCTTGTCTAGATGGACAAGTTTGTCGCTATTTGATGTTTTTAACGAGTTTAACAACAAAGATAACTCGGTCCTTTTCATGTTTAGAGAGTTTGAAAAGGCACAAAAAGAAAACTCCACATGTTCTTTTTCGTAAATTAATCTTTCAAATCTGAAAAAGTGTAAAATAATACAAGAGAGATATCATTTCCAATCTATTAACAAGCTGGAAAGGATAGGTGCTCGGCAATCTTTTCATATTTACAGAGTCTGAAAAGAGCTTAAAGAGGACTCCACTTTGAGGAACGAGTGGTGTCTAGGGTAACAACTGGTTCCAGTGATGTTGGAACTTCTCAAAACATGTTGGTTTTTGTGAAGAGGTTGGATAATAAGACTAATCATTGCAATTGTTCCTCAAAAAGGGTAAAACAACCAAGTGAAAGTGTATGATTGGCCAAAGGGATGGTGATGATGGGATAAAAAAAACCAAGGCTCATCTGACGAAAGAGGCTAATAGAATGGAAATCACGAGGGTTAAAATGGATATGGGTTCATTTTCTCACAAGCTTGAACCATAGGGAACTATGCTTGGGTTCAGTTTCATGTTTACACAAGCTTGAAATGAAAAACTATGATTGAATTCAGTTTCATTTTTACGCAAGCTTAAAACGAAAAACTATGCCTGAGATTGGTTTACATGCCCCCAGCATGATGAAAGGGAGAGTCTCCTGTAACCAAATGGAAGTCGCTACGGTGAAGCAGGACGGTTATCCAACACCTTTTTGGCTTCGTCCAGATAGGGAAAAGGTGAATGGGTTGATTCACTTCACATAACCTACAGGGAGACTTAACTTTACCATTAGGTGCATGCCACACAACCTTTATTGCATTCACCTAAGTAGACTACTCATGGCTATCAAGTGGATGGAATGAAGGTTTGTTTACGAGATCAAGTGAAAGATTCGACTGGGATTTTACGAGATCTAATCAAAGACTCGACGTGGAACTTGGGACCTTGTTTCCTTTAATGAGCTTCACACAAGACAAGGAACCCTGCTCAGATTGCTTGTTTCATTTTTTAACGAGGTTAACACAAGACCAGGAAGTATCCTCATATTCCTTGTTTCATTTTTTAACGAGGTTAACACAAGACCAGGAACTATCCTCATACGCTTTGTTTCATTTTTTAATGAGGTTGACACAAGACAAGGAACTATCCTCATTGGTTCAAATTTCCCTGCTCCAAGTTTATCAGTTTCCTGATTGTAAAGAAAGACCAGGTCTCCTTCTGAGAAGATACGAGCCTTGACATTTCTATCATATTGTGCCTTAATACATTTCTTATGCGCTTTGTTAGCCAATGCGGCATCACGACAGGTTTCATCCAGATGGATTAATTCCAAGAAACATGCTTCTTCTTTAGAAGTGTCAGGTAATAGGTCAATCGCGATTTTGAGCGAAAAAATTTCGCATTGTATCGGTAAGATTGCTTCCAAACCATACACCAACTAAAAGGGTGTAAATCCAGTTTCATTTCTCACCGAGGTTCGATATGCCCACAAGGCAGAGTATAGGATTAAGTGCCAGTTTCTTTTATGAACCCCTATCATTCTTTGTAACATCTGCTTCAGGACCTTGTTGATGGCCTTAACTTGTACATTCGCTTGCGAGTAATACAGGGTAGAACTATCATGTGACAGTCCTAACTTAGCAGTCAACTCAGCCATCATGTGATTGTGAAAATGCAACCCATGATCTGTAACTATGGCTTGTGGTACACCAAACCAGGCAACCACATGGTTAAAAAAGAAAAGAGCAGTCATTTCGCCACTGTTGTTCAATGTTGGCATCGCCTCAGCCCATTTGGTAAAATAGTCAACGGCGACTATAATATACCCATGCCCCTCGACCGAGGTGGGGTTACATGTCATAAAGTTAATGCCCCATTTGGCGAATGGGCCAACAACAACGACTAGATGCAATGGTGCAGGTGGTAATCTGGTTTTTCGGTCATATATCTGGCATGCATGACAGCTTCTGACAGCAATAATACAATCTTTAAATATAGTTGGCCAGAAGTAACCAGCACAAAGAATCCTTTGTGCGGTTGCATATCCAGATAAGTGTCCACCACAGGCACTTGAATGGAAATCATTCAATGCTTTCTCAGCCTCCTCATGCGTGAGGCACCTTTGTAAAACTGTATCGATACCACGATGGTAAAGTGTGTCGCCAATGATCAGATAAACTTTGGCTTTGTAACAAATATGTCGTTGTTGCGAGTGAGAGGTATCTTCCCGAAAAGTTTGGGTTTGGAGATAGATCAGTATATCTCCATATAGACATCAGATGACGAAATTAGAAACAGAGACTCATCCAAAATTAATGTTTCAGATGTTGATTCGATGGAGTTTGAGGGAAGGTCACATAGTAACTTAGCGAAAACTAGAGATTTCTTTGAATTAGACTTGATGAATTCTAAATCAGATTCTTGTAAAATAACTATCCATTTCAAATATTTACCTCCTAGCAATTGACGTGACAAAATGTATGTCATAGGGTTGCAATCTGAAATGACAGTTGTTTTCCATAACAGGATATAATGGTGAAATCTTTGAACAGATTGCACAGCTACCAAAGCTAGTTTTTCAACATAAGAGTACTTACTTCCTGTATGGTTGAAATTACACTCAAATAATAAATAAGATGTTCAATCTCTTTTTCTTCCTATACTAAAACCATGCCAATGGTTGTATTTGCAGTGGCGGGATATAGGTAATAGTCATTTTGGTAATTTGGAGAGTACATTAATGAAGCTCTAATCAAGGTATCTTTAAGAGCGTCAAAGGAAGCTTGCTCAACCTAATCCCAATGAAAAGGTATCTCATTTTTCAAAATACGTGTAAAACCTTTAGCCATTTCAGTGTAATTAGGAATGAACCTCCTCAAAAAGTTGGCTTTCCCTTGGAGTCTCTGTAACTGTAAAAGATTTGAAGGTGGAGGCAAATCCAGAATTACCTAAACCTTTAATGGATCTAACCAAATCACTTCTCGAGACACTACAAATCCAAGAAAGCGACCAGAACCAACAAAAAACACACATTTGTGTGGATTGAGTCGAATCTTGTAGTGTCAGCACCGTAAAAATATTGCTCTCAAATGTTGTAGGTGATCAGTCCGCTTTTGTGAATAAGCAGGTAAATCGTCAAGGTAAGGTTGAAGAATGTGCTTGATGTCATGGAAGGCATAATTCATTGCCCTCTGAAATGTGGCCCCAACATTCTTCAAACCGAATGGGAGCTTCCTATAAGCGAATGTGCCCCATGGACAAATAAAAGTTGTTTTCGATTGGTCCTATGGGCATATATTGATTTGATTGTAGTCGAAAAATCCATCCATAAATGAGAATATTTTGCATCTGGCACATTCATCAATAATCTGGTCGATAAAATGTGTAGGATAATTGTCCTTTGGACATGCCTAATTTAAATCCCTATAATCAACGCACACTCATATTTTTCCTTGTTTCTTCATGACAGGAACAATGTTGCTAACCCAGTCAGTAAGAGGAACAGGGTAAATGAAACCAGCCCACAAAAGTTTTTCAACTTCTGCTTTAATTGCAGCAGCTTTCTTTGGATGAACAGGTCGAAGCCGCTATCGAACTGGCTTGACATCAGGGTACATTTTAATTTCGTGTTCAACAATACTAGATTCAATGCTTGGAATCTCCACGTAAGACCATGCAAAAATATCTCCAAATTCACGAAAAAGAGCACTATAATTATCAAGTTCCAATGGAGAACAAGATTTGCCGACATGAATGTTCTCTACAATATTAGGCTTGGTCGAAATATTAATAGAAATTGTTTCTTCAATATTTGACAGATTTCGCTCAGATTCGATTGTGTCTATGAAAACTAAATTTGATAGGAAATCAACGACTGATGGGTGGTTTAGTTCATTTGAATAATCTTCGATGTCATCTGGAAGATGGGAAAAATGATGATAATCTTCCCATGGTTCCTCTCCTATCATCATTGATTGGATGATTCCTTCATCCGTAGAATTTATATGTGAACAAGGATCCAAAGAGGTACCATATTCTAATGACCTATCTACCCATACAATTGTTGAGTGCGGATTTGGGTTTGCCGCACAAGCCCGAAAGGTTGATTGTTATGATGATTCAATGGGGCTTAACAACATCACCTCAATATTACTATCAACTTCAACTTTGTTGGTAGTCCTCCTTAAATTAGATGAGGTGGAGGAAATCATGTCCCAAGTCTCTACGCTTGCCACTTCTGCCAAATCAGATGGTGACGGTAGGGAAAAAGTATCCATTAGGGAGGGATCTCTAAAGAGATGTACTCCAACACTTTGAAGTGGTAGCGGGGGTCTGTGTACCAATGGAATGCTTCCCATAGCCTATGAACTATTGGCAAATAAGGTTAGTTGATCAATGATTGTGATTCCACCCTTGAAAGGGAATGCAATAGTACGAAAGTACATGGAAACCATAGCATCCATAGCATATACCCAAGGCCTTCCCAGTAAAAGGTTGTAATCGAGGGGTCCATCAACTACCTCAACTTCAAAAGTAACTGTTTTGCCCCCAATTTCGATTTGCAGGTTACTCAAAATCCCACATGGAGTATGTGTTCTTCCATCAAAAGCTTTCAACGTGGTTGGTGATCGTGACAACGACGGTGAACCAAGTGGTTTCTAGCAGCTCATGGACATAATGCAAGTAGATGCCCCCTCATCAACAATAGTTTGGTGAACATTCTTATTGAGAGATTTTACTTGGATTAGGAAAGCTAACTGCGCCAGTAACTGTGGTGTATATTCTGCATGGTTAAAAACCACAAGATTTGAATCTGTAGGATCTATTCCACCTATTACTGACAGTAAAGCCTGATTTTGGGAGGGACAGTTTTGCAACACCTTGAGTGTCGACACAGCGGAAGGTGATTGAGCAAGATCTTCCACTATGTTATAATTTTGAGCTGCTCGAGCCCGAGGGTTGAATGTTGATTTGTGCACAACTCCCTTTGGTGGTTTTATTTTCATTTCAGGTACAATGGGTAGAATAACTTTAGATGAAGTCGAAGTCGAAGGATTAGGTTGATCGGTGGCCTGATTATTCGACGATGATGACAGATTTCCATAATATTTGTTTCTTGTTGACACCAAAACTTCATTTTGTGGCTTTGTGATGGATAACATGAGTACTTGGGATGTGGAAGCATGGTCTATTGCAACCAAATGTGTCTTCGGGGTTTGAAATGGATCAGTCAACATTGCCGATGTGTTGGGTGAAAATATTATTGTTTAATTTTGTTGTAGTACTTTCCCAACTATTTAATTTGTCAATCTGAGGTTCGTAGGCTTACGAGGCACATGCACTATATATGCAGGACTGAAGTGGAACTAATCCAATCTAATCTAAGACACCTTTATGTGGCCTTGAATGATCAAATTCGAATTTGAAGAGATAAACCTCATGGAGAAGATCAAGGACAAAAGGGGGTTATGTGTATAGATGGTTGAGAGATTTATGGAACTAAAGAGAGATTAGTAGATGATCATTATGAGTTTGTTACTCATCCCATTGTATAAATAGGAGTACAATCTCCTCCATTTGTAATCTTGAAGTTTTTGTAATCTTAGAATTTTGGAGTATGTAATCTTAGAAGCTTAGAGTTGTAATCTTAGAGTTGGTTTGTAATGGAGATTTTGAAATAAAGGATCATACTTCAATTTTGCTTCTACATTTGAGTCTCCATTGAAGTGGTGTGCTTGTGGAGTTATGGAGGGCCCCCATGGCCTCACTTGCATGCTTATTTGTTTATTTTAGGTATAATTTATTTTATGTTTTGTTTGATTTCAGTTTTCAAGTTTTTGTTAAATGTTCTAATATTCGAAGAGTCTTATTAGATTAGATTAGATTGGATTAGTTCCACTTTGGTCCTGCATATATAGTGCATGTGCCTCGTAAGCCTACGAACCTCGAATTGACAAATTAAATAGTTGGGCAAGTACTACAAAAAAATTAAACAATAATATTTTCACCCAACATTTTGGTGTCATTGTCGCGATAATTCTAAAGTTGCTACAAATGGCAACTGTCGATTCAAGTCAGGTTGAGCATACCTGGGATATGATGGAATTGCCTGGGCCATAGGTCTTTTCATACTGATATAGGGCATTTGCATTTGGTAACCTTGGTATGGTTGTTGAACAAAACCAGTAAAAGGTGGTTGTTGATAACCAGGATGAATATGTGGTTGTCCATAACCTACAAAGCCTTGTTGACCAGGACCTTGGTAAGCTTGAGATTGACCAAAACCAGGTTGACCTTGCCTGTGAAACAAGTCCAAATTAGGGTTGGAATTGTTGGAATTTGGGTTGTTGAAATTGAGGTTGCCACGGTTGTTGAATCAACTGTTGTTGCTGTTGGTACAATTGTTGTTGATTTAACGATTGTTGTTGTCTAGCAATGAAAGGTTGGCCAGGTTGTGAATAAACTATACCAGTGTAATCCTGGGTCAATCCAGATAAGGGTATATTAGCCTGAGGTTGTTGCTGAACTCCAGAAACAAGTGGTTGTTGTACAACAACTTGAGGAACTTGAACTTCTTGACTTGAAACTTGTGGTTGCAAGGTAGAAGGATCAGTTTGTACCGGTTGAGATACAACTGTTTGAACTTGTGATTGTGGTACAATAGTAACAACAGGTGTATTAGGAATAGTTGACACAGTTTGCATTGGTTGTGTTGGATACACAAGCCTCGGTTGAACTGGCATTGTTGGTTTCCATTGACAAACTCTAATTCCAGATTGACCTGAATACTACAGGATATTACCATATGGTCATCCTCCGGAATAGGGAGGATACGGTGAATAAGCATATTGCTCTCCATATGGTGGCAATCCATTATTTAATGGATACATAGGTCTTTGTTGACCAGATTGCCTAGCTTGATACTAATATGCAGGATCAAACTGTTGAGTTCCCATTAGAGAAGAACCAGGTAAAATTCCAGTTGAGGACATGGGTGATGACCATGGTGTAGAAGCAACCCCTGAGTGGGTTCCAGACAATGATTGGTAACCAATCAGGATGGACGATTCACCATACAGGTGTGACTCAAGTGTGGTAGAAAACATCGAAGAGGTTACAACAAAAGATTATGTTGCAGCTGCATCAGATGATACAGTCTGAGATGTTGACGGTTGTTTAGCCATAGTTAATTGACCCAAAAGTTGTCCTAAATAATCAACGGGTACTTGAAAAGAAGAAGGATCAAATGAAGCAAAAAAATCAGGAGTATTAGGGTAAATATAAAGCCCAGTTCCAAAGTGAAACGGGGTTCCAGGTGTGGAATCTTCTTCCAATTCCTCCTCTATAGCAATTAAACCTGGTGGAAGAACTTCACCGTCAGGTCCGTAAAATATTTCTGGTGTTGATAAAGTTGAAGTTTCAATAGTTACTGATGTCTGAGGGGTAACCGGTTGATCGTCTTCTGGTAAAGTAACAACTTCTGAATGTTCAAATTCGAAGTCTAGATGTTCAGGTAAATGAACAACAGTTTCAGAAAGAGGTTCCTAAACAACTTCAGGTTCAGATGTAACTTCTGTTTGAACTAGGATAGATTCTGGATTAACTTCTGGTTGAACTGATTCAAGTTCAGAAGTACTTTCTTGTTGAGCAACTTCAAGTTGAGGATCAACTTGTTGTTGAACAACCTCGGTTACTATTTCACTAGGATCAGTGCTAATGTCCTTAGGTAATTGTGAAACTTCTTCTTCAAAAACTGATGGGCCAAAAATAGTTGGAGTAATTGGAGTCTCTGTACTTACCAAAATAGATTATTCAGGTAACTCAGATGAAGAACTAGGAGTTCTTGATATACTAGACTTAGTTAAGCGAGACAGCTTTGCCCGAATTGGTGTCGCTTCAGGAGGCAAAGGCAGTTTGCTCGTTGTTCTCCGTGAACGACGAGGTATGGGTTGATGTTCCTCCACAATTGTTGATTAATTTTATTATCAAAAAAGAAATAAATAAAAATGGGTATACTAAGAAAAAGGTTTACCAAGCAACTGTGAACTGCAGAATACCTCCTGGTGAACCAAGAAGTATGGGCAGGCAATCTCCCTGAATTTTGTGTTCGGTGTATCACAGTTTACAAGGCGGTCGACTCGGTTACTTAAGGATGGATAGCAACCTAGAGTTTTCCTCCCATATATACTCAAAGGTACGTGGAGTCCCAGTCTGTATAAGCGTTGTCTAATGCAAAACTGCACAATGAGAGCATTCCCATATACTTTACGTACTGTAACACCACCATATATACCCGAAGGTATGTGGACGAGCTATGATATACTCACGTACGTGGAATGAGGTATCACACTTGAGATGTATTGCAAACAAGTTAGCAAAAACTGCTTTTTTTATGACGTCGGAACATGTCTCTAGCCTAGAACCACTAAATGTTCTTGTTAATGACAATGCTCCATTAGGTAAATTGATGTTTATTTTAAGTTGATCTTGCTTAGGAATTTGTCTTTCAAGTTCACCACATGATGTATTCTGAAATTCCTAGGAATGCAACTATCATGATAAGCATCCTTTCCATTCAATTTAACGATGAAAATCCTAGCCACTTAGGGATAGAGCAATCAGATTTCTTTTGATCAAAGAGCAAAGATCACAATCTAAATGAAATTTCCCTACACTATTCCTATCAACACACACAAACTTTTTCAATGCAACATGCATGTATTTCTTTTTGATTCCCTTAATGTGAATATGAACAAAATGGAAAAATGCACATACAATCAATCAATCTTTCCTATGAACGAAGACTTTTACGACAGTTCAGATTCGAAGGAAAAGAAGACTTTACGACACTTTCTTTTGAATGAATATTAATCAATTATATCCTAACTTTGACTATTGATCGATAATGACAAAGAAAACATGAAGAAACATTAATCAATCCAATCAAAGTTGGGCTAGACCAGGAGATAAACACTCATTTTCAGAGACATGACATTCATTGATCATCAGCGAACAAACAAACAGAGAAAATTTGGTAAAATCTCTTTCCAAAGGTGGGAAACTGATCCTAGGAGGATCATCACAGCCAAGAGTGGGAGACAGTGCACTTCAGAGCACTGTCCCTAATCCAGGGATGCTCTGTAGTACACTGTGTCCCTCACAAGCCTGCGCTAGTGACAGTAAGCCATCTCAAGAGGCGATTTGACACAGTTTTGACCAATTTTTCAATGTAAGTAACTGAATTACAATCTATGAACACAAATAGAGTCTACAAGGATGTCCTAGGAGGTGGATAAGCTACTAGGAGAGAGGATTCCTCCCCAGCAAAGTCGCCAATTTGTTTTGGAGAATTTAGCATCTGCGGATAAATACTAATTCACTAGACAAGTAGTTGTGCCTAGAAAAACAGTTTAAAGTGTTTTAGACTTTCCCTATAAGAAATAGATAAGAAGAGAGGATAGAAGGTCTACCTGTAGTCCGCTTTCCTCTCGTCTCCCTTGTATCGATTATGTCGCTCCTTCCCGTACTTAATTCTCTTGAAAAGTACCTTGTCAACACAACGGAAGGCGAAAACCAATCAAAGCATACGATACATTGAATATAAATGAAACGAATCAGAAGAAAATCATACATATAAGCATTATGAAAGAACACAAATATGGAAAAAGGTTAAAACACTTTATTAGATAGAAGAAGGAATTACAACCATCAGTGTTTGATTCAAAGTCATTCCTCCAGCTTGGATCCCATCCACATCACATCAAAAGCAAGACAAGCTTGTGGCATCACATCATTTGCTCCAAAGTCAAGTCTCATAGTAGCATTATCTCCTTACAATTCACCATAATCCAGCCCCTGATCACTTAGATGAGTGGTCAATTTATAGGAAGATGAATGAGGTTTTTTCATTAATGGTGACATTGAATGGCCTTCCATACTTAGAATTAGTTCCATGGAGGAAGGGATGAGAGGATAGGATGATCCTTAACTCATTCCTCATCCATTTTTGAGCTCATAGGAGTTGATAAGACAAGGAAACTTCTAGATGACTCCACAAGATAAGAATATTCCCAAACCCTGTGTGAATTTCATTCATTCTCACCTAGCGCAGGTGAAAGGAAGCCTAAGTGCTCTGTAGAGCACCCTGGCAGTGGACTTAGCTGCTATGCAATGCACCTTCATAAGGGCTTACCTGCACTAGTCCCTCTAGAGGCAATTTCTAGATGTCTTCAAGTCATGAAACTGTCTAGCAAGGAGGCATTCAAAGGGTTGACTTGTTTCGGGCATGAAACAACTAATTTTAAAGTTTGATGAGTCCTAAATCACTGATCTAAATGTTGGGATTTGATGTGCCCAAATGGATCTGTAACAAGATGTTTTCAAAGTTCATTGTTGTTAATTTCCAAATTTACAATTTACAACTCTTCCACATCACCCTTGCTTTCTTGGTCATCTTAGTCATCCAAGTCTTCATCAGGTAAAGATCCATATTCTTCTTTGATTGCAGGACACAAGGATTTGAATGCACCAGTGTAATATGCAAGCTCAAAGAAATGATAGTTTGTAGGATTGTTTTCATACTCATGTTGTATACTATCGAGGTTTTCCCTCTCCCTATTATAAATATCGAGTATCAAGTCTTCATCTTCATGCTCTACTACATGCTCATATAATTCATTCCATTCACCCATTTTTTCCTACAGATTTTGAAAGTCTTTAGGATCAAAGTCATTATAAGGAAAGTCAAGGGCAATTTCCTTTCCATAAAAGGCCATTTTTCATGATTTTTCATATAAATAAAATGTGGAGTCATCGGGGTGAATTTAATGCCTTGATATATGCTTGCTTCACCCTGTAAGTATTAACTTTGAAGTTTAATGAAGAACTAACACTTTGTTCTTCTAGCGGAGTCTCCATAAGGATATATCAATGATGTCGTAAGGGAACAAGACACGTGTCTCATGTCCCTAGAAATGACACCAAAATTGTTGCCACACAATCTAGCAAGTGTCCTAAGAAGGGTACCTTAAGGGACAACTACTAGACCAAATGATAATAATGGGACACAGATCCATTGTCACCTCAGTCAATGTCCCCTACTCTTTACGGACATTCACTGATGGGAGGAGTCCCAATATGGGGGAAATCACTATGTTAATAGTATCAAAAATTAAGTGTTATGTGATTTCCAAGGCCCATTCAAAGGATAGGCTCAATGTAAGGATCTCTTGCTTCAATGAAACCTAATGGCCCTCTAAGAAACACCTAAAGGCAAGATTCAAGATATAGGGGCTTATGATGTTACAATAAGGCTAGGTATATTGATTTGAACTTAAACAAGAATGCAACAAATTACATATATAACCATAGATACAGAGATGCAACAAAAATAACACTTCATTTCATTAATATCATATACTGAAATATGCTTACAAACATAATAGAAACAAGACTAGCTCAGGCAATAGTAGCTTATCTGTGAGAAGAGATGTGGCGGCTACATGCCTCTGAATTGTGTTCCAATGAGACTCAAGTGCCTATTTATTATTGAAAAACATGATAAAACCCTAACCCCAGGAGATGTAACACCAAGAATTTGTGGGCCCCGTTGGGGTTAGTTGGGCAGCCAAATTCACGGGGTCATAACTTGGTCATATTATCTCTGTTTGGTGCGTATGATACCTTGTTGGAAATGTATCTCTGAGTACTAGAGGAATTTTTGTAGGCCCCTGTCTATCACAAGGGGCCTGTAGCGGACCTCAAAAAAACGTCATTTAGTGGGTCAAAACTGTTATGGAAGTTCAGGACCCGAAAAACTACTAAAAATAGTAAATGCTGAAATAAACAAGGAAACAAATGAAATCGACTGGAGGTCTAAGTGGAATAGGTGGATGGCCACAATATCCACTTGGATCACTCCTCCCCCCTTAGGAAGCAATGGTCCCCATTGCGTGTAGCGCCTCCATGAGGTGAGGAAATTTATGTTGAACTTGGTCCCTAGTGAGCCACTTGCCTTGGTGCAGGAGTTGGCCAGCTTTAACAACCTGATATAGTTGGATCTTTTGTTGGTGAGTGTTCTTGGCATGTGTGTTCATAATCCGATCAGTTGTGGCATGTTTCATGCAGTCTGGGTTTAACTCTGTTGGTGTGAGATGTTCTGGAATGTCTAATGTGTCTAGTAATGGTGGGAAGTGTGGTCAAAGGCAGTCCACATTGAACATTGGGTATAGGCCAAGGAATTGGGGAATGCTAAGCTCAAAAGAATTGTCTCCCACAACCTTGGTAATTGTGTAAGGACCATATCAGAGTGGTATGAGCTTCCGATGGGCTCCGGTAACGTGTTCTTTCTGCAAATGCAACCAAACTTTGTCACCAGCCTGAAACTTTTGTGGCAACTGATGTTGATCATGTCACTTCTTGTACTTGGCATTTGACTTCTCTAGGATGTTGTGAACCTATTGGTGGATGTGTTCAATAAATCTAGTCGCTTTATCAGCCTCAGACAATACATGTGTGGATTATGTAGTTGTAGTCGTGTGAGGCATGGAAACATCGATCGGACACAATAGTTGAAATCCTAGGTCCACTTGAAAAGGGACTACGAGCAGTCAAGCTATGGAGAGATCTATTATAACTATGTAGCACATATCAAAGACTCTCATCGTAGGTTCAATGATGCTTGGAGTTGTACATGTGGAGTATGTGCACTATCATCCTATTGACAACCTTCGTCTGGCCATCAATCTAGGGATGGAAGGCAATTGACTTGGTGAACTTGGTGTCCAATAGTGTCCAGAGGCATCACCAGAATGTGCTCAGGAACCTGCTATCCCAATCTGATATAATGGTCTACGATATCCCAAAATGTACCCATACTCATTCAAAGAATAGTTTGGTAGTGTCCTCTACTGTGATACTCTTCTTGCAGGCTACCAATATAGCCATCTTAGAAAATCTGTCCATGGCCACAAATACACAGTCATTACCATGCTTGGTAGAAGGGAGGCCAGAGATATAGTCCATGGAGATGGATTACTAGGACTGGATGGGAGTAGGTACAGGAGTGTACAAACCTTGCTTCTTAATGGTTCGCTTGGCAATGGCATAGGAAGTGAATGATCTGATATATTTCCCAACATCCAGTCAGAGTTTGGGTCAATAAAAGTACTTTTGTAGTACAACCACAGGTTTCTCCACACCAAAGTTTCCTACGAACCGACTATAGTGCGCCTCCCAAATCATCTTGGCACACTCTCTTGAAGGAACATAAAGGTGCCCCAGGTAGCATAATAATGCATCCTAGAGGTGGAAATCGGGAACTTTCTTTCCATCTACTAGCATCTGGTATGTGGAGGTGAAATCTGGATCATTTTTGTATAGTTGCAGCCATCTAGAGGTCTTGTGACCACAAGAGTTGAGAACAATAGTCAGTGTTGCAACTAGGGGTCGGCTGAGGCAATCCGCAACATGATTGGTGTTGTCATTTTTGTATTTAATGTTAAATTTGAATTTTTGCAGATATGTAGACCACTTCTGATGGCGATCATTCTGCAACTTCCCCTATGTTTTTATAAACTAAAGAGGTCAGTGATCGATGTGGATGATCGTCTCCTTCCCTAGAATGTAGTGCTTCCACTCTCTGAAAGCATGCATGATGGAATACATCTCTTTATCATAGGTGGAGTACTTCCGAATTGTATCATAAAGTGTCTCACCATGATAGGCCATTGGATGCCCGTGTTGGGTGAGGACTGCACCAACAGCATAATTTGAGGCATCTGTCTCAATTTCAAATGACTGTTGTAGGTCTAGAAGTGTGAGTACCGGTATAGAGTAGAGGTGGTGCTTCAACTCAGCCAATGCCTTCTGTTGGGACTTGGACCAAGAAAACTTTTCTTTTTCCCACCCTTATTAATCTGACTCAAAGGCCAAGTAATATGGGCGAATCCCAACACAAATCTCTGATAAAAATTTGCAAGGCCCAAAAAGTTGCGAAGCTTCGTTAGAGTTGTCGAGGCTAGCCAATCTTGAATGACTTGGATCTTAGTCCGGTCCACATGCACACCACACTCATCTATGATGTAACCCAAGTATTAGACCTGGCTCATTCCAAAGGTGCATTTCTCCAAGTTGGCACATAGTTTGTGCTGCCGAAGGGTTTGAAGGACCTACCGAATGTGTTGCAAGTGTGCTTCCCAACTCTTGCTGAAGATGAGGATGTTGTCCAAATAAACCACCATGAACAAGTTGGTGAAGGGTCGTAATATGTCATCCATTAGCCTCATAAAAGTAGTAGGTACATTTGTCAACCCGAAGGGCATAACCAACCATTCGAAAAGGTCTTCCTTGGATTTAAAGGCAAATCTTCCATAAATCTATGGGCTCTATTAGAACCGGGTGATAACCAGACTTTAGATCGATATTGCAGAAATACTTGGCCCCTTTTAGTTGGTCTAGCAAGTCATCAATCCATGGGATTGGAAACCTATTCCTGATAATGATTTTGTTTAATGCCCGATAATTAATGCAGAGCCTCTAGGTCTCCTCCTTCTTCTGTACAAGTACAATTGGGCTCCCACAAGACGAGGGACTTGGTCGGATGTTCCATTTTTACCACTGCGCCTAGATTTTCCACTTGATCTCTTCATTTTCCATAATGGAGCAGCGATATATCGGCTTATTGGGTAGAGGTGCTCCAGGAGTCAAATCGATCGAATGTTTAACCTGACAATGTAAGGGTACCCCTGTGGGTGAGGAAAATATTTCCCTGTATTCTTCCACAACCGTATCCACCTGCTTCTGTTGATTCGAGGAACTCTTCCTGAGGGCCATGGATGTGGCTATGAAGTGAATAAAAAAGAAAACAAATTTCCTAGTTTGGGAGATGACCTTACTGCATTGCTTAGCAGAGATCAAGGAGATGGTGGTAGGTGGGTCTACTTCTATTATCCTATATATCTTACTACCCAAAGAAATAATAACATATTGATGTCTAGACTCATATACAACATGTTACTTCCATAAGTATGGTTTTCCTAATAATACATCACAAACTTCAAAAGGATCAACATCAAACAATACCTCATCTGTGAAGGGCTTGATGCTATAGGGAAGGTGACATTGTTGGCTGACATGGAGATCTTATCTTTGGTGAAGCCACCCGATGGTGTACAATTGTGGATGTGTTGTAGTTCGTAGGCCCAGCCGCTTCATGACCTCTCTGGAAATGAGGTTCTTTTTGCTCCCGTTATCAACAATGAACTATAGCGCGAACCCTTCACCCACATATGTGAGTGGAATAGGTGTTCCCCCTCTTCTAGATATTCAGGCTCGATCTTCTGGATCTTGGTGGTGGCCACAATGGCACTAGGCTCTGTGTCAATGATCTTCTTCCCTTTTTCATTCCCCTTGTCAGGTTCTGACTTAGAGTCAGAACATGCATCTTACCCGGAAGCATTCATCTCGGCCCCCAATGACTACTTGGCCCAACACTCGTGTTGTGAGTAGAGCTCTTATGGAATTCACACCACCTTCATGTGTCGTTCTTTTTCTTCGTGATATTTTTCTTTTCTTGCAACTTCAGCGGGTTATCCTCAGTCGCCCCTCCTTGTCTTTGCCCTTTGTTCTACAGTTTGGGGGCACCTTTTCCCTTGCTTCGGATTTGTAGATCCAAAGTCTCTCTTTTTCTATTTAAACACCTGCTCAATCTTCACAGCGTACGGTATTTCATGCCAAGCAAGGAGATGTCTAGGAACTCCATCTCATTATGGATGTACTTGTGTAGGAAACCATGGTACTTGAGTACCAAATGTTTCTCAGAATCGTTGATACCCAACTTTGTGCGAAGGGTATGGAAAACATTGGAAAAATATGACATGTCCTGGTCTCTTCCCTGCCACAGTGTGGTCCACTTTATGTATTTATCCTCATAGCTCCCAATAGGGTAGTACTACTCCTTGATGGCATCCCGGAATGAATTCCAAGTGGGTGCGCTAAAAAAATTGAGTGTGTGCTTTCATCTTTCTTCTCATAGTAGGTTTCCCACCAGTCCTTGATGTGGGGGGTGCTTTGAGAAGTGAAAAAGTAATCTTTTTCTGGCTGGAAAAACTATGAACAGAAAAAATATTCTTCTATCAGTTTTAACCATTTATATAGGCGTCTTCATCTATTTGACGTTCAAATATGGGGATGTCAAAGTTAACTTGTACCTTAAAGGGTGTGGTGCTTCCAGAGTAGCTGTCAGAACTAGATGTGTTGCATTTGGGTAGCTGCTAAAGGATCTGGGAAAGGTTGTCCAGGATCACATTACTTTTTCGCTCAAGGGTTTCTTTAAGCAAGATTTTGAAAGGATCTTTTTCCCCCTCATGGGAGGCCATCAGGATTTGTGAGGCTGGTCTTGCAAAGGTTCGACCAGTTTGAGCCCTAAATCCTTATATCTTGACCTCCTTGGGAACATGCAAAGAAAAACAGAGAAAGAGAATATCGCTTTGATACCACTAATCCGAACTTAAACAAGAAGCAACAAATTACAGATATAACCATAAATACAGAGATGTAGCAAAAATAATACTTCATTTCATTAATATCAAATATTGAAATATGCTTACAAATAGAATGGAAACAAGACTAGCTCAGATGATGGTAGCTTATCTTTGAGAAAAGATGTGGTGGCTACATGCCTATGAACTATGTTCCAATGAGACTCAAGGGCCTATTTATTATTGAAAAACATGAAAAAACCTAAACAACCAAAACCCTAACCCCAGGAGATGTGACGTCAAGCATTTGTGGTCCCTGTTGGGGTTAGTTGGGTAACCAACTTCCTAGGGTCATAACTTGGTCATATTTTCTCTGTTTGGCACGTACGATACCTTGTTGGAAAGGTCTCTCCAAGTATTACAAGATTTGCCATAAGCCCCTACCACTTCTTCTAAGCCTTTGGCAGACCTTAGAAAAACATCGTTTAGGGGGTCAAAACAGCTCCGGAAGTTCAAGACCCAAAAATCTGTTGAAATAAACAAGGAAAAAAATGAAACCAATTGGAGGTCTAAGTGGAACAGGTGGGTGGTCACCAATATCCACCTCTATCATATACCAAGAATTAAGATACCTAAAGGATAAAGGGGAACTCTGAATAAGTGGTCTTAAATAAGTTATTGCCTCCAAGAAAAATGTTGTTAAAACTGAGTGTTATAGACATTTTTGTGCCTCGCGACATGGAGCATGAAATGTCAATAATTACAGGGATCCTCAGTCCCTAAACATGTTGTTCTTACCCCTAAAAGAACAAGGTCATCAAACAACAGCACTTCCAATCAGTTCTCCACCTGAAAACACTTCAAAACAGGCTAATTTTGGATCATGTCAGCTGCTCCACTAAGCATCTGCGCTGGAATGCAACTGCTCCTCCTTGTACCTGCGCTGGAAGTCAAATCTAATGAAGGCTACCTGCGCTGGGCGAGATTGGCCAAGTGGCACAGTCATTCTGCAAGGTGTCAACTGCCCAGGAAGCTTCCAAACTGACACTTGGTTCATGAGATTCGCCCTGTGATGAGTAAGAGGTACTTGATCACCATGTGTAAGCAAGGATCTCCAAGTGGACTCAAGAACTGAAGAGGGAGAGGACACTAGTCAGCTCTATGCCAGCCTCAAGCTGACTCATCCTCTCTTCTTCTCTCCTATATATAGACCTCTTCTATGAGGTCTAAGGAGGCTGGAATTTTGTGTAAAGCAAGGAGGTGCTGTTGGTTTACAGTTAGAGCTATTGGGTGATTGTTTTACTAGAGGTGAAGAGGAGAGTTCTTGCTGCTGGGGAGGTGCTGCTGGATTGGAGCCATCATTGGTTGTAACCTTCTCAGAACCCTGTTACTTCTATCAATAAGGTTTTGCATGTTCTCCTATATACTTGTATTGCATTGATGTATTGTATTTACATGTATATTTGATTCATCCTAATCCATGCTTCAGGTATGAGTACATGTATCTTGTAGTTTGCTCTCTTGTTTTGTGCAGGATCTGTGTGTAGCTGGACCGGCAAAGAGAGCAAAGAGCTGGGAACAAGAGACAAAGAGAGAGGACAAGGATCGACTAAGCGAAAGACACCAGGTTGGTTAATCTTTCTTCATTCTCTCTGTACTTTCATAAAGGAAATCATCAGAACTTTACTTTCAGTTGTTGCTAAAGACTGTCACCTTTAGAGTAGGGATAGGGTCATCCGCATCGGATACTTTTCCCCACAACAAACTGGCGACTCCGCTGGGGAACGAACTCAGAATCTCTGGTTTCGCAGACCAGTATCTTGTTGGTGTTTGTAGTATTTTGCTATTCATTTCTTGAAGAAAAGAGTACCAAATCGAAAAGCTTTTGACTATATCAAAAGCGAAGTAGAGGGACTGCTACTCTTGCTCATTTGTTGAGCAAATTCAAGATTTGAAGAGCCTATCTACAAAAGACTCTTTACTCTTTGTGATAGATCTTCATCCTCTTGATCATCCCTTAGCCTGTACTTGACCTATAGCTTTTTATTTCAGCAAAAACAGTGCATTTTTGAGCTTTTTATGACCCGGAATTCTTTGTAGACGAAACTCTCGTGAGTCAGTGCAGGCTGTCCACAGGCAGTCTGCATTACAGCGCAGGTACTCCCTTCGGGAACTGCGCTGAGAATCAAACTGGCAGACTAGAACCTGCGCTGGTCCAGTTAGCCATTGTCTTGCTCAGCTTTCCCTTTGTGTCTTGGCCCTGTTTTCACTGAGTTTTAGCTGATTGCTTGCTGGTCATTGTACTTGCTGTAGACCACTTCTCCTTGACATTATTCCGCCTCAGTTGTGTGATGAAACTGTGAATGTTCTTTCAGTATTTCTTGTTTCAATTACAGTTTCCCATTGTGAAAAGCGAACCAGTATAGCTGTGACCTCTTAGATCCTGAACTGTAAAAGTGTCTTTGTGATCTTATGAGCTAGTTTTATTACTGTTCGTGGCTGTTTGAGTTTGTTTGTTTTTCACTTTATGGTTTGAATTCATATATTTTGAGTGTTGAAACAAGTACTTGTAAAGCGTCTTTTCATTTAGACAAAGCTTGTTTGTTTACGCTTCAAATTGAATTCGAAAGTCATACAACAGTTTTCCTTTTGTCTACATCAACATTAAAGGAAAAGAAAAGAAATACATGCATCTTGCATTTGCATTTTTGATAAGTTTGTGTGTCTGATCTAGGAGAAAGTGCATTAGTTTGTGCTTTGTGCTCTGTGTGGAAAGATATTGTTTTTCTCTCCCCTCAGTAGTTAGGATTTTCAAAGCTAAAAAGATTGTGAAAGCTTGCTTATCATTTTAGCTGCATTTAGGAATTTGTACCAATACATCTCGTGGTGATCCTCAAAGGCAAACTGATAAACAAGATCAACTTAAAATATATTGAATGAATCTAAAAACGCATTGTAACATAACGCTCACAATAGAGGTCTAGGTAGAGACGTGTTCCGGTGTTGTTAAACGTAGTGACTGTCGATCTCTACGAAGGTGGGTGATTCCTCCTGAGGGACGATAGCACTAATACGGACTTGAGCTCCCGCGTACCGTCGCGTATATTGGGAGACCCCTATAGGCTTTTATCCTTTATCCTTAGGAAGCCGTGTCGACCGCCCTACTGATCGCGATGCAGTGAACACAGCATTCACGAAGATCGACCACCCGTACCGTAAAACGTATTCTGTGGTTTCGCGAAAGGTTTGGCACACCCTCTGCCTAGATCTCCAGAGCAGTTTCTTTTGGCCCTTTTCAAACTCTATAACTGAAAAGGTCCAACCGAGCATTTGTCACTTCGGGCTCGTTAATACATCGAAGGCGACTAGAGTCATCTTTAGCTTTTTCTCGACTCTTAAAACATGAAAAAGCAAAGTTGTGTCTAAAAGCGTCTAATAAAATTCATTCAATACGGAAACATAATTCCCCTTTTTGTATTTTAGTTGATCAAGTAATCCGCAACCGTGGAGGAAAGTCAATTAAAACCCCGTCGTTCAGGGAGGCTTGCGAGTCAACCGCCTTTGTCTCCGGAACCGAGAGTAGTATGGACGAAGCGAACTCGCTTGACCAGGTCAAAATCTCCTTTTAAAGTTAGAACAGAAGTTCCAACAACATCTGAGATTCTGGTCACTCCCAATATTTCTGGAATCCCTGCCTCTATTGAAGAAGTTCAACAGCAACAGAAGGACAGTGGTACTGATCCTAGTCTGAAAACAAGTACTTGCATAACTGAACCAGTTCCATCTGAAACCGGTCCACAGAGTCTTGTTTTTCAAACGACTGTCGCTGTCGAAGCAACCCCTTCTTCGGCACCAGAAATCTTTTACGGACCTGACGGTCTTCCTCTTCCTCCTGGTCTGATTGCAATAGAGGAAATCGTAGAGGACCAGCAAGCAAATACTCCAATTCATTTTGGAGTAGGTACCCCTCTTTTTCCTTCTACATCAGAAGTTTGTCTATCGCCACCAGAAGTTCCTGAAGAATCGTTAGGAAGTTTATTGGATAGACTTAAAATGTCTGAACAACCGTCGACATCTAGAACTGTGCCAAACGACACAGCGACAGCAGAAGTTCCTGCTGCCAATCCAACGATGTTTGCCGGCATACCAGCCGTCCCGACTAGCTCTCATCAGCTAGAAGGAGTCCACCCAGGGACTATTATGACAACTTGGTCTGTTCCAGTTTGTTCTTCCGGTATAATACCCGGTAATTCTTATGTTGAAACTAGACAAATTGATCCCTTTGGGAATCATTTTGGGCCATCCAGTCCTCAAAGGCCATCTATACCCTTGAGCTCCGGATTGTTACCGTATGGGGGGCAATATGCCTTTTCACTTCCCCTTTCGGGGGGATACCCATACGGCAGTTTTCAACCACATTCAGGTTTGACTGAAGTAACGACGAGTGGTTGGGTACCTATGTTACCCCAACAACCAAGAGTTGTATATTCCATGCAACAATGTGTACCTATGTCTAGTATCCCGACGACGCCAGCAATTGTAACTGTGTCGCAAGTTCAATCGATGCCTGTTGTATGTCAACCCCAAGTTGTAATGCAACAGCCTATTGACCCTGCAACACAACCACAATCGCCAACTGCCGGGACGACACAGATACAAACGGGAACCATAACCCCGCATCTTGGTCCGTCGGTTAGTGTCGCACAACAAAACATGGCTTCACAACCATGGATGGTGCAATACCAACAACCTCAGTTTCAACAGGTGTACCAGGGGTCTGAGCAACAGATCTTTGCAAATAGTGGGCAACCCTATATTCAGAACGGGTTAAATCAACCACTTTACAGTGGCCAAGCCCACCAGCCGTATCAGTCATATCAACATCAGTTGCATTATGCTGGTATGCAAAGGCCTACTACTCAGACGATTCCATCATATCCTGGGTACGCCTCGCCAAACCTGAATCAGCAGTTGCCATTCGTGGCGACCTTAGAATTACCAGATTTACATCGATTGACGAACGATCCAATCGCCTATGCCCATTGGTGGCCAGCGATTCCTCACAAACTTCCTTCGGACATTCCTAAATTCAATGGAAATCCGGGCGAAGACCCGTCGAATCATGTGATGACATTCCATCTGTGGTGTTCGTCGAATACCTTGAATGATGATTCGATAAGGCTTCGTCTTTTCCAGAGGACATTGACTGGTCCGGCGGCCAAATGGTATATTGAATTACCTAGAGCCTCTTTCGACAATTTTAGTTCCCTAGCCACGACTTTCTTAACACATTTTCAGTTACCTATAAGGTACGAAACTGGGACAGAGATCTTGACCAATTTCAAGCAGACAACAGCCACACATATATCTGATCATATACATGAGTGGCGCCGTCGTCGCAGAATGGTAAAAACCTATGTTCCAGATCAGCTATTAGCTGAGTGGTTTATAAAGTCGCTTCTGCCGGCAATAACAGAAGATGTGGCCAAGGGAGGTGTCGTAACAGAAGAGCAAGTGATTGCTCGTGCTCAATATTTGGACTTAGTGTATACTCAGTCGGGCACGCTCTATGATAAGATACCTGATGCCCCCAGACCGGAATTTTCAATCCCTCCTCCTCCCGGATCGAATAGTGACTCTCATGCCGGTGATGGCGTGATTGGAACTGCAAACGCTAAGTCGACAAGGGATTCAAATAAGAAAGCCCGTAAGACTTCGAATCAAAAAGCAAATCAAGAGATTCTTGCTTCGGAGGTAAATGCTGTATCTACGGATAAAGACAAAAACTCCAATCAACCAGGAAGCAAGAAGAAACAAAACAAAGGGAAGAAGAAGAAACAAGGTGGGTCATCCCCTCAAAAAACTTCTTCAAACCCTCCTGGGCAAGGGAAACAATTTCCTCCATGTCAAATATGCGATGAAAATCATTCAACAAAGAACTGTCCGTTCAAAGCTGAGTTAAAGAGGTTCTTTAAAAGTTCCCAAACTTCAGCTGTGTTGACTGATCCATTTCCCACCCCAGGTCAAAATAGGGTTGATAGTGGAAATGCTTCTCCGTCTCAAGTGCTTATGTTGTCGGTTTCTAAGCAAAATGATGCTTTGATCTCGACTAGGAATAAAGATTATGGGAATCCGCCGGTGTCGAACGACAAAGGGAAAGATCAACCCAGTAGTTCGACAACAACTTCGGCAGAAGTTGTACCCCCCCTCACGCATGAATTAACAATAAAGCCGCCTAAGGGAGTAGTCCACAAGTCGACATTCAACCCTCGCGCCAGAGCGGCGCAACACTATAATATAGTGGAGGATTTGGCCCAATCGCCATCTGCTATGTCGACTCTTGAGGTACTACAAAATTGCCCATCCCAAAGACAGGCATTGTTATCAGCAATTGGTGGAGTGGATCCTAAAGATTCCAATCTTGTATCCTTTGATCACAAAGGATATGATCCTCAGTTACCAGCGCAATTAGCTTTCCTTATTCAAGTGAAAGCACTCAACAAAACTGTTCATAGAACGATTATTGATGAGGGCGCATCAACATGTATCATGTCGATGAGTTGCTGGAAAACTCTTGGATCTCCAACCTTGTCGCGATCTTCGACGACATTGAAAGCATTTGACGGTAGGTCGTACACTCCGTACGGTATCCTAAATAACTTTAAGATTGAACTAGGAGGAAAAACAGTAGAGATTGATGTTGAAGTCATTGATGGCAATCTCGACTATAACATCCTACTGGGAAGACCATGGATATATGCCATGGCAGCTGTAGTGTCGACATATTTTAGGAAGATCGCATTCCCGTTTGAAGGAGGGATTACGATCGTCGACCAACAGAATTTCCTCCCTAATGGTTCACAAGTTACTGGAAGCATTCCCCTGATCCATGGGAGCGACCATTCAATAAAAGATATAGGAGTAGGCTTGCTAAAAGATCCCACAATGATGGGAACTTTCACGTTGCCACCTCCTTTCCATGAAGGGAATATCCCGTTTGTAGCAACATGCAACATGGTATCTTCATCGAAGGTCGCAGAAGACAAAGTCGTCATGGATCATCAAGTGGTATTGCCCCCTAGCCCTATTGATCTATTGTAGCAATCAATGTTTCAGGCATGGGAGGCGAACCCAAATGAACGCTCGTCAAGCGTTTGGGTAGATAGGTCCGAAGAATATGGTACCCCATTAGATCCATGGTCAAAAGTTCATGGGACTGACGAAGGAATCTTACAATCAATGATGATTGAGGGGGCACCATGGAATGATCACCACCATCGTTCCCTTCTTCCAGAGTGTGAAGAAGAAACTCATCACGACCTATACCACCCTTCAGTGTTTGAATTCCTAACAAATACTGTAAATACGGTGGATTCAGAGAGAAACCTATCCAATGTTGAAGAGACCGTAGCCATAAACATCTCGACAAAATCTGATGTTGTTGAGAATATTCATGTCGGCAAAAGTTGTTCCCCTTCAGAACTGGAAATATATAGTGCTCTCTTTCGCGAATTTAGAGATGTCTTTGCATGGTCATATGATGAAATGCCAGGCATTGACTCGATCATAGTTGAACATGAGATTAAAATGTATCCTGATGTCAAACCAGTAAGACAACGGCTTCGGCAGGTACATCCGAAGAAAGCCGCTGCCATTAAGGCGGAAGTTGAAAAACTTCTCCATGCTGGATTCATCTACCCGGTTCCTCTAACCGATTGGGTATCGAATATTGTCCCTGTTATGAAAAAACAAGGGACGATAAGAGTGTGCGTCGACTATAGGGATGTAAACAAAGCTTGTCCAAAGGACAACTACCCTACACCCTTCATCGACCAGATAATTGATGAATGCGCCGGATGTGAAATCTTTTCCTTTATGGATGGATTTTCCGGGTATAATCAAATAAATATCCGCCCACAGGACCAGTCTAAGACTGCATTCATCTGTCCGTGGGGCACATTCGCTTATCGAAAATTACCCTTTGGTTTAAAGAACGCAGGGGCGACGTTTCAGAGGGCAATGAATTATGCCTTCCATGACATCAAGAACATTGTTCAACCTTACCTCGACGATCTTCCGGCTCATTCGCGGAAGCGGACTGATCATCCGCGGCATTTGAGAGCGATATTTCTACGTTGCCGACATTACAAGATAAGACTCAATCCACACAAATGTGTGTTTTGCGTCGGTTCTGGTCGTTTACTAGGCTTTGTTGTCTCTAAGGATGGGATTCGTCTCGATCCCTGTAAGGTTCAGGCAATCATTAATTTGCCTCCACCTTCAAATTTGCTTCAGATTCAGAAACTCCAAGGGAAAGCAAACTTTCTGAGGAGGTTCATTCCAAATTACGCAGAACTTGCCAAAGGTTATACCCGTCTTTTGAAAAAGGATGTACCTTTTGTCTGGGACCAGGTTGCGCAAGCTTCCTTTGACGCTCTGAAAGATTGTCTAGTAAGAGCGTCATTAATGTACGCCCCGGACTATCAAAGAGATTTTAACCTGTATCTAGCTGCAGCAGATACGACCATTGCGATGGTCTTAGTGCAAGAAGTCGATGGAATTGAACATCCTATTTATTATTTAAGTAAAAACTTAAATGATACAGAAAGTAAATATTCCTATGTTGAAAAACTAGCGCTTTCTGCTGTTCAAGCGATTCAAAGGTTTCGACATTATGTCCTCTTTAGGAAAACTACCGTTCTGTCAGATTGCAATCCCATGACATATATACTGTCGCGACAGTTGCTTGGGGGCAAATATTCAAAATGGATAGCAATCCTTCAAGAGTTTGATTTAGATTTTGTAAAATCCAAATCGAAGAAAGCTCTAGTTTTCGCGGAATTATTATGCGATCTCCCATCGTCATCCAACGATGAAACATCAGAAGAGTCAATCGTGGATGAAAATTTGTTTCTGATATCGGTAAGCGATGAGTGGTATGGAGACATCATTGTTTATCTCCAAACCCAAAAATTTAGGCCTAATACCTCACACTCGGAACGGAAACGTATACGATACCAATCTAAAGACTACATGATCGTCGGTGATACACTTTACCGTCGTGGCGTCGATACGGTTCTGAGGAGGTGCCTTACCCATGAGGAGGCCGAAAAAGCCCTGAATGATTGTCATTCAGGCGCGTGCGGGGGGCATCAATCTGGATATGCAACAGCACAAAGAATCTTACGAGCAGGATATTTCTGGCCAACTATGTTTAAAGATTGCATAATAGCTGTCAGAAGTTGCCATGCATGTCAGATCTTTGATAGCAAAACCAGAAGACCACCCGCACCCTTACAGCCGATAGTTGCTGTTGGGCCCTTCGCCAAGTGGGGCATCGATTTCATGCAATGTAACCCCACCTCGACCGAGGGGCATGGGTATATTATAGTCGCTGTTGACTATTTTACCAAATGGGCCGAGGCGATGCCTACATTGGATAACACTGGTGAAACAGCTGCCCTTTTCTTTTTCAATCATGTAGTCGCCAGGTTCGGCGTTCCGCAAGCTATAGTGACAGATCATGGATCGCATTTTCGCAATCACATGATGGTTGAATTAGCTGCCAAACTAGGGCTATCTCACGACAGCTCTACCCCATATTATCCACAAGCCAACGGACAAGTTGAGGCAATCAACAAGGTCCTGAAGCGTATGTTGCAAAGGATGATCGGGGTTCACAAAAGAAGATGGCATCTAATCCTGTACTCAGCATTATGGGCTTACCGAACCTCGGTAAAGAACGCCACTGGGTTCACACCATTCCAATTGGTGTATGGCCTGGAGGTAGTCTTACCGATCCAGTGCGAAATTTCGTCTCTTAAACTCGCAATTGACCTCCTCCCCGGAACCTCAGAAGAAGAGGCTCGTTTCCTGGAATTGATCCAGTTGGATGAAAACCGTCGTGATGCCGCTTTGGCGAACGAGGCCCATAAGAAACGAGTCAAAGCACAGTTCGACAAAAATGTCAAACCTCGCAACTTCTCTGAGGGTGACTTGGTTTTGCTTTACGACCAAGAATCCGACAAATTAGGAGCAGGAAAATTTCAGTCCTTATGGATGGGTCCCTATATTGTTAAAAGGGTGTTAGCAAAAGGAGCCTACGAGTTAATGGATTATGACGGAATACCACTGGCGCAACCCCGTAACGGGTTGTACCTCAAGCGTTACTATGCCTAAATAGTAACCTGAGTGCTTTTGTTGTATTTTGTTTTCGCTAAAATGTTTGTTTCGGTTAAGTAATCCACCTTTCTCGTTTGTTGCAGATGTCGAATTATTCTGATACATATGTGGGATATGCCGACGGAGCGAGTCGTAGTACGCGGAATTTATCCTCCGCAGCCTGGGCCATTTTTGATCCAAGCGGCGAGTTAGTGAGTTTCAGAGGTGTGTGTATTGGACAATCAACGAACAATATCGCTGAGTATAGTGCGTTGATTGAACTCCTCTCTGATACCATCGCTCATGGTATACGCCGACTAATTGTCAGGCTAGACTCACAACTTGTGATACTACAACTCACTGGTATATATTCAGTCCGCAATCCAGCTATTTATCGTATGTTTCTAAGAGTTAAGATTTTGGAAAGAGAGTTTGATTCAATTCAATACCAACATATTTCCAGAAACTTGAACACATTAACAGATTCATTAGCAAACTATGTATTAGATAGACATTTACAACATATATAAAAAGAGATGCATCGGTGCTATGTAAGTGGATCACAAATAAACTGAAATAAACTCCGAAAATCAAAATATATAAAGCTGTTTATAGTTTGTACATAATGTGCTGTAATCAAAACAAAATTGGTCATATGACCTAGAACTCAAAAAGATGCTAGGGGGCACCCTAGCCTAGTGGTGCTCATGAAAGTACGTCACGGTCTGTGCGATCATGCGCAAGAGACGAGTCCATCGTCTAGGCACGCCAATAGTATGCCGCTGCAACTGTAAAGGTAACTCGTCAATCTGTACATCCGGAAGACCACGAGTAAGGCTCTCAACCTGCTCCTGCACAGCTGCAAGTATCTCAGTATCACCAAGGTCGCGAATAACAACTCTCCTAGCAGGCTCTGCTGCTGGGGCAGCAACTGGCGATCGTGGACGAGCTACTGGACGAACAGGACCAACATCTGCATGCACCCAAGAGTTTGATCAGTTTGAACAGTAACATCATGAATAAAAACAATAAACAGTGATATGGTCAGAGATTTTACCAATAGCGCCCCATTGCTCGCCATCCGGAAGCACCAAGTCTGGATCACCTCGGTAGTCCATACCCACATATGGATACTCAGAAAACGCCATCTCCTGACGCTCGAACCACCTAAAGAAGGACTCAGTGAATGTAATATGAGGTTGACCAGCATGCCGGGACATATGGTCAACCCACCTCTGCATGCGTGGCTCGGTCAGAGAAGGCACATCAAGCAAGATGTACTGAGGTTGCATCAATGGGATTTTCTCCAAGACAAAGGCAGTCAGAATAGAACCAAATCCAAAGTTCTTCAGCCCTCCGTCCTTTACCTTGGTCAATTGACTTTTCATCTGAACAAGTACTGCATCGCACCAGTTAAACACTTTCGGTTGGAGACACTCCAAGGCGTGCTGCATATAAGATCTGTTGGCAACATGTAAAGCTGCGCTACCGGCCATCCTACCAATAGTAAACAGAATGGACCTGAGAGACCTGTCAGTGATGTCACGGATGTTGATCTTGCCGTCTTTGCTCGGCTGTGAACCTTCGCGGCAATACTGACGGATATAGTCTCTGGTGGAAGTAGTCCCTCGAGCCGTACCTGACAAAGAAATGGGGGCACCCCGCCTTGACAACCCAGTCAAGAAGTACATGTCCTCTATGGTCAAGGGAAAAGACTTCCCCCTAATCTGGAATACTTGGTTAATAGGATCCCAAGCATCAAGCATATACTGCAGTAAAGAAATCTGTGCTCTCATACTAGAGATACGGAAGAACTTCAGCAGGCCACAGTTCCGAAGCGCGTTCACCGTGACTGGGTCATGGAGTGCAACCATGTCCTCTGCTTCATGTTCTCGTTCTCGCCATGTAAGGGACATTTTGTTCAAAGTTCCCTGCAAGCAAACAAGAGAAGGAGTAAGTTCCTGATTTTGATGAAAATCTGGCGAAAAAATCATCAAAAAACACATGCAAGGTCAGCTTTTCTAGGCCCAGCGCAGGCAGAGAGGCTTCCCCTTGCGCTGTAAGGCAGTCTGCCTTAAGGCTGCCTAAAATACAGCGCAATTTTCGAAAGGGGAACCTGCGCTGATGCCAGGGCGCCCTGATGAAACCCCTGGGGCTCAGAAACCCTGAAAAACATGCATGAAACTGAAAAAGGAAACCATGAAAGTGAAGGGCTAAGGTTTAGCTCCTACCTGGTCCAAACGGCGCCGAAAATCGTCCACAGAATCTCCCGGAATCAGCTGGTGAAAATCAAGGAAAAAGAGGCACCTCCAGAGCTCCAACAAGCAAAATGCAAATGAAATGGTAAATGAGAGGTAAAAACCCCTTTTTATGACTTTTACACAGTTTAAAGTTAAATATTAGGGTTATAATCTCGTTTTCATGCAAATATTGTCCATTTCTAACAAAATTTGTTGCAGCAATTGAAGATGAAGTACTACATTTGAAAAGAGAAAAGCTAGTAAAAGTAAAAAATTAAATTTGACCATGAATCGAGCAGTTTTACCACGGAATTTATGCTCGTTAAAAAATAGAAAAGTGTGAGCAGAGTTTTTCCGCCAAAGTTCAAGCTCATTAAAAAATGAACCTATCTCGGTAAATAACCATTGCGATCGTAAATTTATAAGCCTTAAAAGCCTTGGTCGTGTTTTCATCCATCACCTCCATTTCATTTGGCCGATCGTTCACCCCCATATGTGTGTTTACCTATTTTGAGGAACAGCTGCGAAGAGTGATCTCACCTAGCCATCCTTGTGACACTACCGTGATTGGAAAATTCCAATTTGTACCTGGAATCAGTTGCTATCCCTGTTTATCACTCGTTCCTCAAAAGACGAGTCTTCTTTGAGCTCTTTTCACTGACTCGTAAAATATGAAAAGTTTGCCGAGTTTTTTGGCCTTCTAGCTCGTTAAACGATCGAAAGCTATCCCTCCTCTAGATTTTAATCTTTTTGGACCTGAGGGATTATTGCACAAAAAGATCGAGCGCTTGTCTTGTTCGGCTCGTAAAAGTACCGAACAGCCATCCCTTCTGTATTGTTTTATACTTTTTCGGACTTAAGGGATTAGATGACGAAAAAGGAATCATGGAGTTGACTTTCTGTACCTTTTCAGACTCTCTAAAAATGAAAAGGACCGAGTTTTCCTTGTCGTTAGACTCGTTAAAATAATTAAATAGCGACAAACTTGTCTTTAGACGAGAACGAGTTTCCCTATCGTTAGGCTCGTTAAATCATAGCGATGGGCTTGCCCGAAGGGCAGGTTATAGAACAAGCATATGTTATCCTCCTCAAGCTTGACAAAAATAAAGAGGTACTGGTCAGAAATGACTGGGGAAAAATTGGGATAACATCAAAGTTTAATGGTAGCAAGTCACTCTTGAACATGACACTTTTCCTCCGTACCACATCGGGTTGGGTTGTTTCATTCACCGGTCTCATCGCCATGGTCTTCGCCAAACCATCCACATTTGGGGTAATGCTACCGATCCATCGCATCAGTGTCGTTATATGTTCAAGAGGGGTCATTCTGAAAATGTCAACCGTGTCCCATCCACTGCCATACATTATCCTTCATCCATTCATGATCGCCACCCTGAATCATATGTCACAGTTTGTTTTCACCTCCACTAAAGTCATTAGCTCCGTTCCGTGTCATTGCTGTGGGATTCATTAAGGCCCTCCTTTGACGGATCGCTTCTTGTCGACTTCAGCTCATTATCCAAGAAGTTGATCTAGGAACACCCCCATCAGTACTTTGAAGCTTGCATGCCTCAATGGCAAGTTTCTCACTTCCAGTGACAGGTATACATCAATGACCTTCGACCAGAAGATTTTGCGTGGCGTTCGACGCCAAGTCCTTTATTCACGCCACGTGAATTGTACTGCAGTACCTTGAGGGTCATCGTCATTATTGGTGATTCCTCTCGCACTTGTTAACGGTTTTCATTATTGACCGGTAATCAAGCGATGTCTTTCCATGTTCGACTTCAGCGCAATTCTCACATGGATCGACTTGTACTTAGAGTGAAGATCGAACGAGTTTGAAGACCCCGGATCTAGTTTCATCCATCCGGGCTGCGATATATATTCAGGAAATATAAAAGCATTTGTCATGTACATCATTGCAGCAGATGATCATCCTATTCAAAGGATGATAATTTCAGCAGAAAATTATCGGTCTACCACCAGACGATCGTCTGTCATATGTACCAAAATGTATTTATAAAAGCTGAGCATGGGAATGCCCGCCTCAGCTAGATCATGAAAACAGAATGAAAAATAATGTATTGTATTGTATTGTATTACAGGGCGCATCCTCAGCATTGGAATGAACTTCGGACCCTCTAGATAAAGCATTTCACCCGATAAACGGCCTCATACTTTAGGGGGCAACTGTTATAGACATTTTTGTGCCTCGCGACATGGAGCATGAAATGTCAATAATTACAGGGATCCTCAGTCCCTAAACATGTTGTTCTTACCCCTAAAAGAACAAGGTCATCAAACAACAGCACTTCCAATCAGTTCTCCACCTGAAAACACTTCAAAACAGGCTAATTTTGGATCATGTCAGCTGCTCCACTGAGCATCTGCGCTGGAATGCAACTGCTCCTCCTTGTACCTGCGCTGGAAGTCAAATCTAATGAAGGCTACCTGCGCTGGGCGAGATTGGCCAAGTGGCACAGTCATTCTGCAAGGTGTCAACTGCCCAGGAAGCTTCCAAACTGACACTTGGTTCATGAGATTCGCCCTGTGATGAGTAAGAGGTACTTGATCACCATGTGTAAGCAAGGATCTCCAAGTGGACTCAAGAACTGAAGATTAACTGAAGAGGGAGAGGACACTAGTCAGCTCTATGCCAGCCTCAAGCTGACTCATCCTCTCTTCTTCTCTCCTATATATAGACCTCTTCTATGAGGTCTAAGGAGGCTGGAATTTTGTGTAAAGCAAGGAGGTGCTGTTGGTTTACAGTTAGAGCTATTGGGTGATTGTTTTACTAGAGGTGAAGAGGAGAGTTCTTGCTGCTGGGGAGGTGCTGCTGGATTGGAGCCATCATTGGTTGTAACCTTCTCAGAACCCTGTTACTTCTATCAATAAGGTTTTGCATGTTCTCCTATATACTTGTATTGCATTGATGTATTGTATTTACATGTATATTTGATTCATCCTAATCCATGCTTCAGGTATGAGTACATGTATCTTGTAGTTTGCTCTCTTGTTTTGTGCAGGATCTGTGTGTAGCTGGACCGGCAAAGAGAGCAAAGAGCTGGGAACAAGAGACAAAGAGAGAGGACAAGGATCGACTAAGCGAAAGACACCAGGTTGGTTAATCTTTCTTCATTCTCTCTGTACTTTCATAAAGGAAATCATCAGAACTTTACTTTCAGTTGTTGCTAAAGACTGTCACCTTTAGAGTAGGGATAGGGTCATCCGCATCGGATACTTTTCCCCACAACACTGAGAGACCTAGTTTGGGTCCATACGAGACCTAGGGTTTCAATATTTATCATGAAAAGGAAACCTCCAAGGAGGATCCCAGATCAAGCTAGGACAAATAAAGGGTTGAAAATGATCAATCTTTAGTAATAGACAACCCTAAAGAAACCTTTCACTATGATGTCCAAGATTAGCTTCCAATGTCCGAGCTAGGGCTTACTTTATCTTACAAACAAACCATTGAAATCACATGAAACTTTGAGTATTTCTAGGAGAGACATTTGCGCAAAATTTGGTCCAAGCGGGATTAAAAGATTAACTCCCTAATATATTTTGCATGATGCCATAGCAAATTCATCAATGTGAAAGGCTGAAATTTTTGGGAGGAGAAAAATATAAAGGAGGAAGTGTGGCCACTGAAATTTGCTTAGACTAGGGCCTTTTCCTTGGGCTATGGAGTCTATGTGGTTCAAAATTTGGACAAAATCGTCTTCCAGGAGGCTAGAAAACGATGCCCTAGCAAGCACTTTGTAGCATTTACCCACCCAATATTTATGGACTTTCATGGAAAGAAAGCAAGTTTTACTCCACCAGGAACATTCATCTACTTGTTATCAATGAGTAGCATGTGCAAATTTGTAATTTGTTAAGTCCCTATACTACTAGTGTAACCCCTTATTGTTATTAGTGCAACCCCCTTATTGTATTATTGTGCCCATATAGTCCCCATGTTGTTATCATTATGCCCCATAGAAGCCCACTATTGTTATTGTTGTGCCGCTATAATATTATGGTTATGTAGGCTCTAATTGTATTAGGACCCCTTAGACTCCTTTATATAGAAAGGAGGTCTTGTCATTTGTACCATCCAAGAATCATTCATTTTTTTAATGTAAATGAGGTTGCCCCCTCGAAGAGGCCGATTTTTAAGTAGTTGATCTATCTTTTCTATCTTTTTGTGAGCTGGTTTCATAACATTTGGTATCGGAGCTTTGGATTCTAGGGTTTCACTGCTCCAAACAGGCCATCGTGGAATTTTCAATATAACTTTTTCGCTACGAAGTTTCAAAAGCTAAAAAAAACCCATTTGATCCAAAATCATTCTGAACACCAGATCCGAATTTCAGATCTTGTCTCGCTATATTTTCTGAGATACGATCTGAGGAAATTGGGGAAGTTTTTCTACAAAGGTTCGGACTCTGAAATTAAAACCCATTTGATCCAAAATCTTGATATCATCCAAGACATTTAGGGTTTTCGCACTCCCGAATTACATCCCAAACAAGTGACCTGTGGAAAATTGTCATAACTTTCTCTCTGAGCATCAGATTGAAATTTTGTAAAACGTTACAGAAAGATGACGACCTGTAAATTTTTTTATATCGGTTTTATGCCTAAGGTCGAAATAGTGACACATGGAACTTCGTACAAGTTCTCTCTACTGAACTAGTCTATAATCAAGTCATCTTGGGAGATTTAGCATAACTCTTCCTTGGAGAATCCAATATTTATTAGGCTTGCGGGGTTGGAATGAGGCCTCAGAGGGATACTGCAACATGTAATTTCAAACCTTAGAGATCCAAAATTACAGAGATACAACATATTCAATATCAAGCTCCTACAAAGTGAAAAAAGGTGTGTAGTTTTTTCTTAAGTTTTGCATAAGTTTGGCTGAAAAACTAGTTTGAAGGAATTCAAAGGGTTTGGAAGCTAATATGGATGGTATAAAAGAAAAACTTAAAGGCAACATAGAATATTTGAAGACAGATTTGACAAAGTTTCTACAAGAAATACTTACTAATGGTGAAAGGGTTGTAAAGGCAACTCATGATGAGAACAAAAGAAATGTTAATCATGATTTCATAGACTTTAACGTTGGATTGAAGACCCACCATGTTCCAAAGATCGATATGAGGAAGTTTGATGGAAAGGATCCCGTAACATGGATACTAAAGATGGAGCAATATTTTGATCTCCATAATGTGCAAAACACAAAAAAGGTACACATTGCAACATTATATTTGGAACCAAATAAGTTTGTCTAGTATCAATGGCTTTTCTCTTGTAAACAATTTGTCACTTGGGCAATTTTTACGGAAGAAATGATAGCACATTATGAGGATACAAAAAGCAACGCCTTTTTTAGCCAATTGATAAATCTCAAACAAAAAGGTTCAATGATGGAGCACATTGAGGACTTCCAAAAATTGAATATAAGGGTAAAAGATATTCCAAAGGAGCATAGGATTGATGTGTTCATAGGGACTTTAAAGGATAACATCCAACATGAGGTTCACCTTTGGGAACCTGATTCATTGGAGAAAGCATTCAGGTTGGCAAGAAAAATGGAAAGCAAAATTATGGAAACAAGAAAACCTACCACTCACAACTATAAAGATGAAGTTTTGTTTCTCCTAGCCTTTCACCACCTACAAGGTTGACACCACAACAATTGGAAGAAAAAAGAGCAAAAGGGCTTTGTTACAATTATGATATAAAATACACTAAAGGTCATAACTGTGCTGAGAATGAATTAATTTACATAGATGGGGAAGAGGAGAAAGAAAAGGAACAAGAAACATCAAAAGAAGAGGATATACACCATGAACCAATCACAGAGAAAGAAGAAATGAATCTGACAATATCTTGTAATGCATTGATAGGAATTACTACTCCTCAAACTCTCAAGATAGAAGGGAATATCAAGAAGAAAAAGGTAATAGTGTGATTGATTCGGGTAGTACCCATAATTTTATTCTGTAACAGCCCAAAGTAAATATAAAATTAATTTCCTAATTAAAATCAGAATCAACAAATAAGTACATACCTATATTACCTGTGATCGATGTCTGCCAGATGACAACAAGGTTTTGGGGACGACTCTCCACCCAACCGTAGGCTCAATTGTGCAAGGCTTTGCTACAACTGGCCACCCCCGAGCCCTCAATCAACGTACTACTGCCAGTGACTCCTAAGTCTTAGTACACCATTCTCCCAAGAGAATGAAAGATAGACTCTTGGAATGATGGATTGCAGGAATGCCTCTCATCTTCCTCACCATATATTAAATAGAACAACATTGGAAGGGGAACCACATGCACACACTCCATGTGTCTACATGCAACTTTCTTTTGATTTTTAGCTTTCTTGTTTTATTTCTTTACTTTTCTTTTCATTTTTAGCTTTAATGATTTTTTTATTGTTTTCTTTCTTTTATTTCTATTTATTCTTATTTAGAGCTTTAGTATAGTTATTACTATTTTTATTTTTATTATTTTTATTTATTTTCTTGTATATTTTTAAATATCATTTATTATTTAACATTTATCATTTATTATTTATTATTTTTATTATTTATTATTAAGTGATTTATTATTTATTATTTATATTATTATTATTTATTTGTATTATTTATTATTTTTATTATTTATTATTATTTATTATTATTATTTATTATTTATTATTAAGGGGAGGGATATTACATACTCTCCCCCTTTAAGGAACTTCGTCCTGAAGTTATGTTGAATTATGTATTATGTATTATTTTTATTATTTATTATTTATTATTTTATTTACTTCCTGTTGCCAACACCCTCTGCTGAACTAGTATAACCAGCATGCATCGAAAGTCCCCAACACCCCGGGAAATCTCAAGGAATCTCTATCCTTTTTCCCACTTTCGGCACTAGGCTAAGCCTGACCCGGTCTGTATCCTAGTCCAAGGCTGGCCCCAAGGCTCGCGCCTGACTCAGACCTCATCTGCCCCAAGGCAGGCATCCGGTCCGGTACTCAATGACCCCGGGCATCGGGCAAGGCTGGCCCACTCCCTCCACAACTACTAAGGCGCACAGCCCCAGGCATCGAAGTCCTTTACATCCCTTCTAGACTTCGGCATCCCAATCCAATAACAGGCACCAAGCCTAGAACATCAGGCACTTGGCCTCCTCAAGATGGTCCCATAGTTCTTCTAGAGCTATCCATCAAGAGCTATACACAAGACAAAGGAACCACTGGCATATGTAGTGTTGATTGAGTTTGTCCCCAGCCCATATGATGTTACTTATTCTCCCTTGTGCGTATGGGCTCGCACGAGATCATCAAATAAATCGACCCTCTCGGCCCATTGTGGAGTCCTGTCAATCATCATACCTCAACATGCAACCAATGCATTAGCTATACCATCATAGTATCATAGAAATTGCATTCATCATAGTTAATCGCAAATACATGCTTCACCTCATGAAATACTATCATAAGTTATAACATCAACATCAAATACCTATCATCATGTAGTAAATGAATATGTTAATATACCTCGACATAACATCATAATCATAAGGATACATCATCGCTATAAGAACCACATGTGCATCATTATTCCCTTACCATTATACTCAACATCTTAACAGTTAATTAAACTAAACGGAAATCATAGTGTATGTATCATAAAGTTTAAACAATAAAACATGATTTAGATTCTCCATAAAAATATATGTCTTAGCTAAGGAGCACTATTCACCACACATTTTAATCACGTAAATAAGGAAAGTCTTGAAAAATAACAGTTGCATCTTCCTAGGTAGCTGATCCTAGGCTATATTGGTCCCATTGGACCTTGACTTGCTCAAACTCACGGTTCCTGAGTCGACGAACCCGGTGGTCCAGTATACAGAATGGTTCGACTTGAAGGGCTCCTTCCGCGGAAACCTGCAATTTTTCAAATTTCAAAACATGGGACGGGTCGGTACATATTTTTTAAGCATAGAAACATGAAACACATTATGCATCCTTCTTAGATGGAAGGGCAGCTCGAGCTTGTAAGCAACTGGTCCAATCCTCTCTAGGATCGTGAATGGCCCAACAAATCTAGGTGATAGCTTTGTTCCCTTACCCATCCTAAAGGGACTTTTAAAGGGTTTGATTCTAATGAAAACTTGGCTTCCTTCCTCAAAGTTTCTATCAATTCTCTTTGCATCAGCATAACTTTTTTGGCGATCCCTGGCTTCTTTTAGTCTCTGCTTAATTGTGGCCATTTGTTCTTCCATTTCTTGGAGCATTTCAGGTCCCAACATGACTCGGTCCTCTAATCGATCCCAACTTAACGGAGTACGACATGGTCTTCCATACAAGATTTCGAAGGGAGCTGCCTGTATTGAACTGTGGTAACTATTGTTGTAGGCAAACTCTACTAAGGGAAGGTATTTCTCCCATTGGTTTTGTTGATCCATGACATACATTCTTAGCATGTCCTCCAACACTTGGTTTACTCTTTCTGTTTGACCATCTGTCTCTGGGTGATATGCTGTACTAAAATTCAGTTGTGTTCCCATAGATTGTAATAGAATTTTCCAAAATCTGGAAGTAAAACATGTGTCTCTATCAGATATTATCTTTTGTGGTACTCCATGAAGGCGAATTATTTCTTTCAGGAAAATTTGAGCGATAGCTGATGCTTCAAAGGTGGTCTTGACTGGAATGAAGTGAGCACTCTTAGTTAATTTATCAACCACAACCATAATACAGTCATGTCTCTGGGATGTCATAGGTAAGCCTCCAACAAAATCCATCGAAACAACTTCCCACTTAGTTTCTGGTATATCATGGGGTTGTAAAAGCCCTGCCAGGTGACGATGTTCAGCTTTAACCTGTTGACATTCTAAACATCGAGCCACAAACATTGTTATATACTTTTTCATTCCTGTCCAGAAGAATAGTTGTTTTAAGTCTGCATACATTTTCTGGACTCCTGGATGTGCAGCGTATGGAGCTTGATGGGCTTCCTTGATTATTAAATTCCGAAGATCATCATCTTATGGGACATAAATCCTACCGTTATATTGTAGCAATCCATCATTTTCTAAGGTGTATTCCTCCCACTTGGTTGCCACAGGTACCTCTTCTTGTGGCAGTTGTCTACCTCTTATTTAGATTTTTCTCTTATGCAAGGCTTTTATCTCTTTTAGATCCTGGTCTCGGTGCCCTATCTGACAGAAAAAAAAAGGATGGGGGGTGCTCAAAACTTAGGGAGCAGTTAAGAGGATGTTTGTTCCTGAGGGTAGTTTCAGTTTGCATTTGATGCAATGGATTGAAATAAGATGTTAAAGATTGCTAACATAGGGGCTTACAAGATTTCAGTAGAAAAACCGTTTGTATTTCATGTTCCCGCATGGATTTCGACACCAATAAACTAATAATGGTTCTAATAAGTGTTTGAAAATATAAATTCTCAGACTCTATTTTCTGGTAAGTGATGGGGATCGGTTTTTCGATTTTGATCTAGCTTATAGGCACCTATATTTTCTCTGTGACATGGAACTTTAGCGGTATTGACGCAACAGCACTAACGTATGATTTTAAATCTTAAATGTGAACCCAGTAGCAGAAAATGTTAGGTTTCCAAACTGATAATGATCATATATAAAAGGCAAGTGATAACCTTACCTGAGTTATATGGTAAGATCGGGGTTGGAAAGATCTTATACGAACACGATTAGTCTCAGTGATTTCTGTGAGCAAAAGTTTGTAGGCAAAGTCCGCGACTGCTTTTCCCGTACTTCCTATTGGAATATTTCCGATAAGTATCAGAAGACAAGTTTTCTTTTAAAAGCTAGATTTTCTAAATTGGTTATCTGTTTTCCCTAAATCTCCTCATTATTATTTTTATATACCATTTTCGAAGGCCATCTTTGGGATGCGAGTTACAGGGGCCTATGTATTGAATTGCTTCCTATATCCAGCACCAGAGTGTGAAGTAATGGTTGCAAATGAAGGAACCATAAATTACTCTAGAAAGTGCCATAATATCAAGGTATCCATGGGATAATATGTCTTGAATATTCTGATGCTTTCCATTCTGATGGGTGGTGCAGTTGTTGTACTAGGAGTCCAATGGCTACAATCTTTGGGTACGATAGCTTTTAATTTTCAAGAACTTTTCTTGAAATTTTTTTGGGAAGGAAAGGAATTTGAATTAAGGGGTATTGAAGGGAAACCGGGAAAGATAATCAGCTCTAACAACATGACAAAGATTCTAAAGAAAGAACAATGGGGCGTAATTGCACAATTATGTTCACTAGAGGTTCCCACATCGAAATCATCTATTTCTCTAGATCTCCAAAACGTTTTGGACAATCATTCCAAGGTATTTGAGACTCCCAAATGCCTCCCACCTATTCATGATCATGATCATGCTATTCATTTGATTCTAGGAAGTTTTCCCCCAAACATCAGGCCTTACAGATATCCATATGCCCAAAAGAGTGAAATTGAACGTATGGTTGCAGAAATGCTAGAGGTTGGTATAATTCAACCTAGTCAAAGTTCTTTCTCTTCTCCAGTGGTATTGGTACACAAGAAGGATGGATCATGTCGCATGTGTCTGGATTATACAGATCTCAACAAGCTTACTATTAAAGATAAATTTCCCATTCCTGTCATTGATGAATTATTGGATGAATTACATGGAGCAATTTACTTCACCAAGTTGGATCTTCGTTCAGGATATCATCAAATCAGAATGAAGACTAAAGACATTACAAAAACAACATTTAAAACTCATGAGGGTCATTATGAATTTTTGGTCATGCCTTTTGGCCTTACCAATGCACCTTCTACATTTCAAGGTTTGATGAATTCCATTTTCAAACCCTCTTTAGAAAATTTGTGTTAGTATTTTTTGATGATATACTAATCTACAACAAGTCTTGGAAGGATAGTGCTCAACGTGTTGATAGGGTGCTCAAACTATTGGAGGAGAAACAATTATATGCAAAAAGCTCCAAATGTTTCTTTGGAGTTCAAGAGGTGGAATATTTGGGTACTCAGTTAGCTCATAGCTCATCTTATCATCCTCAATCTAATGGCCAAATTAAGATAGTGAAAAAATGTTTGGAATGATATCTTCGTTGCTTTGTATCTGATAAACAGACACAATGGGTCAAGTGGTTGCCTCTAGCTTAATGGTGGTATAACACTTCCTTCCATACTACAGCAAAAATGACCCCATTTATGGCACTTTATGGATATCATCCACTATCCATCACATCATCTTTAAAAAAAAAATGCTGAGGTTAGAGCAGTGGAAGATCACATCGATCATCAACAACAAGTTCTCAAACTCTCAAAGGATAACCTCACTTTGGCGCAGAATAGAATGAAACAATAAGAAGATCAACATCACAGTGAAAGAAGTTTTGATGTAGGTGACTGGGTATTTCTACGACTATAACCATACAAACAAATGTCCCTCAAGCAAGCTAAGAAGGATAATAAAGTATCACCAAAGTATTACGATCTGTACAAGGTGTTACAAAATATTGGTACTATGGAATACAAATTGGAGTTTCCTGCATTTCCCGAGTGCACCTAGTTTTCCATGTTTCATGCTTAAAGAAGGTTATAGGTGAGAAGATCCCAATTCAAACAATATTTCCAAAAGATGACGAGGAAGAAAAAATCATATTGGAATCGGAAGCAGTCACAAAAACAAGAAATTGACAGCTACGGAATCGATAAATTTTAGAGTATCTCATCAAGTGGAAGAACTTACCACTGAAGATTCCACATGGGAGAATGATAAATTTATACAGAAGCATCCAGAACTACTCAAGCGTTGAGGACGACACTTTTTGAAGGAGAGGGGCATGTTAGGTCCCTATACTACTAGTGTAACCCCTTATTGTTATTAGTGCAACCCCTTTATTGTATTATTGTGCCCATATAGTCCCCGTGTTGTTATTATTATGCCCCATAGAAGCCCATATTGTTATTGTTGTGCCCTACAATACTATTTTTATGTAGGCTCTGATTGCATTGGGACCCCTTAGACTTCTATATATAGAAAGGAGGTCTTGTCATTTCTACCATCCAAGAATTGTTCATTTGTGTAATGTAAAGGAGGTTGTCCCATCAAAGAGGCTGATTTTTAAGTTGTTGATCTATCTTTTCTATCTTTTTATGAGCTGGTTTCATAACATAATATAACATTCTTTTATAATTATATTCAGTAATTATGGCATGAAAGAACAAGATCTAGTTGTTGCATATTTTCCACACATTAGACACTATTCATAAGCAAAAATTCCTTGACAAAATTTACTTACAAGATAACAAGAGATATATCCAAATCCAAGAACAAGAAGATGACTCCAAGAGAATGAAAATTCCAACTCCAAAGTTATCAAAATGCATTAAGAGACATCCAATAGACAACCAAGAAAAAGTGTGAAATTCTCTTTAGAGATATAATCCAAGTCCAAGTGATGATGATTTACAAATGAGGCTCTACTTTTATTTATATGGGCCACAAGGAGTTAAATTTAGTCTAATTATCCTAATGAACCCCCTAAAATAATTTTTATGTGCAAAATAACAATCCTATTGGTGACAAGCCCACCAAATAGCTCATAAGTAAAAAATAAGTCTTCCTAATGAGGCCAAAATGATAAAATAGTGGTGAAAAGGGTCACTAGAAGACCAAGATGAGTCCTCCATGTGCCAAGATGAAGAGGAGGGCTCCCAAAATGATGATCGAGGGGTTGGCCCCTTGATTTCCAAGTATAACATATGTGGTGTTGCCAAGTGGTTGTGGGGCACAACAAATGATCTCATGGGTCTCCAATTAGATCAAAAAAGTTGTTGCTCCATAAATAAGGGCCAGAATGATGACACAAGCCATCCCATGTCTCTTCCGATGAGACAACACCCCATCTGGGCCCTAGATCAGCTGCCAAGTGTGTGGTGCAAGTGTGTGGCTGACTGGGAAGCTTGGTCCAAGTGCACCATCATATTTGTATGGTTAGGGCATGAACAACCAATATGTGGTGCCAAAGAAGTTCATGGCATGGCAATGAAAGTTTTGTTATGGTGGATCCCCATGGCTCTCAACACTAACCCTACAAGTGCCATTATGACCCTCTGGAGGGCTTGGATCCCATATGGGGAGGTGATGTCCAAGATGGAGACCCACCTATAATCCTGTATAAGATCCAATGTGTCTCCTCACCTTCCAATAGAACTAATCATTAGTGCACTTAAGTAAATAAGCTTGCTAAATAGGGGAAAAAGTGGACACTCTATAGTGCCATGCCCTTCCAAATGGGATTCATAATGTACAGGTATTTCCCTGCTCAATAAGAGAGGTTAATAAAGGACCCTATTAGGTGGTTTAAACCTCTAAGGGAGTGAAAAGTCCATAGTACATCCATAAAATTGTAGGTGGCATGTGAAATAATGATGAAACAGAATGGGGCAATAGGGAAGGCTCCAAGCCATATGCCATGGTACAAGGGTAGCTAGAACAAGGGAAGCCCACACCTTGGGTATATGAATCTAGGTGGGAGAAATCATCGTACATGAGTTACCTCAGCCTTTTATTTTCAACCCTTCTTCATATTCCTTTTGCCTTTTGTTGATTTTTCTTTCTTTACTGCTCGGGGCTTCAGGGGATGAGAGCATGATTTGTATGATGTAGAATTGATTACGCCCTTAAGGTAGGTAGTTCATCACCCACTAGGGGTTGGGACAATCATGGGTTCCTTAGTTTTGTAGGGGGCACACATAGGGGCCCTAGGAACCAAGGTGATGGCCATAATGATAGGGGGTAGAGCTCATGTTTGGCTTTTTCCCACGCGCTAAATTTTTATGTCTCAGCCATCTTTTTCATTTTCTGGTGCATTTCCTATTGTAAGTGGCCAAATTATACTTTTAAATTTATTTTTAGCTACATCAACCTCCAAGGCATCATTCTAGGTCTGGCCCAAAGTGTGGACAAGGGGAAGGGGAGGCTAACACCTTATGGACCCAATGGAAAAATGTGGACCCAAATGGGAAAAGTGTGAAAAGGGGTTATAATGTGCAGAGGGGAGTGAGATGTATGGTGTCGGGAAGCCGGAACACACAACCATTATTAGGGTTTCGCATGTAGTGCCACTCCTAATGGTAGTAGCCAATAGAGGTGATCCCACAGGACTAGGCTACAATACTAACCACCAACTTGGTACAAGGGAACAAGAGTATAGACCAAACCCATTCTTTATGTCAAATCCTCCCACTAATCCATGTCCAAATGTGTCCAAGAAAAGCAAGTAAATATACCCAATTACATAATGAAATTGATACCTTTAGGGTTGGAAGGCCCACCTTCAAACATACGATTATGCAGATGGGCGAGGACACATAATGGCTAACTCAAGTGATGGAGAATGGGGGCACATCGAGCTATCTGGTGGCTATAAGGGTCTGTTGGTTGTCGGCTAAATACGAATCTAGGAGAAAATTTATCATGTGGGTGTCACTCACTGTTGGTGGGTAATATGTCTCATTAGCCTCCAAAAGAAAAAATAGTTTGTAGAATGCTCTAAATGAGAGCTCTAATGATGGCCCCTTCCCTCCCATGTCTCAAGGGTGAGACAAACCTCCTTTGGGCCTTGGATAATATTCTTTGATCATGTTAAGTCAGCTAGTTCATGCTAGTTCAAGTGCATCATCTTGCAAATAATGTGGGGCAATGACCAAATTTTTGAAGCTGATGAGGGTGCCATAGCATGAAATGATGTTAATACACATGATGGAGTCCCATGGCTCTCAAGGCATCCCCTACAAATGTAAAAATGATCCTCTGGTGGGATTGGGCCCTAGTTAAGTTTCCCAACCCATGATGAAACCATATACTAATTACATATAATATCCAATGTGCTTCCTCACCATCAAGTACAATAAATCATTAGTGCATCTATGTGAACCAATCTTGTTAATCAAGGGTACAAATGAGACTTCATAATGGGATTACCTTTCAAATGTGGGGCTTTGAGCATGTAATAGTGTTACCTCCCTAGGTAGGAGTGGCTAATAAACAACTATATTAGGTGTTCCCATCCCCTAAGGGGAAAGACAAGTCCAAGGTATATCCTTCAAGTGATAGGGGCCATGTGAATAATGATGAGGTGGATAGGGACACATGGGTCGTAAAGGCCAAAGTCATGTGTTCAAGGATGGTAATGATAAGGGATGTCCACATACTTGAGTGTATAGATGTAGGAGAGAGAAATCATGGTACATGAGTTAACCTGGCATTTGTTTTTCCACCCTTATTCATTTTCCTTTTGACTTTTCTTGATTTTTCTTTGTATTCTACTCAGGGCTCCAAGAGATGAGAGCATGGTGTGTATGATATAAGTTGTTATCCCCTTAAGGTGGGGAAGTTCATCACCCACCAGGGGTTGGGACATGTGTGGGTTGAAGGTTCCTTAATGATGTTGGGGTACTCATGGGACCCTAAGAACTAGGGCGATGGCCACAGTGAAGGGGTAGAGCTCATGTTTGGCTTTTTCCCACATGCTAATATAATGTCGTGGCCATCTTTTTCATTTTATAATATTAGTTTGTTTTGTTTTTTGCTTGTGGCCATTATATGATTTTAACATTTTGTTTTATTTGCATCAACCTTCGGGGGCACATTTCTAGGCCCAACCCAAACATGTGAACAAGGGAATCGAGTGTACTAGAGCCTTGTGGAGCCAATGGTCATGTGGAATCAAAGAAGGAAAATGATGAAATATGGATTGTGATGTGTTAAGGGGAGTAAAAAATGTGAAATGGGAAAACAAGACTGCACTAACAAAATCGTGGTTGCCCTAGTAATGCCCTTCCTAAATCTATAATCCAATATGGGAGATCCCACAAGACTAGGATTGAGGATCAACCCCCCATTTAAGGTGAGGGAACAAGACTACAGGAAAAACCCTTTCGTCTTCCAAGTCACCCGATAACCAATGCCCAATGTGCCCAAGGAAAAACAAGCATAAGCACCTGATTGCACAATGAAAAATATACCTTTAGGATTTGATGGATCACCTTCAAACATACACTCTTGACATATGGGTGAAGGTACATATGACTAGCTCATGGAGAAAATATAAAATGGCACAATATATCGGCTACACTAGTGGCTGTCAGGGGTTGTTGGTGTCTGGCTGAAGACAAATCTAGGAGAAAAATTCTCCCATGGGGTCACCCACTTTTTGTGGGTAACATGACCAATGTTGACTTTGATTCTTGGAGGTGACTTGGAGGAGAGTATAGACTTGGTGACTTGATGGAAATTTGGTCTTGGTCTTAATCATGGATATTCCATTTTGATCTGATTACATAAGAGAAGGATTGTTAGGTTTTCCCCATTATGGGGTTTTTCCCCGACTAGAAGTCTAATTTCTGGTGTTCTTTTTTTTTTGTGATATTAATGCTTTTGAAATTTTGTATTATTTTTTAATGAAGAATACATAAAAGCAATAAAGAAGAAATCTAACATTCACAAGTAATTATCAAGATAGAGAAATCTATCCTTCTTCTACTACCCCTAATTTCTCAACATGGTATCAGAGCTAGGAATCAAGGAGTACACAAGCCTACGTGACGAGTTTTGAAGTGTATCTTCTATGGTTAGATCAATGCCAAAAAAAGAAAGTTTAAAATGCCACATATTAACCTATTTTTTCTCTGTTCTAAGAAGCAAATTACAGGGCCAAAAATCTAAAGTTACAAGTTGTAGGTTGAGGCACAAAAAGAGTCTATTTTCTAGGCCAAGAACATTAGAACAAATAAAAACAATCAGTTCAAGTAATCTTCAGTGGACAATGAAGTATTTACAAAGAAAAGAAGGAATCACAGAGAAATCATCCAAGTTACATATATGTGTTAAAGATAGAATTACCTCTGTAAAGAAATCTGAAGGTTATCAATGACATGACCATACCTCTAAGTTCAAAATTTCTTCTTTGATATGTGGAATAAATCTACAACTCAAGCATTTATGTGGCATCCAAACTAATGAAAAATAAGGTCTAATATCTCTGTGGAATAATACCTGAGCATGTGATAATATTTGTTCAATACAAATTTTCATATCTCAAGCACCATCCGAAGTCTATAAGCTATGATTCGAACTCCAAGACTAAAACATGAATCAAATCAAATCCAAACTTATAAGTTTAATTCTGAAGTAGAAATTGAGTTCTATATCATACTCGAAATTTGAAAAGAGAATGAAGTTATTTGAAGGAGGACTATCTCGAATCTGAAGGAATTAAGTTTAATTATGTGACCATTTTCAAGCCTCCATAAAGTAATTAGCTTTTGAAAGGAGTTTGCAAGATGTCAAGTCCAAGTCTGTGATTCATTGAAGAAATGATTGAGACAAATTTCTGTGACATTGTTATACAATGTCAGATAATTCAAGTGTATAGCCCCGTATTGATCCGAACTCTTTTTTGAAATGTGAATTCCAGCATATACAATGTTTGTTTGACCATTGGATGGAGGCAAAAATCTAAATCTATAGACATCATTTGTGGGAGGGATTCGAACCCACCGAAGATATTTATGGCAAAGGACCAAACCTATACCAATGAAAAAGGAACATATATTTTTGAAAGGTCCAAAACTGAGGTGACATTTGTGAATAGAACCCATGGTTGACAATTGTGACATAGGGTCATATTCTTCTAAGTCACATTTCTTTATTCATGTAATCAAGTTGAAATTATAATGTTGTTGGTTGTTTGAAGACTTCCTTAGAGGATCAACATAGTCACAAAACTGATCCGAATTTAAAAGGAACGCAAAAAATTATACATATAACCATAAATACAAAGATGCAGCGGAAATAACACTTCATTTCATTAAATTATCAAACACTGAAATATGATTACAAATGTAATGTAAATAAGACTAACTTGAGCGATCGTAGCTTATCTCTGAGAAGAAATGTGGCAGCTACATGCCTCTAAACTGTGTTACAATGAGACTCAAGAGCATAATTATTATTGAAAAACATGAGAAAACTCTAAACAACCAAAACCCTAACCCAAGGAGATGAAACACCAAAGTTTATGGGCCCTGTTGGGGTTAGTTGGGCATCCAACTTCCCAGGGTCGTAACTTGGTCATATTATCTCCGTTTGGTGCATACGATACCTTGTTGGAAATGTATCTTCGTTTAATACAGGTTTTTCCGTAGGCCCCTGCCTACGACTATGGGCCTACAACGAACCTCAAAAAAACGCCATTTAGGGGGTCAAAACTGCTCGGAATTTCAGGACCAAAAAACTGCTAAAAATAGTAAATGTTAAAAGAAACAAGGAAACAATTGAAACTGGCTCAAGGTCTAGGTGGAATAGGTGGGTGGCCACCAATATCCACCTAGATCATTCCTCCCCACTTAGGAAGAAATGGTCCCCATTTCATGCAGAGCCTCCATGAGGTGAGGAAATTTCTATTGAACCTGGTCCTTGGTGAGCCACTTTCCTTGGTGAAGGAGTTGGCCAGCTTTGACAACTTGATATAGTTGGATCTTCTGTTGTCGAGTATTCTTGACCTATGTGTCCATAATTCAGTTAGTTTTCACTTGTTCCATGCAGTATGGATTTAACTCTGTTGGTGTGAGCTATTCTGCAATGTCTGATGTGTCCAGTAATGGTGGGAAGTATGGTGGAAGGTGGTCCACATTGAGCACTAGGTGCATACCAGGGAATGTGGGAATGTTGAGCTCAAAAGAATTATCTCCCACAACCTTGGTAATGGTGTAAGGACCATATTGGAGTGGTTTGAGCTTCTGATGAGCTCCAGTAAGGCACTCTTTCTACAAATGTAACCAGACTTTATCGCCCACCTGAAAATTGTGTGGCATCCACTGTTGATCATGTCACTACTTGTACTTGGCATTTGACTTCTCCAGGATGCCATGAACCTGTTGGAGGATGTGTTGGATGTGTTCAATAAATCTGGTCGCTTTATCCGCCTCGAGCAATACATTTTTGGATTATATCTGTGTATTCGCCTGAGGCATGGAAACATCAATCATATAGAACGTTTGATATCCTAGACCCACTTGAAAGGGATTGTGCCCAGTCGAGCTATGGAGAGCTCTATTATAAATGTGTTGTGTATATGGAAGACTCTCATCCCAGGTTCAAGGATGCTTGGAGTTGTACATGCAAAGTATGTTCACTATCATCCTATTGACAACCTCCGTCTGGCCATCAATCTGGGTATGGAAGGTAGTCAACTTGGTAAGCTTGGTGTCTAATAGTATCCAGAGGCTTGACAGAATGTACTCAAGAACCTACTATCCTAATTTGATATAATAGTCTACAGGATCCCAAAATGTACCCACACTCGTTCAAAGAAGTGTTTGGCAATGTCCTCTATTGTGATACTCTTCTTGCAGGCTGCCAATATAGCCATCTTAGAAAATCTGTCCATGACCACAAATACACAGTCATTACCAAGTTTGGTAGAAGGGAGGCCAGACATATAGTCCATGGAGATGGATTAATACAGATGGTTGGGAGCGGACAGAGGACTATACAAGCCTTGCTTCTTGATGGATGGCTTGGCGATAGTGCAAGTAGTGTAGGATCTGATATATTTCCCAACATCCAGTCGGAGTTTGGGCCAATAGAAGTATTTTTATAGTACAACCACAGTTTTCTCCACTCCAAAGTGTCCTGCGACCCGACTGCAGTGCACCTCCCAAATCAGTTTGGAATGCTCGCTTGAAGGAACACAAATGTGGCCCAAGTAGCATAATAATGTGTCCTGGAGGTGGAAATCAGGAACTTGCTTCCCATCTACTAGCATCTGATATGTGAAGGCAATTCTGGATCATTTTTGTATAGTTGTGGCCACCCAAAGGTCTCATGACCACAATAGTTGAGAACAGTAGTCAGTGTTGCAACTTGGGGCTAGTTGAGGCAATCTGAAACATGATTGGTGCTTCCCTTTTTGTATTTAATGTTCAAGTGGAATTGTTGAAAATATGTAGACCACTTTTAATCTTGATTGTTCTGCAACTTCCCCTGTGTCTGTATAAACTAAAGAGGTTGGTGATTAGTGTGGATGACTGTCTCCTTCCCCAGAATGTAGTGCTTCCACTGTCGGCAAGCCTGCATAATGGAATACATTTATTTATCATAGGTTGCGTATTTCCAAATTGTATCGGAAAGTGTCTCACTATGATAGGCCACTCGATGCCCATGTTGGGTGAGGACTACACCAATAGCATAGACTGAGGTGTCTATCTTGATTTTAAATGGTTGTTGTAGGTCTGGCAGTGTTAGTACCAGTGTAGAGTTGAGGCGGTGCTTCAACTCAATGAATTCCTTCTGTTGGGACTCAGACCAGGAAAAATTTTCTTTCACTTCGCCCTTAGTAATTTGACTCAAAGGCCAAGTGATATGGGAGAATCCCAACATGAACCTCCATTAAAAACTTGCAAGGCCCGAAAAGTTTTGAAGCTCCGTTAAAGTGATCGGAGCTGGTCAATCTTGAATGACGTGGATCTTGGTTGGGTCCACATGCACGCCCCTCTCATCTATGATGTACCCCAAGTATTGGACCTAGATCATGCCAAAGGTGCATTTCTCCAAGTTGGCACATAGTTTTTGTTGTTGAAGGGTTTGAAGGACCTACCGAATGTGTTGCAAGTGTTCTTCCCAACTCTTGTTGAAGATGAGGATGTCGTCCAGATAAACCACCACAAACAAGTTGGTGAAGGGTCGCAAGGTGTCATCCATTAGCCTCATAAAAGTAGTGGGAGAATTTGTCAACCCGAAGGGCATAACCAACCATTCAAAAAGGCCTTCCTTGGATTTAAAGGCAATCTTCCATATATTTGTGGGCTCTATTAGAACTTGGTGATAGCCAGAGTTCATATCGATCTTGCTAAAATACTTGGACCCCTTGAGTTGGTCCAGCAGGTCATCAATCCACCGGATTGGATACCTTCTCCTGACAGTGGCTTTGTTTAATTCCTGGTAATCAATGCATAGCCTCCAGTTCTGCCCTTCTTCTGTACTAGTACAATCGGGCTCCCACAAGGCGAGGAACTTGGTCAGATGTGCCCTTTTTGTAGCAACTCCTAGATTTTCCACTATATCTCTTCATTTTCGAGAATGGAGCGGCGATATATTGCCCTGTTGGGCATAGGTGCTCCAGGAGTCAGATCAATTGAATGCTTGACCTGACAATGCAAGGGCACCCCTATGGGTGAGGAGAAGATGTCCCTGTAATCTTCCACAACCACATCGACCTGCTTCTGTTGCTTGGAGGAACCCTTCCCGAGGGCCATGGATGTGGCTACGACCTTCCCCTTACTTTGAGAGTGAATTAGAAAGAAAACAAATTTCCCAATCTGGGAGATGACTTTACTGTATTGCTTAGCACAGATCAAAGAGATGGCGGTAGGTGGGGCTACCTCCAGTATCCTGTATAACTTAGTACCCAAAGAAATAATAATATAGCAGCGTCTAGACTCATATACAGCATGCCACTTCCAAAAGTATGGTTTTCCTAATAATACATCACAAACTTCAAGAGGAGCAACATCACACAGTACGTCATCTGTGAAGGGCTTGATGTTGTAGGGAATGTAACACGGTTGGCTGACGTGAAGATCTCGTCCTATGTGAAGCCACCCGATGGTGTACGGTTGCGGATGTGTTATAGTTGGTAGGCCCAGCCGCTTCATGACATCTGTTGAAATGAGGTTATTTTGGCTCCCATTGTTGACAATGAACTGCAGTGGAGAACCCCTCACCCACATATATGAGTGGAATAGGTGCTCCCCCTCTTCTAGATCTTCAGACTCAATATTTTGGATCTTGGTGGTGGCCACAGTGGCACTGGGCTAAGCGCCAATGATCTACTTCCCTTTGTCATTCCCCTTGTCTGGTTTTGACTCAGAGTCGAAGCATGTGTCGGACTTAGAAGCCTTCAGCTCGACCACGAGTGGCTGCTTGGCCCGACACTCAGTTGTGTTGTGAGTGGAGCTCTTATGGAACTCATATCAATTTCTTGTGTCCTTCTTTGTCTTTGTGGTGTTTTTCTTTGCTTGCGTCTTTGGCAGGTTATCCTGGGTCACCCCGCCTTGGCTTTTGCCTTTGCTCTATGGTTTGGTGGCGCTTTTCCCTTGCTTCGGATTCACATATCCAAAGTCTCAACTTTTCTATTTGAGCTTCTACTCAATCTGATAGTGTATCAATATGCCACGTTGATCGAGGAGATGTCCAGGAACTCCATCTCATCCTAAATGTACCTGTGTTGACAGTCGTTGTAGCTGAGTACTAAATGTTTCTCAAAATCCTTGATACCCAGCTTCGTGCAAAGGGTATGAAAAGCATTGGTAAACTTTGGCACGTCTTCGTCCCTTCCCTATCGCAGTGTGATCCACGTTATGTATTTATCCTCATAGCTCCTAACAGGGTAGTACTGCTCCTTGATGGCAGCGCGGAATGAATCCAAAGTGGGTGCAGCCGAAAATAGTGAGGGCTTACTTTCGTCCTTTTGCTCGCAATAGGTTTCCCACCAATCCTTTACATGGGGAGCAGCTTTGAGAAGAGCAAAAGTAATTTTTTCCCGGCTAGAAAAACCATGAACAGAAAAATATCCTTCTAGCTGATTTAATCATTTATCTACAACGTTTGCATCTATCTAACCCTCAAATATGGGAATGTCAAAGTTAACTTATACCTTAAAGAGTGCAACGCTTCCAGAATAGCTGCTGGAAGTAGATGTGTCGCCTCTAGGTATCCACTGAACTATCTGGGAAAATTTGTCCATCATTGCGTTCCTTTGTCACTCGAGGGCTTCTTCGAGCAAGATTTTGATAGGATCTCCTACCCCCTCTTCTTTCTTTTCTTCCGCCATGGGAGGCCGTCGGGATTTGCGAGGCTGGTATTACAAAGGTTTGACAAGTTCAAGCCCTAATTCCTTATATCTCGACCTCGTTGGGGACATCTAAAGAGAAACAAAGAAAGAGAAAACTGCTCTGATACCACTAGTGATCCAAATTAGATCCTAGAACACTCTCTAAGTTTTCATGAACTTTGTAAAATACATGCCAAAGTTTCAAAGTCTTATAAAGATCAAGCTTATTAGAGATATCCTCGTAACAGTTGCAATTTGTGATCAGCGCGGAGCAACGAAGACCCTCGGTCAAGCGCACAGACCGTTAGCCCATGGTAATGCACGCTATCACAAATTAGCAAAACCAAAGGGAAGTTCAAGAAACGGGGGAAATTTCTGATATGCGATTAGTGGCGACTTTATCGTAGGGCAAACCCCTCAAAGAAGGAAAGGGCCAAAACACCCGGACCCAAAAAATCATAAAACACAATGGATATCGCTCTGATTCTGTCAGAAGTGGGGTCCCACAAAAACCAGCAGAATATCGGAGGGGCTTCAAGTGGTAAGCGGTTTCGGCCAAGTTCCGCCCGATGCCACACAGCAATTGCCACGCGTCCCGGTGGGGAGAGAGAAAACCGCTCACATCAGACGGGTAAACGTCATGCAACTTAGCTGCCTGATATGAACGATGACCGTAGGATCTAGGGCCCCCAGATCAATGGCAGAGATGTGTTCCGATGGATGACTAGACCTGACGAGGTAAACAAACAAAGTTGTATAGGATTTGAAGTCCGATATGGACGATGCATTGGCAGAAGGTCATGTTTCGCGGGCATTCTTGGAGTAACGGAATAAACGACCATGTCTAAGAGAACTGACACTCATCTGTTACGGAATAGGTGGCCACCTCCTTGTGAAACGTTATACAGTGATTAATGACGTAGGACATGGGAATTCTAACGAACAGAGGTAGGGGAACCGAAAAGCTGGGAAGCCGAATCGAATAGTCAAGAAGCAGATTGGCTTTAAAGCCACGAACTAACAGAGAAAGAAGCAAGCAGTAAGCAAATTAAGAAAACTAATAGCAGAGAACAGAGAGAAGAAGTCGAGCTGACCTGCAGAAGCAAAGGCAACATCGAGATAGAGACAGAGAGAGTCAGAGAGTCTGTGTACTCTAGAGAGGGCTTGAGAGGTTCAAGCAAACTCCTCTGTATATGCCTGTCATGTATTGAGTCTCAGATTGGACTCATACCATTGTGACCAATAGAGGTCGAGATTCAGTAAGGAGAGTCTGTGTACTCCAGAGACTTGGGGGATCCAAGTACAGTCTTGCTGATTTATATCTATTGAGTGAGACTCAAATTGAGCTCACTGTTGTAAAAATTCTACTTTGAAAACATAATAGAGAGGCCACCACTGAAGGTTGGACCCGGAGACGTAGCCCAGGAGTGTTGGGTGAACTCCTTATTAAACTTGTTTTTTTTATATTTTTTCCTGTCGTGTTTTCTTTAACTGCTTCAGTGTCTATGTATTTCGAAATCTTATCGATCCGTTGCATAAAATAACATAGACACATCCATGCACATGAGTCTGTAATACCTTATTAATTGTCTTAGATCAATTTCGGATCAAGTGGTATCAGAGCTCTAGGTTGCTAAGGTTAGACAAGTTTGTGCTAGATTTTGTTGTTGAATGCTAACTAGGAAAAAACTCAAATTAGGAGAAGGAGAATTGGTTGAAGCTAACCCAGAAATTGGAAGAGTCTACCCTAAGAGGAAAATGGCAGAAGAAAGTCCCTTGGAATCAGACTCCCAGTTCATGGATAGTTTCATGACCATGAGAGCCATGGTAGAAGAAATGTATAGAGAATTTAAGAAAGGTAGAGATGAAGATTCATCAAACTCCAAACAAGATAAAGGAGCAGAATAATCTCTCCTTCATGACCATTCTAAAGGCAAAGGGAAAGAAGAAAATCTTCCCACACCTCCTAAGATCCTTGAAAATAAAAAGAAAACATCTTTGATTAAATTAGATGTTAAATTTGATTTGCCGATATATGATGGAGAGTTGAATGCAAAGAAGCTGGATAATTGGATTAGACAGATTGATGTGTATTGTAGGGTGCAGAGCATTGATTCAGAAAAAATTAAGATTCAGCTGGCCAGCCTACACCTTGGAGGCACTACCTTGGTATAGTGGGAAGGTAGGACACAAGCTAACATGAATAAGCATGGTAAAATCCTTTCTGTCTGGAGTGAATTTGTTTCTGCAATTAAAAAGCAATTCTATCCACTAGCTTATATGCAGCAAGCCATGATGAGCTAGCAAACTCCTCGCCAATTAAAAGGGCAAAGCGTACAAGGCTACACTCAAGAATTAAGAAAATGAGCTTTGATTTTAGGAATTTCTTTAGACTCACCTAAAACTGTATTGAAGTATATAGGTGGTCTACATAGCTATTTAAAGCACACCATTCTCATGTTTAATCCCACTAGCATAGATGAGGTATTTGTTCAGGGTACACATCTAGAGGGTAGAGGAAAGAATGTGAACCTAGAAGTTGGGGGATCATCAAAACCCACTGCAATCAAGAACAAGGAAAAGAGAAAGAAAAAATGGAAAGAAAGGAATACAAATGTTGTACAAAAGACCAAACCTTCATGCACTCACTGCAAGAAGAATGGGCATGATGATGAACATTATTGGATTATGCATCCAGAGCTGAGACCCAAGAAGTTTGATGGCAAAAGGAAGAAGACTGTTGTAGCTATTCAAAAAGATTTGGGGTTAGACTCAGGAGATGAAACAACAATTGCAGCCATAGGTATAAAAGGTAAAAATTCTGAAGCATCTACTAGTAATTCTGCACAATCTACTGATAATGAAGAAAATGAGAGGAAAAGACATGAGCTTTTTCATATTCAAGTTATTTCCAAGCATCAAAAGATTGATACTTTGTTTGATAGTGGCTCATAAGTAAATTTATTTTTTGAATCAATTGTAAAGAAACTAGGATTACTAACCACACCTCACAAGAAGCCATATCCATTAGGTTGGTTATGTGATAAAGCAAAGTTACAAGTGACTAGACAATGTAAACTTAGGTTTTCTTTTGGGTCAACATTTGTAGATGAGGTTGAGTTAGATATAGTTCCATTGGATATATGTGGAATTGTTTTAAGAAGTCCTTACTTGTATGATAGGAAAGCCATTTTCTATAGAGCTAAAAACAAGTATCAACTCATTAAAGATGGAATCAAATATATTGTAAGAGCTCATAAACTCAAGAATAATTATACTCTCATAAACTCAGAGCAGATGAAAAGAATTGTAAATTAATGCAAACAATTTTTACTGATGGTTGGAAAGGAAAAGAAACTTGATCAAACCAATATATTTGAGGGTTGTAATGCTAAACAACAAGCTGATTTAGAAAAAGTTGTTTCAGAATATGATATACTATTTCAAGAACCTAAAAGTCTTCTACATAAAAAGGAAATAGTACATGATATTAATTTGCAACAAGATGCTCCATTGCTTAACATTAGAATGTACAGGTTGTCCGCTTTAGAGAATGCAGAAATTAAAAAGCAGGTACGGGAGCTACTCGAGAAAGGGTTCATAAGACCTATCACATCACCATGTGGGTCTCCAATTGTCTTGGTGAGAAAGAAAGATGGTTCATGGAGAATGTGCATTGATTACCGAGCACTAAATAAGATAACGATCAAAAATCGTTATCCCCTTCCTCACATAGATGATCTACTAGATCAGTTGAAAGAAGGTGTTTACTTTTCCAAGTTGGACTTGCATAGTGGCTACCATCAAGTCAGAGTTGTAGAGCAAGATGCATGGAAAACTGCTTTCAAAACAAAGCAGGGATTGTACGAGTGGTTAGTTATGCCTTTTGTCTTAACTAATGCTCCTACTACTTTCATGAGAGTAATGAATGATGTACTCAGGCCTTTTATTGATGATTTTGTTATTGTCTATTTAGATGACATTCTTATATTTAGTAAAACATGGGAAGAACATTTGAAGCATGTCAAACAGACTCTAGATGTTTTGAAAATAGAAAAACTCTATGTTAAGCTATCAAAATGTGAATTTGGAAAAATATATTTGAATTATTTGAGTCATATTATAGGGGGTGGTGAATTGAAGATAGATCTCTCTAAGGTTGCAATCATTGTAAACTAGCCTAAACCCAAATCTACTATAGAAGTTAGAAGCTTCCTACGAGCAGCACAATATTGGAGAAAGTTTATTGCTAACTTTTCCTTGATTGCAGCTCCCTTACATGCTTTAACAGGATTGAACAAAGTGTTTCAGTGGGGAGCCAAACAGCAGAAAGCCTTCGACACCTTAAAAGAAAAGATTAGTACAGCACCAGTACTAGCACTGCCCGATCTTCAAAGCCCATTTGAGATTGAAACGGATGTGAGTGACTATGCCATGGGAGTAGTGTTGATGCAACACGGTAATCCCATATGTTATCATTCTGAGACATTTAATTCTGTAGTACTTAATTATCCCACATATGATAAAGAATTGTATGTATTAGTACAGAGTGTGAAAAAGTGGAAACATTATTTAATGGGCAAAGAGACAGTTATACATACTGATCATCAACCACTTCAATATTTACACTCCAAAAATAAGTTGCAGCAATCAAGACACTAGAGGTGGATGGGTTTTCTACAACAGTTTCATCTTGTCATCAAATATAAAAAGGGCATACACAATAAAGTTCCAGATATGTTGTCCAGACCAATCATAAATGCATCTACTATACTTAAGCATAATTCAGTATTGCATGAAATCTACATTGAACAGTATGCTCAAGATATAGATTTCAAAGATGTATATGCAACTTTAAGTCATGGCAAACAAGTAGAAGAATTGGATTATCGTGTTAAGGACCAACTCTTGTATCATTTTGGAAAGTTATGCATTCCACAAACTGAAAGAGTAAAGATAATTTGAGAAGCACACACTTCTCTAATATCATGTCACTTTGGTATAAGTAAAACAGTTTCACAACTGCAAAGAATTTTTTATTGGCCAAAAATGAATAAAACAGTTTTTAGACATGTAAGAGGGTGTACTATGTGTGCTAAAAGCAAGCCCAGCAATAGAAAACTAGGCTTGTACACTCCACTACCAGTTCCTTCTCATCCTTGGGAAAGTGTTTCCATGGAATTTGTTGGGGGACTGCCTAAATCTAGAAAAGGTCATGACTATTTATATGTTATTGTGGATAGGTTCAGCAAAAATGTGTATTTTAATACCTTGTAACAAACAGATTACAGCTGAACAAATAGGAAAGTTATTCTTTCAGCATGTATGGGTTCATTTTGGATTACCCACTTCCATTGAATCTGATCGAGATTCCCGATTTGTTGGGAAGTTTTGGTCGAGTCTATGGGAATTGATGGACACCAGACTGAAGAAGAGCACAGCCTTTCATCCACAAACAGATGGCGCAATAGAAGTGGTCAACAGGACAGTGATCCAGTTGCTCAGAGGCTATTGCAGCAAGCATCCCAAGCTTTGGGATGAACATCTGTGTTATGTGCAACATGCTTACAACCGTGCTAAACGTTCTTCTACACAGAGATCTCTTTTGGAGACATGTTTTGGTTTCACACCAAGGTCTCCCTTGCATTTTGTCTTTGGTAAAGACATAGCAGTTGATGGACACAGTGATGTGGACAAGGCAACCAAGTTCATTGAACAAATCCAAGAGATTCACCAAGCAATTCAGGAAGAGCTGGAAAAGAGCCAAGCCAAGTACAATGCAAGGCATGATAAGCATTGGATTGAACATAGTTTCCAAGTTGGTGATCAAGTCTGGCTGTATATCAACAAAGACAGAATGCAAGGTGAAGGTAAGAAGCTGAAGCTAATAAGGTATGGACCTTTCAAGATACTGGAGAAAATTGGTGAGAATGCTTTTCGCCTTGATTTTCCAGCTTACATGCACATCTATTCGGTAGTTAATGTAGAAAGCTTGAGACTATTTGAACCTTCATTTATTGAAGATCCCGAAGAGTCAATTACCTTCTATTGATGATCTGTTACCTAAATATATCAATGAATTGTAGGAAGATACAGTTCTGGACAAGAAGGTGAGGACTACGCGCAGAGGGGATGTTGAGTACCTCAGGATTGGACTCAAAGGTTCAAAACCAAGCAGTGTGAAATGGATAGAAATTGGGCAAGCGAGGAATTTTTACCCTCACTTGATTGATGCTTAAAAACCAACTTTTGGTGGTTCAAAAGCTTTTTCAGTGGGAAGGCCGTGATCCAAAGTAGATCCTAGAACACTCTCTAAGTCTTCATGAACTCTGTAAAATTCATGCCAATGTTTCAAAGTCTTATAAAGATCAAGCTTATCAGAGATATCCTCATAACAGTTGAAATTTTTGATCAGCGCGGAGCAACGGGGACCCTTGGTCAAGCGCGCAGACGGTCAACCCATGGTAAAGCATGCTATCACAAATTAGCAAAACTAGAGGCCATTTCAAGAAATGGAGGTGGTTTCTGATATGCGATTAGTCGCTAATCGCATATCGTAGGGCAAACCCCTCAAAGAAGGAAAGGGCCGCAAACACCCGGACCTGAAAAATCATAAAATACAACGGATATCGCTATGATTCCGTCAAAAGTGAGGTCCCACAAAAACCGGTAGAATATTGGAGGGGCTTCGAGCAGTAAGTGGTTTCGGTCGAGTTCCGCCCGATGCCACACAACGATCGCCATGCGTCGCGGCAAGGAGAGAGAAAACCGCTCACATCGGACGGGTAAACATCATGTGACTTAGCCACCCGATATGAACGATGACCGTAGGATCTGTGGCACCTAGATCAACGACAGAGATGTGTTCCGATTAATGACTGGACCTAACGAGGTAAACAAACAGAGTTGTATAGGATTTAAAGTCTGATATGGACGATGCATTGGCAGAAGGTCATGTTTCACGGGCATTCTTGGAGTAATGGAATAAACGACCATGTCCAAGAGAACTGACACTCATCCATTACGGAATAGGTGGCCACCTCCCTGTGAAGTGTTATACAGTGATTGATGACGCAGGATAGGGGAATTTGAATGGACAGAGGCAGGGGAATCAGAAAGCTGGGAAGCGGAAACAAACAATCAAGAAGCAGATTGTCTTTAAATCCACGAACTGAGAGACAAAGAAGTAAGCAGTAAGCGAGTTAAGAAAACTAAGAGCAAAGAATAGAGAGAAGAAGTTGAGCTGACCTGCAGAAGCAAAGGTAGCATTGAGACAGAGATAGAGAGTCAGAGAGTCTATGTACTCCAAAGAGGGCTTGAGAGGTTCAAGAGAACTCCTCTGTATATGCATGTCATGTATTGAGTCTCAGATTTGGACTCGTACCATTGTGACCAATAGAGGTCGAGATTCAGTAAGGAGAGTCTGTGTACTCCAGAGACTTGGGGGATCCAAGTACAGTCTTGTTCATTTATATCTATTGAGTGAAACTCAAATTGAGCTCACTGTTGTAAAAACTCTACTTTGAAAACATAATAGAGAGGCCACCACTGAAGGCTGGACCTGGAGACGTAGCCCAGGAATGTTGAGTGAACTCCTTATTAAATTTCTTGTGTTTATATTTTTGTCTGTTGTGTTTTCTTTAACTGCTTCAGTGTTTGTGTATTTCGCAATCTTATTGATCCGTTGCATAAAATAACATAAACACATCCATACACATGAGTCTGTAATACCTTATTAATTGTCTTAGATTAATTTCGGATCGACTGATCTAAATTTAAACAGGAACGCAAAAAATTATAGATATAACCATAAATAAAAAGATGCAGTAGAAATAGCACTTCATTTCATTAATATCAAATACTGAAATATGATTACAAACAAAATGGAAATAAGACTTGCTCGGGCGATGGTAGCTTATCTCTGAGAAGAGATGTGGCATCTACATGCCTCTGAACTGTGTTACAATGAGGCTCAAGGGCGTATTTATTATTGAACAATAAGATAAAATGCTAATCAACCAAAAGCCTAACCCTAGGAGATGAAACGCCAAGAGTTTATGGGCCCCATTGGGGTTAGTTGGGCAACCAACTTCCTAGGGTCATAACTTGGTAATATTATCTTCGTTTGGTGCGTACGATACCTTGTTGGAAAAGTCTCTTTGAGTACTACAGGTTTTGCAACAAGCCCCTGTCTATGGCCAAGGGCTTGCATCGAACCTCAAAAAATGTTGTTTAGGGGGTCAAAACTGCTATGGATGTTCAGGACCCGAAAAACTGCTAAAAATAGTAAATGCTGAAATAAACAAGGAAACAATTGAAACCGACTGGAGGTCTAGGTGGAATAGGTGGGTGGCCACCAATATCTACATGGATCAAAAACTCCTTGGAGCGAAGATTTATTGCCATATTGAAGGATTGTGTCCATTAAGAGAATTAATTCGAATAAAATTTGAAATCTTCTTTAGAATCCAACTACATGATATTCCAGACATACGATTTTATGGAAAAATGACTAGTGGCATTTGGCATCCTAGTAACATTACAAGAAGCCTGAAGAAAATTGTGATTTGGCACCATACTAAAGGAAGACAGGTAAACTTTCCCAAGAGGTACATATAAATTTTTGAATTAGGCATAGAACTATGTTAAAGATCTCTTTCATCTAATGTTTCCTAAGTTCATTGTAGATGCATGCTCTTAGAAGACCTCATCAAACACATTGCTAGGAATTACACTTAAATATTGTTAATATCTAAAGCAGTATGAGGATCTCTATACTCTCTTGAGGGAAATGACATGATCAATATAGTAGTATTGCTCCTTCATGAGGGTTATACATTCAAATATGTCAATAACAATGCTAGGATTTGTAATTAACACATTAGCATACATGTATAACTTTCAATTTGAATGTTCATAGGACTTGAAGACTTTGGAACTTGAAGCATCTATGGTTTGTAAACCCTAGCAAAGGTTTGAATTAGAAAACCCTAGGAACAAAAACCTTAACTAAGATTTTTTGCTATAAGAAGAATCCCTAGCTCCTAAGAATGCAAGAAATGACATCATGATGATATGAGGATATGATTAAGAGGAAGTTGGATTCTCCCAAAAGATAAGTACTCTATATTGTTCATCTTTGAGTAAGATTGTTGTTATTTTCTATAAGTTTTGGTTAGTCTCTTTTCTATGTATTCTCTTCTTGGTTATAATTATTCTCCTATATCCTCCCGGTGAGGATTGTAGGAAAATAACTAAGATGACCTAAGATTTGAAGAATGATTGAAGGATAGACAAAAGAATTTTCCATATGCAGTCTCGAAGGAGAATCAAGGAGCTGGAAAAATTGGAGTAAGCCTTGATAGAACATAGCAAATGGTAGCATTAAAGCAAAGAAGGTTCTCCCAGTAAGAAGGATAGGAATGTGTTACTTCAGATCCTTGAAGGAGCCTCGTGATTATAAAAGACCTCGAAATTTGAGAAGGAAGGACTCATGAAGAAATATTTACTTCAGGAGTTGGAAGCCTAATTTGACATGAAGGATCTCACCACTTGGGACTTGAGGTTACATTGATTGAATTACCAGTGTTGATGATGAGAAAAGATACTACTGATGATTGGGATCTAGTATGGTTTCTTAGAAGAGTATGAAGAAGAATTTTGTTGCACTGTGTAAGCATAAGATATGGTAGTTGAAATCTAGGAAGGTTGAAGTGCTTTATGATTCATGACTTGATGGATCTGTGAAGCTACAATGGATGTCCATGGACGAATGAGTAGCCGATGCATTTTTGAATTCCCTTCCTAAGGGAAAGGTTGATTATTGTGAGACAAGCTTGGGCTTGTAGTCATCTCCTCCCTAGTTGAGAGGGAGTGAGGCACTCCTCCATGGTTGAGAGGAAGTGAGGATGGACACCATGTTCTCTATGTGTCACGTACTATGGCCAGGACTAACATTCCTAAGCCTAGTACATGAACACTAGTAGGGAGAATGGTGGATTGGATAAGAATCAAGGGCATACATTTTTTAGTCATGTATTGTGGTTGACTAGGATTATCATCGTAAGTTGGATACATGGACTTGCTAAATAATGGTCTAGATGATGTATGTTTCCTTGGATTAGGAAATGGTCATGTGAGGTCATACCTTGGGAACACTCGGATGGGGTATGTGACTTGAGAGGCAGTGGTTTCCAAATTTATGCCTCCCAGCATTGTGCTCTGATCCAGTGGAGAGATAGAGCGCACTTTTCAAGGTTGTGGTAGTTTGAAAATGTTGGTAATGATGATGTAATCATCATTGATGCTTATCAATATGAATCCTTTCTTATATGAATATTTTGACTTGAAAATATCTTTTTGAGGCATTATGAATACCTCCCTCGTTAAGAGGGAGTGTTGAAATTGTAACTAGTGTCAGTGTTCATAATGAAATGTAATTTTATCATTTATGTATTTATTATATTCATTATTGTATTTTATTTTGGTCGAATCATGTTCCTCATACATATAGAGTCAAAAGGAGTCAAAAGAAAATTATTTGAGTCATGTCTCATTTGCAAATTTATAATAAAAAATAAAATTGAATTTTTATATTGAGTCTTAAAGTCCAGCAAATGAACAAGTCGGCCCTCCTTGGAACAAGTCGACCTGGGCCTCCAAGGGCCACCTATTCGACCTCCTCCATAGATATATATAGAAGATAGATTCGACCTATTTGGGATAAATCATTCAAGCATATAATAAGAAACATATTCTGGACGTATTGAAGAAAGAAGGAAGTCGAATTAAGAAGATAAAAAAGAGACCGCACATGTGGAAGAATTTCAGTGAGAAAGGTCAAAGTTTCTGAAGTAATTGCACACTTCTTTTTCCCCTCTTGTTACAGGTCTAAATTTGAGAGTTTTGACCAGAATTGTGCAATTTGACCAATCTTGACTTTTATTCTTGGAGGTGACTTGGAGGAGAGACTAGACTTGTTGACTTGGTGGAAATTTGGTCTTGGATATCTCATTTTGATCTTATTTTATAAGAGAAGGATTGTTGGGTTTCCCCCTTATGGGGTTTTTCTTTGGCTAGAAGCCTAATTTATGGTGTTTGTTTCTTTATGATCTATATGCTTTGGAACTTCTGTATAATTGCTTGATGAATAAGACATAAAAGTAATAAAGAAGAAATCTAACATTTGTTGAAATTAAGGGTAGTTATGGGATGAATTTCCCCATAGGAACCCAATTACCCCAAGGGAGGTCCATCTTGCCCCAAAAGGAGAAGTCAAATTGAACAAAATAAATATTATTATTAAATGTGTGTGCACTCCTCATATTTTCATTTTATGTGAAAATCTTTCTTGGGCTTACAATCATCAAAGCAAAATTTGGAAATATATTTAAAAAGGATTAATTTTATTACTATGAAATGGGAAAAATAATGAAAAGATCAAGTCGGCCTCACTCTATGAAAGGTCATTTAACTCATAAGGCACCCTTTCCTCCTCCAACAAATTGTATATAAAGAAAACATTTGAGATCATTCAAACACACAATATCTTCATCTTTGACCATGGTTCATATTAATCACTAGCTCACAATGAATGTTTTTTGGTGGCATTACAGTGGTTCGCATTTTTCTGAGCTCACTATTATACGCTATGCTTCGCATATCTAAACATTGGCTCACATTAGCTTGCATTATCTATGTCTCACATATGTTATATGTGGCTCAAATCATATCTATGGGTCACGTCCTATATTCTGTGACATATACTCTTAGGCTCGCATGAAACTACAGTGACTTGCCTTATATTTTGAGACTTGCATTCATTATCTCTATGGCACATTTGGATAGGTCGTATGGGATACTCATGTCGCTCATATTTTTATTCTTTAGATAGCGCACTATACTCCTGTGGCTCAAACCTATTTATATAATGGCTCGAATTTGTTGTAAGATCGCATGATACAAACAATGGATCAAATATATTTATTGCAAGTAGCTCGCATCCTTTTTGTGGCTCGTAAACTTTATTCAGTAGCTTGCACTCTTTACAGTAGCGATCCACGGTCAGAGATTAAGAGATTGTGTGTTTGAATGAGGTCAAACACACTGCCCAAAAAATTATTGTTGTTGTTGTTGTTGTTGGAGGCAAACTTTGAAATGATCCCTCAATAATGCTCCAAAATTCTGAAAAATTAGGAGAAGGCTCCTCACACCCAATCCAACAAAACCTAGAAAAATCTCAAGCAGAATCCATCAATCATTGAATCCCCAAAAACTACATCTAGCCCCCCTCACGCTGCCTTCCTTCTACAATTATTACTCAACCTTCCTTGTGGGCTCCACCAATTTGACCCCCTTTCTCACTCCCACTTTCATGTGGTTTGATTTCACCTAGGGAGTTCGATTTCCTTTCTTAAGTGACCCCCATAACTTATCATCACTTTAACTTCCCCTTTTCTCCCAAATTTAACCTTTATTTCTTATCAAAATTTAATTTGAGCCTTCACAACTTATTTCTCCTAAGTTTTATTTATCAAATAGCATATTAATCACTAGCATTGAAAAAATGAGGATTTACTTAGAAAAGTTATTAACTGTGGACATGAAAATCCTCCCCTCCCAAATGTTGATTGTCCTCAACCAGCTGCAAAGTTGGATACTATAAAATTTGTTCTCCCTCCCAAGTAGCATCCTCCTCTCGTAAGTCTTTCCACCTGACAAGATATTCTATAATAATCTTGTTCCTGAGCCTTATCTCCCTCTCCTGAAATATGGCCTCAAGTATCAAAATCAAATGACCCTCATCATCCAAGGGTGACAACTTTTCTACAGTTGTAACCTATTTTCCCAAGACCTTTTTCAAGCAAGACACAAGAAACACATTAGCACCTTTCTCCCTAGCGGAATCTCTAGCTCATAAGCCACCTCCCCAACTCGCCTAATCACCTTATAGGGTCCACAAAAATGGGGTTTGAAATTCTCAGCTCCTTTCTGCTTCAATTTGGATTGTCTGTATGGTTGGAGATGTAAGAAAACTAAGTCTCCAACCTCAAAATGTCTCTCCACATGATGCATGTGTGCATACATCTTGTAATAGTTCTTTGTTGTATGCAAGTCATCTTTGAGAGCCCTTAGGATCTCATGGCTCTCCTGTATCCAATCCTTTACCCCATGGACTCGACTCTCTCCAAAACTCATGTCAAAAAATGATATCTTATTTTGATCTTATTTTATAAGAGAAGGATTGGTGGGTTTCCCCCTTATGGGGTTTTTCTTTGGCTAGAAGCCTAATTTCTAGTGTTCTTCGTTTCTTTATGATCTATATGCTTTGGAATTTCATGGATCAATTTACTTCACCAAGTTGGATCTTCGTTCAGGATATCGTCAAATCAGAATGAAGACTGAAGACATTCGGAAAACATCATTTAAAACACATGAGGATCATTATGAATTTTTGGTCATGCCTTTTGGCCTTACTAATGCACCTTCTAAATTTCAAGGTTTGATGAATTCCATTTTCAAACCCTTCCTTAGAAAAAAAATTAGTATTTTTTGATGATATACTAATCTACAGCGAGTCTTGGAAGGATCATGTTCAACATGTTGACAGGGTGCTCAAACTATTGGAGGAGAAACAATTATATGCAAAAGCCTCCAAATGTTTCTTTGGAGTACCAGAGGTGGAATATCTTGGTCATATTGTATCTCATGAAGGTGTTAAGGTAGACCCTAGCAAAATTAAAGTCATTAAGGAATAGAAAATCCCCACATCCATAAAGCATTTGCGAGGATTTCTTCGGTTGACAGGGTATTATCATAAGTTTGTTAAAATTTATGGGAGAATAGTAGTGCCTCTAACAACATTATTGAAGAAATATGCATTTTCTTGGACTCCAGAAGCAACGAAGGCCTTTGAACATATTAAATAGGCAATGTGCTAATCACTAGTCTTAGCTATGCAAGACTTCACAGAAACTTTTATTGTGGAATGTGTTGCCTCAGGAAATGGAATTGGTGTTGTTTTAATGCAAGAAGAAAGACCCATTGCTTTCGAAAGTAATCAAATCAAAGGAAAGTATTTACATAAAGCTATTTATGAGAAGGAAATGTTGGTAATACTACATACACTTAAGAAATATCAAGCTTACCTAATGGGAAGACACTTCAAGGTAAAAACGGATCATGATAGTCTTAAATACTTTTTAGAACAAATATTATCTTTAGAAGAGCAACAACAAGGGGTCAAAAAGATGTTGGGTTATGATTTTGAAATCATCTACAAAAAAGGGAAGCAAAATGTTGTTGCAAATTCAATCTCAAGAAAGGATGAGGATGTGGAAACATTTCTTGGCACCATTTCTATTATCCAACCAAATTGGATAAATGAAGCAAGGGATGAATGGAAGAATGACTTAGAAGTGTGGGCACTAATTCAAAAGATGCAATAAGATCCCAGTACATCTGATACATTTAGCTAGAAAAATGATTCGTTATGGTAAAAATATCGTTTATACCTCTGTAAGAATACCCAACTCAAACAAAACATTCTTATGGAATTGCACATCTCTCCCTTAGGAGGGCACTCAAGATTTTTAAAAACTTACCACAGGGTTAAGAAGGATTTTTTTGGGATGGCCTTAAATCTGATATTCAAAATTTTGTGGTGGAATGTTTGGTTTGCCAACAAAATAAAGTTGAAACAATTAAGACCCTAGGTCTATTACAACCTTTATCCATTCCAAGTCAACATTTGGAAGAGGTTTCAATGGATGTCCGAAGGAAAGAGTGTCACCATGGTGGTAGTTGATAGACTTACCAAGTATGCACACTTTTGTGCATTATCTCGTCCCTTTAAAGCTAGTGCAATTGCTACTGCATTTTTGGAAACAATTCAAAAGCTACATGGAAACCCAAAAATTATTGTAAGTGACAGAGATCCCATTTTCACTAGAAATTTTTGGACAAAATTATTTTCGTGTCTGGATACTCAGTTAGCTCATAGCTCGTCTTATCATCCTCAATCTGATGGGAAAACTAAGATAGTGAACAAATGTTTGGAAGGATATCTTTTTTGTTTTGTATCTGATAAACAGACACAATGGGTCAAATGGTTGCCTCTAGCTGAATGGTGGTATAACACTTCCTTCCACACTGCAACAAAAATGACCCCATTTATGGCACTTTATGGATATCATCCACCATCCATCACATCATATTTAAGAGAAAATTCTAAGGTTCAAGCAGTGGAAGATCACATCAAGCATCAATAACAAGTTCTCCAGCTCTTAAAGGATAACCTCACTTTGGCGCAGAATAGAATGAAACAACAAGTAGATCAACATCGCAACGAAAGAAGTCTTTATGTAGGTGACTAGGTATTTCTATGGTTACAACCATACAAAGAAATGTCCCTCAAGCAAACTAAGAAGGATAATAAATTATCACCAAAGTATTATGGTCCATACAAGGTGTTGCAAAATATTAGTACTATGGCATACAAAGTGGAGCTTCCTACGTCTTCCCGAGTGCACTCAGTTTTCCATGTTTTATGCTTAAAGAAGGTTATAGGTGACAAGCTCCTAGTTCAAATAATATTGCCAAACTTGACGAGGAAGGAAAAATCATATTGGAACCTGAAGTAGTTATAGAAACAAGAACTCGACAACTACGAAATCGATCAATTTCAGAGTATCTTATCAAGTGGAAGAACTTACCCACTGAAAATTTCACATGAGAGGATGAGAATTTTATACAGAAGCACCCAGAACTACTCAAGCGTTGAGGAAAACAGTTTTGAGAAGGAGAAGGGCATGTTAGGTACTTATAATACTAATGTATTCCCTTATTATTATTGTCATTGCAACCCCTTATTGTTATTATTGTGCCCATGTTGCCCCCATATTGTTATTATTGTGCCCCCTAAAATCCCACTATTGTTATTGTTGTGCCCTTACATTATTATTGTGTTGTAGCGGCTACAACCACCCTCCAGAATTTTTCCTTAGCTTTCTTTTGGAGCCTCCCTACCAACCACCCTTAGCAGCATGTCTTGCCTTGTCAAGTACACAAGCTTCAGTGATTCTTTAGTAGATTGCTAGCTTGTGCATCAGAGCTTGTTGCATCCCCCTCACAGGCTGTTTCTCTAGACTTAGTCCAGCTGCAGGTTGAGTAACTCCCTCATGAAATTGCGCAATTCTAGAGGGGAACCAACCTTCCCTCCAGAAATTGCGCAATTTTGTCTAGTAGCCTGCTAGGTTCCAGAATTGCGCAAATCTGTATGTCGCTGTTCAATGGAAAAATTGCGTAATTCATCCCAGTAGGACTGCTCAGCCCAGAAATTGCGCAATTATGGGCAGTAATCAGCTGCTCTGCCCAGAAATTGTGCAATCCTTCTAGGCATCCAGCCCAGCTTCCTCCGAGAAATGCGCATTTTTTCCCCTCAGCTGAGCAGATTGTCGCATGTGCAGTTGGGTTGATCAGTTTCACCAGAGACCAAGAAAACATGACTTGCATGCATAGGTTTCTTTTTCCTGAAATAGAAAAAGCAACATGCAAAAAGCATCCCTAGATTTTAGGGAGTTAATTTTAGTAGTTGGAGGTTACATGCAAAGATCGTTTTAGAATCTTTCCTCCAAGAGTCGCTTTTTCCTATATTTGTGGCATGCGCGTCATGAGCCTCAACTTATTTATTCGACTCTTTAGAGCTCACTAATTCACATCGATCTTGGAGCTCTGACATCCCATGGCACATCCAGGAGTCTTCAACACATCCAGCTCAGTTATTCAAGGGTAAGTCGTATTAACTTGTCTTTTGCAACATTTCTGTCGCTTTTTGTGTTTTCGCTTGTGTGAGTGATGTTTGCTTGATTTCTGTGAACGCTTGTTGTTATTTACATGCATACCAGCTTATAATAGCATTGTTTTAGTTTCCGTTGGCATCTCACTGTTGTCGCATGCATGAAACTATTTTGCATGAATCGTCGTTGATTCAGAAACTCGCTTCACCCACATTCATGTTGCTTTGTTCTCTGAATCTTTCATTCGATGTTTGCATGAATGATCATTCACTCCTAGTTACACTCGGTATCACCATGCATTCACTTTCACATTTGCTTTCAATTTCCCGTTGACGAGTCTGGGAAATCTTGGCCCGGACTCTGCCTCACCAAGACAACATGGCGCAATCCTAAGAGGGAAGGCTCTATCCTCCTCTCACGAAATGTGCATTTCTGCCCAGTGAATGCCCTTCAGTCTTACATTGCACAATTCTGAGGGGCAATGACAACTGGCCCAGAAAATTGCGCAATGTAGTCACTGGGCCTACAACCACTGCCAGCTGAAATTGCGCATTGCGTAGTTCCAGTAGCCAACAGGCCAGCTTGGATTGTGCATTGCGCAATTCCAACAACTAGCCAACCTCCCCAAACATCCCGGACTATCTTTTGCGCAGCGCTGGAAGCCAGTCTCCCAGCCTCACAGAAAAAATTCTGCAATCCTTGCCAGTCAATCCCCAGGTATGTTGCATGTCGTTCCTCAAATTTTATTTGGTTTTAGCTGATAGATTTCTTGCCATGCATGTCGCTTTTTTTCCATATCTAGCAGATGTTCGTCCGCATCTTAGCAGTTCAGGATCAATGGCCTCCAAGAGAGCAGGATCAAAGGACACTGGCGGAAGTGCAACTGGAGCAGCAGTTGAGCGAGTGTCTACAAGTCTGTCGATCTATATGAAGATACCAAGTTGATTGTAGACAAGGACATCAAGCTGAAATGGAAAGAGGTCAATGATGCATTTGCAGGTACATTTGGGGAAGACCTCGAAGACCGCCAAGTCTATGTGAACATCCACAAGTCCGGCTTGTACCGGATTGCATGAAGATATCTCATGCTCCCATGCGCGGACATGATACATTGGATCATCTCGCACACTGAACCTGAGACGATGACATTGAGGAGTGTCAACAGGATGGAGATTTCTACCTTCATGGCAGAGGATTATGATGATATGTATTAGATGTTGAATCTCGTGATCATTATGGAGACTCCCTTCTGCATACCCAGCAGTAATGCCAAATCCAAAGACATTCTAAAGAACTGGGTAAAGGAGCCGGCTAAATTCAAGATGACACCCAACCAAGTCTACAAGACGAAGATACTGCGAAAGGCATATCAATACTTGGTCATCTTTGCATGTCGAACGTATGGCCAAGAAAGCACGGAAACCTTCCCATAAAAGTTGGGTTATCACGTCAGACCAACTGGCCAGAAAAGGCAAAGCATGCAACTGGTCTGACGTGTTCGCTCATCAGCTGAAGGAAGAGGTAACAAGCACTCAACCGTTGCCGAAAGGTATGCAAGCAGAAATCTACATGTCCGCCTACATCTTGAATTCAATCTGTGTCCATTAGGAGTTCTCGAGCTTGAAGTGGGCATGGACACGGACAGATGAAACTGCGCCCGTAGAGGTAGTGGACTCATTAGAACAGCTGGAATTAGGCAGACAGGGTGAACCATTGCAGGAGCAGGACTTCGCTCAGGAGATAGAGCAAGCACTTGAACAGATGGATACATACATGGAGCAACAGGAGTTAGAGTAAGACATCGACCTCATGTCGCATCACCAAGAGGTCGACCCACTAGCTTCACTGTATCCAGAAGAGGAGCAAGTTGCAAGAAACCAAGGAGACACTGAAATCCTTGGAGACAATCCGGAGGAGGAGATGCACAACATCTCATTCGATGAGTCTCAACATAGAGTTGTTCAATCTCGCAGATGTCAACTCCGGATGATCATACATCTCTTGCGCAATTTGAGGAACAAGTGACCATGTCTAATGTGATCAAAAATCCAGCAGCATTGGTCGATGCTACCAGAGAATATGTCGAAACCACTAGCTTGAGTGTTCGCTTCCTGATAACTGAGAACGAGAAAATGGATAAGGAGCTACAGACGGCCAAGCAGGGAGGATAATTGGTTACAGCATTCGGCCGATAAGAATTCAAGAAGGCAATATTGGATTAAGTATTGTCTCTTGACACAGTCATGCATGCGTTGTATGCCGAATTTGGTACCGTGCATAAGGTAGTCATCCATCTCAATGGGTGGCAGCAGCGATGTGCTAGGAGAGCACGTATCTTGTCAAACGTGCATGTTGTTGTTGACTACATGCAAACATGGATGATGAGATACAAGGGAGCCCCGCTTCACTTGCCTAAGATGATGAAGCCCAGAGCAGTCGAGCTGAATGCATGCATCTAGAGTCAAATCTGGAACTATGAAGATCTCCCATAGCTCATCACTCGTCTATGGGCTTCCCATGCACTTCTATTCAAGATTATGGATTTTATTGTGCACGCACATGCGATCCCATCTATTGGGTCACTCACCTAGGCAAATACAAAGGCACGGGTCCGACTAGAGCTTGACTCGTACTTTGACGAGATGATGCTCATAGCCACCAGCCCAGACTTGTCAATCAATGCGGACACCATGCACAAGTATGTTGTCGATCCAGCCGCACTCAAGACAATGATGCGCATGTTATCAGACGAATTGGACAGAGGAGCCCGAGCAGTGTACCTAAATGGTATGGAGGCAAGAGTCGGGTTCCATAAAGATGTCACCTTAGAGTACACAGACACCATCGCGGACTACTAAGCTTAGCATCAGTTCACTATTGTCAATCACCATGAGGATGTCGAAGAGTTGGTCTTCCAACAGTTTTCTGATTCATAGTGATGTCTTGCATGGCTTGCTCAAGCCATTTTGTCTCACATGGGTACATGTGCATTGTAATGTAACGTCTTGTCAAGTGTAAGTTCAAGTTTCGATAGTTGGATGTAACAGTCATAGAGTAGATGAAGAATCATGAGGATAGATAAACTGTCACAAAGGGGAATGTCAAGGGCCACCCCATCCTTTTCTATAAATAGTCCCTCATAACTCATTGTAAAGGCTTTTGGTCAGCCAAGCTTCCGATAAGACTATGTGAGAGAGAGCTTGGACAGTGTTGTAATGAGCCTTGGCTTCTCCACTGCATAGAGCTAGTATATCTCTTTGGAGGATCAGGCGGTTGTGGCTGTAACATTCCATTGTCGGAACTTGTGGTTGGATATGGATGTATTGTATAATAGAGCCAACATGTTTCATGCATATGTTGTATTGTATTTCAACTATCTTGAGTACTCTAAATGATATATGTATCTATTTGCTTACGCATGTATGTGTAGCTATTTCTGCATATGTATGTATGAATCTTTCTAAAATGTGTTGTTGGTTTAACCATCACTTTGGATTGCTAGCTAACTTTCCTTCCATGTTGTGATGCATCTTTGCTCGTGTGTTCCCTTCTTAACTTCATGCTATCACAGGTTTCTAACGGGTGCACTCACCTCACCCTCCGTGTGTTAGAACTGCTCATGCACCTTCCTTGACTTACTGCATATGTCACACCCTTGCTACCAACAGGGACGTCTTACTTGCCTATGTGCGAAACTGTGGTCAAGGCATTACCTACGACCCACTGCTGGGACTCCTACACCAAACGATCTGAGGTCTAATTGAGACTTCTTACCAGGGAGATCCCCTGACATGTTGGTGAGTCCAACAACGTCAACATTTATGGCGCTAGAAGGAGGGCCATATGACAAGTTGTGTCCTCTGATCCTGTTTTGAACCTTTGCATATCTATCCTCCATCCACGATGTTTTTCGCATGCCGAATCTGTCACCATCTCAAGGGAGTTTTTTGATCTCTTGTCCACATACACGTATGATGGTGAAGGCAAAGTGGCCTAGCTTGAGTTCTTACATGACTTCCTTGCCATGCTTCACGAGGAAGATGGATGTTCTGACGAACAAGTCATTCTTTTTCTTGCATACAAACTTTGTGAATCTCCACATCGGTGGTTGTGGAGCCTACCAGCTAACAGTTTGCACTCGCTTGAGCACTTTTGTGATCTCATTGAAGATACTTTCTATCATTTTGATCCAGAACATCTTGACCAAAAATTGTTACAACAATGAAAGGCTCTGCATGAATCACCTATGAATTTTTGGTAGTGCTTCCATGATTTGCAGTTTCAAGCTCCAAAGAGACAGATGAAATTTTTCTATCTTTGGGATAGATTCGAGTATTGTCTTAAGAAATCTGTCCATCCCAAGAAGAAGTTTGAGCTCAAGCCTCGCTTAGCATACTTCAGTGATGGAGCTGCGCAATCATAGACGGATAATGTCACTGTCACAAGTGATTGTTTGTCGTCCCTTCATCAAACAGCTCCACCACTACAGAGTGATGTGGGAGATCATGCTCACACACCAGTTCAACTGTCACATCCTCCCAACATTACTTTGCTTAATTTTCGCACAGATTTGGTTGTGAGTCCATCGAGTTGTCATATGAATTTTGTACCACAACCTCCGTCTTCGTACTCGGTTGTTCCTCTGGATGATATTGTCTTGTGTTCTTCCATTCCGAACTCTACACTTGTTGTGAACGAGGATCAAGCCACTGATGGAGTTGGTGTTGCACAACCAACATGCATTGTCATTCATGAAGAGTATGACTGGGAGCTTGAGCATCAACACTTGGCGAAGGATGACTCCCTTCTGTCTGAGCCTCCTCCATTCTTTCCTGACATTTTTGGTGAACCTACCATCCAGGATTTTGCATGTGTATCTTCATCTACGAATGCACCCATTATCGATCACCCATAGGATACACTGGATGTCAGTCCATCATCCGACAATGGAGAGGATAAATTATTCATCGAAAACCCACTCGACCTTTCATCTACCTTTTCCGAAAACACAGGATGAATTTGTTTGCTTCTCATCTACCCCTCTGTTTGATTTATCAGATCATGAGGATGCCAACGAAATCATTGATTTTTCTAATCGTGGTTGTCGTGATCCATTTACCCCTATATTCGATCACGATGATGATTCTATCGCAATTGATTTTTCGAAGCCACCTGTTTATGATGATCTATCTGACGACGAAGTCAAAACACCCCAGACTGTCGAGGCACTTCAGCCCAAGCTGATGGTTATGTCAGGCCCTCGCTGTCCTAAGGTTGGTTTCACTTCTGATCAGGAAATTTTTCAATCACCCGAGGCTCCTCATCACTCATCTGTATGCATTGAAGATCAATCTCACACACAGATCATGCTTCCTCCACTCGAACTGCACAATCCCATCGCTCATGCATTGGAGGAATCTTACATTGCAAGCACACGTGCACGACGCAAGTTGTCTTTGTTTCTTTCATTTTCTTTCATGTCACAATCAAGAGTATGCGTATGCTTCAAAGCTGCACGCAGTGTCGCACAGCACCGTGACAAGTCCACGGACCACATGTCATGTACTTGCACTCACTTATGTCCTATGGACACTTTGAAACATGAAGTGTGTTTTTCTTCATTGTTATATCTTTCTTGTTTGCTGATTCGCACAACTGGGTTGCTCATGGACCAAGCCTTCACCAACATGGGTCAACCAATGCACCAGTGGTTGCATTGGAAATATCACTTCACGTGATCAGGCCCATGCACCGTTAGCTTAGGAGTAGGAGTAGTGTTTGCTTTCAGTTTGTTTGCTTGCATGCTTGTTTGCTTTCTTGCTTTGCATGTTTGTTTGTCTACTTGCTTGTTTGCTTACTCACTTTGCTTTTGCATTTACTTTTGCTTCTGCTTTGCTTTGTTGTTTGTTTGCTTGTTTTTGTTCATAGGTTAGTTTCGCATGAAACCATGCATGACTCTTGAAACAAGCTAGGTAAAGTACAAGAGGCCTTGTACAGCTATCACTACTTGGTTATCTGTCATCCTGCCTCTATATGAATAACTTTTTACTTTTAGTCCATGATACATCGGTGGAAAATACGTACTGTTCAAAGTGAACCTTGGTGAAAACACAACACTTGTACGCTAACTAGTATCACCTACTCTAGTCAATTGTTTTTGGGTTAACCCTGGTCAGCTCAGTCAAGTAGAGTAAGGTGAGGAGGAAAACCTTAATAGGCACGTCAGAGGTATATAATAAACTACTTCTCTGAAGGAACAACCTCTTCTGCTCTCAATAAGTTGAGATCCCTCTTCCACCTCTGAAATGAATAAGTGTTATGGACAGTTATGAAAAATGAAAAAAAATGAAAAGTGAAAATTTTCAAAATAAAAAATGAATAAGGTGAAAGAAGAGAAAGGCTTCCTGCACAGAGAGGTGATGCAAGTAACTCCATTGGGGTACTAACCAGGCTCACTGGTAGCAGAACGATGCCTATGTTCCTTTGTGACTCCATCGGGGTACTATCCAGGCCTCCTGGCAGTGGAGAAACACCAGAGATGAAACTAAGACTCTGACTACTATACTACTTGTGCACCAATATACCCGTCAACCCCAATCGAAACAATTGTGTTGACTTGGCTTGGAGTTTGTGTCAATCGACCAAGAGCTTGGCAGATGCTACATCTTACAATCAAGCAAGTGTGGAGACCAAGACGAACTGAGAACTGAACAATACTTCCAGAGGTGTTAGACTTGCTTATCACAAACAAGGTTCATTCAGAGAGTTGGAGTTCTATCAATGTGTCTCCAAGTGTTGTAGCGGCTACAACCACCCTCCAGAATTTTTCCTTAGCTTCATTTTAGAGCCTCCCTACCAACCACCCTCAGCAACATGTCTTGCCTTGTCAAGTACACAAGCTTCAGTGATTCTCTAGCAGATTGCCAGCCTATGCATCAGAGCTTGTTGCATCCTCCTCGCAGGTTGTTTCTCTGGAATTGGTCTAGCTACAAGCTGAGCAACTGCCTCAAGAAATTGAGCAATTCTGGAGGGGAACCAACCTTCCCTCTAGAAATTGCGCAATTCTGTCTGGCAGCTTGCTGGGCTCCAGAATTGCAAAAATCTGTCTGTCACTGTTCATTGGAAAAATTGCGCAATTCCTCCCAACATGACTTCTCAGCCCAAAAATTGCTCAATTTTGGGTAGCAGTCAGCTACTCTGGCCAAAAATTGTGCAATCCCTTTGGGCAGCCAACCCAACTCCCTCCCAGAAATGTGCATTTTTCCCCCTCCACTGAGCAGGCTGTTGCATGTGCAGTTGCGTTGACTGGTTCCACCCGGGACCAAGAAAACTTGACTTGCATGCATGCACTATTTTTCCTAGAATAGAAAAATCAACATGCAATAAGCATCGCTAGGTTTTAGGGAGCTATATTCAGCAGTTGGAGGTTACATGCAAAGATCGTTTTAGAATCTTTCCTCCAAGTGTCGCTTTTTCCTATATTTGTGGCATGTGCGTCATGAGCCTGAACTTATTTATTCGACGCTTTAGAGCTCACTTATTCACATCGACCTTGGAGCTCTAACATCCCACAGCACAATCTAGAGTCTTCGACACATCCAGCTCAGTTATTCACAGGTAAGTCGCCTTAACTTGTCTTTTGCAGCATTTATGTCGCTTTTTGTGTTTTCGCTTGTGTGAGTGTTGTTTGCTTGATTTCTGTGAACACTTGTTGTCGTTTACATGCATACTATCTTGTACTAGCACCATTTCAGTTTTCATTAGCATCTCACTATTGTCGCATGCATGAAACTCTATTGCACGAACAGTCAATGATTCAGCAACTCGCCTTACCCACATGCATGTTGTTTCGTTATCTAAATCTTTCATTCACTATTTGCATACACGATCATTCACTCCTACTTACATTCGGTATCGCCATGCATTCACTTTCACATTTGCTTTCAGTTGTCCATTGACGGGACTGGGCAATGTTGGCCTGGACTCTGCCTCACTAAGACAGCATTGCGCAATCTTGAGAGGGAAGGCTCTATCCTCCTCTCAGAAATACGCATTTTTTCCCAGTGATTGTCCTCTAGTCTTGCATTGCGTAATTCAGAGAGACAGTGACTATTGGCCCAAAAAATTGCGCAATGCAATCACTGGGCCTACAACCACTGCCAGCTAAAATTGTGCATTGCACAGTTCCAGCAGCCAGCAAGCCAACCTGGATTGCGCATTGCGCAATTTTAGCATCCAGCCAGCCTCCTAGATAGCCTAGGCTGCCTTTTGCGCAGTTCTAGAAGCCAGTCCCCCAACCTCCCAGAAAAAATTGCGCAATACTGTCCAATGGATCCCCAAGTATGTTGCATGTTGTTCCTCAAATTTTCTTTGGTTTTAGCTGACAAATTTCTTGCCATGCATGTCGCTTTGTCTCCAGATCTACCAAGTGTTCATTTGTCTCTTAGCAGTTCAGGATCAATGGCCTCCAAGAGAGAAAGATCAAAGGACACTGACAGAAGTGCAACTAGAGTAGCAGTTGAGCAAGTGTCTACAAGTCTACTGATCTATGAAGATACCAAGTTGATTGTAGACAAGGAAATCAAGTTGAAATGGCAAGAGGTCAATGATGCATTTGCAGGCACATTTGGGGAAGACCTCAAAGACCGCCAAGTCTATGTGAACATCCACAAGTCCGAATTATATTGTATTGCATGCAGATATCCCGTGCTCTCATGCACGGACATGATACATTGGATCGTCTCGCACATTGATCCTGAAACGATGACATTGAGCAGTGTCAGTGGGACAGAGATTGCTACCTTCAGGGCACATGATTATGATGAGATGTATCAAATGTCGAAGCCTGTGATCATCATGGAGACTCCCTTCAGCATACCCAGCAACAATGCCAACTCCAAAGACATTTTGAACAACTGGGTAAAGGCACCGAGTAAATTCAAGATGACACCCAACCAGGTCTACAAGACGAAGATACTGCAGAAGGCGTATCAATACTTGGTCATCTTTTCATGTTGACTGTATGGCCAAGAAAGCATGGAAACCTTCCCACAGAGTTGGGTGATCACGTTGGACCAACTGGCCAGAGAAGGAAAAGCATGCAACTGGTCTGACATGTTGGCTCATCAGCTGAAGGAATAGGTAACAAGGGCTCGACAGCCACCCAAAGGTATGCAAGTAGAAATCTACATGTCTGCTTACATCTTGGATGTAATTTTTGCCCGTCAAGAGTTCCTGGGCTTGAAGTGGGCATGGACACATGCAAACACTAATGTGAACACTTATTGTAAGATGTTCTCTGAATGCAGCTTCAGAGGAGTTATCACACAGTTGGCCGATCAGTTTGTCACCCCGGTTTACAAGATGATATTCAAACAGGATCCACCCTGCATGTCGAATGCAGCAATGGAGGCACTAATCGACATAGCTGATTGGTATGCCTCGCCGTCTAGCACCTTCATAGGGATGTACAGTGCGGAGAAGCCTCCGCATGTTCAACCGAAGTTTGCCTTGGACAAGCTCGTCATGCAGGAAGTATCATATCACATCTCAGCAGGATTGATAGCTAGGTTGCACCGGAATAAGAAGGCACCTTGGTCCGCTCTTCTGTTGCAGATCGGGTTATATGAGATACAGAGCTTCAAGCATGCGGATGTTGAAGCGGAGCAAAAGAAGAACTATCCATTCGACCTCCGAAGTTATAATCCGTCTGGCCCTCATTGTCTTTTGAGAGATCATTACACGAGAGTATAGTTTAACTGGATCCACATGGCATGCCATTAGGTGGAGGAAGACCCATGGAGATATTGTTACAACTCCTCGAGACTCAAAGAACCGGTCGGCCTTGCTGTGGAATGGATAGCGAAGCAGCGTGAAACAGCATCCCGTAGAGCACCAGAAGCAGCAACAACAATAAAGGTGAACATACCAGTGCGCGACAAGGGCAAGAGGAAGATTGTCGACTGCATGGAGGAAGAGCAAAGCTGCAAGTTCTGAGCAGACCCACTTGTGCAAAGAGCAGGTTTTGCAATAGAGGCAAAGAGGCAATAGTGCGACAAGAGAAACGCACAAAGGCAAAGAGAGAAACGAAGAATGGAGGAAACATAGAAGTAGTTGCATGAGTTGAAGGAGCAACTTCGGAAGGAACAGGAGTTGCACAGACAGGAGAAGGAAGCATAGCAGGAACGAGTACGACAGGGGGCGCAACTTGTACAGACAGATGAAACTGCACCCGTAGAGGTAGTGGACTCATCAAAACAGTTGGCATCATGCAGACAGGGTGAACCATCGTAGTAGCAGGACTTCGCTCAAGAGATAGAGCAAGCACTTGAACAGATGGATACGGATATGGAGCAACAAGAGTTAGAGCAAGACATCAACCTCTTTGTTGTTGGGAAAAGTATCCAATACGGAATGACCCTATCCCACTCTAAGGGTGATAGTACCTCAGCAACAATCGAATGCAAAGCTATTCAAGATTACTTCTTTATGAGATGTAAGAGAGAGGAGAAAGAGATCCACTAACCGTTGTCTTCCGCTAATGATTGATCCAATCTTCTCTCGTTGCTGCTTGCTCCTAGCTCCTTGCTCTTTCACTGGCCCAGCTACACAAAGATCCTGCAAAAGGGAAAGAAAGGAAAACTACAAGCAACATACATTCATAACTGATTCAAGGATTAGAATAAATCAAATACACAAGTATAACAATTCACCATTGAGACACATGCATATAGAAGAACCTCAAATGCTTTATTAATGGAAGAAGTAAAGTTCTGAGAGTGTTACAACCATAAGAGGCCCAATCCAGCAACACCTCCCAGCAGAAAGAAATCTCCTCTTCACCTCCTTCAAGCAAATCACCCAATAGTTCTATACTCAAACCAACAGCACTTCCTTACATTCACAAAATTCCAGCCCCCCTAGACCTCATGAGAGAGCTCTATATATAGGAGTTTTGGAGAAAGGATGAGTCAGCTTGAGGTTGGCATGAAGCTGACTAGTGTCCCCTCCCACTTCAGTTATTCTTCAGTTCTTGAGTCCACTTGGAGTTTCTTGCTTCCACTTGGAGATCTAGATCCTCTTACTCATCACAAGGCGAATTCCCTGATCCAAGTGTCATTTTGGAAGCTTCCTGGGCATTTGACACCTTGAGGAATGACTGTGCCACTTGGCCAATCTCGCCCAGCGCAGGTAGCCTTCATTGCTTTTGACATTCAGCGCAGGTACAGAGTGGAGCAGTTGACATTCAGCGCAGATGCTCAGTGGAGCAGTTGACATGATCCAGAATTAGCTTGTTTTTGAGTGTTTTCAGGTGGAGAACTGATATTTAGTGCTGTGGTTTGCTGACCTTGTTCCTCTAGGGGTAGGAACAACATGTTTAGGGACTTTGGATCCCTTAGATTATTGACATTTCATGCTTCATGCTGTAAGGCACAAAAATGTCTATAACAGTTGCCCCCTAAAGTATGAGGTCGTTTATCGGGTGAAATGCTTTATCAGGAGGATCCGAAGTTCATTCAATCGCTGAGAGGTGACCTGTAATAAATACAATACAATACATTATTTTTCATTTTGCTTTCATGATCTAGCTGAGGCGGGCATTCCCATGCTCAGCTTTATAAATTCATTTTGGTACATAGAACAGACGATCGTCTGATAGTAGACTGATAATTCTCTGCTGAAATTATCATCCTTTGAGTAGGATGATCATCTGCTGCAATGATGTACATGTCAAATGTCTTTATATTTCCTGAATATATATCGCAGCCCGGATGGATGAAACTAGATCCGGGGTCTTCAAACTCGTTCGATCTTCACTCTAAGTACAAGTCGATCCATGTGAGAATTACGCTGAAATCGAACATGGAAAGACATCGCTTGATTACCGGTCAATAATGTAAACCGTTAACAAGCACGAGAGGAATCACCGATAATGATAATGACCCTCAAGGTACTGCAGTACAATTCATGTGGTGTGAATAAAGGACTTGGCGTCGAACACCACGGAAAATCTTCTGGTCGAAGGTCATTGATGTATACCTGTCGCCGGAAGTGAGAAACTTGCCATTGAGGCATGCAAGCTTCAAAGTACTGGGGGGGGTGTTCCTAGATCAACTTCTTGGATAATGAGCTGAAGTCGACAAGAAGCGATCCGTCAAAGGAGGGCCTTAATGAATCCCACATCAGTGACACGGAACGGAGCTAATGATTTTAGTGGAGGTGAAAACAATCTGTGAGATATGATTCAGGGTGGCGATCATGGGTGGATGAAGGATAATGTATGGCAGTGGATGGGACACGGTTGACTCTTTCTGAACAACATCTCTTGAACATATAACGACACTGATGTGATGGATCGGTAGCATTACCCCGAAAGTGGATGGTTTGGCGAGGACCATGGTGATAAGACCGGTGAATGAAACAACCCAACCCGATGTTATACGGAGGACAAAGTGTCATGTTCAAGAGCGACTTGCTACCATTAAAGCTTTGAGGTTCTCCCAATTTTTCCCCAGTCATTTCTGACCAGTACCTCTTTATTTTTGTCAAGCTTGAGGAGGATAACATATGCTTGTTCTATAACCTGCCCTTCGGGCAAGCCCATCGCTATGTTTTAACGAGCCTAGCGATAGGGAAACTCGTTCTCGTCTAAAGACAAGTTTGTCGCTATTTAATCATTTTAACGAGTCTAACGACAAGGAAAACTCGGTCCTTTTCATTTTTAGAGAGTCTGAAAAGGTACAGAAAGTTAACTCCAAAATTCCTTTTTCGTCATCTAATCCCTTAAGTCCGAAAAAGTATAAAACAATACAGAAGGGATGAGTTTTCGATAACTTTAACGAGCCGAATAAAACAAGCGCTCGACCTTTTTGTGTAATAATCCCTCAGGTCCAAAAATATTAAAATCTAGAGGATGGATAGCTCTTCCGGTCACTTTAACGAGCTGGAAGGCCAAAACTCGGCAAACTTTTCATATTTTACGAGTCAGATGAAAAGAGCTCAAAGAAGACTCGTCTTTTGAGGAACGAGTGATAAACAGGGATAACAACAGATTCCAAGTACAGGTTGGAATTTTTCCAATCACGGCAGTGTCACAAGGATGGCTAGGTGAAATCACTCTTCGCAGCTGTTCCTCAAAATGGGTAAACAATCATATGGGGGGTGAACGATCGGCCAAATGGAATGGAGGTGGCGGGTGCAAACACGACCAAGGCTTTTTATGGCTAATAAATTTACGATCACAATGGTTATTTACCGGAATAGGTTCATTTTTTATTTAAAAATGAGCTTAAACTCTAGGGGAAACATTGCTCACTGCTTTTATTTATTTTTTAACGAGCATGAAGACCGCGTTAAAACTGCTCGGATCTTGCGTTTATTTTTTAACGAGCATGAACTTTATGCTAAAACTGCTCGAATCTTGCGTTTATTTTTTAACGAGCATGAACTTTATGCTAAAACTGCTCGATAATACCAGTCATAAGATAAGAAATGTCTCCTGTGAGATAGCTATTTTTTATGGAGCTTTATCTCACGAAGCTATGCTCCTAATTTGGCAAATTTTGACCTTTGCCCCACATCCTTTCTTTATGCAAGTTAGGAAACGACTAATCCAAAAAACAGATAAATAACCGCTCTTGGCTTGCACTCCAAAAGGTTTGCATGCCCCTAGGTATAAAATACAATTTCAAGGCTGCCCCTCCTCTCCCCCACCTCTGTTTTTCTTTGGGTGTTCACAGCTACTTGTCGTCTTGCCAGTCTAATGTTAACGATACTCGTCTTCTCGTTATTTTTAACGGGTCTTACGCGGTACTTGTCTTCCCGTCGGCCCAACTTTTAACAGATCTTTTGCAAGATCGCAAGAGAACAGCTACTTGCGACAAGAGAGCAGCTACTTGCGACAAGAGAAGAACACTACTCAAAGACAAAACATTAATGTTATTGAGGGAGGCTTGCCTCTTTCTGGTTACCCAAAGATTGTTTTGTTAACACCATCAAACGAAAACATCTCCTCGGCACCGTCTACCGAAGTAGACAATGGTGAATGACCTTTGTCAAACAAGTAACCTTGACAAAAGAATCCTGTTCCAGAACAACCCCTCTTCCTTCTTTCGGACGGGGTACGGACTAGTCATATTCTTTCGCGGAAATTCTACCTTATACCCAGGGTTTCCTCTGCCCGAAGCAGACCAGGATGCATGCCCCCTGGGTTCCAGTCCCATCTTTCCGAATCACTCGCATTCATCGGGAAGGAGGACTGGGGGTGGAGACCTTTCTTGGGTGAATAGACCATTCAGGGTTGGTATTTGACTATTTGCGATGTGTGATCCCAGAAATGAAAGTTGGTCTACGAGCTTGACCATTCTTCCTTCGTGTGGAAAACACATTACTCTAAAGAGTGAGGAGACTATAGCTCCCATGCAATATATATAGTCTCGTCCAAGGAGTAGGTTATAATCCAAGGGTCCTTGAACGACCATCACGTTCATTTGAACGGTCTTCCCTTTCAATGTAACAGGTACATTGGGGAGGATCCCTAATGGTCGACTGGTTCCTTTATCAAAACCCGAGAGATTTCTTATCTCAGGCAAAAGCGTCGGGGAACCCAGTGCTTTCCAAGCAATAGAGGAAAGGATACTCACAGATGCCCCTTCATCAATGATAGTTCCAGCCATTACCATTCTGTAGATTTGGACTATGATTCTGAATGGTATACTGGCTGGTAACCGGGGTCTGCCTAGTTGGTTCCAATCAAAGGACACAACCAGGTTGCTTGGTGGTGGGACCGAATACACGGCCGGATATGACCCTGACGATGTTCCTTCCTGCGATAAAGGAATGGGCGCATTGCCCTGATGCTCATCAGAGTCGGTGTTGATGAAAAGAATCTGGATGGTGTCATCCTTATTCTCTTCAGTGAGGGTGTCATTTGAAGATGAATCTTCAGTGACGGTGTCATTTGAGGATGAAACCTCTGAAGGAAGAACCGGGTCAACTGTCGTATCGACCTTTAGACTTTCGTCTGGTCTGGATTCAGTAGGTTCATTTTCAATGACTGACGCTTCAGCTGACCACTTGAGCGGGCCGGCTGTATTTTCAACCAACGAAGGACTTGGCACGAGTTTTTTGTATCCAGGAGGAAGTCTCAACGGTGAAACCGGGCGATCTTCCAAAACTCTCTTCGCTTCGTCTAAGAAGGGACAACGGTGGATGGCGTGATCGCCTTCACACAGTCTACAGGGGAATCTTGTTCCCCCTCTTTGTCTTGAACCTTCACTTTCGCTGGTTGATGGTAAGCATTCAACATGGCTATCAGAGGTTGATGCTCCCGAATTGTGCAAACGAGGGGACCAGTCCCTTAGTATCCGGGGAATACAGGGACAATCTTTATGGAAGTGGTCTCCTCTACATATGACACATGGCGATTTAGGCCCGGTCTGTGCTGTGTGGATTTTTGTCAGATGTCTTTTGCTTGCCCCCAGTCGCCTTAGGCTCCTTCTTCTTCTTCTCTTTCTTCTTCTTCTCCTTCTTCTCCATGGGAGCTTGGCTTTTGCCGGCTCTACCTTGCGAAGATGAAGGATTGGAGGAAGAGTTATAGGAAGTTGAAGGCTGGTGGGCAGCTCTAGACTCATCTAACTGTTGACTCGACTGTTCAGGAACCATGGTGTTCTGAACTACATTGGTTGAGAATAGCCAAATAGGCAGGCCAATTGTCAGTCCTGGAAGCGACAATGTGGCCATGTGGGGCGCACCAACTTCTCCCCAAGAGGAGAAAGGACTAGGATTTCCATCATGTGGAATTCCTTGGTTGGGGCGTTCCATGTTCTCAACCTAAAGATCAACGCGGGAATAAGAGGTGATTATGTTCCGTTTAAAATAAATTTTATAACGACGCTTTAGACACAACTTGCTTTTTCACTTTTTAAGAGTCGAGAAAAAGCTAAAGATGACTCTAGTCTCCTTCGATGTTTTAACGAGCCCGAAGTGACAAATGCTCGGATGGACTTTTTCAGTTATAGAGTTTGAAAAAGGCCAAAAGAAACTGCTCTGGAGATCTAGGCAGAGGGTGTGCCAAACCTTTCACAAAACCACAGAATACGTTTTACGGTACGAGTGGTCGATCTTCGTGAATGTTGTGTTCACTGCATTGCGATCAGTAGGGCGGCTGACACGGTTTCCTATGGATAAAGGCTTTGTTCCTATAGGGGTCTCCCAATATATACGCGACGGTACGTGGGAGCACAAGTCCGTATTGATACTTATCGCTTCACCATGGAGGAATCACCCAACCACTCAACGCTAAGATATCACGTTTAACGACGCCGAAACACATCTCTAGCTTAGACCTCTATGTGTTTGCGTTATGTTTCAATGCGTTGTTATGTAAATTCAATTTATTTTAAGGTTGATCTTGTTTAGCAGTTTGCCTTTATGGATCACCACGAGATGTATAGTAGCACTCCTAAATGCAGTCTAAGATGATAAGCAAGCTTTTCGATCTTTCAACTTTGAAAATCTTAACTACTGGGGGAAAAGAAAGACAACATCTTTTCACACAGATCATAGAGCACACACTAATGCACTTTTTCCCTAAATCAACATACAAACTGTCATAATGCACATGCACAATGCAAGTATTTCTTTTCTCTTTCTTAATGTTGGTGCAATACAAAAAGAAAGCTGTTGTATAATTTCGAATTCAATTTCAAGTGAAAGCAAACAAGCTTGTCCAAAATCAAAAGACACCTTAAGATTTACTTGTTTCGACACTAGAAATATATAAATTCAAACCATATGACGAAAGCAAAAGCTCAATCAGCTATGTACAGCAAATAAACTAACTCTTAGGATCAAAACGACACTTTTTCACAGGTCTAGATCTAAGAGGCCACAGCAAGACTAGTTCACTTTCGTTATGGGAAACTGTAAATGATACAAGAAATACACAAAGAACAAACACAGTTTCTTTATACAACCGAGGCGGAATAGTGGCAAGGAAAGTTGGTTTCAGATAGGTACTTTGACTGGTAACAGGCAGCAAAACAAGAGTGAAATCAGGGCAAGAAACAGCAGGAAACCCCAGTAGCACAAGGCAAGACTGGTTCAGCACAGGTGGGACACAGGCAGTTTGACCATCAACGCGGGTAGCCCCTTCGGGAACTGCGCTGAAATGCAGACAGCCTTCACACAGCCTGCACTGAAGAACGAAACTTTCGTTTCTCTTGGTTTCCGGGTCACAGATTGCTCAAAAATTCACAGTTTTTGGCCAAATCAGAAGCTATCAGTCAAGTACACACTAAGGAATGACAAGGAGGATGAAAAGTTATCACTAAGAGCTTATTAGAGTCCTTGTGGATCAGCTCTTCAAATCATAAACTTGCCCAGAAACTGAGCTAGAGTAGCTGCCCTCTACTTTGCATTTGAAAGATCCAAATGCAGTTCGATTCGGTACTCCCTGTGTTTATAAAATGAATAGCAAAAACACAAACAACCAACAAGATACGTTCCCCATTGGAGTCGCCAATTTGTTGTTGGGAAAAGTATCCAATACGGAATGACCCTATCCCACTCTAAGGGTGATAGTACCTCAGCAACAACCGAATGCAAAGCTATTCAAGATTACTTCTTTATGAGATGTAAGAGAGAGGAGAAAGAGATCCATTAACCGTTGTCTTCCGCTAATGATTGATCCAATCTTCTCTCGTTGCTGCTTGCTCCTAGCTCCTTGCTCTTTCACTGGCCCAGCTACACAAAGATCCTGCAAAAGGGCAAGAAAGGAAAACTACAAGCAACATACATTCATAACTGATTCAAGGATTAGAATAAATCAAATACACAAGTATAACAATTCACCATTGAGACACATGCATATAGAAGAACCTCAAATGCTTTATTAATGGAAGAAGTAAAGTTCTGAGAGTGTTACAACCATAAGAGGCCCAATCCAGCAACACCTCCCAGCAGAAAGAAATCTCCTCTTCACCTCCTTCAAGCAAATCACCCAATAGTTCTATACTCAAACCAACAGCACTTCCTTACATTCACAAAATTCCAGCCCCCCTAGACCTCATGAGAGAGCTCTATATATAGGAGTTTTGGAGAAATGATGAGTCAGCTTGAGGTTGGCATGAAGCTGACTAGTGTCCCCTCCCACTTCAGTTATTCTTCAGTTCTTGAGTCCACTTGGAGTTTCTTGCTTCCACTTGGAGATCTAGATCCTCTTACTCATCACAAGGCGAATTCCCTGATCCAAGTGTCATTTTGGAAGCTTCCTGGGCATTTGACACCTTGAGGAATGACTGTGCCACTTGGCCAGTCTCGCCCATCGCATGTAGCCTTCATTGCTTTTGACATTCAGCGCAGGTACAGAGTGGAGCAGTTGACATTGAGCGCAGATGCTCAGTGGAGCAGTTGACATGATCCAGAATTAGCTTGTTTTTGAGTGTTTTTAGGTGGAGAACTGATATTTAGTGTTGTGGTTTGCTAACCTTGTTCCTCTAGGGGTAGGAACAACATGTTTAGGGACTTTGGATCCCTTAGATTATTGACATTTCATGTTTCATGCTGTAAGGCACAAAAATGTCTATAACACTCTTGCCTCATCACCAAGAGGTCGAGCCACCAGCTTCACCGTGTCCAAAATAGGAGCAAGTCCCAAGCGACTAAGGAGACACTAAAATCCATGGAGACAATCCGAAGGAGGGGATGCACAACATCTCATTCGACGAGTCTCAACATAGAGTTGTGCAATCTTGCAGAGTGTCGACTCCGTATGATTATACATCTCCTATGCAGTTTGAGGAACGAGTGATCGTGTCTAATGTTGATTTTGGGTAGCATCGGATGTGCTCTGGCCACAAAATTTGGTGGAGAGGTTGGGGCACATGAGATCTCCAATACCCAGAAAGGGTTTGGATAGATTCTAAATAGATCAGGAGATATTAAAATAATTAATATTTTTAATGGAGTCCCTAAGTCTAAACTTAGGGAAAATAAAATATTAATGTGTATTAATATGAATCTATGTTAGAATGGTCCAAAAGACATGGATCAAGCCAGATCTAATCTTAGTTGTTGATTAGGGACTTAATCTCAGCCGTTGAGATGTCAACAGAAAAAATATAAGAGGCTTGAGGGGCACTTGGAGAACACACTAAGGAAGACCAGTCAGTTCAATTTCTAGAGCGGGGTTTGCTGAGAAATTGAACCAGTGGTCTGGAGAGCAGTCAGGGGGCAGCAAGTATGGAATAGAGAGACAGGAGATCAGTGCATAAGAGGCAGACACAGAGCCAGAGGAAGCAATGCAGAGGCAACAGAGACTACGCAGAGCCAGAAGGGCCTACGTCATCCACACAGAGGCTGTAGGAGTGACGCGGAAGCCCAGAGAGGCTGCGCAGAGCCTCAGTAAGCTGACGCAGAGGGTTTCAGGTTGTAGCAGAGGTCAGTAGGGCCTACGCTAGGTTTAGGAAAGTGCTGAAAGTTTGTCTATCTGTGGGTTAGCCAGTTTGGCACCCTGTTGTATAAGAAAATTGCTGAATAATAAAATCCTACCTTGTTGCACCAGTTTTCCCACATTGGGTATTTTCGGGGACATTATTCCAAAATAACTGTGTCGATGTGTGCATATTTTTGTTTATGTATTACGATGTGATATTTGCAGCAGTATTTATTTTAATGTTTGTTGAAGTAAATTCATGAATAATTATGATGAAATAAGTAGGAAAAGTAAATCAGTCGTTGCAGTGATAGAATTTTCACATGGTATCAAAGCAAGTAATCAATGAGAGAATGGGAAAATCAATTGTGGGTCGAGATCACGATGCAGAGGCATCCACTTCAGGGGACTCGCGTAGATTTTCAAAAGATTGCACAAGAGAGAGATTTCGATTTCTCTATGTTGGCTTTCAGGTTGGAAGAAGAAGTGGCGTGCATGACTAGTGCTGCATTATCAAAAGTATGGTATGTAGACAGTGGAGCCTCGTGGCATATGACGGGAATTAGGGAGTGTTTCTGAGAATATCGAGAAGAGAAGATGAACTTTCAGATCACCATGGGGAACAAGGCAAAGTGTACTCCAGTAGGAAAGGGTACCATAGTTTTTCAGACAGAATCGGGAGAGCGGTTTCGTGCCACAAATGTGTTGCATGTGCCAGGATTGGGGATGAACTTACTTTCTGTGTCACAACTACAAGGCAAGGGCTATGACATCGACTTCATCAAGGAAAAGGTATACGTCAAACAGCTAAGATGGAAAAAGAAAGTGCAGATTGGGATCAAAAGTAATCGGTTGTACAGATTACAATTAGAATCTCTAATGGCACTAATAAGTAGTCATGGGGACAAAGACTTGAATGAACTATGGCACAGAAGGATGAGTCACTAGCACCATGGAGCTCTGAGAATTCTCAAGAGCATTGTAACAAGAGTTACGGATCTAAGTACAGAACGAGATGTTGTATGCAGGGGATGCGCTCTAGGAAAGTATGTCAAGGTGGCATTTCCTAGGAGCAATCACAGGGTGAAGAGTGTACTAGGATTGATACACTCAGATATCTACAGACCTATGTCTGTCAAAGCTCTCAGTGGTGCCAATTATTTCCTTACTTTCATTGATGACCACTCGAGGAAAACTTGGATCTATTATTTGAAAACCAAGGATGAGGTTTTCTGTCGATTCAAAGAGTTCAAGGCTCTAGTGGAGAATCTGATAGGTAAGAAAATCAAAGTCTTGCAGTCAGATAATGGTGGAGAATATGTCGATAAGGACTTCACTGATTTTTGCGCTAAGGAAGGCATCAGAAGGGAGTGGACATCTCCATACAATCCGGAGCAGAATGGGGTGGCAGAAAGGAAAAACATGACTATTATAGAAGCAGCTAGGGCCATGTTATATTATCAGGATATGCCAAAATTACTGTGGGTAGAAGCATGCAACACAGTTGTCTACGTTTAGAACAGGACTCCTAATCGGGCATTGGGCAAGATTACTCCAAAAAAAGTCTTCACTGGGAAGACACCTGAACTCAGTGATTTCAGGATATTTGGGAGTTTGCCATATTGTCGCACACCCGAAGAAAAGAGTAAGAAGCTGGATCAGACTGCAGAAAAAGGGTATCTAGCAGGATGTAGCAAGAACATTAAGGCATACAGGATCTATCTTCCAGGAAGCACTAAGGTAGTAGTACTACGAGATGTAAAGTTCATGAAGGACAGAGCTTTCAGAAGATCTCGCGAAATGCATTCCAAGGAGCAGTCGAAAGAGGATCCGTTGGTCATGCCTCTTCAACCAACGGAAGTGAAGAATCCTTCCTCAGATCAGGAAGATTCTCAGGATGAGGAAGAGGAGCAAACAGAAGCACCTGTTGGCAAAGGAAGAACCAGCAAGGAACTTCGTCAGATTGTGTTTGATGCAGAGAACTTCATCGGAGAGCCAAGGAACAGTAAAAGAGAGCGAAAATAGCCAGACAGGTATCAGGTCTTAGTAGCTTAGGATGGAAAGCCTACCAGCTTCAAGGAGGCAGATCAACATCAGGTCTAGCTAGATGCGATGGTGGAGGAGTATAACTCCATAATGGTAAACGATGTCTAGGAGGTGGTGTCAAGACCTCAATACAGATATGTGGTAGGTTCAAGATGGATCTACAAGATCAAATATGCTGCGAACAGCAGTATTGAAAAATACAAGGTCAGGTTTGTGGCTAAGGGGTATGTTCAAAAGGAAGGGATTGACTATGAAGAAACCTTCGCCCCGGCGGCCAAGTATACATCTATTAGGATCGTGATATCTCTTGCAAGCCAGATGGGATGGGAGATCCATCAGATGGATGTCAAGAAGGCATTTTGAACGGGGTAATAGAAGAAGAAGTATACATTGAACAACCAGAGGGCTTTGTAACTCATGAGAAGTAGTCTCATGTATGCAGACTGAAAGAAACCTTGTATGGGCTAAAGCAGGCACCAAGAGCGTGATATGGTCAAATAGATGGCTACTTGTAGAAGATGGGGTGTTTCAAGAGTGACGCGGATTAGAACCTCTACTATCTGGTCGTAGAGAGCGAGCCACTTATCTTAGTATTATATGTGGATGATCTCTTCCTGACAGGATCATCTAAACTCATTGAAGACTGCAAGAAGAATCTAGCCACAGAGTTCGATATGAAGGATCTGGGACAAATGCGCTATTTTCTAGGGTTGGAAATTTGGCAGCAGAAAGGAGAAATCTTCCTTGGGCAAGGAAGGTATGCTACAAAAATTCTGAAAAGGTTCGGGATGGGAGATTGTAGACCTATGGCTACGCCAATGATCACCAACTGGAAGAAGAATTATGCATTCGAAGACAAGGATGTCGATCCCACCCTATACCGACAACTCATAGGGTCCCTGATGTATCTAGTCAATACCAGGCCAGATATTTGCTATGCTGTCAACACCCTCAGTGAGTTCATGGTGGAACCAAGAGGGCTCACTGGGCAGAAGCCAAGTACGTTCTTAGGTATTTACAAGGAACAGTTGATTATGGGCTCTTGTACAACAAGGGGAAGGATATCAAGTTGAGTGGATTCACTGATGCAGATTGGGCAGGAAGTTCAATGGATTGGAAAAGTACCTCTAGGTACTGTTTCAACATTGGATCAGGAATAACCTCCTGGTGCAATAGGAAACAGAAGTCTGTGGCTCTGAGCTCATTTGAGGCATAATATATGGCAGCAAGCACAACTTCGTGTGAGGCCATATGGCCTAGAAAATTGCTGGTAAACCTATTCAGAAGAATATGGAGGCGACCAGAATCATGTGTGATAATCAAAGTTGCATCAAACTCTCTGAGAATCCAGTATTTCATGATAGGTCAAAGCATATTGATATCCGGTGTCACTTTGTCAGAGATTGTGTCCAACATGGAGTTGTATAGTTGAGCTAAACTCTTACAGGGGAACAAGTGGCAGATATCCTCACCAAGGCCCTTAGAAAGTCAAAATTTGACTACTTCGGGGAAAAGATGGGGATGCTAAAGAACCCCTTTCAGAAGTAGTGTGTTAGCAACACGAATGAAGAGGGAGTTGCAATGCAGATGCAGTATTGGGAGAAAGGACCAATAGTAGCACAGATGCAAAGGGAATTGCAGTGCAGATGCAGTGTTGGGAGAAAGGACCAACAGCAACACAGATGCAGAGGAAGGCGCAGTGCGGATGCAGTGCTGGGAGAAAGGACCAGCAGCAGCACAGATGTAGAGGGAGCTGTCGTACAGATGCAACAGTGGCAGTGGCAGAACCATGGGTAGCGGTACAAGATGCAGCAGTGCAAAGGATGTTGGGTAGGGAGGCCTAGCATCAGCACAGGTACCGATGCCGGATGATCAGAGTAATACTCAGTGAGGAATATTGCTAGAGCACAATCCTCACTAAGAGGGAGTGTTGATTTGGGGTAGCATCAGATGTGCTCTAGCCACGAAATTTGGTGGAGAGGTTGGGGAACATGAGATATCCAATACCCAAAAATGGTTTGGGCAGATTCTAAACAGATCAGGAGATATTAAAATAATTAATATTTTTAATGGAGTCTGTAAGTCTAAACTTAGGAAAAATAAAATACTAATGTGTATTAATATGAATCTGTGTTAGAATGGTCCAAAAGACATGGATCGAGCCAGATCTAATCTTAGCCGTTGATTAGGGACTTAATCTCGGTCGTTGAGATGTCAACATAAAAAGTATAAGAGAAGGGTTGAGGGGCACTTGGAGAACACACTGAGGGAGACCAGTCAGTTCAATTTCTGGAGCGGGGTTTGCTGAGAAATTGAACCAGTGGTCTGGAGAGCAGTGAAGAGGCAGCGAGTACGAAACAGAGAGATGGGAGATCAGCGCAGAAGAGGCAGATGCAGAGCCAAAGGAAGCCACACAGAGGCAGCAGAGACTGCGTAGATCCAGAAGGGCCTGCGTCATCCATGCAGAGGCTACAAGAGTGACGCAGAAGCCCAGAGAGGCTACACAGAGCCTTAGTAGGCTAACACAAAGGGTTTCAAGCTAACGCAGAGGGTTTCAAGTTGTAGCAGAGGTTAGTAGGGCCTACGCTGTGTTTAGGAAAGTGTTGAAAGTTTTTCTATTTGTGGGTAAGCCAGTTTGGCACCCTGTTGTACAAGAAAATTGTTGAATAATAAAATCCTCCCTTGTTGCACTGGTTTTCCCACATTGGGTTTTTTCGGGGAAATTAATCCAAAATAACTGTGTCGATGTGTGCATATTTTTGTTTCTGTATTACGATGTGATATCTACAACAATATTTATTTTAATGTTTGTAGAAGTAATTTCATGAATAACTTATGATGAAATAAGTAAGAAAAGTAAATCAGTCGTTGTAGTGATATAATTTTCACATCTGACATGCGCAAACATCCAGCAGCATTGGTCGATGCTACCAGAGCATATGCCAAAGCCACTAGCTCAAGTGTTCGCTTCCTGATAGCTGAGAACGAGCGAATGACTAAGGAGCTACAAACGGCCAAGTAGGGAGGAGAATTGGTTACAGCATCTGCCTAAGTAAAATTGAAGAAGGCAATATTGGATGAATTATCGTCTCTTGACACAGTCATCCAAGTTTGGTACCGTGCATAAGGAAGTCGTCCATCTCAATGGGTCGCAACAGCAATGTGCTCGGAGAGCACGTATCTTGTCGAACGTGCATGTTGTTGTTGATTACATGCAAACATGAACGATGAGACACAAGAGAGCCCCGCTTCACTTGCCTAAGATGATGAAGCCCAGAGCGGTCAAGCTGAAGGCACACATCCAGAGTTAGATCTGGAACTATGAAGAGCTCCTACAGCTCATCACTAGTCTACAGGCTTCCCATGCATGTGTATTGGAGTATGGATGTTATTGTGCGCACACATGCGATCCCATCTATTGGGACACTCACCCAGGCAAAGACAAAGGCACATGTCCGATTACAGCTTGACTCGTACTTTGACGAGTTGATACACATAGCCACCAGCCCAGGCTTGTCAATCAGTGCAAACACCATGGACATGTAAGTTACTAGTCCGGTTGCACTCAAGATAATGATGCGCATGCTACAGACGAGTTGGACAGAGGAGCCCGAGCAATGTACCCAGATGTTACGGAGGCAAGTGTCAGGTTCCAAAAAGATGTCACCTTAGATTACACGAAGACCATCGCGAACTACTGAGCTTGGCATCAGATCACTACTGTCGATCACCATGAGGATGTCAAAGAGTTGGTCTTCCAACAGTTATCTGAGTCATAGTGATGTCTTGCATGGCTTGCTCAAGCCATTTTGTCTCACATGGGTACATGTGCATTGTATTGTAACATATTTTCAAGTGTAAGTTCAAGTGTCGATAGTTGGATGTAATAGTCATAGAGTAGATGAAGAGTCATCAGGGTAGATGAACTGTCATAAAGGGGAATGTCAAGGGCCACCCCACTCTTTGCTATAAATAGTCCCTCATAACTCATTGTAAAGGCTTTTGGTCAGCCAAGCTTCCAATAAGACTATCTTAGAGAAAGCTTGGACAGTATTGTAACAAGCCTTGGTTTCTCCACTACACAGAGCTAGTATAGCTCTTTGGAGGAGCAGGCAGTTGTGGTTGTAACGTTCCGCTATCGAAACTAGTGGTTGGACATGGATGTATTGTATGACTGGAACTTACACTTCTTAATATAAGAGAACCAACACATTTCATGCATATGTTGTATTATATTTCAGCTATCTTGAGTACTCTAAATGATATATGTTTATGTTTGCTTACGCATGTATGTGTAGCTATTTTTGCATATGTATGTATGAATCTTTCTTAAATGTGATGTTGGTTTAACCACTACTTTGGATTGCTAGTTAACTTTCCTTCCATGTTGTGATGCATCTATGCTCGTGTGCTCCCTTCTTAACTTCTTGCTATCACAGGTTTCCAAGGGGTGCACTCACCTCACCCTTCGTGTTTTAGAACCACTCATGCACCTTCCTTGACTTACTGCATATGTCACACCCTTGCTACCAACAGGGACATCTTACTTGCCTCTGTGTGAAACCACGTTCAATGCATTATCGTACAACCCACTACTGGGACTCCTACACCAAACGGTCTGAGGTCTAATTGAGACTTCTTACTGGGGAGATCCCTTGACATGTTGGCGGGTCCAGCACCGTCAACATATTGTTATGTCGGCTATAATTATATTGTGACCCCTTAGACTCCTATATATAGAAAGGAGGTCTTGTCATTTCGATCATCCAAGAATTGTTCATTTGTGTAATGTAAAGGAAGTTTCCCCTTCAAAGAGGTTGATATTGAAGTCATTGATGTATCTTTTCTTCTATTTTGTGAGTTGGTTGCATAACAGCATTACAGTGGTTAACATTATTTCTGAGTTCGCTATTATACACTTGGTTCACATATCCAAACAGTGGCTCACATTATTTGTCTTACATATGTTATGTGCGGCTTGAATTATATTTGCGATTCACGTCCTATACTCTATGATATATACTCTGAGGCTCGCATGAAACTACAGTGTCTCGCCTTATCTTGAGGCTTGCATTCACTATATCTATGGCACATCTGGACAGGTCATATGGTATACTCTGGTGGCTCGTATTGTTTTTCCTTAGAGAATGCACTATACTCTTGTGGCTCGGACCTATTTATATAGTGGCTCGAATTTGTTGTAAGCTCACATGATACAAACAATGGCTTAGATCTATTTATTACAAGTAGCTCACATCCTTTTTGTGACTTGTATACTTTGTTTAGTAGATCGCACTCTTTACAGTGGCTCGAATCTATAGCTAACATCATCTAAGGTAGCTCGTATATGTAGCTTGTTATTTCTCTAAGGCTTTCTTTGCTATTCTTGTGGCTCGCTCTATATTTCTATGGCACGCACTTTGTCCGTATGTGATGTATGGATAGTGATCTTGACGTGAGACAATGATTTATGTTGATTTGGGGTAGCATCGGATGTGCTCTAGCCACGAATTTGGTGGAGAGGTTGGGGCACATGAGATCTCCAATACCTAGAAAGGGTTTGGGCAGATCCTAAACAAATCAGAGAATATTAAAATAATTAATATTTTTAATGGAGTCCCTAAGTCTAAACTTAGGGAAAATAAAATATTAATGTGTATTAATATGAATCTGTGTTAGAATGGTCAAAAAGACATGGATCAAGCCAGATCTAATCTTAGCCGTTGATTAGGGACTTAATCTCGGCCGTTGAGATGTCAACAGGAAAATTAAAAGAGGAGGCTTGAGGGTCACTTGGAGAAGACACCAAAGTGATCAGTCATTCTATTCTCTAGAGCGGGGTTTGCTAAGAGAGATAGAATTAGTGATCGAGAGAGCAGCTGAGGGGCATTGAGTACAGAGAAATAGAGGAGGCAGAGATTGTGCCGGGAGAGCAACGCAGCAGCCAAAGAGAGTGATGCAAAGCTGGCAAGGGCTCACGCAGAGGCAGCCAAGTGCTACGCATAGCGCCAAAGAGGCCAGCGTGTCTGACGCAGAGGCCCAAGAAGCTGACACAGGGCCTCATGGAGCTGACGCAAGCCAAGAAAGGTTGACGCAGGGCCAGCGTGAGGCAAAGAGGGGTTGACGTAGTCCAGATTGGGAAGACGCTGGGCTTGAAGAGCAGTTTTGTGCTGAAGAGCTGCCGGAAGGATTTTCTGGGGTTTCAGCCAAGAGATTTCTCTCAAACTGTGAGGTATAGCTACTGAGGAAATTCTCTATTGGGTAAGCCAATTTCGGCACCCATATTGTACTCTAATATTGCTTAATAAGAAAACCCTCAAATAGTTGTACCAGTTTTTCTGCATTGGGTTTTTCCAGGGACATTGGTCCAAAAATAATGGTGTCATGTGGTGTGTTTGTTCTTGTTTCTTGTAGTTGTTGATCTGTAATATGTTGAGCATGCACTGGTGTTTATTTTCAGTGTTTACTTTGTAAATAACTTGTTAAAGAAAAATGACAAGTAGGTAGGAATAAATCAGAAAAAGTGCATAAAGGATTTCTAAACTAAGTAAACTTAGAAACTTCAACATGGTATCAAACCGTGATTGCAAATCACAGGAGGACTAAAAGACATCAGCTGAGTGGAGCAATAGCAGCAGAAAACAGTTGTCCCGAGCTGACAGAAATTGTTTCTAGCAGCGCAGAAGCCAAGCACTGTGACGCAGAGCCAGCCAGAGCCACGCAGAAGAAGTCGGGAGTTGCTCAGAGCCTCAGAGAGGACAGCGTTACTAACACAGAGGGCTAGAGGGCTGATGCAGGGCATCCCAGCACTGACGCAGACCCATCTGGGGTGATGCAAAGCCAGCATGAGCCAGAGAGGGGCTGACACAGTTCACAGAGGTAGTTGTTGGAGTCTAGAAGGTTGTAGAAATATTGCAGAGTGGAGCTGGTGAGGTATTGTAGTCATAACAGTGCCTGATAGAGTAGGGCCATAGGAGTTGTTACTGAGGGTTTTTAGCCGAGGAACCTGGATCAGCAATGCAGTTGCACAAGACGATCAGAGTAGGGAGAATCTCGACAAGCGACAGAAGGATTTCCAGGAGGGAAATCACGACTCACAGGGAGTCTAGAAGAGAACTTCTAGACGGAAAGAAGAGACTCAGAGGAGTCGAACAGAGAACTTCCAGGAAGGAAGTAGAGGAGTGTCATGGCACTACACAGGGTAAGAGACCGGGATAGATTGGACAGAGCATCGAACTTCGCAGTTTGGAAGGAAGAATCTTATTAGTGCTTGACAGGAATCGTGTCAAGAACTTCGCCTTGAAGGTTATAGTTATCCCAGTCAACCCCAATGATAACGAAAAGTACGAAGAGGCAATGGCAAGGGCCAGGTGCATTATCCTTGATGGGGTCAAGGATCATGTGGTACCACATATAGCCGAGAAGAAAACGGTAGTTGAAATGTGGGAGGCTCTCAAGAACCTATACCAGCATATTTCTATGCAGAGAAGAGTGTTTCTCAAGAACCAGATGAGGTCGAATCAGATGAAGAAGGGTCAATCGATTGACAGCTTCCTCGGAGGACTGAATGAGATCTGAGACCAGTTGACTGCTATAGAAGCGACACCGGATCAGTTACTTATGGTGAGGACAGCCCTGAATGTTGTCTCAGAAGATTGGGAAGTGTTTGTCCATAGTATCCTGGGCAAAGGGACTCTCCCACCTTGGGACGATATGTGGGCATCTCTTCGCCAAAAAGAGATCAGACGAAAGTCGCAGACAGGTAGCAGCAACAAAGGGATTAAGGTCAAGCAGGAGGAGTAGGATGTGGCCCTAGCATCTGAGGAAAAGCAGGAGAAGCGGAAGAAGAAAGATCTCTCCAAAATCAAGTGCTTTCACTGTGGGGAGATGGGTCATTATGCGACCCAGTGCCCAAGGAAGAAGAGTAACGGAGAGTCTTCCGAGACTAAGGCAGCGCCAGCACGGGTAGATAAGGAAGGTTTGACAGATGATGATTGTGCCATGAGTGCACACACGCCACTTGAGCGGAAGTGGGGAGACATCGAGCTGTAGTCAGGAGGACTACAGGCGATGACGGGCAGGATCCTTTAGGTACCCAGCCTCTTGGATTAGACCTTGCTATGGGAGCCCCGACGAGGAGTAGAAGGACTAGCTGGCTGGGTAGAGACAGATGCGGATGGAGTGGCAGAGGGAGCTACAGTGCAGGAGTCCCAAGACAGTGCAAGGCTAGGAGGCTGCAACAGTACGAGAGGCATAGGAGTGTTGCACTAGTGCAGGACGACACAGAGAGGTGTGCAACGGTGCGAAATGCAGGAGAGTTGTTGCAGTAGTGCAAAGGTCAGAGAGGGAGCACGTGTCAGCGGCAGAGGTAGCTTCAGCATTAGTGGGTGTCTCTAGCCCAACAGAGAGGTCAGTTGGAGGATCAATTACTTACTTCTCAGTCACTGAGTTGTAGTGCAGCAGTGGGCAGCACGATGCAACATGATGAGAGGAGGTGCAATGTGGATGCAGTGTTGGGAGAAAGGACCAGCAGCAGCACGGATGCAGAGGGAGATGTCGTAAAGATGCAGCAGTGGCAGTGGCAAAACCATGGGTAGCAGTACAGGATGCAACAGTGCAGAGGATGTTGGGTAGGAAGGCCTAGCATCAGCACAGGTACCGATGCCGGATGATCAGAGTAATACTCAGTGAGGAGTATTGTTAGAGCACAGTCCTCGCTAAGAGGGAGTGTTGATTTGGGGTAGCATCGGACGTGCTGTAGCCACGAAATTTGGTGGAGAGGTTGGGGCACATGAGATCTCCAATACCTAGAAAGGGTTTGGGCACATTCTAAACAGAACAAGAGATATTAAAATAATTAATATTTTTAATGGAGTCCCTGAGTCTAAAATTAGGGAAAATAAAATATTAATGTGTATTAATATGAATCTGTGTTAGAATGGTCCAAGAGACATGGATCAATCTAGATCTAATCTTAGCCGTTGATTAGGGACTTAATCTCAGTCGTTGAGATGTCAACAGGAAAAGTATAAGAGGAGGCTTAAGGGTCACTTGGAGAAGACACCAGAGTGATCAGTCATTCTATTCTCTAGAGCGAGGTTTGCTAAGAGAGATAGATCAGGAGAGCAGCTGAGGGGCATTGAGTACAGAGAAATAGAGAAGGCAGAAATTGTGCAAGGAGAGCAGCCAAGGAGAGTGATGCAGAGCCAACAAGGGCTCACGCAGAGGCAACCAAGTGTTGCGCAGAGCACCAGAGAGGCCAGCGTGTTTGACACGGAGGCCTAGGAAGTTGACGCAAGGCCTCCTGGAACTGACGCAATCCATATTGGGCAGACGCTGGGCTTGCAAAGCAGTTTTGTGCTGAGGAGCTGCCGGAAGGTTTTCCTGGGGATTCAGCCAGGAAATTTCTCTCGCACTTGTGAGGTATAGCTGCTAAGGAAATTCTCTGTTGGGTAATCCAGTTTCGGCACCCAGATTGTACTATGATATTGCTTAATAAGAAAACCTTTAGATAGCTGCACCAGTTTTCCCGCATTAGGTTTTTCCGGGGACATTGGTCCAAAAATAATGGTGTCATGTGGTGTGTTTGTTCTTGTTTCTTTTAGTTGTTGATTTGTAAAATGTTGAACGTGCACTGGTGTTTATTTTCAGTATTTACTTTATAAATAACTTGTTAAAGAAAAATAACAAGTAGGTAGGAATAAATCATGAAAATTTGCATGAAGGGTTTCTAAACTAAGTAAACTTAGAAGCTTCAACAATTTATACAACCATGAGATAGTGGTGTATACAACAGTGAGACAGAGATCTATTTGACTATGAGGTTGTGATAATATATATGACAGTGACTTGGAATCATTTATATAGCAGTGAATTTGTTGTATGACAGTGACAACGACCTTGACATTATAGTAAACTTATGGCAATGGTAGCAACATTTTATGTTTGTGATTTTTGATATGACATGATCTAGTTGACAAGACATTGATCTATATGACATGATTGTGGTCTATATGACAGTGACTTGGAGAAAATTTATGATAGTGACTTGGAGGCATATGACAGTAACCCTTGATATAGTTGTAACTTTAATATGACAGTATTGTAGTGACTTTAATGCATGACAATGATATTGATAAGGTAGTGTTCTTGACATGATAGTGACCTTGGGTGTATGCCAAAGACACTCTGATGTATGGCTTGTCTTTATGATATGACAATGATGGTAGCAACAGTGAAGTCTATAGAGCTCTATGACAGTGACAATGATGACAATGTGATTTTGAGATCTTCCTATTGTTGGATTGTCCTAGTAGGACTAATGTAGCAGATGTTGTAAGATGTGTCTCATAGTTATTTTACTTTGTATCTCAACTGAACATTTGATGAATATCTAAGAAGAAGAATCTGGTTGGGTTTTCCCACTTTTGGGGTTTTCCCTTAGTCTCTGACCTAAACCTTGGTGTCTTTATTGTTCATGTTTTTGTTCTAATGTTCCTTATTGTTTCGTTGCATTGTTGATGTTATTGTTCTCTCTACATAATTTCTAATGATGATATGATGTTATGGAGTGAATATAATGTGAAAATGCTGAAAAGTTTGAAAATTGCAATTATCTACAGTAGAGAACAATCTAGCCCTAAAAATTAACAGCATTCACAAGTAATTATCAAGACAAAGAAAACTACCATTCTTCTACTACCCCTGATTTCATAATAATCCATACATAGGTGATCATCCCTACAAATGTAGGCCCCCATAAACCTATGAGTCCTCAAGAGAGTCCACCAAAAGCCATCCAATCCAGTTAGGGATGAGAGTACTTAGGTGAATTTTTCAAGGAATAGGGCATGGTCCCACCAAACATTTGGATACAAACTCAAACTGACAAGACATGGGCCTAGGATGCCTAATACAAGGCCTCACATGGTTTTTAAATGCCTTTTGACTTGTGACCTTAGGCTTACAATGGTGGTGAATGCTACACTAAAAATTATAACTACCCTTGTTGACAAGAGGGTAACAGGGGACTATCATGATTTATTGTGACAATATTAGTTGTATCAAACTATTTGACATTTCAATGTTTCATGATATGTGCAAGAATATTAAAATCAAGTAACACGTCATCAGAGATAGGGCTTACAAGGGGCAATGTTTCTTCAATACATTCCTACAAATCAACATGTTGTAGATATCGTGACTAAGCCCCTAGCAAAGGGAAACTTCGAGATGTTTAGGAAGCAACTTGGTGTGGTGGATAACACCTTTCTCACTAACGGGAAATGATAATTTACCTATTTAGCTTAGACAGTGTCTGCAAAAAATCGTCCTCCTTTGGCACAATGGTCTATACTGCAACAGCATTGTGCCCCTTTTACACACTTCATGCAGTTGTTAAGCACTAGTTTATTTAGAGAGAGAGAATGGATTCCTAATTTTAGATGCTTTTCTAAATTAAAAGTTTAGTCTAATATGCTTTATGCTTTAATTAGTTTTGCATGCACATAGTTGAAGGTGCAGTTCCCAAAGTTTAGAAGGGGTGATCATGCATGAGTTTCTAGCTTAATGTATGGCATAGATCTCTAGAAGAGCGCACCTCCCTTTTGGCTTCATTAATGGAGCAGCCAGATGCACTAGGGTTAGGAGTTTTTACAACCAATAATAGTATTGTTGTACATGTGTCCAAATTCATTGTATCTCTCTTCTTCCTAGTCTATATAAGAGAAGCAAGGCACCCCATTTTATGGTTTGAGAATTTCAAGTTTGGAGCCATATTTTTGCTCTTTATTTTCCAGATTGCATAAGAAATTATAGATGTTGCTTTGAGCAGTCAGATTAGCATTTTTACTGTTTTATTTATCAGTCGTCTATGTTTGTAGGTTGAAATAGTCCTAGAAAAAATTTAGCATTAAAGATCTATAGTGTTAGGTTTTTTTTCTAGGCTACAGGCCTTGCTTACCATGGCTTGATTTCGACAGTACACCCATTTGTCACAAAGAACGTATTTTCCCCATTTGCTCTTCATGAATTCTAACATATAATAAACACCTCTCAAGTCCATCATTTGACATATTATGGATGTGCATACAGTACAACAAATTATGAAGCATGGTAAAGGAATATTCATCTCTGATCATTAAGTAGCTCAACACATCCACACAACATGACACTTTTACTAATCAGTAACACCAATGCACCATGTCTTGACATGAAATGCTGACTAGGACAATCCAGTATAAAGGCCTTAGTGTTCCAACTATATATGTTCATCCAAATCTATGCATAAGTAATCTTGTAAGTGTGAAAATTTATGAATCTAACAAACCAGAAATCCTACTGCAGCACACTGATTTGCATTACCTACTTGTATTTTTCATTTTAACAAGATATTTTCAGAAATATTCAGAAAATATTAATGCAAATACACTGTAGCCTACACCAATATACAGATCAAGTGCTAAAAAATAAATGAGACAATCATGCAAAGGACACTTATTTTTGGACTAAACAACCCCGGAAAAACCCAATGCGGGAAAATTGGTGCAACATCTCTGAGGGTTTTCTATTATTAAGCAAAAGTTCTGAATACAAATGTTGGTAGCCCTCCTGGCAAACCAATGACAGAGAAATACAATGGCGGAAAACCTGAGCTTACCTCACTTCACCCAACAGATTTTGGTCGATCCGGCAGTAAAACTGGCTAGCCCCGACTACAACTGCATTGCCCCTTCGCAGTAACTTCGTGGGCTAGCGTGGAGCTCTCTGAGGCTCTGCGTCAGCTCTTCTGCCCACTGCGTCAACTTTCCCGACTGTTCCAACAATTCCCGGCAGTTTCGTCTCTCTGCATCGAAGTCGGATCTCTCCCTCTGCACTGGCCCTTCTGGCTATGCGTCAAGGTTGTGTGGGCCCAGACTAGCACAGCGTCAACTCTCTTCGCTATTGCGCTACCTTCACAAGCTTTTCTCCGCCTCCCTGTCAGTATTCTTGAACTATAACTACCCCTCAGCTGCAAGATCTCCCTAATCGATTTCCCTTCTAAGAATTTTTCACCTCAGAAAATTGATTTCTTCAATCTCTGTGTGTATTCTCCAACTGACCCCGAGCCTCCATTTATACTTTTCCTGTTGAGAAATCAACGGCTGAGATTAAGTCTCTAATCAACAGCTAAGATTAAATTAGACTTGATCCTCGTCTCTTAGAAGCTTCTCACCCATATTTTCATTAATACCCATTAATATTTTAATTTTCCTAAGTTTAAACTTAGGAACCCCATTAAAAATATTAATTATTTTAATAAAATACAATCTTGGTGGAATTTCCCCAAACGATTTCTGGGTCTTGGAGATCTCATGTGTTCTAGCCCCTCCACAAAATTTCGGAGCTAAAGCACATTTGATGCTACCCAAAAATCAACAGTAAGCAGACCATTAAAAAGTATATCAATAAGATGCACAAATTGTTGCAATATGGCTGTGTGCGTGCAGGTATTCGTATTGCATATTGTTGCAATATGGTTGCGTGCATGCATGTATTTGTATTGCATATTAACTCCCTATGTAAGTTGATATTGCAGATTTTTAATCACATTATCACAAAGAAAACTGACACCTACAATACGAGTATGCACTGCAATAACAGGACTTCTTAGCTAATTGATCTCATACAGCAAAAATAATCTTAAATGTAGAAAGCAATCTTCTGGTAAGTCCCCAAAACTAATGCTAAGAAATGAAACTTCAGTTCACGAAATTGAAAAGTATATGACTCTGCTATAAAACACTTCATACATTTGTATTCGGGAACTTTCTCTTCTAGTATTGGGAAATTATAATTTTAATAAAGAAATTGCATGTGAATCACTTCTATATTTGCAAGATTGATTCCTTTATAAATTATTACAATTTTTTGCACTAACAAATGAATTGTTTGAAACAATACTTTACAAACGTTGTAGAATAGATATGATCTTTAATTCAATACTTTACAAACATTGTAGAATAGATATGATCTTTAAACAAATTACAAATTTTTTAGTTCAATGGACAGTGAGAATAAAACATCATAGAACTAAAATATGGCAAAGCTATGTAAGTGGCTATGAAGATAGATTCAGCATTCTACATCATAGTAGAAGAAACTATACTATTCTGTCAACTGGCCCAATTACTATTACCTAAGCAACGTCTCTACATTTTATCAGGAACCAACTCCAAAAGTTTTGACAGATCAGGTGTCCCTTCCTCTTTAGTATTCCAAATTTCAAAAGTAGAATTAGGCGTGCATGCACCATTGACACATGCCAGTGCAACATGTGCCACATCTGCTCGTGGTATCCATCCAAAACCTTTATCACCTTCATACAAAAAAAAAATGGTGTGGTTAATTCTCAGTGTAAAAAAGATTAGTAATAGAAAGAAAAAAGTGATTTTGAGTTCAACAATTCAATCCAGACGAAGATAAGATAGATCTGCTAATGAGGCAAAAGAACCCAGTCATACATTGCCAGCTAAAAGTTTGCAAAGGAACTTGTTTGAAATATTTCTGTAGCTACTAATGGAACAGAATTTAAGAATAAAAGAAAAGCTTGGATCCAAACTTGATGCATTCCATTGGCCATTGGCTAATAGAGTTTTGGCTTCAAAAACTCAAGATTGAGATCATGTTAAAGAGAAGAAATAAAAACAGTATGATCATACATTTAGCCTTATCAATTCTCACATGCATGCTATGTCCATGTCATGATAGCATCAGCTTAAGAGAGTTTCATTGTAAAAAGCTGAAAGGAAACCCAACAAATTTGTGTCTATAAGAAAACTATAATTATAATAACAGTCGGGTAAACATATTAAAATAAGACCCGTATTATCAAATAATGGCACATTGATAATAGTAGACATCTTAACATTTCATTCTTTTTAACAAAATGAACAAATCTAGTAGTATTTACATAGAAGGGAATGTGAAAAAAATCTTGTATTCTACAGGATTAAAGTTTTAATAGCTTGGAACTCAATTTGATCCACAATGGATCTACATAGTTACTATATGGTTTTATCTCTACAATTGGGAATATAGAACTAAGGATCTAGAAGGGTTGGTTTGAGTTATACTAAAACCGCATTGATGTACCACAATTGAAAATCCTCTTGTTTGGGGTCAAAAAGGTGAAATTTTAGGGTCTCAAACCTCAAGGACATGTGTCTTGGAGATCCTTGTTACCCACCAAATGGGTAACCCCATAGGAGAAAACTTTTCTCCTACATTTGACAGTGAGTCGAACAGCGAGCCAGCCAGCAGTCCCTGCTGATTCCATAGGGTACATCATTAAGAATCTCCAACACCAAGCAAGAGGAGCTTAGTGTTTCAGCATCTAGGGGTACTTTGCAATGCAATCATCTGTTGGAGTCATCAAAGTGCCCAATGCTCTACTCTAGAGTGGTAACATTGCATTTGCAAGGTAATCACTGCTCTCTAGAAATGTGATATGGCCTAGGCATGATGTGTGAAGGAGGCATGAAATGTGCCCTCAAGGCCTCTATTGTTGTGTGAAGGACCACCAGGAAAAACCATCTCAAACTCAAGTGAAAGTTACCAATCATTAGGGACAATGACCATAAATGTGTCATGTTGCTTTTTCTGGTTTCCCTTATAGATGGACTTCTAGGCTTGGAGGCAGCTAGGTCACAGGAGCAGATTTACTCCATCTGTGGGCCCAAGGGCTTCTAGAGGGATTTATGGGGTTTGGAGGAGGTTTTTTGGGATCTGATTGCATTCACTCAGCATATTCCATCATCTGCACAACTTGCCTTTTGTTCCGTTGCATTCTGACAACTTTCAGAAAATGGGTTATTATTGAGCCTAACTCTATTAATTACGCTTAAGGTGGCATCCCGGGAGGAATTCTTGACAGAACAAGTTAGCATAATAGCTCATCGAAACCAGAACGAGAAGATCTACAGGATAAGATAGTGGGAAGTGACTTCCAGTGGCGTGAGTGATGGTGGCCAATTTACCATTTTCCTAAATTAAAAGGGTATTTTAATTAATTAAAAAGAGGGAAAATGTGCTAAGTGATTAAAATAATAATAAAATAAAGGCTTCTAGAGGGGTCCATGAGATCTATAAAAGAGGAGGAGGAGACCATTTGAGGACATCTTTGAGTTGAATATTTTTCTTGTGGAGAGGTTTGGAGAACCGAGAGTTCCCAGCTTCAGCAGTAGCCCCAAGACAGAAACCATCAGGTGATTCAGTGAGAGTGGGTGAGTACCCATCTCTCCCCTTGGTGAATTCATCTAGAATTCACAAGAGAGCTTAACAGTTGCATCTCAGTTCAATTTTGGAGGGCCACTATCAGCATTGGAGCAGATTATTTTGGAGGCCAAATTATCTGTCTCAACGATTTCAGTTGTATCATCATGTATACTCTTTCCAGTTATCTATTATAATAAAAGTTGAGATTATTTCTGCTCATAGTATTTTTTTGTTTTTAGGACTCTCCGATTTTCGAGTTTACATGTCCATTATTCACCCCGCTATGGGGGGGGTAGCACAAGATTCGAACCCAAGATCTCTAGTTCGGTGAGACTTCATTCCACGGCCATCGCCACTTGAGTTACCCTAGGCGGACTGCTCATCATATTTTTGAATTGCATGCACTCTATTTGTTATATTTTACATGGCAATCTTCTGTTAAGCAAATGGCATTTTATATGTAGCACTTGTTGAGTTAAATTTCGAGAATCTACAAAATTTTCCCACTTGGGATATTACAAAATGCATCATAGTGGACCATACTTCATTGTTAAGGGCATAATAATACTTCAACCTAGGATCACCTTCAAATATCTAACTAAACCAAGTCCCATAAAGGTGTTCCCTACTTATGTCAGGGATGGATGGATGGTCAAACCTATTAGGTGCTTCCAGCCCCTAAGGGGAGGTGAAATGTCCTAGGTCAACACTTCAATTCATAGGTGTTTGCAATAATGGTGTCAATGGATGGGAAATGCTTCATCATTATGAGTCATGGTCATGGGACCAGTTGATAGAGGTCCACTAGTTAAATTTCTAATACCAACCAGATTTATTTTCTCACGGCAGTTTAATATATCCCCGATTTGTTATTTATTTACCCAAATAATCATGGAATCGTCGAAAAATTAAATCGTTGGTATCTTTAACTTCTCGAATTAAAAATATGCAACGGGAATAAACCAGAGAGATCAATCACACATTGCAAAAATTAATTAACCCACAAACAATTCTTCCCCATTTCATTACTCGTGTGAAGCTATGTATTCAGTCTCAGCAGTGCTCAAAGCAACCGTCTTCTGCTTCCTGCTCATCCAGGATATCGAGCAGAACCCAAAGAGAATCAGCAATCAGAAGTGCTCTTGAGATCCTCCACACTGCCTGCCTAGTCAGCATTCGAATTATCGTGCAACTTCACATTTCCGGCAGTGTATCTCAGTTCATGAGAGATTGTGCCCTGAAGATATCTTTGAAGATTCTTGGCACCAATCCAGTGAGGCTCAACCATATATGAGCTCATCATGCTAACTGCAAAACATATGTCTGAATGGAAGTTCACCAAGAACATCAATGTGAATGAGTTTATGAAACTCAGAGGCATTTCCCAAATTTGGTCTGGCATCACTACCATATAACTTCTGAAAGTTAAGATCCTTGAGGTAGTCACGGGCTTGTAGTTTACCATTCCACATCCGAAATCCAACTCCCTCTTACTTCTGCAAATGAGAGGGTCTGCACCTGTCAGAAATAGGTCATCCTCAGAAGGTGTCGGTATGAGAGGTCTATCATCCACAACCTTCGAGCAATGGTTTGGATAGCTTCACTCCTAGTGAATCTCAACTTCATCAGATAGCTATCAATCATCTCATACTACGCCCGAGGTGTTTTGCTTCAAGCCAGAGGGCTTTCTTCCACCTGCATACATGAGATTCTCAATCATGAATCTCAAGCCCCTTGGGTTGTTCCGAACCTGTCGACCAGATACATGAGGGGAATGGTCCCCTTGTAAGATTTTCCTTTGGTACATCTCAGACATGTACCTCCATGCTCTTTTTGAATTCAGGCATCCCTGTCACCATCTGACTCACATCAGGTAGGGCCTCATAATAAGTAGACCTCCAGTGCTATAGATGAGATGTGACAACTGACATGGTCCCCAATGGACCATCTTGCAACTTGATACAAATTTCCAACCCTGAACCCATCAGTAAAAGCATCTTTAGAAAATTCTATTTTCAAACACATACCTTTCCATCGATGAATGCCACCCTGAAACCTTTGACTTCCATTGCCGAAATGGAAACCAGATTCTTCTCGCGATCAGTTACATAAGAGAGATTTTGTAAATGAATCGAGTTACCCTTATTCAATTGAGGGGCACTATTCCCTACACCCTTTTCGGGATAGGTGGCATCAGCTCCAAGTATAATCCCACGATTGTTTCCATCTCTACTAAATTAGAGAGATCACCTTTCTATTTGATGAAGTGCCTTGAAGCACAATAATCAATAAGCTAGATTCCCACAGAATCTGAAGGAGAGGGCCAATACAAGATAGCGCTTCTTTATCTTATCAAAAACAACATTTGATTCTTCATTCCTGGGGTTCCTTGCTTTCTCTGAAGAGTCGGCCATTTCCTTGATGACCTACACTATCATTCCTCTGATCAATGAAGATGTTCCTAGAATGGTTGTTACCATCATCAAGTGATGTGTCCCTGCCATTCAGACACTCCTTCGCATAGTGGCCGAACTTATTATAAACAAGGCATTTGCCTTTTCTTCCACCCGTAGATCCAAACTTCCCATTGAAGTGATCTTTAGGTAGGCCATCAGAAGCTTTCGCTGCACCATTCTAATAATGTTCTCACCTTTGATTTCACCCTCGGTGAATTTGAAGAGGGATGAGGAATCCACTAATCCTTTTGTTCTTTCCCAACTATCTTCGGTGATTGCTCTTTCACTCTTGCTTGGGCTTTGTCTTCACCTTAGCTCTGATACCATGTTAATTTTAGGTATATTCTATGCTTAGAGCAATTTATTTCAATTTTCACAGTTAGCTCAATAGCTTTTCCAGAGTAGCAATCACATTAGCATTAAAGTAAACTACAGATAGAACATAAACATAAATCACCGAAGACAAGCCAAGAAAAGAGGACACAAGATGTGGCGCTAGCCAGGGACAAACCCCAATGTGGGGAAACCCTTGATCAATTCTTCTTATATGTTCTTCAATATTTCAGCAGAGAGAGAGAGAGAGAGAGAGAGAGAGATAGTACATTTACAACAGAAGTCAACACTTTGACATATCTACATAAGAGCATAGATCATCTCTAAGAAGATGATACATGAGATCAGTTGAAGACATGCTGCTTCAACTGATTCTCCAAGGTGACTCCTTCACCTATCATCATGTTGCCTCTCGTCATCACGCTGCACCTCACCGTGCTGCAGCATGCTGCACCCATCATCACAATGCTGGACCTCATGACTGCTGCACTGTTGTCCCATGTGCCATGGTTGAACCATGTTGTCATACAGCATGTCTCATGTGCTTGCCACAACTATCCATGCTGTCCATGCTTGCCATACTACACCATGCTGTCCAAGCTTGCCATGTTGCACCATGTTTTCCATGCTTGTTGTCCCATTGTGCCACTGCTACACAATGACATGGCAATCCCATCATTGTTCTATCTCATCATGTTGTTGTCCCATTGAACATTGTGGCACAATATCATTGCTACTAGTACTGTTGTCCCATCATGGCTTGTTATCTCAATATACTTACAGCAACCCAGCATTGATGTTGTCCCTACAGCGACATAACATACTTACGTTGCTCCACATATGTATGTACCATTGCCTAGCTATCCTAGTTGTACTGCTGCATTGTTGTACCTAACAGCCATGCCCAAAACACTGTTTTTCTAGGCATATGGCAGCCTTGCTATCTTGTTTCCATGCATCATGGTTCCATCATGCTCCATTGCCTAGCTGTCCACAACACTGTTGTTCCAATGTTGCCTTCACTTTTGCTTATGCGATGACTAGTTAGGGCATCTGGCAGCCCTTACACACCCAGCCAAACAATGCCTAAAATCTGCCCAAATTTTCCCTTAATTAATGCAGTCTTCCTCCAAGGGAAGGTTGTCCCCTTCGCCGTAATTTTGGGCAGCCTTCTAGCCCTTAATAATGGCTCTGCCCTCCGCTCATTACAGTGGAATCCTACAGCCCTTAGAACAGGCCTGCGGCAACCTTTCTAGAGGACTGTTCCACCCTCTATGAGCCCTCAAACAACTCCCTTTCTCCTCGGCCTTCTAACAAGATACTCAGTCTCCCTTCATCCCTTCAGTCTTCCTGAAATGGCTTCAGAACAGCCCTATTTCACCCACGTTGAATTGCCTCTTCTTGTTGTGGCCCTAAGCTTCAAACTTCGGCCTTTCTCCCTACAAGAGTACCCAAACAACCTCTATTTCCCACGCTGTCTAGGGCAGCGTCTTTCTTGGTTGAGTAGAGGTCAGCGTATAGGCTAGGGCTTCTTCTTGATAGCGTAGATACTAGGGTTGTCCTCCTTGTAGCGTTAGCGCTTCTCACTTGACTGCATCCTCTAGATTAGGGCAACGTTCTTCTTCTTGACTGCAACTAGGGCAGCCTCAATCCTCCAACGTCTAGGGCTTCCACTCCTAGATTTCTCTTCCACTAAAACCCAAGATAAGTGGAGAGAAATCAAAATAGAAGTGTGTATAGAAATGACTATCAAGTCATCTCGTTTTATACTAAAACGTTGAGCACATGTGGGGTGTATTTGGTTGTTGGCCGACCTTGAGGAATTCTCTTATAACACAAATAAATTCATAACTCCATGAATACTTATCGAAATTGTATGATCTTTAGATCAATCCTACACCTCTCAATGAGAGGGATCCATGAAAAATATCAGCTACCATAAATAAGATGACCCACATGGAGTTTGGCCCTAGTTGCCAATTTTAACACATGGGCATTTAATTTAAAATCAACCAAGATTTTGCATTTCATTTAGTTTCTAAGTGTCACATCTCATATAGGATAGTGTTCATCCGAAGCAGCAATTGTTCATCTGACAACTTGGTAGCTAATTTATATTTTGCAAGTAATTTGACTCCATAAGGCACTGGTCTCTCAAATGATCTAATTGAATTGTGCTAATAATTAAATTTGCAAATCATCATTACCCAAGAAAGGTTACTTGGAAGCAGAAGTGGAAGCAGGGAGCGAGAGCGAGAGCAGAAGTGGGAGCAGGGAGCGACATTTTCAAAAGCTCCCGGTTTGGGAGCAAATTTTTATATAATATATATTTTATATATTTTGATGCATATATGTCAACAAAAGCATGTAGAATGATGAATTAGATATAAAAAACATAAAAACATGGATTACACCATATAACATCAATCATCTAGAATTTATAATTTTCATCAACACCTCCACAAGTTACAAGTTCTCACTTATATAGCATGTAAGGATGCAAATGATCAAAATAGCATCGAGTGTAATCCATCTATGAACTGAAAATACATCAACAAATAGGCTTTAGATGGCCTCTAGCATCCAAAAAAATCATGCTACAACAAATAGATACATATCATCAAAATCATTGCCTATCTTGGGATCTTTGTCATTAATATCACCCTCTAAGCAGTTAACATAAGATAGAAAAAATGTAGCATGTCATGTCAAGATTTTATTTGAGTGATGGGTATATTTTTAGTAGGGTCATGATAGAGGAGTTTGACAACCAATGTCACTAACATGAAGGTACATAGAGGGCTTGGTGTTGTTGATTAAATGAGTCCCATTCCCTAGTACATGACAAAATCCAATGGAAACATTGCAGTACCCCAATCTTGAAATCCTGAAACACTGATAAGTCTGTTGGATTTTAAGTGAGATCTAAAATTCTACTTTCTCCATATGAAATCCAATGAGGATGGAACCACTCTCAAACATCCCGACTCTCGAGTCATTTCATGGTAATGTTAAAAATTTAAGTAAAAGTGAATTTCACTTTTACTTGAATAATTTAACATTACCATGAATTGAATATCAATACTAGGACCATAAACTTGAATATTAAGCTGCCCTACTCAAAAAATCTTGTTTCTTTGAAAAAAATTGCATTTGTAACATATTTGTGACAAAAAAATTGTAAAAAAAACCAAGGAGCGAATTTTTTTTGTGAGAGCACGACGGGAGCAGGAGCAAATTTCGGAAGCGCACTCCCTGGTCGCTCCCGCTCAGAGCGCACTCCGGGAGCAATTCGAAAGGGGGTAGCCACTGCCCCACAACCCTGTAACCAAGTTGCTAAGCTATTCAGTTGTTGTGAAAAATTCTAACAAGAAATTCTACTGCAGTAACTGATTTATTTCTCCTACTTATTTTCCACAATAAGTTATTTACAAAACCCTTGAGTAAACATCAAAGTAAATTCTGCTGCAGTTGTCACATAATAGCACAGAGAAAAGAATAGTGAAACATAAGCACAAGAATCAATCACATCAACACAATTGTTTTTGGACAATAGTCCCTGAAAAAACCCAATAGCAAATGAGGGTTTATTTATTATTCTTTAGCAACAATCTCTTTACAAGGAATGATTTGCAGAACATAGAGAAACACCTGAGATAATTTTCCTCCACCCTTTGGAGAAATTCTAACACCCAAGGGACCCTCCAACCTCCACTGCGTCACCTCTGCATCATCTCTGCGTGAGGATTGCATCTCTTGCTGTGCTGCCTCTGAGTTGTCCCTCTGTGTTGTCCCTTTGATCCACTACTCCCCCTCCTCCTTAGTCTTCCACTGACGTTGATATCCTCGTCTTCCTTCACCCAGCAACTCTCCCTCCGCAATCGAACTCTTACTTCTTGAGAATAGATTTCCCTCAGGTTACTGAGTATTTTCCCTGGTGTGTCTCCAAATGACTCTCAAGCCTTCATTTATACTTTTCCTGTTGAGATATCAACAGTCGTGATCTAATCTCTAATCAACAACTAAGATTAAATTAGACTTGATCCTCATCTCTTAGAAGCTTCTCACCCATATTTTCATTAATACCCATTAATATTTTATTTTCCTAAGTTTAGACTTAGAAACCCCATTAAAAATATTAATTATTTTAATAAAATACAATCCGGATGGAATTTCACCAAACGATTTCTGGGGCTTGGAGATCTCGTGTGTTCTAGCCCCTCCACAAAATTTTGGAGCTACAACGCATCTGATGCTACCCAAAAATCAACACTTTCTCTTAGCGAGGAATGTGCTCTAGGCTTTAGCAATACTTCCCAGCAGAAGTATCGCACTGATCCACGACATCGATCCTTTGCACTGCTGATGCTCGGCCTGCTACCCTTCATCCACTGCGTTGCTGCAACCTGTACCGTTGCCCATGACACTGCCACTATCACTGCTGCATATGTACTGCAGCTCCCTCTTAAGAACTGCACTATCTATTTCTGCTACTGAAACAGATTCTTAATCATCCCCATCTCCCTGAAATAAACAAACTTTGTTCTTCCTAGAGGCTTGGTGAGAATGTCTGCCACCTATTCTCCTGTCGAAGTGTACTGTAACTGTATTGAACCTCGCTAGACACAGTCTGTGATAAGGTGACACCTGATGTCAATATGCTTCGACCAATCATGAAAAACTGGATTCTCAAAGAGCTTGATGCAACTCTAATTATCACACAAAATGTTGGTCACTTCCATCCTTCTCTTGAATAGATTCACAAACAACTTTCTAAGCCATATGGCTTCACACGATGTTGTGTTAGCTGCCATATATTCAGCTTTAGCTAAGCTCAGAGCTACGGACTTTTGTTTCCTACTACACCAAGAGGCCATTCCTAATCCAAATTTAAAACAGTACCCAGTGGTACTTTTCCAATCTACTGAACTTCCATCCCAATTTGCGTCGGTGAACCCACTCAGCCTGATATCATTGCCTCGGGTGTACATTAATCCATGTTCCATTGTTCCTCATATATATCTGAGAACATGCTAGGTTGTTGCCGAGTGTGCCCTCTTCGGTTCCACCATGAACTGACTGAGGATGTTGACAGCAGAAAAAATGCTTGGCCTGGTATTGACCAGATACATCAAGGACCCTATGAGCTGCCTGTACAAGGTGGGATCTACTTCTTTATCTTTAGACACATCAATCTTCTTCCAATTGGTAATCACTGGAGTAGCCATGGGTCTACATACTGCATGCTGAACCTTTTTAAAATTCCTGTAGCGTATCTCCCTTGTTCAAGGAAAATTCCACCCTTTTGCTACCAAACTTCCAACCCCAAAAAATAATGCATCTGTCCCAAATCCTTCATGTCAAATTTTGTAGCTAGGTTCTCCTTGCAATCTTTGATGAGCCCAGATGAACCTGTCAGGAAAAGGTCATCCACATATAACACCAAAATGAGAGGCGCATTCTCTACAACCAGACAATAGAGGTTGGGATCTGCGTCACCCTTGACGAATCCCATCTTCTGCAAGTAACAATCAATTCGACCGTACCATGCTCTAGGCGCTTGTTTAAGCCCATACAAGGCTTTTATCAACCTACATACATGAGTTTTCTTCTCATGTGTCTCAAAACCTTCTGGTTGTTCAATGTATACTTCTTCTATCACCCCGTTCAAGAACGCAGTCTTGACATCCATATGGTGAATTTCCACCCCATTTTTGTTGCAAGGGATATCACGGATCTAATAGAAGTATACCTGGCTACTGGGGTGAAGATTTCTTCGTAGTCTATCCCTTCCTTCTGAGCATACCCCTTAGCCACGAACCTGGCTTTGTATTTTTTCACACTGCCATCTACAGCATATTTAACCTTGTAGATCCATATCAAATCTACAACTGATCTGTCTTGAGGCCTAGGTACCACTTCCCAAACATCATTGATTATTATGGAACTATATTCCTCCACCATAGCATCTACCCATACCTAATGTTGAACGGCCTCCTGAAAACTAGAGGGTTCTCCAACCTAAGCCACCAAAGCTTGGTATCTATCTAGTTGTCTACACTCCCTTTTCTCGTTCCTAGGAGCTCCATTGAAATCCTCTGTGTCTCGTAGTATCTGTCGAAGTTCTCGGCTCGTTCTTCCCCTAGTAGTGGGTGGATCTATTAGCTCCTCCTCATGAGATTCCACTCGTTGTGATGCTTCTGGATTCTTATGCCTTAGAGAAAAACTAGTGTTGGTTTCTACTGGTCAAAGTGGTTGGACCAATGGATCATCCTTTGATTGCTCTTTGGAAGGCATTTCTCGAGATTTCCTAAAATCTCTGTCATCCATGAACTTTACATCCCGTCGTACTACGATCTTCTTATTTCCCAGAAGGTAGATTCTATATGCCTTAGCATTCTCGCTATATCCCACAAGATATCCTTTTTCTGCAGTTTGACCCAACTTGTTCCTCTTTTCTTCAAGGATATGGTAGTATGCCAAGCTCCCAAATATTCTGAAATGACTCACTTCAGGCTTCTTATCGGTGAAGACACTCTCCGGAGTAATCTTACCTAATGCCCTGTGAGGAGTCCTGTTCTGAACATATACTGTTGTGTTGCATGCTTCTGCCCATAGAAATTTGGGCATATCCTGATCATACAACATTGCCCTCACTGCTTCAACAATAGTTATGTTCTTCCTCTCTGCTACTCCATTCTGCTCTGGATTATATGGAGTTGTCCATTCTCTTTTGATGCCTTCCCTTGCGCAGAAATCAGTGAAATCTTTATCGATATATTCTCCACCATTGTCTGAGTGCAATACTTTTATCATTTTCCCTGTCAAATTCTCAACCAAAGCTTTAAACTCTTTGAATCGATCAAAAACCTCATCCTTGGTTTTTAGAAAGTAGATCCAAGTCTTCCTGGAATGGTCATCAATGAAGGTGACAAAGTATTTAGCACCACTAAGAGCTTTTGTGGACATGGGTCCGCAGATATCTGAGTGTATTAATCCCATACACTCTTTGCCCTACTGTTACTCCTGGAAGAAGCTATTTTGTTGTACTTGCCCAGTACGCAACCTCTGCATACATCGTCTCGTTCGGCACTTAATTCTGGAACTCCTGTGACGGTTCCCTTGAGAATTCTTAGAGCCCCATGGTGTAAGTGCCCCATCCTTCTGTGCCATAGTTCATTCAAATTTTTTTCACCACTGTTGCCTATCAGTGCCATTGGAGATTCTAGTTGTAACTTATACAGTTTGTTACTTCTGACTCCAATTTGGGCCTTCTTCTTCCAACTCGGATGTTTGACATATACTTTCTTCCCAATGAAGTAAACATCATATCCCTTGTTCTGTAACTGAGATACAAAGAGTAAGTTCATTCCCAATCCAGGCACATGTAGCACATTGGTAGCTCGAAGTCGATCCCCTGCTTCTGTTTGAAAAACTATAGTACCTCTTCCTACGGGGGTACATTTTGACTTATTTCCCATGGTGATTTGGAAGTTCATATGTTCTTCTTGATAGCTTGAGAAACATTCTTATATGCTCGTCATGTGCGCAGTAGCCCCGCTATCAATATACCAAACCTCAAAGGAAGCAAAACTTGCCAAGCAAGCGACTTCTTCTTCCAGTCTGGAAGCCAACACAGAACTGTCATGATCCATTATATTCTTCGTGCTTTCCTCTTTCCCAGGAGAACTGTGTGAGTCCTTTTGAGTTGCTGCTCTAGCATCATGTTCACGACTCATTGCAGATTCTCTAATCCTATTGCCCGATCTCAGCTCTGATACCATGTGAAAATTTCTAACATGAAATTCTACTGCAGTAACTGATTTATTTCTCCTACTTATTTTCCACAATAAGTTATTTACAAAACCCTTCAGTAAACATCAAAGTAAATTCTACTACAATTGTCACATAATAGCATAGAGAAAAGAATACTAGAACACAAGCACAAGAATCAATCACATCAACGCAGTTGTTTTTGGAAAATAATCCCCAGAAAAACCCAATGCAGGAAAACCAATGCCGCAGATGAGGGTTTGTTTATTATTCTTCAACAAAAATCTCTTTACAAGGAATGATTTGCAGAACATAGAAAAACATCTTAGAAAACCCCGGAGATAATTTTCCTCCACCCTTACGAGAAATTCTGACACCCAAGAGACCCTCCAGCGTCCACTGCGTCACCTCTGCATCATCTCTACGTGAGGATTGCATCCCTTGTTGCGCTGCCTCTCTGAGCTATCCCTCTGCATTATCCCTTTGATGCACTGCATCCCCTCCTCCTCAGTCTTCAATTGATGCTGATACCCTCCTCTTCCTTCACCCTGCAACTCTCCCTCTGAAATCGAACTCTTACTTCTTGAGAATCGATTTCCCTCAGGTTACTGAGTATTTTCCCTAGTGTGTCTCCAAATGACTCTCAAGCCTTCATTTAAACTTTTCTTGTTGAGATATCTGTTGAAGTTTCTAATTTTACTTATGTTAGAAATCCTTCATGCACTTTTTCTTATTTATTCCTACCTACTTGTTATTTTTCTTTAACAAGTTATTTACAAAGTAAAACTGAAAATAAACATCAGTGCATCTCAACATATTACAGATCAGCAACTAAAAGAAACAAGAACAAACACACCACATGACACCATTATTTTTGGACCAATGTCCCCTGAAAAACCCAATGCGGGAAAACCGGTGCAGCAATCTGAGGGTTTTCTTATTAAGCAATATCAGAGTACAATCTGGGTGTTGAAACTAGTCTACCCAATAGATAATTTCCTTAGCAGCTATACCTCACAGTTTGAGAGAAATCTCCTGGCTAAAGCCCTGGAGAATCCTTCTGGCAGCTCCTCAGCACAAAACTGCTCTGCAACCCCAGTGTCTGCCCAATCTGGACTGCGTCAGCTCTTCTCTGTCTCACGCTGGCCCTGCGTCAGCGTTTCTTGGCATGCATCAGCCCCAGGAAACCCTGCGCCAGCTTTCTAGGCCTCTACATCAGAGACACTGGCCTCTCTGGTGCTCTGCATAGCACTTGGCTTCCTTTGCATGGCCCTACGTAAGCCCTTGCTGGCTCTACGTCACTCTCCTTGGCTGTTGCACTGCTCTCCCAGCACAATCTCTGCCTTCGCTGTTTCTCTGTACTTAATGCCCCTCAGCTGCTCTCCCAATCACTGATTATATCTCTCTTAGCAAACCCCACTCTAGAGAATAGAATGATTGATCACTTTGGTGTATTCTCCAAGTGACCCTCAAGCCTCCTCTTATACTTTTCTCATTGACAAATCAACGGCCGAGATTAAGTCCCTAATCGACGGCTAAGATTAGATTTGCCTTGATCCATGTCTTTTGGACCACTCTAACTTAGATTTATATTACTTCACATTAATATTTTAATTTCCCTAAGTTTAAACTTAGGGATTCCATTAAAAATATTAATTATTTTAATATCTCCTGATCTGTTTAGAATCTACCCAAACCCTTTATGGGTATTGGAGATCTCATGTGCCCCAACCTCTCCACCAAATTTCGTGGCTGGAGCACATCTGATGCTACCCCAAATCAACACTCCCTCTTAGCGAGGACTGTGCTCTAGCAATACTCCTCACTGAGTATTACTCTGATCATCAGGCATCATTACCTGTGTTGATGCTAGGCCTTTCTGCCCAACATCCTCTGCACTGCTACCTCCTGTACTGTTGCCCATGGTTCTTCCACTACCACTACTGCATTTGTACAACAGCTCCCTCTACATCTGTGCTGATGTTGGTCCTTTCTCCCAGCACTGCATCCGCACTGCACCTCCTCTCATCATGCTGCATCGTGCTGCCCACTGCTGCACTGCAACTCAATTACTGAGAAGTAAGTAACTGATCTCCCAATTGACCTCCCTGTTGGGCTAGAAACATCCTCTAATGCTGAAGCTCCCTCTATCATTGACAAGTGCTCCCTCTCTGAACTCCGCACTACTGCAACAACTCCCTGCATCTCACACCATTGCACACCTCTTTGTGCCTTCCCGCACTGGTGCAACACTCTTGTGCCTCTTGTACTGCTGCAGCCTGTTAGCTCTGCGTTGTCTCGAGACACCTGCACTGTAGCTCTCTCTACCGCTCCATCCGTATTCGTCTCTACCCACTCAGCCAGTCCTGCTACTCCTTGTCGGGGCTCCTGTAGCAAGGTTTAATCAAAGAGGCTAGGTACCTCAAGGATCCTGCCCCTAATCGCTTGTAGTCCACCTAACTACAGCTCGATGTCTCCCCACTTCCGCTCAAGTGGCATGTGTGCACTCATGGCACAGTGATCGTCTGTCAAAGCTTCTTCCTCTGCCCGTGCTGGCACTGCCTTAGTCTCGGAAGACTCTCCCTTACTCTTCTTCCTTGGGCACTGGGTCGCATAATGACCCATCTCCCCACAGTGGAAGCACTTGATCTCAGAGAGATCTTTCTTCTTCCGCTTCTCCTGCTTTCCCTCAAATGCTAGGGCCACATCGTCCTCCTCCTACTTGACCTTGATCCCTTTGTTGTTGTTCCCTGTCTTCGACTTTCGTCTGATCTCTTCCTGGCGAAGCGCTGCCCACATCTTGTCCCAAGGTGGGAGAGTCCCTTTGCCCAGGATACTCTGGACAAACACTTCCCAATCCTTTGATACAGCATTCAGGGTTGTCCTCGCCATAAGCTCCTGATCTGGTGTCGCTCCTATAGCAGTCAACTGGTCTCGGATCTCATTCAGCCCTTCGAGGAAGGTGTCAATCGATCGACCCTTCTTCATCTGATATAGCCTCATCTGGTTCTTGAGCAGCATTCTTCTCTGCATAGAAGTATGATGGTACAAGTTCTTGACAGCCTCCCACATCTCAACTGTCGTTTCCTTCTCAGCTATATGTGGTACCACATGATCCTTGACCCCGTCAAGGATAATGCACTTGGCCCTCACCATCACCTCTTCGTACTTGTCGTTATCATTGGGGTCGACTGGGATAGCTATAACCTTCAAGGCGAAGTTCTTGACACAATTCCTGTCAAGCATTGATAAGATTCTGGCCTTCCAGATTGCGAGGTTCGATGCTCCGTCTAGTCTATCCTGGTCTCTTACCCCATGTAGTGCCATGACGCTCCTCTACTTCCCTCCTGGAAGTTCTTTGTTCGACTCCTCTGAGTGTTTAGTTCCCGTCTGGAAGTTCTCCTCTGGACTCCCTGTGAGTCATGATTTCCCTCCTGGAAATCCTTCTGCCACTTGTCGAGATGCCCCCTACTCTGATCGTCTTGTGCAACTGCAATACTGATCCAGGTTCCTCAGCTAGAAACCCTCGATAACAACTCCTCTAGCCCTGCTCTGTCAGGTACTTTTCTGACTACAGTACCTCACCAGCTCCACTCTGCAATATTTTTGTAGCCTTCTAGACTCCAACAATTGCCTCTCCATAAACTGCGTCAGCCCCTCTCTGCCTCACGCTGGCTCTACGTCACCCCAGATGGATCTGTGTCAGCCCTGGGATGCCCTGCATCAACCCTCTAGCCCTGTGCGTCAGCAACGCTGGCCTCTCTGAGGCTCTGCGCAGCTCCCGCTTCTTCTGCATGGCTCTGGCTGGCTCTGCGTCACACTTCTTGGCTTCTGCACTGCTAGAAACAGCTTCTGTCACCTCAGGACAGCTATTTTTTGTTGTTATTGGTCCGCTCGGCTGATGTCTTTTAGTCCTCCTGTGATCTGCAATCACGCTCTGATACCATGTTGAAGTTTCTAATTTTACTTAGTTTAGAAACCCTTCATGCACTTTTTCTGATTTATTCCTACCTACTTGTTATTTTTCTTTAACAAGTTATTTACAAAGTAAATACTAAAAATAAACATCAATGCATGCTCAACATATTATAGATCAGCAACTAAAAGAAACAAGAACAAACACACCACATGACACCATTATTTTTTGACCAATGTCCCCGAAAAAACCCAATGAGGGAAAACCGGTGCAGCTATCTGAAGGTTTTCTTATTAAGCAATATCAGAGTACAATCTGGGTCCCGAAACTGGCCTACCCAACAGATAATTTCCTTAGCAACTATACCTCACAGTTTGAGAGAAATCTCCTGGCTGAAGCCCCGGAAAATCCTTCCGGCAGCTCCTTAGCACAAAACTGCTATGCAACCCCAGCGTCTGCCCAATCTGGACTGCGTCAGCCCTTCTCTGTCTCACGTTGGCCCTGCGTCAGCCTTTCTTGGCCTGTGTCAGCCCCAGGAGACCCTGCGTCAGGTTTCTGGGCCTTTGCGTCAGAGACACTGGCCTCTCCGGTGCTCTGCACAACACTTGGCTGCCTTTGTGTGGCCCTGCGTGAGCCCTTGCTGGCTCTGTGTCACTCTTCTTAGCTGCTGCGCTGCTCTCTCAGCACAATCTCTGCCTTCAATGTTTCTCTGTACTCAATGCCCCTTAGCTGCTCTCCCGATCACTGATTCTATCTCTCTTAGCAAACCCCGCTCTAGAGAATAGAATCACTGATCACTCTGGTATATTCTCCAAGTGACCCTCAAGCCTCCTATTATACTTTTCTCGTCGACAAATCAACGATCGAGATTAAGTCCCTAATCGACGACTAAGATTAGATCTGCCTTGATCCATGTCTTTTGGACCACTCTAACACAAATTTATATTAATTCACATTAATATTAATTTCCCTAAGTTTAGACTTAGGGACTCCATTAAAAATATTAATTATTTTAATATCTCCTGATCTATTTAGAATCTGCCCAAACCCTTTCTGGGTATTGGAGATCTCATGTGGCCCAACCTCTCCACCAAATTTCATCGTTGGAGCACATTCGATGCTACCCCAAATCAACAATATCAACGGCTATGATCTAATCTCTAATCAACGGCCTAAGATTAAATTAGACTTGATCCTCGTCTCTTAGAAGCATCTCACCCATAGTTTCATTAATACCCATTAATATTTTAATTTTCCCAAGTTTAGACTTAGGAACCCCATTAAAAATATTAATTATTTTAATAAAAATACAATCTGGGTGGAATTTCACCAAACAATTTCTGGTTCTTGGAGATCTCATGTGTTCTAGCCCCTCCACAAAATTTTGGAGCTAAAGCACATCCGATGCTACCCAAAAATCAACAGTTGTGTCTCCCGGACTAGTCAATTCTCGACAAGTCTTTCATTCACACATTTTATTGGGACTACCCCCCATAGCCTGTTGTAGGGAGACAGCTAGAATGGAGAGTACAGGGATCAAAGTGACAGCGCCTGCCCTGAGTCATTATCACATTCACCTGTACAATTTGGGCAACAACAGGAAGGAGTTCATATTCATCTCTCACTCAATCTGAAGATAGGAGAACACCACATAAGGAGGCCGCTCCTAGTTGGCTTTGAAAATTAGAGTGATTATTAATTCAATAGTTCTCATGGTAGACCAAACCCACTCCCTTGACCATTACAAGATCAATTTAAAGAGATATAAGTTTTACATCTCAGCAAAGTGAGATAATCTTGCTACAAGGTATAATCCAACAACCACTTCTCTTTTATAAAACTTTTATTTTCAGCATTAGATTGAGATTATTAGTTTGCTGGTTTTTCATTTGTCATATCATATTAACAAGTTTTACCTTGGACAGATTGATTTAATTGCTAGATCTAACCAAAGGATAGATACACTATTTCATTAAACACATCTTACACTTGCATTTCTATAGCACACAAAATGTCAAAATCTGCACCAAAATCAAATATTTCCAGTACCCTTCAAGTAAGCCATCCTTAAGAAATCTTTTTAGTGACTATACTTTGCTTGTACTTGCTTATTTTACTATTTAGAGGCCATTTTATTCAATTTCAGCCATACTTAAGGAATATTATTAAATATGGAAATATTCTGGGCACTTTTCCTAGAGGGAGCTACTTCCATTTTCCAGAAAAAAAAAAAACAATTAAAATTTGACTTTTCCAGCTATTACAGGTTAGCTAGGGGGTTCCAAGGAATCATCTAACATCTACCACCCTCCTTACCCCTAGATCTGTGATTTTGGAGTGCTTTGGCACTTATTGGGTGGCTAATTTAGTCATAATAGGTTGTTGTCCCTGTCATTTTACATAGTCTGACTTTACATGAAAGCAAGTTGTTTTGACCCATAAGTCATTAGCTAACAGTCCAAACTGTAAAATAAGACCATATATGGTTAGGAGTAACTTAGGACATTCTCTGTATATCAAACTTGACTGGTTACATAATGTATTTTCTCATTTGGTATTACTCTATTTGCAGGTTAGTTTTCTGCCGCTAAATCATACTCAAAAACAGCACAACAGCCCCATACATCAACTCATCTGCTCCTTCTCAACCCCATTCAAGGCACTAGTATTACTTGGAGTTAGTTGGGGTTACTTGTGGGAATTCTCCCTTGACCTTTTAGAAGGTAGTTAGGTCTAACAAACAGAGGCTTGGGTTGAGCCTGAGGTGACAATTGGTCCCTGCCCTGTCTGTGCCCATCCAGCAGGTTGCCATGAACTTAGCAACCCTGCTAATTGGATCAGTAGCACCACGCACTAACTATTTAGTGTTTAGAATTATATTTAGGAAAGATGCCTCTTGAACTTGACCATGCCTTTTGTGTTTGCCCTTGAAAGGTACTTCTTTCCATAGGAAACTAAGGACTGCAAGTGCATATTTTATATGACTGTTCACAATCATTTTGCCAAAAGTATCTCACATGGGCTAAAGTATAACATCTAATTTATACTCAAATATATCTAGCAGCTTTATGCTTTATATACCACTACAAGCTAGAAATAATATGCATGAATAACGTCTAACATCTAATTTATACTCAAATATATCTAGCAGGTTTATGCTTTATATACCACTACAAGCTAGAAATAATATGCATGAATTCTAAACGTACTTATTTTTTGAGAAACATGCCATATATTACTTCAGGGAACAAAGAGTTACATCATGGAAAACGAAAGGCAAATTTACTTTATCATAAATCCATAGTGAAAAGGACCTAAAGTCACATGTGCCACTTGATAGTATGAGAGAACATGGTTACAATCATACTTATCATGCATTTGTCTTTATCGTGGGTCTAGATAGTGGAATTATGTCCATGGAACTTGAAAAAGAAACGCATGTCTACCATTACTATTAATTTGCATAGTCATGCATTGTGAATGTTAACCATCTCATAGTAATGGAATTCCAGTTAGGTTGGAGGAACCTAGTACTCATGCACTTACTCTACATATCTTCCAGGCATATGCTGGAGGCTATAGGGTACCAAGGTTATATCCCATACCCCTACATTATGTTGGGAGAGTTGGGAGAGGATGGAATCATATAGGGCGATCCCTCTAGAATGTGTATTATATTAGCCTTGCTATGATCATGTAGCACTAATCATAATATAATGTCATCATGTGATGTTTGAATATCAGCATAATGGCTCATAAGAGTAAATCTCTCTCGTATGTGTCCTACATCTTCAGACTTTTGTAGGATGTATATGCAATCCTTTTTCATTGGATGGTTTATTTAATGGCATTACAAACAATTACATGAACATCAAAGAGATATGGCATGGGACACTTACCTTGATCAACAACGATACCATGTTTTCTCCCTTCTCCGTTAGTTAAACCACCAGGCCGGACGATATAGTAGCTGATGTGCTCATGCTTCTTGTATGCTTCTCGCAAAGCACCCTCACCCTACAAAGAACACATGCAGTCTTTTAATTTATGATAAAGAAAGGTTCTAAGATTCCATTTCAAGGAAATTTAGATTAAAATGGAAAATATCAACAAAGATAATGCTATAATTACTCAAACCGTGTTTATCTATCGTCCTAATCCAAATGCTCCCTGGAAATTGTTCAGAAGTACTACAGTTAAAAAGGGTCCAGCACTCAAACCATTCATATCTCAAACATGAAATACCAAAATCAGATAAAAATGATTGCCTATCTAGCTCCTCCAAAATATTGCTCTATTATGCTTTACACACATTACATATATATCCTTACCTCTGAAGATTTTGAAAGGTATAAATCTTCATTTTGACAGAAAATAAACCGATTTGTAATTCTGTGAATGTTGGAATTGTCCAATACAAATTCAAAGCACACAGATGCAAATAAAGTCAGACAGATAGCATATGTAGAAGAAAAGGAAAACTGCAAGGTATTTTAGTACACAGTACAAAATAAAGCTATAAAACTTATATTCCTTATCCAAAAAGGATCATTATATATGTATACACACATACACATACACACACATCAGAGTTATTGCCTTCTCAGGCCCATTTTAAGGGCCAATTCTAAATTTTAGCAATTATAGGTACTGTACATCCAAAGAGAATTTTGGGCCTCAAACAACAATTTTTATGGGAAAAGATGTTGTCTATTTAGTGTTTAAAATTGGCTCTGTGAAATTTCAGGACCCTAAATCATAAAGTCCGGATCAGCTCCTAAAATTTTCCTAACAAAGCTGTCACTCTGATTTTCCACTCGAAAAAGTATCCAACATGATCACAAACTGTAATGTCTCCAATCACTTGAGTATGGAGTTGTCTTTCCTACTAGCCTAACTTGTCTCCTTTAGGCTAGAAAAGGGGGAATTGTTAAGGGGACAAACAAATTTTGCCTAACTCTACTTTATAATATTAATAAATAAAAGGGGCAAAAGTCACTTGGAGAAAATAAGAAAAACCCACTTAGTGACTTTATCAATTAAAATAATAATAAAGGTGCTTCTAGAAGATTGGAGAAAGATCCCAACAAATCTTTAAAAAGGGAGAGGAGGTCACTTCTCAATCATCCTATTCTATTCATCATTTTCTGAAAATCGACTTGGCTCGAGAGAGTCCCGTGGAAGGGTTTCAAGCGGAACTCTTTAGCTGATTTCATTGGACTTCAAGAGCCACCCTAGTTGGCTCTTGAGGGGGGGATTACTTCAGATCTCCCATTTGTGATTTGCAGGTGTTTGGAGCAGATTTCCAGAGGAGGAACCCTTGGTTGAAGGGTTAATTTTCTGAGCTGGGTTATTGCATATGCAGGGACATCTTTGAGAGGAGGCCGAATTGCTATTTACCAGAGGAGGCTGAATTGCTAAATCTAGGAGGCCAAATTGCTAAATCTAGGAGGCCAAATTGCTAGCTTCAGAAAGAGGCCAAACTTATTATCTTCAGGAGGGCCGAATTTGTATCTCCAAGGAGGGTAAATTGACAACTTCAGAAGAAAGCCGAATTACATTGCCATAATTTTCCAGAGGGCCGAGATCATCATTATTTCTTGGAGATCGAATCTGTGTTGAGGCCAAGTTTTTTGATAGGGCCAAGTTTCCATTTGCTATAATTTCCAGAAGAGTCGAGTTCATCATTATTTCCTGAAGATCGAATTATCGCTGAGACCAAGTGCATTTGTCGGAGACCGAATTCATTTGTTAGGGTCGAGTCAATTTGCTAAGGCCAAATTCTATTGCAGAGGCCGAGTCTATTTATTGGAGCTAAGTTAACTTGCAGAGAGACCGAGTTTATTTGGGGATCAAGTTCATTATTGAGGTCGAATTCATTTTACTGGAGCCGAGATATCATTGCAGAGGTTGAGACCTTGTCCTAATTGGGTAGAATATTGTTGTGGTCTTGAGGGCCTAATTTATCGTAACCAAGGGGCCACAAGTTGCTAGGTTAATTATCATTTTTTCAGAGAAGAGTTCCATGTTGTAAACACTCCCTTGTATGACAATTCCAGTGGTGAATTCAATAAAGTTCTGGTTTGCCCCTAATTGATATTGCATTGCTTCATTGTTGGATTGAAATTTTGAGTACAGATTTAGCATTTAGTGTTTTTCTCTTCCAACTATTGATATCTTTGCAAAGAATTTTGTAGTTCCTCTAGAACATCACTGTTATCACTAGTAAATTTCTTAAAAAGAATATTACACAAACTATATAATTATCCATTTCATATCATACCTTCCTATTACAAGAAATATTGCATAAGGTCTATTTAGCAATTCCTGTTATAATTCCAGATCATACTTCCTGGAATTTTAGCAATTCTAGGCAAGGTTATCAGAACTGGACAAGTCATCGAACTGGTCGAACCGAAAATCAGGAAAAAACCAGTTGACCAAAAAATACATAAATATAGAAATTTTGAAAAAAAACATATACATTCATGTGCATCCATGTGAAAATAAACCATTGTACACAAATATGCAAAGTTCCTCATATATATATAGGAAGTTGGGGTGCATATAACTGAAATAGCACCTAATGTGATCCATCTCTAAACCAAAAATAAATCAACAAAGAGGCTCTAGATGGCTTCTAGAATCCTAAAAATTTATCCAACATGATGACAAGATATATAATTATCCATTTCAAATTCCTATTAGAAGTCATATTGCATAAGGTCTATTTGAAAATTCCTGTTATAATTCCAGATCATACTATTCTGGAATTTTTGCAATTCCAGGAAAGGTTATCAAGATTGGACACATCATCGAATAGAGAACTAGGAACCATACCAGGTCCGAACCAGAACCGGCGTGATATCCCCTAATTTGTGAGTTTCTATAGAGATACCCCTTAGCCGATTGAGAAATTTATGGCAGCTAGATTAGGGTGATTTCTCCTTACTTTGATAATTGCTTGTGATGTTCTTTTCTTCAACTTGTAGTATTTATAATTAACTTCTTCTTCTCTTGATTATTATAGTGTTCTTATCATCAAACAGCTACCAAACTATGAAGATCAATAATACAAATGTACATAGGATATAGGCTGCTAGCCAGGGCCAAAACCTCTCCTAGAGAGGAAAACCTATGAGGGCCAAAACCTCTCCATCTCTAGGATGTTGGCACGTGGAGCCGTAGGGATGACATGGTATGTTGCAGAGGTAGCATATGCTTTGCCCTCAAGTCCCACTTTGAGGGTGTGATTATTGTTGAAATTTCTAAGTCTAACCAGTTAGAAATTCTTCTTGCACTATCTGGTTTATTTCACCTACTTGTTTAATTACTTAACAAGTTATTTAACCATATAGATATGAAATAAACACAAATGCAATCTCAACCATCTACAAATCATCAACTGAAAGAAATAGGCAAACACACAAGGGACGCCATTATTTTTGGACAATTGTCCCCGGAAAAACCCAACTTGGGAAAATTGATGCAGCAGTTCTAAGGGTTTTATTATTAAGCAGCTTTCTTGAGTACAACTGGGTGCCAAACTGGCTCACCCGACAGAGAAATCAATCTAACAGTAATAACTCTCTTCGAAAGCAGATATTCGGCAAGTCTGCTCCACGAAAAAACTCTCCAACACCTCTCTGAGGCTCTGCGTCAGCCCTCTTGGCCTTTGCGTCAGCCCTCTGATGCTCTGTGCAATCTCTATGGCCCTCTGCGTCACTCACACAGGCCTTGGTAGCCTCTACGCAATCCCTCTGGCCCTCTGCGTGGCTCCTGCTGGCTCTGCGTAGCCTTCTCTGCCTCTGCGCTGGTCCTTCGGCACTATCTCTGCCTCTCTACTATGCACTCACTGCCCCTTGCTGCAACTCTGATCACTGGTTCAATTTCTCTCAGCAAACCCCACTCCAGAAAATCGAACTGACTGATCAACTTGGTGTATCTCCAACTGACCCTCAAGCCTCCTCTTATACTTTTTTTGTTGAGTCTTCAACGGCCGAGATTAAATCTCTAATCAACGGCTAAGATTAGATTTGGCTTGATCCATGTCATTTAGAACCTTCTCACCTAGTTTTATATTAATACCCATTAATATTTTTATTTTCCTAAGTTTAGACTTAGGAACCCATTAAAAATATTAATTATTTTAATATCTCTCTAACTGGGTGGAATTTCCGCAAACCATTTCTGGGTCTTGGAGATCTCATGTGCTTTAGCCTCTCCACCAATTTTCATGGCTAGAGCACATCCGGTGCTACCCCAAATCAACACTCCCTCTTAGCGAGGAATGTGCTCTGGCAATGCTCCACTACTAAACATCACTCTGATCATCTGGCACCAGTACGTGTGCTGATGCTTGGCCTGTTGCCCAACATCCTCTGCACCGCTGCCTCCTGTATTGTTGCCCATGGCTCTACCACTGCCACTGCCACATCTGTACTGCAGCTCCCTCTGCATCCATGATATTGCTGGTCCTTTCTCCCAGCACTGCATCTGTGCTGCAACCCTCTCTCATCATGCGACAACATGCTACCCATAGCACTACCACTGCTACTATTGCATTGCAACTCAGTTACTGAGACGATGGTAACTGATCTACCCAACCATTGACATCCTTGTCAGGCTAGAAGCCCTCCTGATGTTGAAGCTCTCTTTGTTGCTATCCGATGCTACCTCTGCGCTGTTGCAACAACTTTGTGCCTCTCACACTGCTGCTAACACCTTTGTGCCTTCCTGCACTGCTGCAACCTCCATTGTGCCTCTCGCACTGCTGCAACCCCCACTGCGCTGCTACAAATCATTGCACCCTAGCACTATTCTGCAACTTCATCCGCATCTTGCTTCTACCAACATCCTCCATCCGGCTACTGTCTTTCTTGGGGCTCCCATAGCCGGATATGATCCAAGAGTTTGGGTACCTCAAGGATCTTGCCCCACATCTCCTGTAGTCCTCCTGACTACAGCTCGATGTCACCCCACCTCTTCTCTAAAGGTGCATGAGCACTCATGGCACAATCGTCATCAGTCTCCACTTCCTTCTCTGCCTTAGTCGGCCCTGCCTTGGACTCAGAAGCCTCTCCCTCATTCTTCTTCCTAGGACACTGGATTGCATAATGGCCCAGCTCTCCACAATGGAAGCGCTTTATCTTGGAGATGTCCTTCTTCTTCCTCTTCCCTTGTTGTCCCGCAGATGCCAGGGCCGCATCCTCTTCCTCCTCTTTCTTGATTCGACCTCCTTTGCTACTACTTCCCGCCTTGGTCAATTGTTTGATCTCTTCTTAGCGAAGAGCTGCCCACAACTCTTCCCATCCTGGAAGAGTCACTCTGCCCAAAATACTTTAGACGAATGTCTCCCACTCCTTGGAAACTGCATTCAGGGTAGTCCTCACCATTAACTCCTGATCCGGCGTGGCCCTTATGGAGGTAAGTTGGTACCAAATCTCTTGCAACCTGCCGAGGAAGTGATCTATCTGTTCCTCCTTCTGCATCTGATACGACCGCAGCTCATTCTCCAGTAGCATCTTCCTCAGCACGGAAGTGCCCTGATACAATGTCGTCTAGGTATCCCACATCTCCTTTGTTGTATTCTTCTCGGCAATATGTTGAACTACATGATCCTTGACCCCATCAAGGATTATGCACTTTTCCTTGGCCATTGCATCCTCATACTTTTCATTATCAGCTAGGTCGACTGGGATAGCCACGTTCTCAAGGCAAAGGCCTTAATGCGATGTCTATCCAGAACAGACAAGATCCTGGCCTTCCAGATGACAAAGTTGGATGCCCCATCCAACTTGCCCTGATCCCTCAGTTCGTTCATTGCCATCTCCGCTCTTCTCTTCGACTCCCTCTGAGTCTCTACTTCCCTCCTAGAAGTTCTCTTCTAGACTCCCTCTAAGTCTCGATTTCCCTCCTGGAAATCCTCTCCTAGACTCCCTCTCAGTCTCGACTTCCCTCCTAGATATCCTTCTACCAGCAGCCGAATCGCACCTCTCCGATCCCCTTTGCTCCTGCAACACTGATCTGTATTTCTTGGCTAGAAATACGCCTAGGTAGCGACTTCCTCTACCTTGGTTCTATCCCATTAGGTACTATTCTGCTTTGACAGCAACAGCACCCCACCAGCTTCACAATCCACAATCTACCCACAGCTCCTAAGCCCTAGCAGATGAAGAAATTGAGCCACTTAGCTTTGCACAATCCCAGCAAAGTTGAATCGCTCCTCTAGCCAACTGTGTCACTCCTACCTAGCTTAGCAGGATGACGTCGCTCTTTGTGAGCCTCTTCTGCCTCTCACTGCTTCTGCGCTGGCCCTCTCTCTGGCTTGAACTGATGACACAGGTCCTCTATGTCACTCCTTCTCTGCTGCTTTCTGCTTAGGAACAGCTTCTGTCTCTAGGGACAGCTCTTTCTGCTACAAAATTTTTGATTTCGTTGGTACCTTTAGCTCTCCTGTGATCTGCAACGTTCTGATACCATGTTGAAATTTCTAAGTCTAACCCGTTAGAAATTCTTCCTGCACTATCTAGTTTATTTCACCTACTTGTTTAATTAGTTAACAAGTTATTTAACCATATAAATACTGAAATAAACAAAAATGCAGTTTCAAACATCTACAGGTCATCAACTAAAAGAAATAGACAAACACACAAGGGACACCATTATTTTTGGACATTTGTCCCCAGAAAAGCCCAACTTGGGAAAACTAGTGCAGCAGTTCTGAGGGTTTTATTATTAAGCAGCTTACTTGAGTACCACTGGCTGCCAAACTGGCTCACCCGACAGAGAAATCAATCTGGAAATAATACCTCTCTTCGGAAGCAAATATTCGACAAGTCTTCTCCACGAAAAAACTCTCCAATGCCTCTCTGAGGCTCTACGTCAACACTCCTAGCCTCTGCATCAGCCCTCTGATGCTTTGCGCAGGCTCTCTGGCCCTCTGCGTCACTCACACAGGCCCTGGTAGCCTCTACGCAATCCCTCTGGCCCTCTGCGTGGCTCCTGCTGGCTCTGCGTAGCCTTCTCTGCCTCTGCACTGGTCCTTCGGCACTATCTCTACCTCTCTGCTATGCACTCACTGCCCCTCGCTGCAACTCTAATCACTGGTTCGATTTCTCTCAGCAAACCCCGCTCCAGAAAATCGAACTGACTGATCAACTTGGTGTATCTCCAACTGACCCTCAAGCCTCCTCTTATACTTTTTTGTTGAGTCTTCAACGGCCGAGATTAAATCTCTAATCAATGGCTAAGATTAGATTTGGATTGATCCATGTCATTTAGAACCTTCTCATCCAGTTTTATATTAATACCCATTAATATTTTTATTTTCCTAAGTTTAGACTTAGGAAACCATTAAAAAATATTAATTATTTAATATCTCTCTAACCAGGTGGAATTTCTGGGTCTTGGAGATCTCATGTGCTTTGGCCTCTCCGCCAATTTCCATGGATAGAGCACATCTGACGCTACCCCAAATCAACAATTATGGGGGATCTGTATGACACACCTTCGACAGGGCATTCTGAAGCATTGCAGGGGCATGAGGCACAAGGGATGATAGACCTGTTCTACAGGAGGTCACGTAGGCTTCTGGAGTTTTTTGGGTACACCATCCGAAGACGGGATGGTAGAGTTCGTAGTGTGGCCAGACAGGAGCACAGTGATGGGGTATACACCAAATTGCCCCTTGATATATGGAGCCTATCCCTGCATGGATCAGAGATGAGGCGCAGATGGATCACAACAGTGGTCAGAATTATGTCGCCGCAAACTTGGGATCCAAGGTTTCAGTTGACGAGTGGATCGCTCCACTTCGAGATGAGCAAGACCCTGACAGAGAGAGATCTAGCTCATTCTTGGGTCAACACATGGGAGATCACTGAGGTTTTCTCCACATGGCGAGGCGGGTATTCCCTGTTGTTGCTTAGGATCGAGGCTAGCCATCGGGTGGGAGGCTCTGGCATTGTTAAGTTGTCCCTGCATGTTGGGCATAGCTTTGGTCATTACCTGTATGGTGGTCGAGAGATACAAGAGGGGAGGGCCCAGTATGAGCATGTTGGACGTTGATTATGACTAGAGAGTTGTAGCGACAGAATGGTAGTTTCCTTTTGCGGTCAACATGGGATCTTGGCCTCTCAAGGCTTGGCAGTTCAACCACATTCAGGGATGTGCTAGTTTCTACAGGGGAAGATCGTACAAGTCTTCCATTGGGTTTCAGTTGCACAAAGAGTAGGTTTCCCTTAGAGATGCGCTAATGACTTGGGGCACTGCAGTAGTATGGTAGGATGATTGGCACGGGTGGTTCTTAGCGGTCATTGGCACTACTTAGTGGCAAGCAACAGGAATTAGGAGCGATGGGCCTCCAATCTGGCTATGGGATCAAGGGATCCATTGGGTTAGAGGACTACCTTGTTTTGGGAGGATCATGGGGATGACAGAGACAAGATTGCATCCTCCTTCGGATGACAGGTCGGAGACCAATAGGATGATCACTACGGGTCGAGGAAAGCCCTTCTCACTATTGTTTCGACAGGAAACTGGGCATGGATTAGTAGATGGTAACCTTGGTGGATTTCCCTGGCAAGATAGACCTGTGTGTAGTGGAGTTTCCCCCTATTGGGTGTGTTGCGGAGGTTTGTCGGAGTGGATGACTCTGCAGGAGCACAAGAGGGTCACAGTTATGACCACACCGGGGCAACATCCACTTGGTGGACTCACTTCAAGATTAGTTTGGGATTCGGGAGCTACAAGGCTGCGCAGTTGGGTTACGGATTGGGGATAATGGGTTCTCACAGGGGGAGGTCACCTCGATATGCCATTGGGACTCTAGTCGATAGCAGGAACTTCACTTCCCAAAGACCAGTTGAGACAAGATAGCGCCTTACTTAGGTAGCTATATGACTAGCAGGAGGTGGTTGTGATTGGCACGCTGATTCGAGGGATCTATTTTATGGGACTTGGGTTGTATCTTTAGGAGTTCCCTCTTGAGGTACCTAGCATCGAATTTCCAGCAGGACGATTCTTTGTGGAATTGACAGGGGTTTGGCAACATCGAGGTGCTCTGCTTACCGATTGAGAGTGGGAGGACTCACACACCCCTACACCATGGGTCTGCGCATGGAGCGAGGGGTGCTTCACATTGAGTGGAATAACTTGGGTCCCTAGTACCTGGGGACTCCTTTATGACAGGTTAGCATATGGATCGGGAGTGGCTCAATGGCACAATTGGGACCCCGGTATTGCTTGCAGTGGTGGTTGGGTCAGCAGGGAGAGAGCGCTTGTTCAGGAATTGCTTGAGGACAAGCAATTTTTGGCATGGAGGACTGTAATATCCCTTCCAATAAAAATCTGCTAATGCCTTTCTCAATTTTTGCAAATATTGGATGGAGAAAATTTTGGGTAAAAACTTAGGAAAAGTGGGTAAAAATTAATTCATTTAGTTTTTTATGGCAGGGGAGGCCCCAAACATTAGACAAAGGGAAGATTAATCACATAGTGGGATGTGGGGAATACCCCATGAAGAAATACACACTCCTTGAATCGAATTGGAGGGAAGAGGGAATAGCGTAGGAGGGAGTTCAATTTACTTGGTGAAGGGGCCCACATGAAGTGAGAAAGGAACAACTATAAATATGAGGAAGATAGAAGCATTTGGGGCTTTTTGATCATTAGACATATTTTATTGTTGTTCAACTGAGTCACAAAGTGTTGTTGAGTACTAGAGTTTCCCAAGGAGGAAACTCACCCCTTTCTTCAGTGGACTACGAGTGCCACCCTAGGAAGTCATCAGCATTGTCAGGTGGAGACAGGGAGAGGCATAGCACAAGTGCCACAAATTTTCTGAGCTCAGCTGGGACGCAGAACCATAAGCTACGGAGTCCCTTGAAGAGTTGGTGTCGGGAATTACTAGCCACATAATTTGTTGGACATTCCTTGTCAAATTTGCTGGAGGAGAGAAGAGAATTACAAAAGCAAAAGGAGCCCACTTCATCAGTACGAATTTCTCTTGCAGGACATACGCAGCATTGTCACAGGGTTGCGCCGTATTTGACTGGAGCTGTTGTGGGTGGTCTTTGTTGGAGGGATTTAGAGTTGGTTTGTTTTGTGGAGTTAGAAGGGTGCCTAGAGGAGATTTTCCACTGTTTTAGAAAGTTGTAAAGACAGAATTTCCGGCAAGTCAAAATTTTCTAGCAGTGAAGAAGTACTGGGAATTTGGGGTCAAATTTGGAGCATCAAAACTAGAGGAAACCCTTTCTAGGTTTTACTAGGTTTTTGGTGGGGAGCCTAGACTTAATTTGGCATACTTTTTTGGGCAGATTTCAAAGGCCAAACAGTGGTCCCAAGTTAGGCAGCAGCGTAGAATTTCTAGGGCCAATGCAGTACCTTTCAGGAGGGGTCGAATTCCTTGTTTCCGAGAAGCATTTCATCACCTAGGATTATCTAGCTTCCTTTGGCAAGCCCAGGTGCACATGTTCCATATACTTGTACTCTCCTCTTGATAATAAAATGGCTCAATTTGGTGCAGTTCTAGCATAAATTTTATGGGTGTTAATTGTTGTTTGAATTTTCTATGTTGCATTGTATTCTTGCTTAAATATCACTGTTAAAATTCCAATTTGGAACATTACGGTGGCATCAAAGCATGATCTTGGCCAACTGTGGGGACTTAAGGAGGCTAACAATATCATGCAGGAGTTGATGAGGCAGAACCAACAAATCCTAGAGGAGATGCAAGAAATGATACATAACCAGCGGAGAACCCAAGCATATGCACGCACACCTTAGCCATACAACACCCATACATATGGCCAGTCTGGCCATCCAACCATGCCTCATTTCTTGGATGAACAGGAGGAGGAGAAGTATGGTTCAGGGGTTGGAGCATCAGGTAGAGGAGGGCAGTTGGAGGGTGAGTCCAGGAGATGATTTTGCTGATGCAGACCTGGTTTTAGACATCAGGAGCTTGAGGAGGAGGCTGAGGGTATGCAGGGTCATGAGGAGCACATAGATACACCCAGTGTGACACAGGAGCCACCCTTGTGGAAGTTTCCTTTGGTATCCTCGATTGGCGTATTGGTGGAGACAATTGGGTACACACCCATAAGACCTTTCATTGATGAGGTGCCAGTAGGCGCAGAGGTACCTAGAGTTGTGACAAAGTTCCCAAATGACCGCTACTTACAACAACATGGATAGCACCTTGAGGAGCGTGAGCTAGATGAGGATGTTATGCTTGAGGAGCTATCTATGGTGGGGTAACTCAAGACTCCTATTGAGCCCATGATGGAGGAGGATGGGCAGTCATCTTTTGGGCCTTCCATCGACAAGGAGTAGATATATACGCAGGCAACTAGCAGAATTGCAATACTTCCAGTCAGTAGCTCTCTTCAGGCTTACATAGAGGGGGCCTGCAGTATTGTTAAGTTTCCTCTGCACTTTGGAGGGAGAGTGGCTGAGTTACCTAGACAGATCGTATATGTTGACCAGGATAGTGAGACGGGGCAACATGAGTTTCACAGGGCGTAGCGCTTGTAGGGTGGAGTTGTTACGTATATTCGTGCACTTGCATTTGATCTGTCTCATAGGGTTTGATGGCGAGAGGTATTGAGCTGGTAACCGATGGAGCGGGTTAAGTATCAGGATGTATCCATGGCCATAGTTCAACAAGGGTCATGGGTTACCAAAGGGGGCTCGAGGGCCAAACTACTTTTGGGTTCCTAGTGGGATTCCCCATCACATCATGGAGTCGTCGGCGATGGTAGTAGTTGTGCACTAGATCCAGGGATTGAGGGCATACATACCCTCAATTTTCTATTAGAGTTCCGAGAAGCTCTAGTGGCTTGCTGGATCGACAGGGGAGTAGGTGGACTTCGTGAGTTGTCCTGGCACATGGATCAGGCATGGAGTCACAGGCTAATCAACATACTCTTGCAGGGGCTAATCGAAGGAGTTGGCATCGGCAGGCCACCAAACAGAGCAGTGTACGTGGATGAGCCTTTCCTACAGATATGTGGGGTGCAAAGGATACCAGGCAGCAACACCTTAGTGACACCATCGTTGGTAGGTAGGGAGATTTTCCTGTTAGATCTCTCTGAGAGGATCAAGAGGGGAGGTCCACCCATTTGAGTTCATGGAGGTGTGGTAGTAGAGATGGTGACCTTGACAGGATGCAGGTTGATGCAAATTGACTCCGCCTCTGGCCCTAGCATTTTGTCATGTATAGAGATATGCAGTGATGAGCACCTCTTGAGTATATCCATAGGGACTTGCATACAGTGACAGAGGAGTTGGTTGTTGTCCCTTGATGCCCTTCATCACAAGCAGTAGGGCGCAAGAGACTCACCTGAGGCAGATGGATGTGACCAAGAGTATCATGGACAAGAGAGGAGTTTTCTTGTTGGGGCAGAAGCAATATGCGTGTGTTAGCATGTGGAGGCGTAGCGATTACATGGTATATTGCAAAGGTAGCATATGCCCTCGAGTCCCCCCTTGAGGGTATGATTATGGGGGATCTGTATGACACAACTTTGGCAGGGCATTCCGAAGCATTGCAGGGGCATGTGGCACAGGGGATGATAGACCTGTTCTACAGGAGGGCAAATAGGCTTCTGGAAGTTTTGGGTACACCATCCAAAGATGATATGGTAGAGTTCATTGTGTGGAAAGGCAGGAGCAGGGTTGTGGGTATACACCGGATTGTCCCTTGATATATGGAGCCTATACCCACAGGGATCAGAGGTGAGGCGCGAATGGATCACAACAGTTGTCAGAATTATGTCGCCGCAAACTTGGGAGCCAAGGTTTCAGTTGACGAGTGGATCACTCCACTTCGAGATGAGCAGGACCCTAACAGAGAGAGATCTAGCTCATTCTTGGGTCAACACATGGGAGATCACTGAGGTTTTCTCCACATGGTGAGGCGGGTATTCCCTGTTGTTGCTTAGGATCGAGGCTAGCCATGGGGTGGGAGGCTCGGGCATTGTTGAGTTGTCCCCGCATGTTGGGCATAGCTTTGGTCATTACCTATATGGTGGTCGAGAGATACAGGAGGGGAGGGCCCAGTATGAGCATGTTGGACCGCTGATTATGACTAGAGAGCCATAGCGACAGCATGGTAGTTTCCTTTTGCGGTCAACATGGGATCTCGGCCTCTCAAGGCTTGGCAGTTCAGCCACATTCAGGGATGTGCTAGTTCTATAGGGGAAGATCATACAAGTCTTCCATTGGGTTTCAATTGCACAAAGAGTAGTTTTCCCCCTAGAGATTCTCTAATGACTTCGGACACTACACTAGTATGGCAAGATGATTGGCACGAGTGGTTCTTAGCGGTCATTGGCACTACTCAGTGGCAGGGAGTAGGAATTATGAGCAATGGGCCTCCAAACTGGCTATGGGATCAAAGGGATCAATTGGGTTAGATGACTACCTTCTTTTGGGAGGATCATGGGGATGACAGAGACAGGATTGCATCCTCCTTCGAATGACTAGTCGGAGACCAACAAGATGATCACTACGGGTCGAGGAAGGTCGTTCTCACTATTGTTTCGACAAGAGACTGGGAGTGGATTGGTAGATGGTAACCTTGGCGGGGTTCCCTTGCAGGATAGACCTACGTGTAGTGGAGTTTCCCCTTATTGGGTGTGTAGTGGAGGTTTGTCGGAGTGGATGACTTTGCAAGAGCACAAGAGGGTCGCAGTTATGACCACACCAGGGCAACATCCACTTGGTGGAATCACTTCGAGATTAGTTTGGGACCCGAGAGCTACAGGGCTGAGCAGTTGAGTTACGGATAGGGGAGAGTGGGTTCTCACAAGGGGAGGTCACCTAGATATTCCATTGGGACTCTGTTCGATAGCAGGGACTTCACTTCCCAAAGACCAGCTAAGACAGGATAGCGCCTTACTTGGGTGGCTATATGACTGGCAGGAGGTGGTCGTGATTGGCACGTCGGGTCGAGGGATCTATTTTATGGGACTCGGATTGTATCTTTAGGAGTTCCCTCTTGAGGTACTCAGGATCGATTTTCTGGCAGGACGACTTTCCGTGGAATTGACAAGGGTTTGGCAAGGTTTGGCAACATCTTGGTGCTCTGCTTACCGATAGCAGGTGGGAGGACTCACACACCCCTACACCTTGGGTATGCGCATGGAGTGAGGGGTGCTTCACATTGAGCGGAATGACTTGGGTCCCTAGTATCTGGGGACTCCTTTATGACAGGTTAGCATATGGATCGAGAGTGGCTCAGTGGCACAATTGGGACCCTGGTATTGCTTGCAATGGTAGTTGGGTCAGCGGGGAGAGAGCGCTTGTTCAGGAATTGCTTATGGACAAGCAATTTTTGGCAGGGAGGACTGTAATATCCATTCCAATAAAAAATTTCTAAGTACCTTTTTCAATTTTTGCAAATTTTGGATGGAGAAAATTTTGGGTACAAACTTAGGAAAAGTGGCTGAAAATTAATTAATGTAATTTTCCGTGGGAAGGGAGGCCCCAAACATTAGACAAAGGGAAGATTAATCACATAGTGGGATGTGGGGACTACCCCATGAAGAAATGCGCACTCCTTGAGGAAATCGAATTGGAGGGAAGAGGGAATGGCTTAGGAGGGAGTTCAATTTACTTGGTGAAGGGGCCCACATGAAGTGAGAAAGCAACAACTATAAATATGAGGAAGATAGAAGCATTTGGAGATTTTTGATCATTAGACAAATTTTATTGTTGCTCAAGTTGTTCAGCTGAGTCACAAAGTGTTGTTAAGCACCAGAGTTTCCCAAGGAGGAAACTCACCCCTTTCTTTGGTGGACTACGAGTGCCACCCTAGGAATTCATCACCATTGTCTTGTGGAGACAGGGAGAGGCATAGCACAGGTGCCACAAATTTTCTGAGCTCAGCTGGGATGCAGAACTAGAAGCTACCTAGTCCCTTGGAGAGTTGGTGACGGGAATTAGTAGCCACATAATTTGTTGGACATTCCTTGTCAAATTTACTGAAGGAGAGAAAAGAATTACAGAAGCAGAAGGAGCCCACTTCATCTGTACGAATTTCTCTTCCAGGGCCTACGCAACAATGTCCTAGGCATGCGCAGTATTTTAGTGGAGTTGTTGTGGGTGGTCTTTGTTGGAGGGATTTGGAGTTGGTTGTGTCTAGAGGTCATGTTCTAATTGTAAAAGTCCCCTCTGTATGGGATGCCTATGTAATACTTGACGTAAAAAGTGTTGTCTAGGAATATTTTAGGTGGATGATTAATCATAAGTAGACATCATCACTTACATATTCTTTTAGACCCACTTTGAGGTGAAAAAATGTGTTTAACCCCCCCTAGAGTCATTTAGTTTATTTTCTAGCAAAAATGTTATGCCATAAATTAGTCAAAAATAAAAATGAGAGAAAATAAAATTTCTCTTAAAGTGGAAAAATAAATTTTGGAGAAAAGTGACTTTTCCAAGGAAGAATAAATTTGAAGGACTCAATTCCTAAGAGAAAAGTCCCTCAAAAATTCATAGGTCCAAAAGAAATTAATTTCTCTAAGTTCCTCCATCAAGGGAAAAATCTATTTTTTAAGAAAAACCAAATGTTTTGACCATGGTGGAAAAAAGGTTGGAAAAAATATTTCTTGGACCAGGATCAAGGCCTTCAACAATAAATTCGAATTTTTTCTTCTAGATGAAGGGACAAGGTTTAATTTTGACATGGATCAAGCATCAACTAGTCGTTATTCTCTGGGATCAAGTCAAAATTGTGCACTTCTTTGGACCTAGTTGTTTTCCACTTGGAGGGGGATCTAGATCTCTCTATTTTCTATAAATTGAACCTAAGGATCTTCATTATAATCATCTTTGGATGGTGTAATTAGCTCTGGAAGTTCTGTAATATTTTTCTGATCAATAAATCGAAGTCTTTGGGGGTAAAAGCTAAGTGTGTATGCCTTCATCTTGTTATGGTAAATATATTTTAATGATCTGTATTTAAATTTCTACTGAATTTTAATTTGTTATTTCAATAGCCATCTGGATTTGTTGTAGCTTGTTTGCTCCTGCATTTGGATTGGGAAACACATTTGATTAGGCAGATCTAGTGGATCCTTGCTTGGACACTAGACTTCCTTTTTGTTGTGCTAACCCATCCCTATTGAAACTAACAAAATCTTTCGAAGTTGTGTAGAAAATATTTTCTGATCAGGTATCAAGGACTTGGGGAAATTCTTGCTTGAATCAGCTAAGTACTCGAGTTGAGCATTTGGAGTAATCCTTGTTTGGATCTTCATCTCCTCGGCCCATAGCAACTAAGAACCCATAGTGGGACTCTCAAAGGCCCATCATAAGAATATTTGTGAGGGGGTTCCTTGTCTTTTACTCTACCAAAGATCATCTATTTAAAAATTTATCACATCTATTTTCAATTGCTTTTATTGAATATCTGCTATTGTAAGAGCTAACAACTTGATCTAAGGGTGGAGGTGTCCACATACCCTTAGGATCAAGCCTTGTAAATATTTTTGTAAATAAATCGTTTATATAGATCTAGCTTTTGTACATAATTTTATTATTTTTGTATATATTTTTGTTTTGAATCTAATTTTATTACAGATATGAAGACAGGGGTTTGAAGAAGGATTGGGGTTTGATCTCTTAACAAAAGTGTTTATAGGTGGAAAGAAAGAGATTGAATTTAACCTTCCATTAAGCCTGCCTCTTCTGCACTGATCTCATGTCTCTTTGTTCCGTACTTGCTGCCTCCTGACCACCGGTTCAATTTATCAGCAAACCCCACTCTATAAATTGAACTGACTGGTCTCCCTCAGTGTGCCCTCCAAGTGCCCCTCAAGCCTCCTCTTATACTTTTTCTGTTGACATCTCAACGGCCGAGATTAAGTCCCTAATCAACGACTAAGACTAGATCTGGCTTGATCCATGTCTTTTGGACCATTCTAATACAGATATATATTAATACACATTAATATTTTATTTTCCCTAAGTTTAGACTTAGGGACTCCATTAAAAATATTAATTATTTTAATATCTCCTGATCTATTTAGAATCTGCCCAAACCCTTTCTAAGTATTGGAAATCTTACGTGCCCCAACCTCTCCACCAAATTTCGTGGCTGGAGCACATCCGATGCTAACCCAAATCAACATAAATCGGATAATGCAGTAGGAATTTCTGACGTGTCGGACTTAGAAATTTCAACAAAGGTTTCTTCGTAGTCTATCCCTTCCTTCTAAGCATACCCCTTCGCCACAAACCTGGCTTTGTATTTCTCCACACTGTCGTCTGCAGCATATTTGACTTTGTAGATCCATCTCGAACCTACCACTGACCTATCCTGAGGCCTAGGTACCACTTCCCAGACATCATTGACCATTATAGAACTGCATTCCTCCACCATAGATCTACCCATACTTGATGCTGAACGACCTCCTGAAAACTAGAAGGTTCCCCAACTTGAGCTAGTTCTTCCCCTAGTCGTGGGTACATCTATCAGCTCTTCCTCTTCCTGAGATTCCTCTTGTTCTGAAGCTTTGCCTTTAAGAGAACTGTTGGTACTAAATTCTACTGGTCGAAGTGGTTGGACCAATGGATCATCTTTTGACTGCTCCTCAGAAGGCATTTCTCGAGATTTCCTGAAAGCTCTGTCCTCCATGAACTTTAGATCCCACCAAACTACTACCTTCTTACTCCCTAGAAGATAGACTCTATATGCCTTAGCATTCTCGCTATATCCCACAAGATATCCTTTCTTAGCAGTTTGATCTAATTTCTTTCTCTTTTCTTCGGGTATATGACAATACGCCAAACTCCCAAATATCCTGAAATGACTAACTTCAGGTGTCTTCCCGGTGAAGACCTTCTCTGGAGTGATTTTGCCCAATGCCATGTGAGGAGTCCTGTTCTAGACATACTCTATCGTGCTGCATGCTTCTGCCCACAGGAATTTGGGCATTTCCTAATCATACAGCATTGCCTTAGTTGCTTCCACAATAGTCCTATTTTTCCTTTTTGCTACTCCATTCTGCTCCGGATTGTAGGGAGTTGTCCACTCTCTTTTGATGCCTTCCCTACAGCAAAAATCAGTGAAGTCCTTATCAACATACTCTCCACCCTTGTCTGAGCGCAACACTTTTATCTTCTTTCCTGTCAAATTCTCCACTAGAGCCTTGAACTCTTTGAATCGACCAAAAACCTCATCCTTGTTTTCAGAAAGTAGATCCAGGTCTTCTTGGAATGGTCATCGATGAAGGTGACGAAGTATTCGGCACCACTAAGAGCTTTTGTGGACATCGATCGCAGATGTCTGAGTGTATCAATCCTAGAACAATATTAGCTCTATTGTTACTTCTAGAAAACGTTGCTTTGTCATACTTGCCTAGAGCGCACCCTCTGCATACATCTCGTTCGGTACTTAGTTCTGGAACTCTTAATACTGTTTTCCTAAGAATTCTCAAAACCCCATGGTGTAAGTGTCCCATCCTCCTGTGCCATAGTTCATTCAAATCTTTATCCCCATTGCTGCCTATCAGTGCCATTGGAGATTCTAGTTGTAATATATACAACCTATTACTTCTGATTCCAATATGGGCCTTTTTTTTCCAACTCGGGTGTTTGACATATACTTTCTCCTTAATGAAGAAAACATCATAGCCCTTGTTTTGAAGCTGAGATACGAAGAGTAAGTTCATCCCCAATCCTGGCACATGCAGCACATTGGTTGCTCGAAGTCGTTCTCCCGCTTCAGTTTGAAAGACTACAATACCTCTTCCTACGGGGGTACACTTTGCCTTATTTCCCATGGTGATCTGAAAATTCATCCTTTCTTTCTAATAATCTGAAAAACATTCTCGAATTCCTGTCATATGCCAGGAAGCTCCATTATCTATATACCAAACCTCAGAGGAGGCAAAGCTTGCTAGGCAAGTGAATTCTTCTTCCAATCTGTAAGCTAACATAGAATAATCGTAATCCATGTCCCTTGTGCTATCTTCTGGAAATATGTGTGAGTCCCTTTGAGTTGATGCCTTTGCATCATGCTCTTGACCCATAGTCGATTCTTCTCTCCTGTTGCCAGATCTCTGCATTGATACCATGTGAAAATTTCTAATCTGAATTTCTATTGCAACTACTGATTTATTTCACCTACTTATTCTTCACAATAAGTTATTTACGAAATCCCTTCAACAAATATTAAAATAAATTCTACTGCAGCTATCACATAATTACACAGAAAAATACATACATAAGAACCAATCACGTCAACACAGTTGTTTTTGGACAATTGTCCTCAGAAAAACCCAATGTGGGAAAACCAGTGCAGCAGATGAGGGTTTTCTTAATCTTCAACAACAATCGCTTTTACAAGGAATGATTTTACAGCAAAACTGAGAGAAAACACTTGAGATTTTCCCCTGGAACCTTTCTGACACCTTGGAGACCCTTCTCCCACTTCTGTGTCACTTCTGCATCACTCTGCGTGGCTCTGCATCCCTCTGTGTCAGCCTGCATGAGGGTTGCATCTCCCTCTGCGATGTCTCTCAATGTCTCTGTGTCACCTCCTCCTCAGTCACTAACCACTGCTAATGCCCTCCTCTTCCTCCACCCTGCAACTCTCCCTCTGAAATCGATCTCCTTCTCTTTGAAAATCGATTTACCTTGAGATACTGAGTATCTATCAGTGTGTCTCCAAATGGTCCTCAGGTCTTCTCTTATTCTTTTCTTGTTGATGAATCAATGGGCGAGATTAAGTCTCTAATCAACGGCTAAGATTAAAACAGACTTGATCATTGTCTCTTACAAGCTTGTCACCCTTATCTTTATTAATACCCATTAATATTTTAATTTACCTAAGTTTAGACTTAGGAACCCATTAAAAATACTAATTATTTTAATAACTCTTCATCCAGGTGGAATTTTTTCCAAACGATTTCTGGGTCTTAGAGATCTCATGTGCCTTAGCCTCTCCACCAAATTCCAAGGCTAGAGCACGTAACAATGTAAACTTTGAAACGGGAACTATAAACTCAAAATGGGAACTCTGGCAAAAAAACCCCGAAAAAACATAAAAAATGGTGCTGAAAACGAAAAGTGTGTATATTGGAACGATAACTTTTTTTTTAGGATCAATTTTGAACATGTTTTAAAAATAGCAGTGAAAATTAAATTTTTATGCAAAATTGTGCAAAAAACACCTTGAAAATGAAAAGTGTTGATATTGAAACGATCACTTTTTTTTTAGGGTCAATTTTCAACATTTTTAAAAAATGCTAGTGAAACAGAATTTTTATGTGCAAAAATTGTCCAGAAAACACTCTCAAAACGAAAAGTGTTGATGCTAGAAGAACATTTTTTTTTCTAGGGTAAATTTACAACATTTTGAAATAATGGTGTAAAAGATTTTATCATGACTTCGAAAAACATTAAAATTTCAAAATAACAATGAAAACATTAAATTAAAAATTAAAACAATGAAAAATAAATAAAATAAAAAAGTTTAAAAAATAGCAAAACGTAAAAAAAAATCAATCATAAAAAAAGTAAAAAAACAAAAACAAAAACAAATAATCTATAAAACATAAGAATAAAAAAACTAAAAAAAAAATAAAAAATATAAAGAATTAAATAATAAAAAAAAACATATTTTCAAAAAAATTTACATTTTTTTAATCTCGTAAACTATAAAAAAAAATTGGGGAAAAAACAAACAAACAAAATTTTAAAAAATAATAAAAATTAAGTAAAAATAGAAAATTCTAAAAGGCATATACAAAAACTAAGAAAAAAAATTAAAACAAATTAGATCAAAAAATAGAAAATTAACGGGCAAAAAAAAAAACCACTAAAATTAACATTAAAAACATTAAAAAAAACCTAAAAAAATATTAAAATAAAAAAAAAAACATTTAAAATTTTAAAAAACATACATATTTTCAAATTTAAAAAAATTAAAAATTAAAATAAAACAATATATTTTTTATTTAAAACTTTAAAACATTTAAAATAAAATAAAAAATATAATTTTGATTTATTAAAAATATGTTTAAATATTTCAAAAATATATATTTTAGAAATATATATATATATATATATATATATATATAACTTTTAAAATTAAATGTTTATTTAAAAAAAAAACGCTCAATTTAGCCGCTGTGGGGGCGCGGCGCCGCACATGGCCCGAGCGGCCAGGCGGCGGCTCGACTGACGTTTTTTTCTTAAATAAAAATTTGTTTAAAAAAAAAGCAACTATAATTTTTATAAACAAAAAATATTTATTTTTAAATTTTTTTAATGTTTTAAATATGAAATTTATATTTTAAAAAAATATTAAATGTTTCTTTAAAAAAAATCAAAAAAATTCTCATAGTTTTTTTTTAATAAAAAATATTTATTTTAAAACAAAAAGTTAGATGTATGTGTGTTTTTAAAAATAAGATATATATATATATATATATATATATATATAATTTTAACTTCTTCTTTTTTTAATAAAAGATACATGGTTTTATAAAAAATTTAAATGTTTTTTTTAATCAAAAATAGATATATTTTTTTAATTTTAAATGTTTTTTGATTTTTTTAATTTGAAAAAATATATATTCCTAAAATTTTAATTGTTTTTTTGCTTTTTTTTTTATGAGTATTTTTTTGTTTTTTTAAATGTTTTTAATCTTAGTTTTAGTATTTTTTAAATTTTTTTTGTTAATTTTCTTTTTTTTTTATCTAGTATGTTTTTAATATTTTTTTTTTTTTTTTAGTTTTTGTTATTGGTTTTTTTAATTTTTCTATTTTTACTTAACTTAATTTTATAGTTTTTTTAAATTTTGTTTAATTTTTTTCTAAATTCTTTTTTTGTTTATGAGATAATTTTTTTTTTTTACATTTTTTATGTTTTTATTTGTCTTTTTTATATATATTTTTATATTTTTTTATGTCAAAAATAAATTGACATGAAAAATTTTAAAGTGTTAAAAAATGGAACTTTTAAAAAAATATATCCACTTTATACATTAACAAATTTAAAGTGTCAAAAATTGTTGAATTTAGAAAATAATTATTTACATTTCATACATCAGAAAATTTGAAGTCAAAAGATAGGTCTTTTAAAAAAAAGGCATGATGTAGAATCACCACTTTCTTAAATCAGCGTGCAAATCACTAACATTCTAAAACGTAATGTACATAAAAAAAAAAAATTAAAGTGCCAAAAACTTTGCTCTAAAAAAATATGTGTTCTGCATCGCCCCTTTTCAAAATCGGATCACTTTTTTGCTATCTCTACGAAACGGGTAACAATATCAGTTCTCGTTTCAAAGTTTACATTGTTACATCTGATGCTACCAGAAATCAACACAGAGGGGGGCAGATCAGGCCTACACAGTGCCAAGTCATCTTTCTCAGCCAAGAAGGATTGACACAGCAGCTAGGCGGAGCTAATCCAGCTCTCACTGTGATTGCGCAGAGCCATAAGGCCTCAAATTCTTCAGTTGTCGAGGCAAAGGAAGCTGAGCAGATTCTGATTTGTGGAGCTTGTGGGACGTTGTTTCTGTCAATGCATAACAATGTCTAAGGAGACTGAACCAAAGTAGAGGGAAGCACTACCTTGACAGATTTCTAGCCAAGAAATCTAGAAAAGTGTTGCAGCCGCAAAGGAGGATTAGAGAGGAGTGGTTCGATAGTGGCTGGAGCATTTCTGAGAGGGAAATCAGGACTCTGAGGGAGTCTAGCGAAGAGGAGCAAAGATGGCAATAAACAGATTGAAGCATTAGGATAGATTGGACGAGGCTTCCAATTTTGTTATCTGAAAGGCCAGGGTCCTGGCAATCCTAGATAAACATCACATCAAGGACTATGCCATGAAAACCGTAGCTATCCCAGTTGACCCTAATGCAAATGAGAAGTATGAGGAGGCCAAGGCGAAAGCGAAATGCATGATCCTAGACGAGGTCAAGGATCATGTCATACCACATATTGCTGAAAAGAACACAGCAAGGGAGATGTGGCAAATGCTGACCACCTTATACCAGGGCTCTTCTATGCAGCGGAAGATGTTATTAGAGAATCAGCTGAGGTCATATCAAATGCAGAAAGGAGAGGAGATAGATCTGTTCCTTCTCAGGTTGTAAGGAATTCGCGACCAGCTTACTTATGTGGGGTCTACACCAAATCCAAAATTCATGGTCAAAACGGCTCTGAATGTAGTCTCCAAGGACTAGGAGACGTTTGTCCAAAGCATTTTGGGTAGAGCGACTCTCCCCAGTTGGGAGGAGATGTGGGCAGCTCTTTGACAGGAAGAGATCAGGAGATTGACCAAAGCGGGGAGTAGTGGTAAGGGAGTTTGAATCAAGAAAGAGGAAGAGGATGCAGCTCTAGCATCTGCAGGACAGCAGGGGGTTCAAAAGAGGAAGAAAAAAGATATCTCCAAGGTCAAGTGCTTCAACTGTGGGGAGTTGAGACATTATTCCTCTCAGTGCCCCAAGAAGAAAGGCAAGGGAGAAGCTTCTAACTCAAACGCTGCTCCAACAAAGGCGGAGAAGGATGTCGAGACTGATGACGATTGTGCCATGAGTGCTCATGCGCCTCTAGAGAAGAGGTGGCGAGATATAGAGTTGTAGTCGAGAGGACTACATGGATGGGCAAGATCCTTGAGGTGCCCAAACTCTTGGATCACATACGGCTACGGGAGCCCTTAATGACAGTAGCATGATGACAGGTGTTAGGTGGAGCAAGGGGTGATGGAACGGAAGGGCAGTGCTAAAGTGCAGAAGTCTGTAGCAGCGCAGTAGAGGTTGCAACAATGTGAGAGGGACAGAGGTGTTTGCAGCAGCGCAGTGGCAGCAGAGAGAGCATGGGATAGCAACTAAGGTAGCTTCAGCATCACGAGGCTTCCAGACTAGTTGGGATGTCAGTGTTTGGGAGAAGTCAGTTACTTACTTCTCGATAACTAAGTTGCACTGCAGCCGTTAGCAATGGCAGTGCTATGGGCACCATGATGCAGCATGTTGAGAGGGAGCTGCAGTACAGATATAGCAGTGGCAGTGGCAGTGTCATGGGCAGCAGTACAAGAAGCATCAATGCAGTGGATGTGGGGCAGCAGGCCAAGCATCAACACAAGGGACCGATGCGGAAGATCAGTGTGATGCTTCTATGGTGAAGCATTGCTAGAGCACATTCCTCGTTAAGAGGGAGTGTTGATTTTGGGTAGCATCGGATATGCTCTAGCCATGAAATTTGGTGGAGAGGCTAAGGCACATGAAATCTCCAAGACCCAAAAATCCTTTGGAGAAATTCCACCCGGATGAAGAGATATTAAAATAATTAATATTTTTAATGGGTCCCTAAGTCTAAACTTAGGAAAATAAAAATACTAATGTGTATTGATATAAAATGGGTGAGAAAGTTCTAAGTGACGAGGATCAAGCCAGTTCTAATCTTAACCGTTGATTAGGGACTTAATCTCAGTCGTTGAATCGTCAACAGGAAACCGAAAAAGTATAAGAGAAGGCTTAAGGGTCATTTGGAGACACACCAAGAGAGATCAAGAATTCGATTTTATGGGGCGAGGTTTGCCGAGAAAATCGAGTTAGTAATCAGTTGCAGTGAGGGGTCGTTCAGCGAGGGATTCTCATCCGAGGCTGAAGAATACATAGCAGAGAGGCAGCGTAATGCCAGAGAGACAATGCAGACCCTAGAAGGGTTGACATAGAGGCAGCAGGAGCTGACGCAGAGGACGCAAGAGGCCGTAGAGGCTGAGGCAGGCAATGCAGAGGGCTGTAGAGATTGGTGCTGGGCTTCAGAGGTAGCGTTGGGGAGATTTTGTGGGGCAGACTGAGAGCAGATCAACGGGAGAGGGTGACGGAGTTCCTGAATAGTGACGCAATTCCAGAGCAGTGCTTGGAGCAGCTTTCGTTGTCCAACACAAGGAACAGCCAATTTGCCAGAATATCTGTCTCCGGATAGAGGTACTACTGCCGAGGACATTCTCTGTTGGGTGAGCCATTTCTAGCACCCTAGTTGTATTCACAAAATCCGCTTACTAATACAAACCCTCATATCTGTTGCACTGGTTTTCCCGCGTTGGGTTTTTCCAGGGACGATTGTCCAAAAATAACGGTGTCCCTTGTGTTATTGTTTCTGTTTACTTTAGTGCATGATCTGTATATCGATGTTTATGCAATTAAATAATTTGTTAATGTAAAGAACAAGTAGGAGATAGTAAACCATAAATTGCAGTAGGGGTTTTTGATGTGTTAGATTCAGGAATTTTCACACTATGGGCAATAGAATGAAGTGTGCTCCAGTAGGGAGAGGCACCATAGATTTTCAAACAGAAGCAGAAACCAGTACTAGAGCCACGAATGTACTGCATGTGCCAGGATTGGGCATGAACCTGATTTCAGTTTCCCAATTGCAGGACAAGGGATACAATGTATACTTTTTCAAAAAAAAAAAAGTATATGTCAAGCATCCCACCTGGAAAAAGGTGAGACAAATTGGAGTTCAAAGCAACGAGCTATATAGATTGCAAATCGATTCTCCAATGGCACTGATAGGCAATAATAAAAACAGCAGAAAGGAGCTTAATGAACTATGGCACAAGAGGATGGCACACTTGCACCATGGAGCACTCAAGATGTTCAGAGAGACGGTAACAGGAGTTTCAGCTCTCACCACTGAGCATGATGATCTATGCCTAGGATGTGTAATTGTAAAGTATGCAAAAGTAGCGTTTCCCAGAAGTGATAACAGAGCCAATGGCGTGTTGGGATTGATACACTCAGATATTTGTGGCCCTATGTCCACCAGAGCTCTTAGCGGTGGTGAATATTTCGTCACCTTCATTGATGACCATTCTAGAAAGACCTGGATCTATTTCTTATAGACCAAGGATGAGGTCTTTGATCGATTTCGAGAGTTCAAGGCTCTCGTAGAAAACATGACAGGGAAAAAGATCAAGGTACTACATTCAGATAATGGTGGAGAATAGACAGATAAAAACTTCACAGATTTCTGCACCAAGGAAGGTATCAAAAGAGAATGGACTGCTCCCTACAATCCGCAGCAGAATGGAGTAGCAGAGCGGAAGAACAGGACCATAATCGGGGCAGCAAAGGCCATGTTGTATGATCAGGATTTGCCTAGATTCCTATGGGCAGAAGCATGCAACACAATAGTGTACATTCAGAACAAGACACCTCATAGGGCTTTGGGGAAGAAAACGCTAGAGGGAGTCTTCTCCAGGAAGAAACCCGAGGTAAGTCATCTGAGGATATTTGGGATTGTGGCCTATTGTCACATTCCAGATGAGAAGCGTAGTAAGTTGGATCAGACTGCAGAAAAGGGGTATCTCGTAGGATATAGCGAGACCTCAAAGGCATACAAAATCTACGTTCCTGGCAGCAGGAAGATTGTAGTGAGGCGAGATGTAAAGTTCATGGAAGACAGAGCTTTAAGAAGATCTCGAGAGATGCCTGCAGGAGATCAGTCATCAGATGTTCTTTTAGTTCAGCAGCAGTAGGGACCATAAGTAGAACATGCAGGGGGATAGTCACAGGATTTGAGTACAGTGACTAGCAACAGCATCTGCTCAGGAGCAGGAGATCTAGGAAGTTCTCAATAGACAGAGTTGCAGGTACAGGTAGAGGATCAGATTGAACCTCCCACCACCAATGGTAGGACCAGTAGGCAAGTGCGTCAAACCTTGAAGGACGTAGAAGAGTTTGTCGGAGCTCCTAGAACCGACAAGAGTCAGCACAGGCAACCTAACAGATACCAGGGCTTGGTGGCTCAGGTCACAGAACCATCCAGTTTTCAGGAAGTCGCACAACATCAAGCGTGGGTGGATGTCATGGTAGAAGAGTACAATTATATCATGACAAATGATGTGTGGGAGGTGGTGCCTAGACCAGAGGATAGATCAATTGTGGGTTCTAGGTGGATGTACAAGATCAAATACGTTGTAGATGGCAGTGTAGAGAAATATAAGGCTAGATTCGTGGCAAAGGAGTATGCACAAAAAGAAGAAATAGACTATAAGGAGACCTTCGCCCTAGTTTCCAGATATATCTCTATCAGATACATCATATCCCTAGCAACCCAGATGGGATGGGAAATTCACCATATGGATGTCAAAACATCATTCTTGAACAAGGTGATAAAAGAAGAGGTGTACATCGAGCAGCCTAAAGGCTTCGAGACATATGAGAAGAGCACTCACATATGCAAATTGAAGAAAGCCCTGTATGGGCTCAATCAGGGACCTAGGGCGTGGTACGGCCGGATTGACAGCTACTTACAGCAGTTGGGATTCATCAAGAGTGAAGTAGATCCCAACCTCTACTATCTAATGGTGGGGAATGCGCCTCTCATTCTGGTTTTATATGTAGATGATATGTTTCTGACGAGATCATCGAGGCCCATAGAGGACTACAAAAGGAACCTTGCAACAGAATTCGACATGAAGGATATGGGGTTGATGCACTATTTTTTGGTTGGAAGTATGGCAAAAGAATCGGCAAATCTTCCTTGGGCAAGGAAGATATGCTACAGAAATTCTAAAGAGATTCAGAATGCAGGATTGCAGACCCATGGCAACACCCATGATTACCAACTGGAAAAAGATAGATGCCTCAAGGGACAGGGAAGTCGACCCCACCTTGTACAGACAGCTAATTGGGTCACTCATGTATCTGGTCAACACCAAGTCAAACATTTGTTTCACTGTCAATACCCTTAGTCAGTTCATGGTGGAACCGAAAAGGGTACATTGGGCAGCAGCTAGGCACATTCTCATATATGTGCATGGAACAGTCAGACTCAGGTTGAGATATACTCGATGAGATGACGTCAGGTTGAGCCGATTCACAGATGCAGATTGGGCAGGTAGTTCAATGGACAGGAAAAGCACCTCTAGGTACTGCTTTAGCGTTGGATTAGGATGATCTCTTGGTGCAGAAGGAAGCAGAAGTTAGTAGCACTGAGCTCAGCAAAAGCAGAATATATGGCAGCTAGCATAGCTACGTGCGAAGCCATATGGCTTATGAAATTACTGGTGAGTTTGTTCAGGAAGAAAATGGGAGCGACCAGTGTTTACTGTGACAATCAGAGTTGCATAAAACTCTCTGAGAATCCAGTAGTTCATGATAGGTCAAAGCATATTGATATCAGATGTCATTTCATCGAGGATTGTGTTCAACGTGGGGCAGTCCAACTGTAGTATGTACCCACAAGAGATCAGGTGGCAGACATACTCACGAAAGTTCTATGGAGAGCTAAGTTCATCAAGATCATGGAACAGATGGGTATGGTGGAGAACTCGTTTTAGTAGCAGATGGATTCTTAGTTGCAGTAGCAGCAGATGAGAGGGAGTTGTAGTGTAGAGGCAATAGTTGACAGCAATTCAACAGGGTCAGCAGCAACACAAATGCAGCTTATATCAGAATTGCACAATAGTTGGTGGACAGTAGAGCCAGACATCAGCAGCGCAGTAGGAGGTGTTGCAGAATCAGAGTGATGTTCCAGTAGGTTGCAGCACTAGAGCACATTCCTCGCTAAGAGGGGTGTTGATTTTTGTAGCATCAGATGTACTCTAACCTTGAAACATTGCAGAGAGGCTAAGACACATGCATTCTCCAAAACCCAGAAATCATTTCTGGAAATTCCACCTAGAGATGATTTAATTAAAATAATTAACTTTTTTAAATGGTTCCCTAAGTCTAAATTTAGGAAATTTGGTCAATTAAAGGGTATTAATTAAGTCGTGGTGAGAATCTTCTAGAAGAAGACATGGATTGACTTCTACTTAATCTTAGCCATTGATTATGTTTTAATCTTGGCCGTTGGTGCTCCAACAGAAGATTATAAAAAGAAGTCGATGGGTAGATGCAGATTGCACCAAAGCAGATACTCAGTTGCTAGAGCATATTGATTTTCTCAGTTGCTGAAGTTCAGCAAGAGAAAATCGAATCAGAGAATGAGTTGTAGGTGGGAGTGAGAGAGCATCAGCATAGTCGGAGAGTGCAGGACGAATCTGGTGGAGGCAGCACAGAGGAGGGATGCAGGTTAGCACAACAAAAGGGTTGACGCAGGGCCCAAGCATTCACTGCACAGAGAATGACGCCGAAGGGCTAGCGAAAGAGACAGGATGTCCTCTTCGGGGTCAGAAAATCGCTATGAAGAGTGAGAAAGTCACCAGTAAATTTCTCTCAATGACTCTTCCTCTATTTTGTCTTGTACATAAATTATTGTTGAAGATTAAGAAAATAAACCCTCATTTGTTGCACCGGTTTTCCCACATTAGGTTTTTCCGGGGACAATTGTCCAAAAATTACTGTTTCACTGTGATTATATGTGCTAGTATTTTCCTTGTATTTATTTTCCACAAAATTTTATTTGTGAAGGTTGCAATGTATGTATTTTGATAGTTGTTGTAGAAAATTGCAAATAATTTGTTTAAATAATTTAACAAATAGAAGAAATATTATCTGTTACTGCAGTAGGATTCGGTCTCCGATTTTTCACAGTTAGAAGCGAAAGGAGGTATCGTTAATGAAGCCTTAGCCTCCTTCCTTGGACCTTTTTTCTACAGCCTTGTCTAAGACTTGTTTCAAAACAATTAAGGAGAATGATTTTACCTTAGAATAGGCATATAATTAAAAGTAACCAAGATCTTGCATCTCACATAGGTAGAACTCGCATCTTCATCTTGCATTTGAGCTGATTATATAATTGGAATCATGAGCTCAACGTGAATCTTGCATTTGTTTTAAAGACTTGTTGAATATCACTTTACTTGAAGTACGCATTTTATTTACATCTGCAAGTCTATTTCTTATTGCTCATATATTCAGTTGTTGTAATCTTTTGATATGATCATACTACCATTTTCCTTGCAGCAGTTACTTATCTTGTGACTTGACATTTCACTTGCAAGTATTTCTAATTTGCAATTTGAGCATTGCTAATAAGGCACTGGTCTATCATTCTTAATCCTTAAGTGTCTCATTAATCTAATTTAATATATCTATAACATCATTGCTCAACAATAATAACTTCACTTGCTCATCAATCCTTAATCAAGTTACCTATAAGAGTGACTGCCTCCCCTTTAATCTCCTAGGCTTGTTGTTCCAACAAGTTTCCCCCTTCCATATACCCTCAGGGACTACCCCCCTTAGCTTGTCTAGGAGAGAGCTTAAACGGAGTGAGTAGGGATCAGAGTTGTGAAAATTTTGTGTCTTGCAGTAACTGGAAATTATTCTTCTAACTGTAAATTTAATTATGCAGTTTATTTGTTACGACAAACAATGAATAAATTTTCACCTTGATTTAATTAATTATGATTAGTTAACCAGTTTTAATAAATTTAGAGTTAGGAAACATTAAAAAATTGGTTAATAATCTAATTAAGTCATCTCTAGGTGGAATTTCCAAAAACAATTTCCAGGTCTTGGAGATCTCATGTATTCTAGCCTCTCGACAAATTTTTGTAGCTAGAACACAACTGATGCTACAAAAATAACAAGAGTGACAGCCCCTACTCTGAGCATTGCGCCTTAGGTGTACACTTTAGGCAAAAACATGGTCCATTATATAGGTCATAAATGAAGACCATACCAATGGAAACAAAAGGTTTTTTCTTATCTTAGAGCAATATAATTCTTTCCATGCAGTGTCTAATAAGTTTTCTTTTGTTATTATAAGTTACAAACTGATTGTAAAGTTATGGTATTTACCACTAGGTGGAACAGTGAAGGAGAATGAAGGATGAGACTCAACATTCATTTATAATTGAACAATGAATGCAAGGTCTATGATAATAAGCAGACCAGAACAAGATAGTTGAAAGAAGGAATGGGAGAGATAACTAAAATGTAGATATTTTGGTTCCCTCTAACATTGTTTTTCTTCCCCCTTTAACAAATAGAAGGAAATAAGGCTAACAACATGAAATGTCCAAGAAATGCCTAGAGGTGTTTCCTATGGATTTCCAGTGGCATTTTAGAAACTAGCACATTTTAAATGTTTCCTTCCAAGAAACATCCTTGAGGGAAAGTTCCAGTGACAGAGAAAAGAAAACGTAATGTACACTAAAGATTGCCTCACAAACTCATGCTTCATGTTAATTGTGATTAGTGCACATAGAGTTTACAAAAAGAAATACTACCCAAGATAAATATTCATACGGTTCAAACATTACCCAAACCAACAAATAATACTATGTTTATCAGTCATATATCTACTTAAAACAAGGCCAACTAAATAGTTAACAGATAATTAAACAACAAAACTTGTTGATCAAACCAATAGAGAAAAAGATAAAACTAAATATAATTGTTTACATACCACTTTTTATTCCTCAACAGTAGGTAAGCTAAACTATCACAAATATAATCCAGTTCTCACTTCAGAAGTACCGGCTCAGGCAGGTATAACAAAGCAATAAATGGACAGAAAATGTATAGAGAGATGCTGAATCTTTAAGGAAGCTTGCCAAAGGGGCAAGGAAGAATTCAAAGCCTGTATATTGAAAAAGCTTAGTTGCATCCAAAATTACATAGAGCTAAAATATACATTGAAGAAAATGTTTAGGCGCACATGAAAAGCAATAAACCTTTACAACAGGACACAATGAGAATGCAATTCAAAGTAAGTTCTCCAAACATTGTTGTGAAGGGAAAACATGGGAAAGACCTAAAAACATGAAAGGAATGAAAAACTACCAAATTTATACAGGAATGTTTTCTATTTAGTTAGGACGCTTGATGATTACTTCGGGATAAGATGCAATCACTTACGGTATGATTCAACTACTTGAAGAGGAGAACCTTGTCAAGATAGGAAAAGCTTATTACAGGAAGCAATTGTGAGGAGGGAAGATGCAAGGCACTTATATGTGAGTATATTCTTTTGTTACTAAAATATTATTTTTATATCCTACGTCTGATATATAACCAAGGCAACATAACTTGTTTTAACCTGAACATTGTCAAAAAAGACTGCAGTCATTATTTCCTAGTCCATGGGTAGTCTAACCTTACTCGATTTTAGAAACACCAGTTCAATACAACAATCTCACACACACATGCAAGTCAAAATAGTATATAAGAATTTAGTGTACTACTAACTTACCAAGACATTCAACATCATCTGAGTGCCTTATAAATAGATAATGTTGTCTTCCATCTCACGTACAACTTTTAAGATCAAAAGTCACATGATAAACTGTATACAACGAAAGCTAAGTGAAAAACAAAATTCAGACACATGCATCCACACAAGTAAATATGATTCATTAATCTTTTACGAAGAATAAATCTATTCATCCACATAAATAAATTCTAAACTAATTTGGAGGTAGGCTTATTAAAAGTACTTGTTCAATCAATGAAACATGGTTGTGAGAAAAAGTGACTACCTTCAATTTCCACAGCATTATTCCACCCTTAAAAGTGTTGAGAAAAATAGAAATTGGAAACCATGGTCGTGTCACTCCTATTGATGAAATAAGTACGAACTTTGGAACCTGCAAGAAATATTTAAAAATTGTAATCAACATAATAACATAAAAAAATTCCTGTAATTATTAAAAATATTAATGAGAACATATCTGAAATGTAATTGATTCATGCCTCCAAGGCACATTTGCCAAACTAGAATGTATTCCATACCGTTATATGTTATGACCTCCAAAGGCATAGTTTGTGTCAATGTCTAAAAGATAATTATGATGTATTATTATGAAAGCCAGAAAACTAAGAAACTCAAGTTAAATTGAAGCAGAGGTTATACCAAAACAAGATTAAAAATACATAGCAAAATCCGTTGAATTAACTATACAGTAAACAATTCCAATGTAGAAACATATGATGTCCTAGACACTTCAAGTACAAAGATAGATTGATCTCATGAAAGAAGAAAAGAACCCAAAACTTTCTATTCTCAAGATGAATGCCATTAGGCCAGTAAAACTTTTTGGAACACTGGGACGATTTGAAAACTACAGAGTTACATTTTCTCCAAGATTAAGTGAAGAATAAGGGTAGCAAATAATATGGATTAAACTTCCCCAGAAATCAAGGTCCCTCCACACTCCTATCTGCTCCACGCTTCACCTTGTACACCCAATGTAAGCCTACTACTGATTTGCCTTCTGGCCATGGCACAATCTCCCAGAAATCATTATATGGGAAAATTAGAAAGGCAGTAAAGATTTTCTCGATATTCATAATTACTTGTGATGTTTCTTCTTATTACGATTCTTTATATCTTCTTTCTTTAGTTCATCAAGCAATTACCAAAAGCAGCAACACGTAAAATAATGGACACAAGATGTAGGCACATGCCAGGGCAAAACCCCCCTCGAGGGGAAAACCCAGTCAAAGTAATTATTCCTTTCAATAGTATTCTTTGAAAATCTTCACCCTAGACCAAGACCAGACCTTCCCTCCACACCAAGTCAGCATCAAGAAGATTGACTTCTTCCCATTAACTTCAACTATGCAGCAACTTGCAGCAGCAATCCAATTTGGAAGACTTTGATCTCCCAATCAAGAGTACAAAACAGAGAGAGACCACCACCAAAATTTCGATTTTCCTTGATTCCTTAGACTCCCCAAAACTCGCATTCACTTCGGCCTCCCGGCAACAAACTTTCCCAGCTACCCACTTCGCACTTCTGCCCAACAAACAGATTTTCACACTTCTTCCCGCTAGATAGAATTCGAACTTGATGAGAAGTGATGATCCAAATGAATTCGATGTCCTTCCTTTTATAGGCTTCTTGTGAGGTCGAATAGGGTCTTAGGCCGACTTGATCTTCCCTTAGACCGACATGGTGTGGAGGTTCCATAATTCATATTTGACTCAATACTAAACCTTTTTACATGATTCGAAAGCAAAAGAAGAGTCTCTTTAAATATACAATAATTCTATAGACTCGGAATAAATCCTAGAAATCTACAATGGGAACTTTGACCTAAAACATGGTGACCCAAGCATGAAACCCATACTTTAATAAGTCACAATAATAATAATAATTTTCTTTATTCTTTTGATAAGTACATTACATAATGACTCAAGTACATTATTGAAGACTGAACATAGTTACTCTTTCCAACACTCAATCTTAACTAGGGAAGTATTCATAATGTACATATACAATGGAAGATCTCAAACTATATGAACCATGAAGAACTTTAGGCACCGCAATGCCATTGACTAGATTCCTAACTAGGGCAATCTATCCAACCAGTCACTCAACAATTTAGGCACCGCAATGCCATGGACTAGATTCCTGACCAAGGCAATCTATCCAGGTGGGACTAAGATGGACTCAAGATTTCAGCCCCTCTAGGTACCATTAGGCTTGCTAACCATCGAACCCAAAAATCTAGGTGTGTATCTAAAACAGAGTTCTTTGATCAACACCACCTTTCCAACTTCGGGACCCAAACATTAGCACTAAGTGCCAACCAGATGTCTGCCCAGGCAATGCTTCACTCGCAAAGCCTCAACCCCACTTGGTCCAGCAGATCAAGAATAACCAATCTCTCCCAATCAAACTGATTGGTAACCAGCATGCTATGAAATCCTCAGAGAGATTCACCTATACAAACACAACCCAATCAATAACATACTTTCACATGTAAATAATCAAATAAAAACCTCCGGGGTGTTCCAAGCAACAGGTGTTGCTTCTCAATTTTCCATAGTAGGACTATCAACCAAATCTTTGACAGGAGATTCCTCAATCATACATTTTTCTTCCTACTTCATATGCAGCAACATATTCTTCAGTCGGATCTGACTTTCCTTCTTTCAGTAGCACTTCAAAATGCATTCTCCAATTTCCTTTTCCTGTTCATGGCCTTCACTTAGACTTACAGTTGTTAGTCCTATGAAAATTCCTAAACTCTAAATCCCTACTGCAGCAAATTGATGATATTACTCCTATTTGCTAAATTCGTTTAAACAAATTACTTGCAGTTTCCTACGTCAAATATCGTAATACATACACTACAGCCTTCACTTAACTAAATATTATGCGAAAACAAGAGACTGAGCAAGAAAGAAAATACAACACAATTGACACCGTTATTTTTGGACAAATGTCCCCGGAAAAACCCAATGCGAGAAAACTGATGCAACAGTTCTGAGAGTTTATTATTATTAAGCAGTGGCAAATTCTGAATACATCTCTGAATACCTATCAGGTTATTCAGTTACAGAAAGAGAAATATTGGTAGAAAGATTTGTGAGATTACCTCACATTATCACTGGAAATCCTAGCTGATCCAGTCCCAGTATGATTGCCCTCAGCTTTTATGGCTGCCTCTGCGTCAGCCTAGCGTCAAGCTCTCTAGGGACAACATCAATCCTATGGTAGGTCGATATGTTGCCCAGGAGATTCGATTTCTGCCTCTCGGTCTCACACCCCAGCTCCCGACTTCTAAAACTCGAATTCCTTCTGCAAATTTCGGACTCCCTCTTGGCTTCTGTGTTGCCTCTGCATGGCTCTGCGTCAACCCCTCTGGCTCAACGTTGCCACCGTTGGATTACTCTTTGCCTCTCTCTGCTGATGATTCTCTGGTTGAGAAAATCACTCTCTCCAGATGCTATTACTGCCCCTCTACTGCAAAAAATCTCCTCAATTGAATTTCTTCCTGAGAACTTCTCACTTCAAAAATTCGATCTCTTGATCTCTCGGTGTGTTTTCCAAATGACCCTCAAGCCCCTTCTTATATCTTTCTGTTGGACAACCAACGGCCTAGATTAACTCCTAATCAAAGGCTCGGATCGTTTTGGCTTGATCTCTGTCTTCTTCGAGAAGTTACACCCACAATTAGATTAATACCCATTAATATTTTAATTTTCCTAAGTTTAAACTTTAGACTTAAGAACTCCATTAAAAATATTAATTATTTTAATAAAATCGTTTCTGGGTGGGATTTCCAAAACGCTTTATGGGTTCTTTGGAATGCATGTGCCCAAGCTTCCCTGCAAAATTTGAGGCCTAGAGCATATCCGATGCTACCCCAAATCAACACTCCCCTCTTATCGAGGAATGTGCTCTAGCAATATACTGTTGTTGCATACTGCTCTGACTCTGAAGCATCGTCCTTTGCACTACAGATGTCTGACATGTTGTCCACCAACTACTGCATTGTTGCTGCAATTGCACTGTTGCTAACACTGCCACTGTCAACACTGCATCTATACTATAGCTCCCTCTCAAGTGTTGCATTTGTGCTACTGCTAGCACTACCACTACCAACTGCTACTACACTGCAACCTGTTGCTTATAGCAACGGAAAAAAATCCAAAATAACTGAATTAACTGTGTTCAATATGATACCACGTGAATGTTGGACCCTGACTGCTGCTAGTCTCTGCACTAACCCTCTGAATCTACTATGTTGTTGCTAACCTCTGCTCTGTGTCATCTGCACTGTTGCCAACTCGCTCAGACTCTGGCGCTCCTAGCCACTGCAACTGTCTCTCCTCCACTCCTTGGCACCATCTGACACTAGTCCATCCTACTACTGCAAAACTGGGCACCCATAGCAACGTATTGATCCAAGAGGTGGACTCCTCAAGGATCCTGCCCATCTGTAGCTCTTTCAAACTAAACTCCAAATCAGCCCACCTCCCTCCTGGAGGTATCTCGGTTGTCATGGTGAACTCCTCCTCTTCGATCTTTGCAGGCACAGCGTTCGAATCGTGTTTCTCATCCTTGTCCTTCTTCTTGAGAGGACACTGAGTAGCGTAGTGACCCATCTCACCACATCTAAAACACTTCATCTTTGAGACATCTTTCTGTTGACATCTAAGCATAGGGATTGGGTGAACAACTGTAATTAGTGTAAATAAATAATAGAGGAAATGGAGAGTCATCGGGAGATGAACTGAACAGTCACTCCCTCTTGTATATAATAATGAACAACCTAATTGAATAACACAATTACATTTGAGGAGTTACCTCCTGGCCTGACATGGTATCAAAGCCATCTCTATCTTTGGCATTACAGGTTGCCCTTGTAACTCCCTCCTAGCCTATGTTCTACCTATTCTGCAGAACTGACACCTTTGTCATGCTCCAGAAACCTGAATGGTGCACTGTCATATGCTTTTCTATTCCTGACATGGTATCGTCTCCCACGCTCCACTTTCATGCTCTGCCGCGTTTTTTTCTCTGAATATTGCATTGGTGTGGTCTATAAGTGCTGCTCCTCAAAGCGCTACTCTCTCATACCTCTCCCAGCTGAATATTACGCTGATGAAAAAAAAATGCAGTTCTGCAAGCTGAACTTCTTCTGGTTCATGCTTTGATTGACATTGAAATACCTCGATGGAGCCCTCTGGCGTAGTGGAAGCTTGATGGAGCCTTCTGGCATTGGTGGAGAGATTACTTTCTGGAAGGTTATCGCTTGAGATTTGGCGTGACACGACTGTGGTTACATGTTGAGACCCACGAGCCCGTGACCTTATATTGAAGGTCGTTTTCTGCAAACATAGAGGTGGACTTTTAAATCTTCTACATGGAATATTGCTTCCTGTATTCATAAACATTGCTCCATATTACTCCATATTACACTGACCTCTATACGCTGTTCCATATATATATAAAGCTGGTATATATAAGCGTTGTTCCACATATATAATGTTGTCTCCACGCTAATGTTGTTTTCATATATACGTTGGTATATATAAAGTTGTCTCCGCGCTACTGATGTTTTCATATATACGCTATCCCAATATACCACACAGTTGGGCTCCCATAATGCTGTTTTCATAACGTTGTTTTCAAAGTGGTTGACATAGTTAACGCTCCTGCGTTTGACTGGTTTGGCTACCCATATACCACCTTCCCTAAATATTCCCTCCCCCATATATTACCTCCCCAAAATAATACCTTTGTTTTTAATATATCAGAGTGCAATTTTTAACCACCAGAAGTGCATTTTTTTGGAAGCAAGGTGAAAAAAAATTTAAAAATGCATTCACTAATATCTATTGTGGGAGTGATTCTCACTGGGAAGGAGAACTATCTAGAATGGTCACGGAAAAACAAACACACTCTCAAATTTAATGAGCTGTGGAAAGGAGTGTGTGTCGGAAACAGAGACAGAGCCACAACAACCTACCTCAAACAAGGAATTCGCCATTTGGGAAAACGAGAACAGCAAGGCTTATGCACTGATTGCAGCATCAGTAAATGAAGAGGTGAGTCGCCATATTTCACCATTTTCAAATGCTTTCGAAACCTTACAAAAACTGAAGGAACTCTATGACTCACACTCTGCACTTGAAGTTGTTCAACTCATGATTAAATTGTTCACCTTTGAATTACAAAATGATGATCCTCTTGCTCTTGCATCAGAAGTAAAATCTATTATGCATGATATCAAAGTCACTAATTTTGAATTGGACATTCCTCTAATAGCTTTTCTCAAGGCACTTTATCCCACTTATTCAAATTATCTTGAGTCATTGCAAGCAAATGGAAACCTCAAAGATATTACCTTTAACTCCCTCGTGAAAAAATTTGCAGAAAGAGAGAGCTTTTGGGAAGAAGACAGCGCCTCAGTCTTCTGAAGAGGCTCTGTGCCTTGCACATAAAGAGAAGAATCTTGCACAAGATTCTTCCAGAGGAAGAGGTGGTCAAAGAGGAAGAGGAAGAAATTTCAGGGGCGGGGGGGCAGACACTCTCAAGGAGAAAAGTCAGATTTGCACTGCATAAAAGAGATGGATCACATGATGCATCCACATGCAAGTTGCCTTGGGACAGAATTGAGCAGGAAATAAACCAACCCAAAGGTAAAACTAATGACAAAGAGAAAGGTAAGGCACCTGAATCCGCTCACTATGTTGTGGCACACTGTAATATTGGAGTAAATGAAGACTTATTTAATGCTTCACTTGCTTCTTGGAAAAATGATTGGCTGCTTGATTCAAGAGCAACTTGCCACAGGACTCTTAGAAAAGATTTTTTTGAATAATTTATTGACAATGTTGATGAAGCAGTATACTTTGCAGACAAATCAAAACTCAAGCCATTAGGGCTTGGCACAATCTTGGTTAAATTGCTTGGTCTTCCAGACTTTCATTTGTATCATGTTTTATATCTCCCACAGTTGAGGAGAAACTTGTTGTCCTTGGTCCACATCCGCTAGCAAGGACACTCCATTCACATGTTTGATGGCAAGCTTGAGGTGAGAAAAGCATCAGACCACTCACTTGTCATGACGGGGATAGAAGAAGAAAGGCTTCTCAAGCTGCAGGGTACCTCTGCTCATGCACAAAATTTCTCATACAATTCTCATTATGAAGAAGGTACATTTCCATCAAGTTTATTATGGCATGCTAGATTTTGACACTTAAACTATGACAGCCTCCGCTTGTTGAAAAAAATGGTGTTACTGGTTTGCCTACAATTCCTAGAAAACTTAAGCAATGTGATGCTTGCATTCTAGAAAAGCATGGCAAACAATGTTTTCATGATTCACATTCCAGAGAACATAGAAAACTTGAACTCATTCATTCAAATTTATGTGGTCCAATGCCTGTTCCTTCTGCAAATGGAAATAAATATATGATGACATTTATTGATGACTACACCAGAATGTGTTGGGTTTATTTATTGAAAAACAAATCTGATGCTTTTCAAACATTCAAGAACTTTCATACATGGATTGAAAATGATGCACAATCTCATATTGGCTCTATTCGCACTGATAATGGAAAAGAATACACTTCAAATGAATTTGAAAACTATCTTCGCCAACATGGGATCAAACATCAAACAATTGTGCCTTATAATCCCCAACAGAACAGAGTAGTTGAAAGAACAAATAGGACAATCTTAAATATGGTGCGCTCCATGATGTTTTTCAAAAATGTAAAATTGATGTTTTGGGCTTATGCAGTTCTATGTGTTGTATATGTAAAGAATAGATGTCCATCTAATGCTATTAGAAACACGACTCCTTATGAAATGTGGTATGGGCACATTCCTTCGGTGAAGCATCTCAGGGTCTTTGGTTCCACATGTTATGCCTTGATACCAAAGGTACATAGAAACAAACTTGGTGCAAGAAGTCGTAAGTGTATCTTCCTGGGGAATTCAAACACCTCCAAAGCATATCGTCTCTATGATGAAGCCAATAAAAAGTTTGTTGTATCTAGAGATGTAATCTTTCTTGAATCATCCAAAACTAACAATGTTGTTGAGCGGCAACTTGATCGCTTGGATAGATTTGCAAATGCAAAATCATTTCAAGAATTTGATAACCATATTCCACATCTTGAAGGGGGGATTCCTATACTAGATCAACCTGTGGAATCTTCTTCTGAAGCACTCTCTCCCCCGCATGAAACTCCAACAGTGGATGATACTTTGAGTGATGTGATTGACAGAATTGGGAGACTCAACCTTGATTCAGTCCCAACTCAATCAACAGAGCAGCCTGGACCATCTCAGAAAGGTCCCCCAAAGTGGCTGACAAAGACACTTGAAAGTGTTCATCCTTATGAGGTTTGAAAGATAGGAACTAGAAATTCAACCCAGCAAAATGGAGGTGATGTAGATGACTCTGATTCCCCTATTGATATGGATGTTTCTTATGATTGTGAATTGAATTTGTCTACAGATTTTGAACCAACTTCCTTCAAAGAAGTTGCTTCTCATGATGAATGGAAAGAAGCAATGCAAAACGAGTATGATGCCTTGATAAAGAATGGCACTTGGAAGCTGGTTGATCCTCCATTGGAAACCAAACCAATTGGCTGCAAGTGGGTCTACAAGAACAAGTATAAAGTTGATGGTTCACATGACAAGCATAAAGCCAGGCTTGTGGCAAAAGGTTTTGCACAGAAGGAAAGGGCCGATTATGAGGATACTTTTGCCCCCACAGCAAAATGAGCTACCATTCGGACACTCTTTGCCCTAGCAGCGCAAAACGGTTGGAAAGTCCATCAAATGGATGTAAAAACTGCTTTCTTGAATGGAGATCTAAAAGAGAATTTTTTTATGTCCCAGCCTGAAGGATTTGTTGTAAAAGGACATGAACATAAAGTATGCAAACTTGTGAAATCCTTGTATGGCCTCAAACAAGCACCGCGAGCTTGGTATGAAAAACTAACTGAGCATCTTCTGAAACTCGATTTCAAACATTATGATCTTGATGATGCAACTTTGTTTGTCAAGAAGGTTGGCAAAACAGTTGTATAACTTGTGGTATATGTAAATGATCTTTTGATGACAGGGAACAATGAGAGCTACATTGCATCCATAAACAAGGAATTGAGGAAAGGTTTTGAAATGACTGATTTGGGCTATGTTCATTACTATCTTGGTATTGAAGTAACTCAACATCCAAAGTCCATATTCCTTTCTCAAAAGAAGTACATTGGAGATCTGTTGAACAGATTTGGCATGACTGAATGCAATCCTCTGACTACACCAATGGAACAAAACTTAAAGCTCACATCCATTGAAGGAAAAGAATTTGAGGATGCAACAAAGTATAGACAGCTTGTAGGAAGTCTCAACTACCTAACTACTACCAGGCCAGACATCTCGTTTGTGGTTGGAATCCTCTCCAGGTTTACGCAAAAGCCTTGTGAGGGACATTGGTCTGCTGCAAAAATAGTTCTAAAGTACTTGAAGGGAACTCAAGACTTTGGAATCAAGTATATACAGGTGGGTGACTTCAGCTTGATTGGATACTCTGATTCATACTTTGATGGAGACAAAGAAACTGGGGATCTACTTCGGGTTATGCTATGAGTCTTGAATCAGGAGTTGTCTTCTGGAGATCACGCAAACAATCAGTTCCAGCAGATTCCACAACAGAGGCAGAATATGTGGCAACAGCTGAGGCAACAAGAGAAATTGTGTGGCTCAAGAAAATTCTGGAAGATTAGCAGGTAAAACAAGTAGAATCGACTCCACTCATGATTGACAATACCTCGGCAATAAAGTTGGCCAAAAACCCAAAGTTCCACAATCGAACGAAGCACATCAATACAAAATATCATCTGATTCGACATCATGTTGAGGCCAAAACAATCCATCTTTGCCATTGTTCCACTAATGAGCAGATTGCAGACATCTTCACCAAAGCGCTTGGAAGAGAAAAGCTTGAAAGATTTAGAACAATGCTTGGACTCACCAACATCCCTTCAGATTAAGGGGGGAAATGTTGACACCTAATCATAGGGATTGGGTGAACAACTGTAATTACTGTAAATAAATAATAGAGGAAATGGAGAGTCATTGGGAGATGAACTGAACAGTCACTCCCTCTTGTATATAATAATGAACAACCTAAATGAATAACACAATTACATTTGAGGAGTTACCTCCTCGCCTGACACTTTCTTACGTCTTCGCTGCTCCTGCTGCCCCTTCGATGCAAGGGCTGCATTATCCTCCTCCTCTTTGGGCTTCAACCCACTGCTGTTGCTGCTTCCGTCAAGTTTGACCTTGACCAAGTCTCTCCTCAGCTCCTCTTGTTTTAGAGTTGCCCACATCTCATCCCAATTAGGCAATGCTGCTTTGCCTAGGATAGTCTGGAAAAATACTTGCCACTCATCTAAGACAGAATTGAGGGCCAGTCTAACCAACTCTTAATCCTGAGGTGTATGCCCCGCAACAAACGACTCATCATGGGTTTCCTTCAACTTCATGAGGAATGGATCCACACGCTCTCCCTTCTGCATCTGAGAAGATCTCAGCTTCTGCTCTAAGTACAACTTCCACTGCTCGAAATATCCCTGATATAACGTGGCCAAGGCATCCCACATCTCCTTAGCAGTCCCTCTACTAGCAACGTGACACACCACGTGATCCTTGACTCCATCCAGGATCATCCTCTTGGCCTTCGCCACCTCATCTCTGTACTTCTTCAGCGAATCTGCATCCACAGGTTCAGCCACCATGCTATCTATGTATGTCTTGAGGGCATGCTCATCTAGAAGGAAAGACATTCTATCCTTCTAGATGACGTAGTTGGATGCTCCATCCAACCTGTCCTGATCCCGCAAGCCACTAGTTGCCATTTCTGCCAAAAAAATGGGAAGTTAAATGTCCACCTCTCTCCTCTGTGTTGACGTTGGGCTAGCCTACGCACTCCCTATTGGAGCTAGTAAAACTGTTGCCCCTTGTTGTTGCTCAATTCTAGAAAATTCGAATTCCTTGGCTAGGAATTCTATGAGGAAGAAATTCCCTCAGTCGTATTTCTCCTCTTTCTTCTAACGATTTTCTCCAGCAAACTGCTTGAAGAAAAATCTGTGTCCCGCCAACTCTCTTGCGCTGAGGCTTCAGCGTTGCTCCCTCTGCCCCGCCAGAAATTCGAACTGGAAGTCCTCCTCTCTATCAACTAACTCGAAGAGAGATTGCCTCAAAAATCTTCCCTCCCGGCTTGGAACTGCGTCAACCCTCTAGGGTTTCGAACTGTTGCCTCCTGCAGCGTTTTCGAACTCCCTCTTCTGCTCAGCGCTTCTTGCTTCACCCGCAACTCTGATACCATGTAAAAATTCCTAAACCCAAAATCCCTACAGCAACAAACTGATGATATCACACCTATTTGTTAAATTCCTTTAAACAAATTACTTATAGTTTCCTACGACAAATATCGTAATAAATACACTACAGCCTTCACTTAATTAAATATTATGCAGAAACAAGAGACTGAGCAAGAAAGAAAATACAACACAATTGACACCATTATTTTTAGACAAATGTCCCCGGAAAAACCCAATGCGGGAAAACCGGTGCAGTAATTCTGAGGGTTTATTATTATTAAGTAGTAGCAAATTCTGAATACATCTTTGAATACCTCTCAGGTTATTCAATTACAGAGAGAGAAATACTGGCATAAAGATTTGTGAGATTACCTCACACTATCACTGGAAATCCTAGCTGATCCAGCCCCAAAATGATTGCCCCCGGCTTTTCTGGCTGCCTCTGCGCAGTATTTGCGTCAGCCCAGCATCAAGCTCTCTAGGGACAACGTCAATCCTCTGGCTGGTCGATTTGTTGCCCAAGAGATTCGATTTCTACCTCCCGGTCTCACACCCCGGCTCCCAGCTTTTGAAACTCGAATTCCTTCTACAAATTTCAGACTCCCTCTTGGCTTTTGCGCTGCCTCTGCATGACTCTGCATCATCCCCTCTGCCTCAGTGCTACCACTGCTGGATTACTCTCTGCCTCTCTCTGATGATGATTCTCCGGCTGAGAAAATCTCTCTCTCTCTGAATGCTATCCATGCCCATTGATTTTTTGGGTAACATCAGATGTGCTCTAGCTCCGAAATTTTGTGGAGGGGCTAGAACACATGAGATCTCCAAGACCCAGAAATTGTTTAGTGAAATTCCACCCAGATTGTATTTTATTAAAATAATTAATATTTTTAATGGAGTTCCTAAGTCTAAACTTAGGAAATTAAAGTATTTATGGGTATTAACGAAAATATGGGTGAGAAGCTTGTAAGAGACGACGATCAAGTTTAATTTAATCTTAACCGTTGATTAGAGATTAGATCACATCGTTGATTTCTCAACAGGAAAAGTATAAAGGAAGGCTTGGGGTTAATTGGAGAAGACACACAGAGAGATTGAGAAAATTGATTTTTTGAAATGAGAAGTTCTCAGGAGGAAAATCGATTGGGGAGATCTTGCAACTGAGGAGCAAGGATAGTTTGGGAATACTGACAAAGAGGCGGAGAGAAGCTTGTGGAGGCAGCGTAGTAGCCAGGAAGAGCTGACGTTGGGCCAGTCTAGGCCCACGCAGTCTTGATGCAGAGCCAGAAGGGCCAGCGCAGAGGAGGAAGCTGCCTTCCACGCCAATAGTCAGAACTGCCAGGAACTACCGAAACAGCCAGGAAAGTTGACGTAGTGGGCAGAAGAGCTGACGTGGAGCCTCGGAGAGCTCCATGCAGGCCCACGCAGTTACTACGAAGGGGCAACGCAGTTGTAGCTGCGGCTAGCCAGTTTTGTTGTCGGATCAGCGGGAATCTGCCGGGTGAAGTGAGGTAAAACTCACTTAGATTTTCCACCAATGTATTTCTCTGTCACTGGTTTGTCGGGAGGGCAACCAACATTTGTATTCAGAACTACTGCTTAATAATAGAAAACCCTCAAAGTTGTTGCGTCGGTTTTTCTGCATTGGGTTTTTCCAAGGACATTTAGTCCAAAAATAAGTGTGTCCTTTGTGTGATTGTCTCATTTATTTTTCAGTACTTGATCTGTATATTGGTGTAGGCTGCAGTGTATTTGCATTAATATTTTCTGAATAATTCTGAAAATAACTTGTTAAAATGATGAACACAAGTAGGTAATGCAAATAAGTTTTGCTGCAATAGGATTTTTGACTTGTTAGATTCAGAAATTTTCACATGGTATCAGAGTCAGGTTGCAGATCAAGGAGGACTGAAGCCATCAGCGAAAGGGCAGAGGAAAATCTGTGCGTGAAGGTAGTTGTCCCGAGAGAGCGCAATTTCTCGCCAGGAGAGCAGAGGAGGGGTGATGCAGTCACCAAGGGAGGCTCATGCAGAGCCTGCATCAGCCTGATTGGGTGACGTTGTTGCTGCAGAGGGAAATGCAGTGGTTACTAGGCCAGCGCAGAGACTGTTGAGTCTTGTTTTTCCAGTTGTCGTGGCTAGAGGTGCAACACAGATTTCATCTAGAGTTGCTAGTGGGGTGTTGATTTTGTTGGTGCAGAATAATACCTAGTGGGGCAGAAGCAAAGTAGAGGGAATCAGTTCCTCAGAAGATTTCTTGCCAAGAAATCTAGATCTAGTGTTGAGCAGCAGCAAAGAGAGATCAGAGAGGGGTGGTTCAACAGTGGTTGGCAAAAGGATTTCCGTGAAGGAAATCGAAATTCAGAGGGAGCTTGTTCCTCAAGAGGGTTTCTAGTGCCAAAGAAATCCATATTTGGATGTTGTTGGGGCAGCAGCGAAAGAGGGAGAAGAGAACCAGTCCGAAATACATTTGAGCAGAGATGATCGTTAATGGACTGAGGGATTAGGACAGGTTGGATGGAGCATCCAACTTCGTCATCTGAAAGGCTAGGATCCTGGCAGTTTTGGATAAAAATCGCATCAAGGATTATGCCTTGAGGACAATTGTTGTTCTGGTTGATGTTGATCCTCTCAAGAAGTACGAGGAGGCTCAGGCAAAATCAAAATGCATGATCTTGGATAGGGTCAAGGATCATGTGATCCCACATATTGCTGAGAAAGACACAGCAAGGGAAATGTGGGAAGCCTTGACCACATTGTACGAGGGAAATTTCGTTCAACGGAAGATGTTGCTTGAGAGTTAGCTGAGACAATTTCAGATGCAGAAGGGAGAAGAAATCGACCCCTTCCTTCTCAAGTTGCAAAGGATCCGTGACCAGCTAACTTTCGTAGGGTCTACACCAAATGTTGAATTCATGGTCGGGACTGCCCTCAATGCAATCACTGAAGACTGGGAAACCTTTGTCCAAAGCATCTTGGGCAGGGCTTCTCTTCCCAGTTGGGAGGAGATGTGGGCAACTCTTCGACAGGAAGAGATCAAACGGTTGACCAAGGCAGGAAGCAACAGCAAAGGGATCAGAGTCAAGAAGGAGGAAGAGGAGGATGCAGCTCTCGCATGAGCGGAACAGCAAGGGCAGCAGAAACAAAAGGACATATCCAAAGTCATATGCTTCAGATGTGGAGAAAAGGGTCATTTCGCCACGCAATGCTCTCGGAAGAAGCGAAAAGAAGAGAAGTTTGAATCAAAGGTTGCTCCAGCAAAATCCGACGGAGAGAACTATGATGATTGCGCCATGAGTGCTCATGCACCTCTAGAGAAGAGGTGGTGTGATATTGAGTTGTAGTCAGGAGGACTACAATGAGGGCAGGATCCTTGAGGTGCCCAAACTCTTGGATTACATATGGCTACAGGAGCCCTTAATGACAGTAGCAGAATGATGGGAATCAGTTGCTGCGAGGGATGATAGAGCAACAGTGGCAGAGCTAGAGTGCCGAAGTCTGAAGCAGCACAGTGGAGTGTTGCAGCAGTGCAGACAGCACAGAGCAGATACAACAGCAGCGTAGTAGCATTAGAGGGTCAGCACAAATTAGCAGCAGAGGGAGCTCCAACGTCAAGCGGCATCTAGACTGACTAGCATGTTAGCTTTTGGGTGGCTTTTCAGTTGCTTACTTCTCAGCAACTGAGTTGCAGTGTTATGGGCAGCATGATGCAGCATATTGAAAGGGAACTGCAGTACGGATGCAACAATGACAGTTTTAATGTCATGGGCAGCAGTACAAATTGCAGCAGCGCAATGGATGAAGGGTAGCAGGCCAAGCATCAGTAGCGCAGAGGACCGATGTCGTGGATCAGTGTGATACTTCTGCTGGGAAGTATTGCTAGAGCACATTCCTTGCTAAGAGGGAGTGTTGATTTTTTGTGTAGCATCGGATGTGCTCTAGCTCTGAAATTTTGTGGAGAGGCTAGAACACATGACATCTCCAAGACCCAGAAATCATTTGGTGAAATTCCACCCGGATTGTATTTTATTAAAATAATTAATATTTTTAACGGGGTTCATAAGTCTAAACTTAGGAAAATTAAAGTATTAATGGGTATTAATGAAAATATGGGTGAGAAGCTTCTAAGAGACGAGGATCAAGTCTAATTTAATCTTAGCCATTGATTAGAGATTAAATCATGGCCATTGATTTCTCAACAGGAAAAGTATAAAGGAAGGCTTGGGGTCAGTTGGAGAAGACACACAGAGAGATTGAGAAAATCGATTTTCTGAGGTGAGAAGTTCTCAGGAGGAAAATCGATTGGGGATATCTTGCAGCTACGGGGCAAGGATAGTTCAGGAATACTGACAGAGAGGTGGAGAGAAGCTTGTGGAGGCAATGTAGTAGCCAAGAAGAGCTGACGTTGGGCCGGTCTAGGCCCATGCAGTCTTGACGCAAAGCCAGAAGGGCCAACGTAGAAGAGGAAGCTGCCTTCCACGCAAATAGTCGAAACTGTCGGGAACTGCTGGAATAGTCGGGAAAGTTGACGGAGTGGGCAAAAGAGTTGACGCAAAGCCTCGGAGAGCTCCATGCAGGCCGACGCTGTTACTGCGAAGGGGCAGCACAGTTGTAGCCGAGGCTAACCAGTTGTGCTGCCAGATCAGCCGGAATCTGCCAGGTGAAGTGAGGTAAAACTCACTCAGATTTTCCGCCAGTGTATTTCCCTGTCACTAGTTTGCCGAGAGGGCAACCAGCATTTGTATTCAGAACTACTGCTTAATAATACAAAACCCTCAGAGTTGTTGCGCCGGTTTTTCTCGCATTGGGTTTTTCTGGGGAGGTTTAGCCCAAAAATAAGTGTCCTTTGTGTGATTTTTTCATTTATTTTTCAGTACTTGATCTGTATATTGGTGTAGGCTGTAGTGTATTTGCATTAATATTTTCTGAATAATTCTGAAAATAACTTGTTTAAAGGATGAACACAAGTAGTTAATGCAAATCAGTTTAGCTGCAGTAGGATTTCTGGCTTGTTATATGCAAAAATTTTCACATGCCCTTCTATTGCAAGAAATCTTCTCAATCAAATTTCCTCCTGAGAACTTCTCACTTCAGAAATTCGATCTCTTGATCTCTCGGTGTGTTTTCCAAATGACTCTCAAGCCCCTTCTTATATCTTTTTGTTGGACAACCAACAGCCTAGATTAACTCCTAATCAAAGGCTCAAATTGTTTTGGCTTGATTTTCATCTTCTTCTAGAAGTTACACCCACAATTAGATTAATACCCATTAATATTTTAATTTTACTAAGTTTAGACCTAAGAACCCCATTAAAAATATTAATTATTTTAATAAAATCATTTCTTGGTGGAATTTCCCAAAACGCTTTATGGGTTCTTTTGAATACATGTGCCCAAGCCTCCCTGCAAAATTTGAGGCCTAGAGCACATCCGATGCTATCCCAAATCAACAAGTCCTAGCCTAGTGCATGACACATGAAGCAGAGAACCATATTTGTCACTCCCTCTCAACCAGGAAGCACCTCTTTATCTGGATTCCCTCTTAATCTTAGGGAGATCTCTTCTATTCATGCTTCTTCCAGGAGATCAACTTCTTCATTTCGACATCGGAGAACCTTTCGTGGCTTCCAACCATTTCATCAAAGTTATCATCATCTTCATCATGCTTATCACATAACGAGCATCTCCAACAAGTTGGAGATTGTGTACCTACACTGTTGATTTTGGGTAGCATCGGATGTGCTCTAGCCTTGAAAATTGGTGGAGAGGCCAAGGCACATGAGATCTCCAACACCCAGAAATCATTTGGAGAAATTCCACCCGGATGAGGAGTTATTAAACTAATTAATATTTTTAATGGGTACCTAAGTCTAAACTTAGGAAAATAAAAATATTAATGTGTATTAATAAATTATGGGTGAGAAAGTTCTAAGTGACAAGGATCAAGCTAGTTCTAATCTTAGCCAATGATTAGAAACTTAATCTCGGTCGTTGAATCATCAACAGGAAAAGTATAAGAGGAGGCTTGAAGGTCAGTTGGAGACACACCAAGAATTCAATTTTCTGGGGCAAGGTTTGCTAAGGAAATCGAATTAGTGATCAGAGTTGCGGCGAGAGGCAGTTCAACAAGGGATTTTCATCCGAGGCTGAAGAATATATAGCAGAGAGGCAGCGGAGTGCCGGGAGAGACAGTGTAGGCCCTAGAAGGGCTGACGCAGAGACCATAGGAGCTGATGCAAAGGATGCAAAGGGTCGTAGAGGCTGACGCAGAAGCCATAGAGGCTGACGCAAAAGTCGCAGAGGGCTTCAGAGGCAGCGCTTGGGGATTCTGTGGGGCAGACTACGAGCAGATCAGCAGATTCTGATCTGGGAGAAGGTGACATAGCTCCTGGAGGAGTGACGTAGTTCCTCAGCAGTGCTTGGAGCAGATTTTGTTGTCCAACATAGGGAACAGTCGGAGTCACTGTGGGGTTTGATCGTCTGGTTGCTGATTTGCCGGAATATCTGTCTCCGGATATAGGTACTACTGCCGAGGACATTCTCTGTTGGGTGAGCCATTTCTGGCACCCTAGTTCTATTCATGAAATCTGCTTAATAATAAAACCCTCATATTTGTTGTACTAGTTTTCCCGCATTGGGTTTTTCCGGGGACGATTGTCCAAAAATAACGGTGTCCCTTGTGTTATTGTCTCAGTTTATTTCTGTGCATGATCTGTATATTTGTGAAGGCTGCAATACTATTTACTTCAATGTTTATGCAATTAAATAACTTGTTAATGTAAAGAACAAGTAGGAGATTGTAAACCAGTATTTGCAGTAGGGGTTTCTAATATTTTAGATTCATAAATTTTCACATGGTATCAAAGCAATTACATATCATAGGTGACTAAAGACACCAGCCAAGAAATCCGAAGAATTTGCATCAGAAAAGCAGTTGTCCCGAGTGACAGCGATGTTCCAGAGCCAGAGTCGCAAAAGGAGGACTGACATAGTGCAGAGAAGGTGACGCAGAGGCTCACGCAGTGCCTTCGTCAGCACTCTGAGCCAGGTGAAGGTGACGCAGTAGCTGGGAGGAGCCCACGCAGTCACTGCGTCAGCTATCCAGGCCAGTGCAGAGGCAGAGGGAAGCAGATCAGGCTTACGCAATGCCAAGTCATCTTTCTTAGCTAGGAAGGATTGACGCAGTGTCCAGGAGGAGCTAATCCAGCTCTCACTGTGATTGCGTAGAGCCAGAAGGGCTCAGATTCTTCAGTTTCCCAGGCTAAGGGAGCTGAGCAAATTTCGATTTGAGGAGCTAGTGGGACGTTGTTTCTGTCAGTGCAGAACAGTGTCTAAGGAGACTGAACCAAGGTAGAGGGAAGCACTACCTCGACAGATTTCTAGCCAAGAAATCTAGATCTAGGTTGCAGCGGCAAAGGAGGATTGGAGAGGAGTGATTTGACAGTTGGCTGGAGGATTTCCGAGAGGGAAATCGGGACTTAGAAGGAGTCTAGAGAAGAGGAGCAGAGATGGCAGTGAACAGATTGAGGGATCATGACAAACTAGACAGGGCTTCCAATTTTGTCAATTGGAAGGACAGGATCCTGGCAATCCTAGATAAACATCGCATCAAGGACTATACCTTGAAAACCGTAGCTGTCCCAGTTGACCGTGATGCCAATGAGAAGCATGAGGAGGCCCAGGCGAACGCGAAATGCATGATCTTATACGGGGTCAAGGATCATGTCATACCACATATTGTTGAGAAGAACACAGCAAGGGAGATGTCGCAGACCCTGACCACCTTATACCAAGGCTCTTCTGTGCAACGGAAGATGTTATTGGAAAATCAGCTTAGGTCATATCAGATGCAGAAAGGAGAGGAGATAGATCACTTCCTTCTCAGGTTACAAGGGATTCGAGACCAGCTTACTTTCGTGGGGTCTACACTGGTTCCAATGTTCATGGTCAGGACTACCCTGAATGCAGTCTCCGAGGAGTGGGAGACATTTGGCCAAAGCATTTTGGGCAGAGCGACTCTCCCCAGTTGGGAGGAGATGTGGGCAACTCTTCGACAGGAAGAGCTCAGGAGATTGACCAAGATGAGGAGTAGCGGTAAGGGAGTTTGAATAAAGAAGGAGGAGGAGGAGGATGCAGCTCTCACATCTGGATGACAGCAGGGGGTTCAAAAGAGGAAGAAGAAAGACATCTCCAAGGTCAAGTGCTTCAACTGTGGGGAACTGGGACATTATGCCTCTCAGTGCTCCAAGACAAAAGGCAAGGGAGAAGCTTCTGACTCAAAGGTTGCTCACCAAAGGCGGAAAAAGATGTCGAGACTGATGACGATTGTGCCATGAATGTTCATGCGCCTCTAGAGAAGAGGTGGGGAGACATTGAGTTGTAGTCGAGAGGACTACAGAAAGGGGCAAGATCCTTGAGGTGCCCAAACTCTTGGGTCACATCCGACTACGGGAGCCCTTAACAACAGTAGCATGATGACAGGTGTTAGGAGGAGCAAGGTGTGATGGAGCAGCAAGGCAATGCTAGAGTGCAGAAGTCTGTAGCAGCGCAGTGGAAGTTGCAGCAATGCGAGAGGCACAAAGGTGTTTGCAGCAGCGCAGTGGCAATAGATGGAGCACAAGATAGCAGTTGAGGTAGCTTCAGCATCATGAGGCTTCCAGACTGACCGGGATGTCGGTGTTTGGGTGAAGTCAGTGCAACAGTTAGCAATGGCAATGCTATGGGCAGCATGATGCAGCATGTTGAGAGGGAGCTGCAGTAAAGATGTAGCAGTATCAATGGCAGTGTCATGAGCAACAGTGTAGGAAGCAGCACTGTAGTGAATGTGGTGCAGCAGGCCAAGAATCATCATAGAGGACCGATGCAGAAGATCAGTGTGATGCTTCTATGGTGAAGCATTGCTAGAACACATTCCTCACTAAGAGGCAGTGTTGATTTTGGGTAGCATCAAATGTGCTCTAGCCTTGAAAATTGGTGGAGAGGCTAAGGCACATGAGATCTCAAATACCCAGAAATCGTTTGGAGAAATTCCACCCAAATGAGGAGTTATTAAAATAATTAATATTTTTAATGTGTTCCTAAGTCTAAACTTAGGAAAATAAAAATATTAATGTGTATTAATAAAATATGGGTGAGAAAGTTCTAAATGACGAGGATCAAGATAGTTCTAATCTTAGCCGTTGATTAGGGACTTAATCTCGGTCATTGAATCGTCAAGATGAAAAGTATAAGAGGAGGCTTGAGGGTCAGTTGGAGACACACTAAGAGATCAAGAATTTGATTTTCTGGGGCAGGGTTTGCTGAGGAAATCGAGGTAGTGATCAGAGTTGCAGCGAGGGGCAGTTCAGCAAGGGATTTTCATCCGAGACTGAAGAATACATAGCAGAGACACAACATAGTGTCAGGAGAGACAACGCAGGCCCTAGAAGGGTTGACGCAGACGTCATAGGAGCTAATGCAAAGGACGGAAAGTGTTGTAGAGGCTGACACAGAAGCCATAGAGGCTGACGCAGAAGTCGTAGAGGGCTTCAGAGGCAGCGCTTGGGGATTCTGTGGGGCAGACTAGGAGCAGATGAGCAGATTCTCAGTGAATGTGCATCATGATGATGTCAGCGAAAGGCATGATGATGAATGATGCACATTAGTAAGGGCAGCATGATGATGCATGAATGATGCACATTAGCAAGGGCAGCATGATGATGCATGATGGGCACATTAGCAAGGGCAGCATGATGATGAATGAAACAGTGGGCATGATAAATAATGAGCAGCATGATGAGCTCAGTCATCAAGGTTCAACACATGTGACAGTACAGGATGGTGTCACACAGTTATGTGCAGCAAATGGACGAAAGGCATCACTACGATAGGTGAAGTCGTCACCTTGGAGAATTAGTTGAAGCGGAATGTCTTCAACTGATCTAATTGTTATAGGAGATGATCTATGCTCAGATCTAGTTAAGTCAAAGTGTTCACTTCTATTGTAAATGTAGTATCTCTCTCTCTGCTGAACTTTGAAGAACATAGAAGAAGAATTGATCAAGGGTTTCCCCACATTGTGGGGTTTGTCCATGGCTAGCGCCACATCTTCTGTCCTCTTGTCTTGGCTTGTCTTCTGCAATTTATATTTATGTTCTATCTGCAATTTATTTTAATGCTGATGTGATTGCTAATCTGGAAAAGGTATTGGAAAATTAAAATAAATTGCTCTAGCATAGAACAAACCTAAAATTTAACATGGTATCAGAGCTAATGTGGAGACAATGCCCAAGCAAGAGTGAAAGAAGCAATCACTGAAGACAGTTGGGACAGGACAGATGGATCAATGGGTTCCACATCTCTCTTCTAAGTTCACCAAGGGTGAAGTCGAAGCAGAGCATTTTATCAGAATGGCGTAGCGGAAGTTTCTGATGGTCCACCTAAAGATCACTTCATTGGAAAGTTCGAATCTAAGGGTGGAAGGAAAGGCAGATGCCTTGGTTGCAATAAGTTCGGCCATCATGCGAAGGAGTGTTCAAAGGATAGGGACACATCTCTTGATGAAGATAATAATCATTCCAGGGACATCTTCAATGATCAGAGGAATGATAAGTAATGCAGGTCATCAAGGAAATGGTCGACTCTTCAAAGAAAGCAAGGAACCCCAGAATCTCTTTTAAGTACCTGATCGCGAGAAGAACCTAGTGTCCATCTCAGAAATGGAAGTCAAAAGCTTCAGGGTGGCACTCATCGATGGAAAGATACGTGTTTGAAAATATACTTTTCAAAGATGTTTTTGAGTTCAGGGTTGTATCAAGTCCACTAGGGACCATGTCCATTGACTCAGCACCAGAGGTTTGTGAGTCAGATGGTGACCGGGATGCCTGAATTCAAAAAGAGCATGAAGGTACATGTCTGAGATGTACCGAAGGAAAATCTTACAAGGGGACCATTTCCCTCATGTAGCAGGGCCACAGGTTTGGAACAACCCGTGGAGTTTGAGATTCATGAACGGGAATCTCATGTATACAACTGGAATAAAGCCCTCTATGGCTTGAAGCAAAACACCCCGGGCGTAGTATGAGAGGATTGATAGCTGTTTGATGAAGCTGAGATTCACTAGGAGTGAAACCAATCCAAACCATTACCCGAAGGTTGTGGATGATAGACCTCTCATACCGGCACCTTATGCGGACGAACTATTTCTGACAGGTGCAGACCCTCTCATTTGCAGAAGTAAGAGGGAGTTGGATTCCAGACATATGTTTTGCAGTTAGCATGATGAGCTCATATTTGGTTGAGCCTCACTGGATTGGTGCTAAGAATCTTCTGAGATATCTTCGGGCCACAATCTCTCATGGATTGAGATACACTGCCGGAAATATGAAAACTGCATGATTATTCGAATGCTAATTGGGCAGGCAGTGTGGAGGATCACTACAGCACTTTTCAGTGTTGGTTCTCTTTGGATTCTGCTTCGATATCATGGATGAGCAGGAAGCAGGAGTCTGTTGTTATAAGTACCGCCGAGACCGGATACATAACTTCGAGTATGACCTCGTATGAAGTTGCCTGGTTGTGGAAACTCTTCAGTGAGTACACATGATGAATACCACTGTGATTGTCTGTGACAACCAGAGGTGGGATTCGATTATTGAGGAATCCCGTATTCAATGATTGCTCCAACAGAGACATCAGATACTGCCTTATCTGGGATATGGTAAGTCGATGAGCAAGGAGGCTCCATCGCACTGAGATGATGTACAGGTCGCTACACTTTGTGAGAGCCCCTGGGAAAGATCAAATTTGTGATTTTCCCGAACGACTTGGAGTCGTCAAGAGACCCTTGTAAAAGGGTCCTGCATGTTGCATACATTGAGCTCTAGGAGCTCTAGGGGCTTGCGGTTCTTACTGGAGCAACATACGACCATAGGGTGACTCACCCTCCCCTGGTGGTGCGCACTAGGACAAGATGATTCGCTCTCTTGTGGGACAGGATGATTCGCTCTCCTGTGGACAGGATGATTCGCTCTCCTGTGGACAGGATGATTCGCTCTCCTGTGAACAAGATGATTCGCTCTCTTGTGGGACAAGATGATTCTCTCTCTTGTGGGACAGGATGATTCGCTCTCCTGTGGACAGGATGATTCGCTCTCCTATGAACAAGATGATTCACTCTCTTGTGGGACAAGATGATTCGCTCTCTTGTGGGACAGGATGATTCACTCTCCTGTGTAGCAGGATGATTAGTTCTCCTATGAGGTCTGGATGATGTGTTCTCCATGACGATTGTGTAGCAAGATGATTAGTTCTCCTGTGAGGTCTGGATGACGTGTTCTCCATGAAGATTGTGTAGCAAGATGACTAGTTCTGCTATGACGTCTAGATGATGTGTTCTCCATGACGATTGTGTAGCAGGATGATTAGTTCTCCTGTGAGGACAGGATTGATTAGTTCTCCTGTCAAGGCATCCTACCCATGCAGTCTGGGACTCATGGGAAGTACCTCTCATCTGATCAATGAGCAGGGAAATGAGGATAGGGACCATAGTAGTACCTTTGGACGCATCATTGTATCAACTGTACTCCCTATGTTAGGATGACCTTCATTGATATGGGATCAATGATACTGGTCTGGGACCAGTGGTAGGAGTTGTACCCACTATGACAATGACTTCGGGTTAGTAGAGGACTGGTCTGGGACCAGTGGTACATACTCTGAGACTGACTTCGAGTCAGTAGAGTACTGGTCTGGGACCAGTGGTAGGAGTTGTACTTACTATGACACTGACCTTGGGTCGGTTGAGGACTGGTCTGGGACCAGTGGTACACACTCTGAGACTGACTTCGGGTCAGTGGAGAATGGTATGACACATTCTCGATCAATTCTTCTTCTTCATGGTTCAGCAGAGCTGTACAGAGCTAGCAGAGCAGAGCCAGCAGAGTTGAGAAAAGCTAGCAAAGCTAAGCAGAGCAGAGTAGAGCCAGCAGAGCTGAGCAGAGCTAGCAAAGCTGAGCATAGCAGAGCAGAGCTAGCAAAGCCGAGCATAGCAGAGCAGAGCCAGCAGAGTTGAGCAGAGCTAGCAAAGCTGAGCAAAGCAGAGCTAGCAGAGCAAAGCTGAGTAGAGCAGTGCAGGGCACTGATGGCAGAGATAGTACAATTGGACATATGGATTAGCGGATGGAGTTCTCCCTAGTTGAGAGGGAGTGTTAAAATTGGCAACTAGGGCCAAACTCCATGTGGGTCATCTTATTTATGGCAGTTGATATTTTTATTGGATCTCTCTCATCGAGAGGTGTAGGATTGATTTAAAGATCATCCGATTCCGATAAGTATTTATGAAGTTATGAATTTATTTATGTTATAAATAAAATTGTCAAGTCGGCCAGCAACTTGAGTAGGCTCAGAAGCCCAATAGACGTGTCTATTCATCATCCACGTTTTAGTATAAATTGGTGAGGACTTGAAGTCATTTTAGACGTGTATTCTTGAGGTGATCTCCTCTCCACGTCTTGGGTTTTGGAGGAGAGAACTAAAGAATACGCTAGCCTAGAAGGAGCCCTAGCTGGAGATGATGCCCTAACCTTATCCGCTGTAAATGAAGACATACGCAGGTCATGAAGGTCCCTACACGTTGTCAATGGAACAGCCCTGAACACAATCAAGTGATGCCCTAAATACGTTGTCCAGACGTATTATACGGAGGCCCTAAATACGTTGTCCAAGAGCCTTAATGGAGGCCCTAATACGCAGACCAGTAGCCTAATACGCAGGTCATGAAGTTGCAGTCATAACCGCAGTCCAACATGGAAAAGGAGCCGCAGTAAGCCGCAGTCAATGGAGGAAGGTGAGCTACAGTAGCCGCAGTCAATGGAGGAAGGTGAGCTACAGTAGACGCAGTCAAGGATGACAGCCACAGTGAAATGAAGCCGCAGTGAGAGGCAGCAGCAGTGAGGTGGAGCCGCAGGCATGGATGGAAGACGTTGTAAGATGAAGCCGCAATGAGAGGCAGCCGCAGTGATAATGTGAGAGCCGTAGCCAAACACGTAAGAGCCGCAGTCAAGACTCTCATACGCAGGTCCATACACAATCATGGAGAACGTTGTTCATGAAGGCACTTACACGCAGATCATAAAGACAGTTATACGCAGTCTCTTTATAATGGTCATGAAGTTTTGGCCTCCTCACTGTCTGGTTATAGTCTCAGATCTTAGTCATCACTGAAGCAACATTACAATCTTGGCATGCCATTAATGAAGATCCAGGTGGTATTCCTGTAGCTGTCTCAGCATAATGGCCAGCAGTGGTTAGGGTTTGAAACAAAAGGACAGATCACTATGATTTCATAATATATCTCGTTGCAGTCTTATGACAGTTATAGGATCATTACTTGATCTCGATATAACTCTCATATCTCAGTGAATGTGCATCATGATGATCTCAGCGGAAGGCATGATGAATGATGCACATTAGCAAGGGCAGTATGATGATGCATGAATGATGCACATTAGCAAGGGCAACATGATGATGCATGATGGGCACATTAGCAAGGGCAACATGATGATGAATGAAACAGTGGGCATGATAAATAATGAGCAGCATGATGAGCTCAGTCATCAAGGTTCAACACGTGACAGTATAGGATGGTGTCACACAATTATGTGCAGCAAATGGACGAAAGGCAACACTATGATAGGTGAAGTCGTCACCTTGGAGAATCAGTTGAAGCAGAATGTCTTCAACTGATCTCATCGTTATAGGAGATGATCTATGCTCAGATCTAGATAAGTCAAAGTGTTGACTTCTGTTGTAAATGTACTATCTCTCTCTCTGCTGAACTTTGAAGAACATAAAAGAAGAATTGATCAAGGGTTTCCCCACATTGTGGGGTTTGTCCCTGGCTAGCACCACATCTTGTGTCCTCTTGTCTTGGCTTGTCTTCTGCGATTTATATTTATGTTCTATCTGCAGTTTACTTTAATGCTAATGTGATTGCTAATCTGAAAAAGATATTGGAAAATTAAAATAAATTGCTCTAGCATAGAACATACCTAAAATTTAACATGGGAGGTATAGGAGTCACTCTTGGGATGATGTCATGGTTGGGTTGCAGGTCATAGTGATTGGGTATTTGATCAAGTACACGAAAATCATTGTACATCTTATTGTATCGTGTATTGTTGTCCCTAGTTTGGGAATCCACAGTCTTGTCTTATTTCAGTCATTATAGGGTGGCAGGGAGGTGCTAGGCAGGTGTACAAAGTCACCTACAGGTTGGGGCCTGTGAACACTTCAAGGTGCTAAGGTGGTGCTAGGGCGAGTTGTGGCTCGCTAGGGTGTTGGGGCATCCATTCAGTTGATTATTGAAGAAACCAAGGTGTTGGGAGCTGGAGAAGAATGCTTTTCTAGAATTCTAGGAAGTTGTTGCTTTCATTTCAGTTGGGGCTGAAGATTAAAGAATTTATTAGAAAATCGTTCGATGGTTTTTGACCCGGAGGGGGTTTTCCACCTAAAATTCTTGTGGCTATTGTGTTCTTTTATTTACTGTTATTACTGCATAAACATTAATAATAATTGAAGATTAACTAATGCTCTGAAAAGATTTAAAAGTGCTAATTGCTAAGGAATATTGATTCACACCCCTTCTTAATATTTCCAACAAGGGTCATTTGGAAAACACACCAAGAGATCAAGAGATTGAATTTCTGAACTGAGAAGTTCTTAGGAGGAAGTTTTGATCGAGGAGATTTCTTGCAGTTGAGGGGGAGGGATAGTTGGGTTGGAGTATCTTGTCCAGAGCCCAGGATACATAGCAGAGAGAGGCAGAGAGACACCAGAGTGGTTGAGGATGAGCCAGAAGGGCCCATGCAGAGCTTGACGCTGAGCCAGAAGGGCTCACGCAAAGGCAACTCAGTCACCCACACAGAATCCCGAGTTTTGCAAAGGAGCTGACATTTTTGAGCTAAGAGAGCTGGAAACTGCTTCAGAAGGCAAGACGTTTCCCAGTTGAGCTGACACAGAGCCTCAGAGAGCTCCACGCAATTACTACGCAAGGGCAATGTAGTTGTAGCCGAGGACAGTTGATTCAGCTGCCGAAACAGCCGGGATTTGCCGTGTAGAGTGAGGTAATCTCACAATTCTTCTCTGCCAATTGTATTTCTCTGTTAGGGCATCCAGAGTTGTATTCAAAAACTAATGCTTAATAATATAAAACCCTCAGATCTGCTGCACCAGTTTTACCGCATTGGGTTTTTCCGGGGACATTTGTCCAAAAATAACGGTGTCTATTGTGTTTTATTTTCTTTATTGCTCAGTCTCTTGTTTCCGCATAATATTTAATTAAGTGAAGGTTGCAGTGTATGTATTACGATATTTGTCGTAGGAAAATGCAAGTAATTTGTTTAAGGGAATTTAACAAATAGCAGTAATATCATCAGTTGTTGCAGTAGGGATTCCGATTGAGGAATTTTCACAGAGCACATTCCTTACTGATCCCTTCATGATCTTCTTTTATTTTGGGGATGCCATTGACCATTTGACTCAAAGATGGCAATATCTTATAATGAAGGTATCCATACCTTCTATGCCATAGTTCAAAAGGACTCACTTTTAGGTGAACTAAGGCTTGAGCTAGGGGACTATAGAGTCTATACAATGTCCCTTCACAAATCCCAATCACCCTTCTTCATTAATACTAGAGCCCTTACCACAAACCAAAACCTTGCCATCAACAAAAGCAACTCTATCACCCTTATCCTCTAGACAAGAAATAGAAAGTAAGTTTTTCTTCAAACCTGGAACATATAAAATGTTGTTGAGGTGAATGCTTCCACTTGACTCGAGCTCCAATGATGTAGATCTAATGCCTTTCACTAGATAGCTCTTGTTGTCTCCAAGTTCGATAGTTCCCTTAGATAGGGTTTGGAGTTGACTGCATTCTCCCTCCATATGTTTGGAGGCGCCACTATCAATAACCCATACATTCTCATCCTTGAATGTGTCGGATAAAGCGGAGAACAAGCTTCCATTTGTTACTTCCTTTGCGAGCTTGGAGATGATCTTCAATGGACAATTCTTGATAGATGTAGCAAGATTTCCAAGAGCCTTAAAACCCTTGCTATAGTGTTAGCAAAGATGTGATCTCTAGTATCCTGCTTGCACCTTAGCTCTGATATCATGTTGGAAAATATGGAGACTCGTAGATTAGAACTTATTTTCCTTATCATGATAATTTCTTGTGGTATTATTTGTTTCTTTATTAATTCTTTAGATCTGTTCATCAAGCAATTACCAAAAACAATGAAGATCTTAAAGAGATAGAGTACACAAGATATAGGCTCCAATCCAGGGAAAAACCCCTCCAAGGGGAAAACCAAGAAAATGCTTCTCTTATTCTTTATAATCTACTTACAAAGAGACTTCCAAGACCCAAAGACCCAAGCCAATAAACCCTCCAAGCCCCAAGCCATCCCCCAGTAAGATCTTCCTTAAGACAGCTTCCAACACTTCGATATTGCTCCACTGCTACTGCAACTTTGACCCCTGCAACAGAATTTCATCCCTGCAATTTTGGCCCACTGCAACTGCTATAGAATTTCGTCCTCCTGCAGCTTGCAGCTTCACAAATCCTAGTGATACAAGAGAAAAGCTTCCTTGACAAAATTTCGACTTTTGCTCTTCTTCTTCATCCTCACGGCTACTCTTCTTCTCCTTCGCTATTGCAGATCAAACTTTCTTGAGATGTGTGTCCAAATGAGGTCGAGCTCCCTTGTATTTATACCCTTTCTTGAGGGTTGGATACCACTCCTTTAGGTCGACTTGATCTTGCTCTTGGGCCGACTTGATCTTGGGCTTATCCATGGTTTTTTCTCAATAAAATTAATATTTTTCTTCATTACAATGAATCCAAATGGGACTATGTTACATGACCAATATTATTCTTTATCCTAGAAATACCTACAAGACCTAAAACCACGAAGAACATGCTTTTGAGTCAAACTTGATTATGAAACCCATACTCCAAAAAATAAAATAGAATTTATTTTCTTTCTCTTTCTTTCTTTATAAAGAATATACAATGTCATGATTACAGTGAAGACCGAACCTAGTTATAATTTTCAACATTTCCAACATCCTCTAGGGTAGCAATAGAAACAAGATTCTTCTAAAGGACTAGAACATAGAGGACATCCCTAAGATGGAGAGAGCTACTAGACTCCCTCTCAAAGCTGACAATACCAACTCCCCTAGTCAAGTACTTGCCATCATCTCCTAGCTCAATGTGAAATTGCATGTCCTTCTTCAGTTGGTTGAAATACTCTTTGTTCTCGATCATGTGAAAGGATGCTCCAGAATCAATATACCATATGTTGCTTCCTACTAAGCTTGCCATGCAAGCTATCAATGAGAAATCTTTCTTGAACTGAGAAGAAAATGAAAAGGGGAGGGGAAGGCTAACCCTTTGTGGACCCAGTGGAGGAATGTGGACCCAGGTGGGAGGAATGATGAATGGGGTTATAATGAGCGGAAGGGGAGTGATATATGTGGATGAGGGAGTGGGACCACGCAACCAAAATCAAGGTTTCCCATGTAGTACCGTCCCTAAATCCCAAAGGCCAGTAGAAGAGGTCTCATGGGACTAGGATCCAAGGTTAACATCCAAAAGAGGTCTAGGGGGAAAAAGCACAAACCTAACCCACCCATTCCGCCAAATCTCCCCATTAATCCATGCCCAAAAGTTTCCATGATAAGTAAACTACAATACTCAATTACCAAATGACAAGGCATACCTTCAGGTTTGGGAGGCCCACCTTCAAACATACAATCATGACAGATGGGTGAAGGACCACATCGCTGGCTCAAGTGGCGAAGAAATGGCACAATGAACTAGTTGGTAGTTGCAAGGGGCTACTGGCTGCTAGCTGAGGACCATTTTGGAGAAAAAAATTCTCCTAGGGATATCACCCACAAAATGGTGGGTAACAGGTCCTTAATATTTTGATCTTCTTCCCTATTTGATTTTCCACCAAGGCTTTGAAAGAACGGAACCATTTGAACACTTCATCCTTCTTCTTCAAGAAATAGATCCATGTTTTGCGAGAGAAATCATCCACAAAAATTGCATAGTATAGGTATCCTCCCAATGATGTTACGGACAACATACCAAATAGGTCAGAATGTACCAATTGAAGAATATCAATAGTTTGGCTTTCACTTGAAGGGAATGGTCCCCTTGTAAGTTTCCCAATTGCACATACTTGACAAACTCCTTCATGATTCATGTTGAACTCAAGCATACCTGTGATCATCTTCCTTACCCCAAATAAGGTTTTGTAAAGAAGGTGAGCAAATCTTCGGTGCCATAATTCAGATTGAAGAGAAGTATCGCAAGTTAAGGCTCCCAAAGGACTTCCTCCAACTTGATAGAGACCTTCAACCCTAAATCCACGTATAAATGCATCTTTAGGGTTTCTTTGCCAAATACGTACCTTTACATCAATGAATGCTACCTTGAAGCCTTTATTTGCCATCGCAGAAATAGATACAGAGTTATTCTTAAAATCAAGCACATACAACACTTCTTGTAGACGAATGGTTTGACCTTGATTTAATTGAAGAGTGACAGTACCTATCCATTTCATGGGGTAGGTGGCATTGTCTCCAAGTATGATCTCCAAATTAGTCTTATTTTCAACCAAATTTGAGAGGGCCTCCTTGTACCCAGTGAAGTGCCTTGAGGCTCCACTATCAATCAACCAATGATCCAAAGTATCCGAAGGAGAGGCAGTAGATAGAGTGGAAATAAGATAAAATTCCTTTTGTTTTTCTACAACATTACTTTCCTCATACCTGGAATTTCTCATCCTTTTGGGAGGTCGACCATTTCCATATCGAGCAGCAGGAGCATTCCTCTTTCCTTTATTGTTGAACATGTTGTTCCTTTGATTGCCATTGCCTTTGTAGTTGTTGTTGTTGTTGTTGTCGTCATCCCTTGGAGTATCCTTCTTGTGAGGACACTCTCTAGCATAATGGCCAAACCTGTTACAATTGTAGCACCTTCCTTTTCTTCCTTCTTTGAATCCCTGCTTGAATCCTTGACCTTGTCTTCTTGGACTAGCATGAGCAAAGAAGGCAATGGGTTCATTTCCATTTGAGGGTTTGTCTCTCCTTGTCTTTTCTTGAATGCATCTAGTCAATAATTCATCAAAACTAGGAATCCTGATATTGTTGAGAATGGTTGTGTTAAACACATCCCATGATCTTGGAAGACCTCCAAGTGCAGTGAGAGTGAGCTCCCTGTCAGCAATAACTTCTTCAATAGATAGAAGGTCATTCTTGATTTGTGTGATCCTCATGAAGTAGGATTGGATAAACTCCCATTTATCCATCTTGATGTCCTTCAACTTGCTCTTGAAAAAGAGGATTTGATTTGCATTGTTTACTTTGAACATCCCAACCAGCTTATCATACATCTCCTTAGATGTTTCCAGATCATAAATATAGGGAACCAAATGCTTTTGAATGGAGTCTATGATAATTTTCTTAGCTTTGACCTCACATTTCTTGTATTTAGTATTCGCAGCAGCAGATCCATGGCATCATGTTTTTCTTGTATTTAGTCAATCGCATCATGCTTTTCCAAAGTCAAGTCCAAAGACATCTTCCATGCATGATAGTCAAATTTGTCCTTGAACTTATCCTCAGATTTGAAGTAAGGTGTAGTAGCCATTAGTCCAATAGTCTTGATTTCTTTTTCTCTCTCTTGCTTGGGGTTTGCCTTCACTTGTGCTCTGATACCATGTTAATTTTAGATAACAACGGTATGTTCTATGCTTATCATAATTACTTCAATGTTCCTTTAGCAATCGAATGACAATTTCAATTTAGTTTTCTAATAACAATCACATTAACCATTAATCACATTGACAGTGAAAGTAGATAGAAGTTAGAACATGAAACAAAATGCAGAAGACAAACCAAGTCAAAAGGACACTAGATTTGGCGAATGCCAGGGAGAAACCCTAATGTGGTGAAAACCCTTTGATCAAATCTTCTTATTATTATATCAAATGTTCAACAGAGAGAGAGTACAAAAATTGACTAGCCAAATCAAAGTCAAAACAGCCCTGATAATTCTGCAGTCAAACTTTAGCCCGAACCAGAAAGTCAAATATGGTCAACACAGTTGTCAAACTTGCCTCCTTGAGCTCAGTCAACCTCAATCAAATGCGGCCTTCCTTGTTGATCAAAATCAGTCCAAAGTCTAGTCAAATTTGGTCAAAGGAGAGAGAATTTGTTGTAATTTTCTGCAGTCAAATTTGTAGTCAAGCCTGAAGTTAGCATTGGTCAAACTTCCCATATCTTCTTGATTTTTGTGCCCAAAAATGTGGCCTAGAGAAACAGAAATAACCCTCCAAAAATCGCAATCAAAACAGGTCAAAGAGTCCCCAAGGGTCCCTCGTCAATGCTGGTCAAACTCGGTCAGCTCCTGAAATTTTTGGCCCTATAATTCAGTCTAGAAACTCATCCTTCTTGCCACACATCTGAGAGAGAGAGACTGTCCAATAGTTGTACGAACTAATGAGAGAAGGAGAGAGAAGAATGTGTGAGTGATGATGATGCCAAATGAGGTGAAAAGTCACTTGTATTTATACAAGTTGTTGAGGGTGAAGATTCATGTCCATTGGGCCTCATGAGCCTACATGATGATGTGGACGACCTAAACAATTTGCACATGTGTGGGCATAAATTCAAAATCACACTTCTGCTTGTCCAAATTAGATGATCTTTAAATCAATTTTGGTCCTCTCGAAAAGAGTAATTTAATGCAATCATCATCTCTATCAAATGAGTTGTCCCAAGGTGGAATTTGGCCCTAGTTGCCTATTATAATTGATAGTCAACTTCAATCTTTCTATTTAACAATAGCTCACCCCTACACATTGTTGACCACTACGTGTCAACGAACCATAGCAGTACACCCTGTTTTTTCGCAAAAGGGATAACACTTGATCAATGTATTCGTGTCGTTCAACTATCATCATCAGCCTGATCATGTTATATTATAAACCCAGTCTTCATGTGTAAATTGTAAATAATCTCAGCAGATCCGTGTCATGTATGTAATTGCCTAGGTAAACCTAATTTTATGGTGATGATCTATGTTCCGGAAGGTTTTTTGCCTCACCGATCCATGATCAGCAGAGTTTTCCTTCAGCCTTACCCCAAAGCCGAAATGGATTTTGTCGTTAGAATCTTAGGGGAGTCCTAGTGTACTAGATCGAGTCTATGTAAAAGTGATTTGAGAATAATCCTAACTAATTGGTTAGGTTATTTTATTACAAATTGCTTGATCTGCTAGATTATGTTTGTGTCGCAGAATTGGGTAGTCTATTGATCCGGATTTAAGCAGGAACGCAATAGATTATAGAGATACCCATAAATACAGAGATGCGATAACCATAAAAACAGAGATGCAGCAGAAATAATACTTCATTTCATTAATGGAGAATACTGAAATATGCTTACAAATATAAATAACCCAGCTAGGGCGATGGTAGCTTATCTCTGAGAAGAGATGTGTCGGCTACATGCCTCTGAACTGTTTCGAACTGTCTTTACAATGAGGCTCGAAGGCCTATTTATTATTGAGAAACAATGGAAAACCCTTCACATTCCAAAACCTAACCCTAGAAGATGAAACGCCAAATTGTGGGCCCCGTTTTGGGGTGAGTTGGACAGCCAACTTTCCGGGGTCACGAATTGGTCGTATTATCTCCGTTTGACGCGCATGATAGCCCGTTGGAAAGATCTCTCCAAGGACTACGACGGAAAAGACGATTTTTATCAGAAAAATTGCTTGCCAGTGGATTTCCCAAAAAACGTCGTTTAGGGCCTCAAAACGGCTCCGGAAGTTTAGGACCCGAAAAACTGCTAAAAATAGTAAACTGTGCTATAATTAAGGAAACTGAAAAACTGAAAGAGACAGTTGTGGGGGTCCAAATGGGATAGGTGGGTGGCCACCAACATCCACCTGGATCATTCCTCCCCCCTTAGGAAGCAATGGTCCCCATTGCGTTGACTTCCTCCCTGAGATGAGGAAGCTTCTGCTGAGCTGGGTCTTTGGTGAGCTGTTCTGCAATCTCTGATGTGTCCAGAAATGGTGGGGAGCATGGTCGGAGACGGTCCACATTGAACACTCGGTACAAGCGAAGGAATGGCGGAATGTTGTGCTTCAAAGCATTGTTTTCCGTAGCCTTGTTACTGGTGTAAGGACCATGTCGAAGTGGTCTGAGTTTCTGATGGGTTCTGGTAAGGCGCTCCCTCTGCAAATGTAACCAAACTTTGTCGCCCACCTGAAACTTGTGTGGTACCCCTCCGGGTAAGGAGAAGTTGTTCCTGTGTTCTGTCACGACTGTATCCCTTTGTTGTTGCTGCTGTGTGGAGGAACCCTTCGCGGGGGTTATGGATGTAGCAACGATCTCCCCCTTACTTTGGGAGCGAACCAGACAGAAAATAAATTTCCTAGTCTGTGAAGGGCTTGATGCTGTAGGGAAGGCGGCACTGCTGGCGAACTTTGAGATCTCGTCCTTCGTGAAGCCAACCGATACTGTACGGCTGTGGGTGTGGTGTAGTTGGTAGGCCCAACCGCTTCACGACCTCTGCTGAAATGAGGTTCTTTTGGCTGCCACTGTCGACAATGAATTGCAGCGGTGAACCCTTCACCCACATCTGTGAGTGGAAAAGACGTTCCCCCTCCTCTGGATCTTCGGGCTCATTTTTCTGGATCTTGGCAGTAGCAACAGTGGCGCTGGGATCCGCATCAATGATCTGCTTCCCTTTGTCATTCCCCTTGTTGGGTTCTGACTCAGAGTCGGAACATGCATCTGATTCGGAAGCCTTCAACTCGGCCACCAGCGACTGCTTGGTCCGACACTCACTTGTGTTATGAGTGGGACTCTTGTGGAACTCACACCACTTTCCTGTGTCCTTCTTCGGCTTCGTGGTGTTTTTCTTTTCTTGCAGCGTAGAGGGGTTGTCTTGGGTCACCCCGCCTTGGCTTTGTCCTTTGGGCTTCGGATTTGCAGATCCAAAGTCTCGCTTCTTCTGTTTGAACTTTTGCTCGATTTTGACAGCGTATCGGTATGCTGTGCCAAGTGAGGAGATGTTCAAGAACTCCATCTCTTCCCGGATGTATCTGTGTAGGCAGCCGCGGTATTTGAGTACCAGATGCAGCTCAAAATCTTTGATACCCAACTGCGTGCTAAGGGTATGAAAAATATTTGTGAACTCTGGTACATCTTGGTCTCGTCCCTGCCGCAGTGTGGTCCATTTGATGTATTTGTCCTCATAGCTTTTTACAAGGTAGTACTGCTCCTTGATGGCATCCCGGAAGTCATTCCTAGTGGGGGCGGCTGAAAACAGTGAGCCTGTACTTTCATCCTTCTGCTCGTAGTATGTTTCCCACCAGTCCTTGACGTTGGGGGCTGCTTTGAGAAGAGCGAAAACAATTTTTTCCCGACTTGAAAATTCATGAACAGAAAAATACCCATCTAGCAGATTTAACCATTTATCTACGACATCTGCGTCTATTTGACCCTCGAAGATGGGGATTTCAAAATTTAACTTGTACCTTAAACGGTGTGGCATTTCCAGAGTAGCTGTTGGAAGCCGATGCGTCGCCTCTGGGTAGCCGCTGAAGGATCTGCGCAAAGCTATCCATCATCGCGTTCCTTTGCCGCTTGAGGGCTTCTTCGAGCAAGATTCTGATAGGATCTCCTGCCCCCTCGTCTTTCTTCTCATCCGCCATGTGAGGTCGTCGAGATTTGCGAGGTTGGTCTTGCAAAGGTTCGACCAATTCAAGCCCTAACTCCTTATATCCCAACCTCGTTGGGGACATGCAAAGAAAAACAAAGAAAAAGCAGACCGCTCTGATACCACTGATCCGGATTTAAGCAGGAACGCAATAGATTACAGAGATAACCATAAATACAGAGATGCGATAACCATAAAAACAGAGATGCAGCAGAAATAATACTTCATTTCATTAATGGAGAATACTGAAATATGCTTACAAATAGAAATAACCCAGCTAGGGCGATGGTAGCTTATCTCTAAGAAGAGATGTGTCGGCTACATGCCTCTAAACTGTTTCGAACTGTCTTTACAATGAGGCTCGAAGGCCTATTTATTATTGAGAAACAATGGAAAACCTTTCACATTCCAAAACCTAACCCTAGAAGATGAAACGCCAAATTGTGGGCCCTGTTTTGGGTGAGTTGGACAGCCAACTTCCCAGGGTCGCGAATTGGTCGTATTATCTCCGTTTGACGCGCATGATAGCCCGTTGGAAAGATCTCTCCGAGGACTACGACGGAAAAGACGATTTTTATCAAAAAAATCGCTTGGCGGTGGATTTCCCAAAAAACGTCGTTTAGGGCCTCACAACGGCTCCGGAAGTTTAGGACCCGAAAAACTGCTAAAAATAGTAAACTGTGCTATTATTTAGGAAACTAAAAAACTGAAAGAGACAGTTGTGGGGGTCCAAATGGGATAGGTGGGTGGCCACCAACATCCACCTGGATCATTCCTCCCCCCTTAGGAAGCAATGGTCCCCATTGTGTTGACTTCCTCCCTGAGATGAGGAAGCTTCTGCTGAGCTGGGTCTCTGGTGAGCTGTTCTGCAATCTCTGATGTGTCCAGAAATGGTGGGGAGCATGGTCGGAGACGGTCCACATTGAACACTCGGTGCAAGCGAAGGAATGGCGGAATGTTGTGCTTCAAAGCATTGTTTCCCGTAGCCTTGTTACTGGTGTAAGGACCATGTCGAAGTGGTCTGAGTTTCTGATGGGTTCTGGTAAGGCGCTCCCTCTGCAAATGTAACCAAACTTTGTCGCCCACCTGAAACTTGTGTGGTACCCCTCCGGGTAAGGAGAAGTTGTTCGTGTGTTCTGTCACGACTGTATCCCTCTGTTGCTGCTGTTGTGTGGAGGAACCCTTCGCGGGGGTTATGGATGTAGCAACGATCTCCCCCTTACTTTGGGAGCGAACCAGACAGAAAATAAATTTCCTAGTCTGTGAAGGGCTTGATGCTGTAGGGAAGGCGGCACTGCTGGCGAACTTTGAGATCTCGTCCTTCGTGAAGCCAACCGATACTGTACGGCTGTGGGTGTGGTGTAGTTGGTAGGCCCAACCGCTTCACAACCTCTGCTGAAATGAGTTTCTTTTGGCTGCCACTGTCGACAATGAATTGCAGCGGTGAACCCTTCACCCACATCTGTGAGTGGAAAAGACGTTCCCCCTCCTCTGGATCTTCGGGCTTATTTTTCTGGATCTTGGCAGTAGCAACAGTGGCGCTGGGATCCGCATCAATGATCTGCTTCCCTTTGTCATTCCCCTTGTTGGGTTCTGACTCAGAGTCGGAACATGCATCTGATTCGGAAGCCTTCAACTCGGCCACCAGCGACTGCTTGGTCCGACACTCACTTGTGTTATGAGTGGGACTCTTGTGGAACTCACACCACTTTCCTGTGTCCTTCTTCGGCTTCGTGGTGTTTTTCTTTTCTTGCAGCGTAGAGGGGTTGTCTTGGGTCACCCCGCCTTGGCTTTGTCCTTTGGGCTTCGTATTTGCAGATCCAAAGTCTCGCTTCTTCTGTTTGAACTTTTGCTCGATTTTGACAGCGTATCGGTATGCTGTGCCGAGTGAGGAGATGTTCAAGAACTCCATCTCTTCCCGGATGTATCTGTGTAGGCAGCCGCGGTATTTGAGTACCAGATGCAGCTCAAAATCTTTGATACCCAACTGTGTGTTAAGGGTATGAAAAATATTTGTGAACTCTGGTACATCTTGGTCTCGTCCCTGCCGCAGTGTGGTCCATTTGATGTATTTGTCCTCATAGCTTTTTACAGGGTAGTACTGCTCCTTGATGGCATCCCGGAAGTCATTCCAAGTGGGGGTGGCTGAAAACAGTGAGCCTGTACTTTCATCCTTCTGCTCGCAGTATGTTTCCCACCAGTCCTTGACGTGGGGGGCTGCTTTGAGAAGAGCGAAAACAATCTTTTCCCGACTTAAAAATTCATGAACAGAAAAATACCCATCTAGCAGATTTAACCATTTATCTACGGCATCTGCATCTATTTGACCCTCGAAGATGGGGATTTCAAAATTAACTTGTACCTTAAACGGTGTGGCATTTCCAGAGTAGCTGTTGGAAGCCGATGCGTCGCCTCTGGGTAGCCGCTGAAGGATCTGCGCAAAGCTATCCATCATCGCGTTCCTTTGCCGCTCGAGGGCTTCTTCGAGCAAGATTCTGATAGGATCTCCTGCCCCCTCGTCTTTCTTCTCATCCGCCATGTGAGGTCGTCGAGATTTGCGAGGCTGGTCTTGCAAAGGTTCGACCAATTCAAGCCTTAACTCCTTATATCCCGACCTCGTTGGGGACATGCAAAGAAAAACAGAGAAAAAGCAGACCGCTCTGATACCACTGATCCAGATTTAAGCAGGAACGCAATAGATTACAGAGATAATCATAAATACAGAGATGCGATAACCATAAAAACAGAGATGCAGCAGAAATAATACTTCATTTCATTAATGGAGAATACTGAAATATGCTTACAAATAGAAATAACCCAGCTAGGGCGATGGTAGCTTATCTCTGAGAAGAGATGTGTCGGCTACATGCCTCTGAACTGTTTCGAACTGTCTTTACAATGAGGCTCGAAGGCCTATTTATTATTGAGAAACAATGGAAAACCCTTCACATTCCAAAACCTAACCCTAGAAGATGTAACGCCAAATTGTGGGCCCCGTTTTGGGGTGAGTTGGACAGCCAACTTCCCGGGGTCGCGAATTGGTCGTATTATCTCCGTTTGACGCGCATGATAGCCCGTTGGAAAGATCTCTCCGAGGACTACGACGGAAAAGACGATTTTTATCAAAAAAATCGCTTGGCTGTGGATTTCCCAAAAAACGTCGTTTAGGGCCTCAAAACGGCTCCGGAAGTTTAGGACCCGAAAAACTGCTAAAAATAGTAAACTGTGCTATAATTAAGGAAACTGAAAAACTGAAAGAGACAGTTGTGGGGGTCCAAATGGGATAGGTGGGTGGCCACCAACATCCACCTGGATCATTCCTCCCCCCTTAGGAAGCAATGGTCCCCATTGCGTTGACTTCCTCCCTGAGATGAGGAAGCTTCTGCTGAGCTGGGTCTCTGGTGAGTTGTTCTGCAATCTCTGATGTGTCCAGAAATGGTGGGGAGCATGGTCGGAGACGGTCCACATTGAACACTCGGTGCAAGCGAAGGAATGGCGGAATGTTGTGCTTCAAAGCATTGTTTCCCGTAGCCTTATTACTGGTGTAAGGACCATGTCGAAGTGGTCTGAGTTTCTGATGGGTTCTGGTAAGGCACTCCCTCTGCAAATGTAACCAAACTTTGTCGCCCACCTGAAACTTGTGTGGTACCCCTCCGGGTAAGGAGAAGTTGTTCCTGTGTTCTGTCACGACTATCAGAAAAATTGCTGCCGGTGGATTTCCCAAAAAACGTCGTTTAGGGCCTCAAAATGGCTTCGAAAGTTTAGGACCCGAAAAACTGCTAAAAATAGAAAACTGTGCTATAATTAAGGAAACTGAAAAACTAAAAGAGACAGTTTTGGGGGTCCAAATGGGATAGGTGGGTGGCCACCAACATCCACCTGGATCATCTATGAGGGTCTATATCAAATGGGTTTTCCCCCTTGAGATGTAAAAATGTAAAAAATCATGATGTAAAATGTCTTGAGAGTTAGAAAAATAATTTATCCCCTCATAAGTCTTAGGTCCTAGGTAATTTTAAATTTTCCAAAGGCTAAATTCGAGGGTCCTTTAAAAAATTAAATTTTAAAAGGTCCAGGGACTAAGGTTAATTGATTATTTTGCTAAAATTTTATGCCCTTGGTCCCTAGGGTTAAGTCAAAGTCAAAATTTTGAGGAAATTAATTCAAAATTTTAATTTTTGAATTAATTAAAATGCATTTAATTGATAATTTCGAATTTCCTCAATAATTTAAAATTTCGACGGATGAGATTAAAAGAAATTTTGATCTTCATCAACGGTCGAGATCACTTTGACAAGGATCACTCGAACTAGCCGTTGGAAGATTTGTCTTTAAATAGGAGATCAGTTTTCAGTTGAGATCACTTGATCTTGGAGTTGTGTGCTAAGTGAAAGCTCTCTTGTAATCGTTTTTTTATGTGCAATAAAGAAAGACTTTAGGGTTAATTTCTGTTGGTGTTACTCTTCGTGGAAACGCTGTAAAATGTTTTATTTTCATGCATAAATTTCCTTTCAGCCATTGATGATAGCTTTATGAAGAGTGATTTAAGCACAAGTATCTTGTTTGATCACTGGGGTTTGAGTGGTAGTTTAAATTCTGAATATAATGGCAGGTATCTCCATTAAATCTGAATTTTATTGTCTTTTTCTCTCCCTATGTTAATGGTTGAATTGAGTTATGCAGGCAATTTTTTATTTTGAGATCGTCGGGCGTTTGAGGAAGTTTTCAGTTGCACCAGCCAACTCCTGATCAACATTTTCTGAAGGGTCCAGCTTGATTAAATCCCAGGCTTGTCATTAGAACTTCCATTGTTGATGCATGAAGGGTTTTCTCTGAACCACCTCACTTTAAACCTAAAATTTTAAAATATTTGTGGCATAATGATAAATCTGGCTACTGAGAGCCTTCAGTTTGTCATTACTGTAATTATTTAGCTAGGTTTTTGGGGTTTTTTTTTGCATTTTGTTTCTGCCTATTTTGTTTTTCTCATCGCAGGTTGCAGATCTGAAGTGGATTTCTTGTTTGAAGCCAGATCTAGGCCCTGGAGGGTAAGATTTGGCCTCGGAGTCAACTCTTGCAGGGGTATTTATTTCAGATCTGGAAAATTTTTGTGGGGTTTTCATCAAGCAAATATGAAGTAAAAGGATCTAAAATTTTTCTGGAGAATTTTGAGGGTTTCTGGGTCATCTATCTGTTGTTGCCTGGGGTTTCATTCTTTACAAACAAAAAAAACGAAAATTTCTTTTACGCTCCTCAAACCCTCTCCTCTATACGCAAACCCCTTCTTTGTTGCCTCATCATATTCCTCTGCAATCTGCCATCCTCACGCTACACACAGCTCTAACCTGCATTTCCATCCATCTCCACAACACCTTCACGCAGCGCCCTCATTCCTTCGCTGCCAAAATGCCCCTTCGTTGTTCTTCTTCCCTCCACGCAGCCTCATCCTTAAACACTACAAAGCTTTTGTTGCTCTGCGTCCACCAAATTATCACGCCGTTGTCCCATTTCCTCACTTTTCTCTCCCATGTTGTCTGTCAGCCCCTCTGCTCCATACGCAGGCTTCATCCATTGCTCTTTGTCACGCCATCCCTCCAATCAACCTTCAAACTTACAAACAAATCCATTGAACCTTCATCGCAGCCTCCATTCAAGCTTCCGACTCCTCCACGCAGTTATTACTGCTCCTCATCAGACCTGCGTGTTTTCTTCCATAGTCACCTGCTCTCCCTCGTTCCCTAGCTGCCATCATTTCCCTTTAACCTTGATCCTTCTTCCACTGTTGAGTCCTCTCTCTGTCTGCCGTCGAGCACCCCGCCACGAACCTGCAGGACAACAACACACTTCGATTTTTTTGGGCTAGGGTTAATTCTTTTCATCGTTTTTTATTTCATTATCATAATACGTATGGTGATAGTTTATGTTAGTTCCTTTTATTTGGATATTCGTTAGGGTAATTTTATTTATTTGATCTTTCCTTTCTTTCTTTTTTATATATAGGCATTAGTTTAGAGTTGCGATTTTCTTTTATTTTGTTTTTGTTTTCCTTTTTTTTATGACTTTGACTTCTATTTCATTCATAATTAAAAAATCTAAAAGTTAGATTTTTATTTGTACTATTTAGATTTAGATTTAAGTTTTTTTTATTTTTATTTGTTTTATTTAGGTTTAGATTTATTTTATTTTTAAAACCCTTAAATAACCAAAGAAAAAAAGAAAAAAATCAATAGTCCAAAAACATTTAAAAATATATATAAATTTTTTAGCAAATTGGTTGTGTTTGGTCACTTTAAAATTGAAAATATTTTGTTGATCATTTATTGCATTAAGTCTTGCTTAACATATTGAGAAAAAGATTTTCTAAATTTGTGAATTTAAAGCTTCTTTGTTGCTAGAGTAAAAAAAAGCTCAAAGAAAATTTTTGTGATATTCGTCATAGTTAAATGTGCTTAAATTTTTATATCTAGAGATTAACTATTTGAAGGTGGTAGATTTCCCTGAATTTGGTTCTCTAAGAATACATCTTTAGCTTTGGGATCAACATTGGTGAATTGTTAAATTTCGTGGTTGATTAAGATTGTTGTATCTTTTGAAATTTAGAGCATCGTGCATTTGTTAAACGTTGAAATTGATCGTTATTGCTTGAGTATCTTAGTGCTCGTTACATGTTAGACATTTTGCACCAATAACTAATCAATTGTTGGGTTTTCATTTTACCTGGCAAGATCATTAAAGGCACTGGTATTTATCATTTAAAATCTAATTAAATCTTAAGTCTTGCTAAGTTTAAATCAAGTATTTGATTGCCTCGTTGTGTCTCCCAAACCGACTGATTCCTAGTTGGTTCTCCTTTATCCCATAGGGTCTACCCCCCTTAGCCTGCTTTAGGGAGACGGCTTAAACGGAGAGATCGGGGATTAGGGTGATAGCTCCCGATCTGAGCATTGTCACGGTGCCTAGACACTCTGCGCAACAACATTTTTTGGCGCCGCTGCCGGGGATAGAATTTTTTCCGTCCTTGGCTTATTCGACATTCATCTCATTTCTTTCCTCTCATCGTTTCGTCTCTTACAAAGATAAGTTCCTTGTCCTTGGCTCCTTGCTTTCAGATTATTCCGTGTTAGACCTTTTGTCCGGGTGGCGACTCCACTTCATCTATCCTCTGCAAGAGTGTGTACTAGAAGACATCCAAGTAGTTTGGTTAATCCTGCTCCTGATCCTGAAAGGGCTCTCAGAGTACGATTACACAAACTCTCTTCTCATACACTTCTTGTTAATTTTGGACAAGAAGACCTCTCTGATATCCGCCTGCTTGTTAGTAACCCGGTTGAGCACGACATCATGGACATATTTGCCCCTTGCGATTTTTCTAACATTCAAGGTTATCCCAATGATATTCCAAAGAATGGGATGGATAAATTACCTATCTTTCAGGGAAATAATGCAATCAGTGCTAACTCGCATCTGAAATCTTTTAGTTCATGGCTGGGTAAGCATGCAAGGGCTACTGATTTTAATCATGAAGATGTTAAAATGACCCTTTTTGTTCTTACCTTGGAGGGGGATGCTTTAGATTGGTTTACGGAAAAGCCTCAAGATTCATTTGATTCTTTGCAATCGATTGTTAATGCCTTTAAGGAAAAGTATGGAGATAAGAGAGAAGGAAGGCATCTCGTAAAAGCTATCAGTATCATTAAAAAGAGAGAGAATGAGACCGCAAAAGAATTTAACAAGAGGTTTAATGATATTATTAAGGAATTACCTCAAGATTATAAACCTACCGACAAATCTCTTCAAGACTTTTATATTGATGCCTTTAGCCCTGAGCCCTCTTACGAGCTAAGACGTGCTAAACTTCCTGATTATAGGGATTGTCAAGCTTTAGCAGTAGAACTTGAGAAAGATAAGGCAGCATCTGGGAAGTTTGAAATCCCAGGTTTTGATAGGCATTCAACGAAATTGAAAGAACCTAAAGGAAAAGAGGTTCAAGAACCTGATAATGACCTTGTTCAGAAATTGTTGCAAAAGATTGAAAGCATGGAGATTAACCAGGCGAAATTAACCTCTAACCATGCTAAGGAAATAGCTACTTTGCATAATAGGTCAGTCCAAATAAAAAGAACTCAAACACAAAATTTCCAGCCTAGAAATAATAATAATAATCGGAATAATAATTAGCAGAAGAAGGGTCAATCTAGTGAGCAGAGACCACCTAATCTACTTGAACATACTAATTTGGTTGATGATGCTCCGCCTTACTGTCGAGCTTGTGATGCTCTTCATGAGGAGACTACTTGCCCCATCGTTAGAAGAATTTTGGATAATGGAATGTTTGGGGCAGGTAATCAAATAAATGTAGTGGGTAAAGTGTTTCCTTTGTCTATGAAAGATTGGATGGAAGTTAAGGAAAACAGACGAGATGTTATGTGTCCCGCATCAGCTTTTAGTATAAATAATTTTGAGAATGAAGATGATATCATGGTTAAATTATATGGTGAAAAACCTTCTCCAGAGCAAATCATGGAAATCGCTAAAGATAAGGGTTTGACTTATCAAAGAAGTGATAAAGATCAAAGTGGGAATCAGATTCCCCCTCGAATTTTTAACCCGGGATCAAAAACTGGATTAGATGTCGATTTGGGAAGTTGGTTTAATAATGCAAAAATTTGGGTTCCTATCTCCGAGATTGTGAAAATTCCTTCCCAAAGAGCTAAGTTACTAAAAGCTATTGAAGGTCCTCAAGTAAATGGTTCTCAACAAAAAGCCCCGAAGGTTGATTATCAGGATGCTCCTATATATTTGCAAAGTTTAGATTCAGATAACAAGGATCATCAGCCATTCTTTATTACCTTGATGGTAAATGGGTATAAATTGAATAATTGCATGCTGGATTCTGTTGCGTTAGCTAGTGTCATGACCAAGAGGGTCATGGAACAGCATAATTTGAGAGTTTCTAGGCCTTACTACAATATATGTGCCATGGATTCTAAGAAGATTGAAGTTCACAGTCTGATCAAGGATTTGCAAGTTCATTTATCAGTTTACCCTGACATTATGATTGTTATGGACATTGTTGTTGTTGATGTGCCTGATGCTTGGGGTATGCTTTTATCTAGAAAATGGGCCTCTGATCTAGGAGGGAGTATTCAAATGAATTGGTCGTATGCTATGATTCCTTCTCCTAGAGGTGATGGTTTCGTCAAACTTAATAGAGAGCCCGAGAGAAAATTCCATGTTGAAGATCCTAAGAGACCTCATAATGAAATAATTAAAGAACAATCTGACATTGGGAATTATGCTATCATGTCTAATTTCATAGTTCTTCCCGATGATAAGGTTGATGAAAAGATTAGGGATCTCAAGGATAAAGTTTGGTACATGTATTTTGATGGTGCATCGTCTAGGCATGGTAAAGGTGCAAGAATAGTATTAAAATCTCCCCTTGGTCATATTTTCAAGTTTGCCTATCGATTGGAATTTGAAGCAACCAACAACGTTGCTGAGTATGAAGCTTTGTTGTTGGGTCTTGAGTTGGAAAAGGCTTTAAGAATTAAGTTGCTTAGCATCAAGGGGGATTCTGACTTAATTATCATGCAGCTTAAAAATAAATTTACATGTAAAAATCAAAGGTTAAGGAATTATTGGAATGTTGTATGGGATACTATGGAATACTTTGATGCCCTCGACTTGGAGGCTATCCCAAGAGAGCAGAATAATTCGACAGATGAGCTTGTTGTAGCTGCTTCTACTTTGCAGTTATCTGAAGGGCTGATTAAGGATAAGATAAAAATGGAAGTTATATTTAGGCCTTCTATTCCAAATAACTCGGAGCATTGGCAAGTTTTTGATGACGAGAAACAAGTGATTCGTTTTCTTGATAATTTGGATGAGTTTGAAAATTTTCAGATAGATTCTAAGGAGGATGGATCTGATGATCATGAAGATATCATAAATCCTACTCCTAGGAATGTGGTTTCTTTAGAGCAACACTTTGATCGGCATGATGCCACAAAGTTGAGAGAGGAAAATAAAATGAATCCAGGCGAATACATCGAGGTAAACATTAGTACTTCTAGGGATCCAAAGATTGTTAAAATTGGTAAGGGTACTAATGTTGAAGAAGAAAAAAGTTAACCAATTTACTTCGCGAATATCGAGATGTTTTAGCATTTTCTTATGATGAATTGAAAGGTTATAGGGAAGATCCCCTTGAAAGATGAAAATGCTAACTGTTTTCGTCAAAAGCTTAGGCAGATAAATCCTAAGTTAGCCCCTCTGGTTCAAAAGGAGCTTTCAAAGATGCTTGCAGCAGGAATTATTACTCAAACGAGGCATTCAACATGGTGTTCCAACCTGGTAATTGTTAGGAAAAAAAATGGTACAATAAGACTTTGTGTCGATTTTCGAAACCTTAATCTAGCATGTAAGAAAGATAATTACCCTTTGCCAAACATGGAGACTATGTTGCAAAGAGTAACTGGTTCTGGAATGATGTCATTGCTAGATGGTTTTTCTGGATATAATCAGGTATGGGTTAAGAAAGAGGATCGTCACAAAACTACATTCACCACACCATGGGGTACTTTCCAAGACAATAGAATGCCGCTTGGATTAACCAATGCTGGGGCTACGTTTCAAAGGGCTATGGATTATGCCTTCAAAGGTTTAATTGGGAAATTTATCGAAATTTATCAGGATGATCTTACTGTTTTTTCTAAGGATGGTATTAGTCATATAAGTCATCTTAGGCAAGTTTTTGATAGATGGAAAGTACGAGATTTCTTTAAATCTGGCTAAGTCTGTTTTTGGAGTAACTAAAGGGAAATTACTTGGTCACATCATTTCTAAAGATGGAATCAAGATTGATCCTGAAAGAGTTGAGGCAATCCAAAAGATTCCTCTTCCCCATAATCTTAAGTCCCTTCAGTGTTTTATTAGAAAAACAAATTTTCTTAGAAGATATATTCCAAATTACGCAGAAGTAGCTAAGCCTATTCAAAGTCTTCTGAAGAAAGATGTAAAATTTGCTTGGCAAGAAGACGGAAAAAAGGCTTTTCAGGAAATCAAAGGCGCTATTGTAAGAGCCCCAGTTTTAGTTAGCCCCGATTACTCTAAGGATTTCATGATTTTCTCTTTCGCTTCTGAAGATACCATTGCTGGTGTATTATTACAAAAAAACAAGGATGGTCATGAGCAGCCTATTGCTTTCATGAGTAGAGCGCTTCAAAATTCTGAATTAAAGTACAATACCATGGAAAAGCAAGCCTATGCCTTAGTCAAATCTCTTAAGCATTTCAAGACTTATGTGGGTTATTCCAAAATCATTGCTTTTGTCCCACATTCTGCTGTTAAGGATATATTAACTCAAACTGATTGCTTAGGGACTCGTGCTAGATGGGTTACTAAAATACAGGAATATGATTTAGAGATTAGACCCACTAAGGTAGTCAAAGGCCAACGCTTGGCTCAAATGATGACCGAAGGTAATGAAAAAGCTCTTGGTTTGTTTTGTCTTAATGATTCATCTTCGCCTAAGTTGCAAAGATGAAGAGAACATGAGTGGTACAAGGACATTGTCTATTACTTGATAAATCTTACATGTCCTAACCATTTAGTCGCTCATAAGAGAAGGGCTCTTAGATTAAAAGCCATTAAGTATTGCCTCATGAAGGATGGTCTTGGATGGAGAAATCATGAGGGCATAGTACTTAGATGTGTTGATGAAATTGAGTCCAGGAAGTTAGTTTCTGAGTTTCATTCAGGATTTTGTGGTGGTCATTATGCCACTAGAACCACTGCCCACAAAATTCTGAGAGCTGGTTATTATTGGCCTTCAATTTTTTCTGATGTGCATAAGTTTGTTAGAAGTTGTCAATCCTGCCAACTATTCACTGGGAAACAGAAGCTTGTTGCCCTGCCCTTACAACCTGTCGTTGTGGAGGCACCTTTTCAGCATTGGGGTCTGGACTTCATTGGGAAGTTTCATGAAAATTCTAGCAATGGCTACTCATGGATTTTGACTTCTACCGATTATTTCACTAAATAGCTTGAAGCCATCCTGCTCAGAATGTCACTGAAAAGGCCATTATGGATTTCATTGAAAATAATATCATTACTAGATTTGGTGTCCCTACTAAGATCACTATTGATAATGCTAAGGCCTTTAATCTTCAGAATTTTCATCTTTTTGTTTCAAGTATGGCATTGTCTTATCTCATTCATCAAATTACTATGCTCGGGGTAATGGTCTTGCTGAATCAAGTAATAAAAATCTCATAACCATTATCAAGAAAATAGTAGGAGATAATAAGCGGGCTTGGGATAGCAAAATCAAGTATGCTTTATGGGCAGATAGGATCACTAAAAAGAAAGCTATTGGTAAAAGTCCCTTTGAATTGGTTTATGGCTTGGATGTAACCTTACCTGTGCACCTGAAATTGCCAGCTTATCAACTCCTTCAACATTTTTCCACTAATAAAGATGTTGTTCAAAATAGAATTGATCAAATTGTGGAGTTGGATGAAACTCGTAGGGCAGCTTTTGATAATATATGTGAAAGTCAATCTAACATTAAGAAAAGCTTTGATAAATCATCTCGATCTAAATCTTTGCAGGTTGGAGATATGGTGCTCCGTTGGGATCGCAAGAATGAAAAACCGGGAAAACATAAGAAATTTGACAGTTTGTGGCTGGGACCATACATTATCTGAGACATTGTTGGACCAAACTCATTGCACTTGAGCAGATTGGATGGCGAACCACTTGACTTACCTGCAAATGGCCAAATGTTCAAGCTATTCTTCAAAGATGACATTTGATGCCATGGGGCATCCTCTGTATTGTATTTCTAACCCTACTCCTTGTCTTTTCAGCATTTCATTTCTGTTTTAGGATTAGATTTACTTTTCATGTTACTAAATAGTTAATAAATGAAGAGCTTATATATTTCCTGTACTTAATGTTATATGATGATTTTTGGATGGATGCTACTTATGTTTTGTTGTGTGTTGCGTGAATGCAAATTCTGGATTCTCACATTCCTATAGTGCAGCAACGTGTCCCCAAGTAGAGCCAGATGTTGACCACTATGTGTCAATGACCCATAGCAGTACACCCCCTTTTTTCGCAAAAGGGATAACACTTGATCAATGTGTTCGTGTCATTCGACTATCATCATCAGCCTGATCATGTTATATTGTAAACCCAGTCTGCATGTGTAAATTGTAAATAATCTCAGCAGATCCGTGTCATGTATGTAATTGCCTAAGTAAACCTAATTTTCTGGTGATGATCTATGTTCCGCTAGGTTTTTTTGTCTCACTAATCCATGATCGGCAAAGTTTTCCTTCAGCCTTACCCCAAAACTAGAATGGATTTTGTCATTAGAATCTTAGGGGAGTCCTAATGTGCTAGATCGAGTCTATGTAAAAGTGATTTGGGAATAATCCTAACTATTTGGTTAGGTTATTTTATTACAAATTGCTTGATCTACTAGATTATGTTTGTGTTGCAGAACTGGGTAGTCTATGAGGGTCTATATCAAATGGGTTTTCCCCCTTGGGATGTAAAAATGTAAAAAATCATGATGTAAGATGTCTTGAGGGTTAGAAAAATAATTTATCCCCTCATAAGTCCTAGGTCCTAGGTAATTTTAAATTTTCCAAAGGCTAAATTCGAGGGTCCTTTAAAAAAATAAATTTTAAAAGGTCTAGGGACTAAGGTTAATTAATTATTTTGCTAAAATTTTATGCCCTCGGTCCCTAGTGTTAAGTCAAAGTCAAAATTTTGAGGAAATTAATTCAAAAATTTAATTTTTGAAATAATTAAAATGCATTTAATTGATAATTTCGAATTTCCTCAATAATTTAAAATTTTGATAGATGAGATTAAAAGAAATTTTGATCATCATCAACGGTCGAGATCACTTTGACAAGGATCACTCGAACTAGCCGTTGGAAGATTTGTCTTTAAATAGGAGGTCAGTTTTCAGTTGAAATAATTCGATCTTGGAGTCGTGTGCTAAGTGAAAGCTCTCTTGTAATCATTTTTTTATGTACAATAAAGAAAGACTTTGGAGTTAATTTCTGCTGGTGTTACTCTTCGTGGAAATGTTGTAAGATGTTTTATTTTCATGCATAAATTTCCTTTCAACCATTGATGATAGCTTTATGAAGAGTGATTTAAGCACAGGTATCTTGTTTGATCACTGGGGTTTGAATGGTAGTTTAAATTCTGAATGTAATGGCAGGTATCTCCATTAAATTTGATTTTTTTTGTTGTTTTCTCTCTCTATGTTAATGGTTAAATTGAGTTGTGCAGGGAATTTTTTATTTTGAGATCGTCAGGCGTTTAGGGAAGTTTTCAGTTGGACCAGCCAACTCCTGATCAGCATTTTCTGAAGGGCCCAACTTAATTGAATCCCAGGCTTGTCATTAGAACTTCCATTGTTGATGCATGAAGGGTTTTCTCTGAAGCAACTCACTTTAAACTTAAAATTTTAAAATATTTGTGGCATAATGATAAATCTGGCTACTTAGAGCCTTCAGTTTGTAATCACTGTAATTATTTAGCTAGGTTTTTGGGGTTTTTGATTGCATTTTGTTTTTGCGTATTTTGTTTTTCTCATCGCAGGCTGCAGATCTGAAGGGGATTTCTTGTTTGAAGACAAATCTAGGCCCTGGAGGGTAAGATCTGGCCTCAGAGTCAACTCTTGCAGGGGTATTTATTTCAGATCTGGAAAATTTTTGTGGGGTTTTCATCAGACAAATCTGAAGCAAAAGGATCTAAAATTTTTTTGGAGAATTTTGAGGGTTTCTGGGTCATCTATCTGCTGCTGCCTGGGGTTTCATTCTTTACAAACAAAAAATTCGAAAAAAAAAATTACGCTCCTCAAACCCTCTCCTCTATACGCAAACCCCTTCTTTGCTGCCTCATCATATTCCTCAACAATCTGCGATCCTCACGCTACACATAGCTCTAACCTGCGTTTCCAGCCATCTCCACGCCACCTTCACGCAGCGCCCTCATTCCTTCGTTGCCAAAACGCCCCTCCATTGTTCTTCTTCCCTCCACGCAGCGTCATCCTCAAACACTACAAAGCTTTTGTTGCTCTGCGTCCACCAAATTACCACGCAGTTGTCCCATTTCCTCACGTTTCTCTCCCACGCAGTCCGTCAGCCCTATGCAGGCTTCATCCATTGCTCTATCACGCCGTCCCTCCAATCGACCTCCAAACTTACAAAAAAATCCATTGAACCTTCATCGCAACCTCCATTCAATTTTCCGACGACTCCACGCAGTTATTACTGCTCTTCATCAAACCTACGTGTTTTCTTCCATAGTCGCCTGCTCTCCCTCGTTCCCTAGATGCCATCGTTTCCCTTTAACCTTGATCCTTCTTCCGTTGTCGAGTCCTCTCTCTGTCTGTCGTCGAGCACCCTGCCACAAACCTGCAAAACAACAACAACACACTTCGATATTTTTTGGGCTAGGGTTAATTCTTTTCATCGTTTTTTATTTCATTATCATAATATGTATGGTGATAGTTTATGTTAGCTCCTTTTATTTAGATATTCGTTAGGGTAATTTTATTTATTTGATCTTTCCTTTCTTTCTTTTTTATAGATAGGCATTAGTTTAGAGTTGCGATTTTTTTTATTTTGTTTTTGTTTTCCTTTTTTTTATGACTTTGACTTCTATTTCATTCATAATTAAAAAATCTAAAAGTTAGATTTTTATTTGTACTATTTAGATTTAGATTTGAGTTTTTTTTTATTTTTATTTGTTTTATTTAGGTTTAGATTTATTTTATTTTTAAAACCCTAAAAAAAAATCAATATTCCAAAAACATCTTAAAAAATATATTAATTTTTGAGCAAATTGGATGTGTTTGGTCACTTTAAAATTGAAAATCTTTTGTTGATCATTTATTGCATTAAGTCTTGCTTTGCATATTGAGAAAAAGATTTTCTAAATTTGTGAATTTAAAGCTTCTTTGGTGCTAAAGTAAAAAAAAAAAATCTCAAAGAGAATTTTTGTGGTATTTGTCATAGTTAAATGTGCTTAAATTTTTATATCTAGAGATTAACTATTTGAAGGTGGTAGATTTCCCTGAATTTGGTTCTCTAAGCATACATCTTTTAGCTCTGGGATCAACATTGGTGAATTGTTAAATTTCATGGTTGATTAAGATTGTTGTACCTTTTGAAATTTAAAGCATCGTGCATCTGTTAAACGTTGAAATTGATCATTATTGCTTGAGTTTCTTAGTGCTGGTTACATGTTAGACATTTTGCACCAATAACTAATCAATTGTTGGGTTTTCATTTTACCTAGCAAGATCATTAAAGGCACTGGTATTTATCATTTAAAATCTAATTAAAACTTAAGTCTTGCTAAGTTTAAATCAAGTATTTGATTGCCTCATTGTGTCTCTCAAACCGACTGATTCCCAGTTGGTTCTCCTTTATCCCATAGGGTCTACCCCCCTTAGCCTGCTTTAGGGAGATAGCTTAAACAGAGAGATCGGGGATTAGGGTGACAGCCCCCGATCTGAGCGTTGTCGCGGTGCCTAGACACTCTGCGCGACAACACACATATAACACCATCAGTCATAGCATTGTGCTAAATTGATTCTTTTGAGTCCCTCAAGGAAGAGTATGTTTTTCACTCACTGAAGGGAGTGTTCTCTGTGTCCATGAAATCCTTAAATGATTTCTTTGGTGGAATGACAAAGAAGATAATATTTTCTCATTTTCATTTCTAAAAGCAATATAAAGTTACTAGTCAGGACCCCATAGAAATTTTTCGAGTCAAATGAGCTCATATTTGACTAAACAAATATTGCACTAGAATCCTCTTGGGAAATCCTAGAATAAAAAAGTTGAATTCTGCACCAGCAAAATAGAAACTATCTAGCATAATTGGGTAGTTTCCGTGTTCTTTTGTGGTTCTTTCAATACAAGAACTCAGTGAAGGAATTTTTCTGTTTCAATTTTATGCTCCTATGACACTAATTCCATGCAACATTTCACATTAAGAAAATGGGATGATTATATTAGATCTAAGACTTTTGTGATCCATAATGTAGAAAAGTGTTAAGCACATCTAGGTGAAAATTATATTTGCATTAACCAACTGAGATACAGCCAAACATGGGTTTATTCAACATGGTTGGTTAAAAAGAAATTATCTATTCTTTCAGGAACAGTGTAAAACAGTATAATATCAGAAAGAGATGTGAAATTCAAGAAACTATTCTAATCCTTTCAAACCTTCCAGTCTACCCTTTCAACCCTATGAGTCTTTCTCTTGTTAAGAAGCATACAAAGGATTGGTACAAAAGAAACTGGATATCAAGGAAAAATGTGGATATTGTATACACTGAACAAAGAAAGCTGTTTATATAATTTTAGTAGAAGAAGCCGTAACAAAACAACCTAGTGGGCAATAGTTACAAAACCAAAGCAAACAGAATATATACCATTGCAGAAGCTGCAGCTTCACTCAGCTTTTTCACCCCTAAATAGTCCAGATGCTTAGGGGTGCCTTGATCATAGCCAGGAAGTCGCCATCCAGCTCTTGCCCCAATAGTACAGACAACTGCATCCATACCATTGCATGCTGGTTGCAAGGTATCCTCCTTAGTAACATCTCCATCAATAAATTTCACCCTAGCAGCCTCATTTCCTGTAACAAGTACCACAAATTAGCACCAGCATGCTCCTCTTTTCTCTACAAAGCATGAATATAATACATGTCAAACTATGTAAATATAGACACACATTTTTTTGATGGAAAAGGCAAAACAAAAATGACTATTTAGTCAAAATTGACTGCACACACTAAAAGAAAGATACTGAAGATTAGGAATACGGAACACACCCAATTGCATTGAATGGAGTTAATACTCAAGTTAGAAACACAAAGATTTTGATGAGTCACTGTCCATATGGGTAGGGCCTGCCTTCTCTTCAAGTGACACAATGGCTTTTATCATTCATCTTCTTGCAAGACTAGACAATTTGGAGGACATCCCCAGTCATCAGGATCATGCCCTTATTATAAAGACAACCTATGCAAACCTCCTAAGCCATGAAGAGAACATCATCTATAATAAGTGGGGAGTTATATTTGAGCCTCGTGTCTCAGCAACTCATTAAAAAACAAAGGTCCTTTTTACCTGCCAAACTTGCACTTCAAATGTTACAAAGTAACTGACTAAGCACAACCCTAGGGGAAATTAAGAAGTTGCCCACCATCACCACAGAAACTTTTCCTCTTTCTTTTGGCTGGTTCTTTTCCAAAACAAGTGGGGAAACCATAATTAAGCCCTTCACTGATGTGCCATAATTAGTCCAAAACAGATTTTCAAATTATGCAAAAATAAGTGAGAGCCCTTATATAAGATGCACCATCACAAAGAAGACTCTGAGTAAAACTTCAGCTGATATATTAGACCAGCAAGCATCTTCTGCTAGAACAGTGAGAAGACAACCCTAAAACATTTTCAGAAACCCAAAGGATTGTTGGTTGAGAGGGAGGCAGACTTACCGTGTGACAAATTTGTGATAGATTTGACTGTTTAGTGTTGGTTGAAGGGTCATGGCAACTGGTATAAGGATGGAGGACAGATTGGCAGGGGCAGAAAATTTTGGCCCATGGAACGAAAGGATGATGTTTTTGTTTGAGGAGTTGGAGGTATGGAACATTGTGGAGAATGTCGCGCAACCTCCCACAGATCTTGTTCAGTTGAGTGAGTTCAACAAGAAGAATGTAAAAGCGAAGAGAATCATCCTCGTTGCCATCAAAGACCACCTATTCCCTCATGTGACATGCATGTGACCGGGAAGAAGTTTGCCAACGAGATGTGGGAGTCCCTAGTCACGACTCACACTACAGCAGAGTTCCAATGAAAACAGGAAGATGGTGTTGAGGCAGAAGCTAAGAAGTACCAAGATGACCAAGACCAACACGATGACCTCATAGTACATACCTCACCAAGATCTCTCAAGTGAGAGATGAGTTGGTTGTTGTGGGAAAGGTCATCCCCAAGGACCAGTTGGTTAAGATCACACCAGATGGTTTCAACCAGCAATAGGATGGATTCATACGTGGCATTGTGGCCAAAGAGCATTTTCCATACAGGAGGAGGCTATGTGATGATTTCACCCAGGAGGAGTGCCAAGAGTGGCAGCCAGAGTGGTGGGAGAGATGAGGAGGAGAATGTTGCCCTTGCGACTAGGGGCAAAAGAAGAAGCAAGGGTCCACAAGTGGGGCCAAGCAACAAAAGGGAGAAGAGAAGTTTGAGAAGGACATGAGCAAAGTAAGATGCTTTGCTTGTGGGGAGATGGGTCACTATGCTTCTAAGTGTCCCTAGAAGAAGGGGAAGAAGAAGAAGGATGTGACAGCATTAGCTGTGGTGGAGGAGTTCACCTCGAGGTTTGACACAAAGTTTGCATTGGTGTTGAGCTTAGCTACTAGTACTACATCCATGAGTGTCTGGCTTATAGACAATGGAGTATCTAGCCATGTGACTAGAGTGAGGGAGCACTTTACGAGTCTTATAGAGGGTTTAGACTTGGAGGTGGTGCTTGGAGATGACACCAGGGTCAGAGCGACAGGAGTGGGGACTATATCCTTTCAGAGGGAGTCATTGCCACCTCTAAATGTGATGGAGGTCCTTTATGTACCGAGGCTGAGGAGGAACCTAATATTGGTTTCCTGTATTGAGGATAGGGGATATGTTGTGTTGTTCCAGGATGGGTAGGTCTTGATGTATCCATAGGATCTAGCATGGCATCTGCTAGAGTGATTGGTGTCTGTGAGGGGAGACTCTACAGGTTCATGTTTCAGCCAGGTAGGTTCGTGAGGAGGTCACGGGAGGATGATTGAGTAGAGCAGCAGGCTCCTCGTTAGGGGGACCACACCATAGGTATCAGGGTACACTGGTACAGGTTTACAGAGGTCAGGAGGATTACTGGCTTCTTAGAGTGTAGGATCTCTGAGTGTGAGATCTCAGAGTGCAGGAACTCTAAGTACAAGATCACTACAAGCCACAAGGGCATCTTCATCGGGGCCACAAGTGTTAGGGGATAGAGATGAGGCTCCCACACTTGTGCAGGAGACTTCTTCGGGGAGGAGGAAGCAAAGAAGGCTTTATGTTACCTTGAAGGAAGCACATGAGTCAGTGAAGGAGAGCAGACCACCAGGGAGGTTGGGTGGTGATGTGGCAAGAGTAGTAGGTGATAGGATGGTACCAAGGGGTGAGCATATCCACTTCAGAGATAAAGATGGAGTGTTGGGAAACCAAGGAAGTGTTTCCTAGGCATTTATCCTTTTGGCCTAGGAAGACACATTGATAAAAAATTTGTCTAGAGACATTATGTGTTTTATTAATGTCATGGAGTTAAGTCACTTTATATTTTAGATGTGACTTTAGGAGAAAAAGTACTAAGTTTCTTTTAATATTAAAGTGACTTTTATATTTTAAAAGAGACTTTATGAGAGAAAAAGTGCACAAGGTACAAAACATGTTAAAGTGACTAGGAGTTCTTTAAGTGAGGGGGACTACAAGAGAAGGTGGGTCAAGTGGGGGACTTGATCTAAACCATTGATCTCATGGGCTAAGATTTAATCTCAGCCTTTGATCATTAGGTTTAAGCTTTTTCCCTCTCTAAGAGAAGACAAAACAGAAAAGGAAAGGGTTTTGCCATTCATTCTTCTCATGAGACTTGAGGAGAGGAGAGAAATGAGAGCAAGGAGGACAAGTTTGCAGGTCTAAGGAAGAGTTTGTAGGGATGAGAACAAGGAAAATGAACAACATAGTCAACCTCGAGTTTTCAGGAGCAGACTGGCACACGTACCGAAAATTTTGGGTTGTGTTTTTTGAGCCAAGTTATTTGGGTTTCCAAGCCGAGTTTAAGCTGGAAAGCATGTTGGACTAGGGCTGAGTTTTCAAAGTATTACCAGGCCGAGTTACAGTGAGTTACCAAGCCGTGAATGAGCTGAGAGACAACGTGAAAACTGTTGAGAAATCAATGCTTGTAGGAATTAGGGTTTGATTCCTCTTTCTTGATAATTACTTGTGAATTATGTTGGCTTCTTTTACTTCTTTCTTAGTTTATATTTCATCAAGCAATTACCAAATTATATGTATATGAAGATCACAAGAACAACAGACATAAGATGTAGGCGCTCAACCAGGGCAAAACCCATACAAGGAGAAAACCCAATCAAACTCTTCCTTTAGTAAATTCAAATCAAGATGAGACACTTCTAGACTTATTAGACATAGACAAAGACCTCCTCCAACCACCAAGTCAGCCCTTCCCTAGATGATCCTTGTCAAAGTCTCCAAGTGATAGCCTCCCAGCAACAACTTTTGTGTAGAATTTCGGCCCCCTAGCAACAAAACTTCGACCCCCAATAACAGAATTTTGGACCTGCAGTAGACACAGATTTTCAACCCCAGCAACTGCTAAGAAACTTCGCACGTGTGAGAGATAAATGGCCTGAAACTCGAATTAGGTCTTCCTAGCAAGCTTTGTCCTTCTTCAACTACTTCACTCTATTTTTGCTTCTCTTCCTTGAAGATCGAACTTGATAAGTGAATATTACAAATGGATCGAACTGAATTTCTATATATAACCTTTCTGCTGGGTCGAATTGTCCTAATGTAGGCCGACTGCATGGGGACAAGGCCGACTTGGTGTGGAGGTGACAATTAACCTTTTTGACTCAAAAATAATTATTTTTACATGATACAAAAGCCCAAGAAGGGTCTAATAAAAATGACAATGACTTTAATGACTCGAGACAAAACCTAGAAGCCTTCAATGGAGGCTTTGACCTAGAAAATGATGACCCAAGCATGAAACCATGCTTTAATAAGCCATTTTCTTTAATAATAAAATTATTTTGACAAGTACAATTATGAAGACCGATACTAGTTACATTCTTCAACACTCCGTCTTAACTAGGGAGGTATTCATAATTACAATTACATGGAAGATTTCAAAATGACACGAACTACAAAGAGTTCTAGCGCACTCAGTGTTGCGGACTAGAAACCTGACCAGGGTATTCTATTCGGGTGGGACTAAGGGGACTCAAGCTTTGGCAAGTCTAGGTACTATTAGGTTTTTAAGCTCTACCACCAACCCAGGGATCTAGGTGTGTATCTAAGGTCAGAGCTCCATGACCAATGCCACCCTCTCTACTTAAGGATCTAGACATCAACACATAGGTTAGCCAGATGTCCTCCCAAGCATCTTGTTGCCACAAAATGCTTCACTCTCCTTATCGACTAAATCAGATATATATCCACCACTCTAAGCATACTTCAAACGTTCAATATTTTTACGAAGAGATCCTGCACAATCACAACCCCAAACAGTAATAAGCTTTCAAGTATATATACAAGTAAACACAAACCTTTTGGGTCCTCAGACATTCTGATGCTACTTAGATCATCATCAAGTTATCCATATACAATCTACTAGAAGCTTTCTTCTTCTTTTACTTCTTTAGTAGCACCAAATATAGTCTCGTTACTTCTCAAATCTTTTGTTTGCAAATTTATTTGTAGTACTTGCATTCATTCTTCAATTTCATGTTTAATTCAAGGTATTCACTATGGCTATCACAATATGCCCTCCCTCTTAATCGGGGAGATATACCCTTTCTTTTATCAAGCTCCTTCTCAACTTAGGGAGATCAACAACTTCCTTCTTTTATAACATCGGAGAAACTTCAATCTTTCAAGGCTTCATTCTTTCTCATGGCATCTAGGTCATCTTGATCATAATCATTCTTTTAGCTTTCCTTCATCATATTCATCATTATGAACATCTTTAATATTTTGAAGATTATGTACCTGCAAAATTTTAACCAAATACAAATATATCGAAGCATGATGTCAACCATATTAGAATCATGTCATTACAATGGAAGCATCAAAACATTCAAGCATTAGATATCAGATACTTAAACCTAGTTAGGTTCATAATCAACAAAGTTTACATCCTTTTATATTTAGACTTTAATAGCTTGCTAGGGTTTTGTCACAAACCTTAGACTCTACCTACAAAGCCTTAGATATCAGCAACTCAATCAAAATAACAATCCAATCAAAGTACTATACATCTAAGGTTTCAACAATATGCTTTTAGAATTTCATGTCAAACTTCTACTAGGGTTTGTTGCAAAACCTAGATTCATTAACAAAGCCAAATTATGTATATCAACAATCAAATTAGCATACTAGCATTTTATCTCTAGGGTTTCATGCACTATCATCTCATATCAATATCTACTAGGTAAACCCAAGATACAAACATCAAGACATCGAAGTTAGATATACAATAATTTTGACCAGGTTAGGGTTTCAATCATACAGACGAATATACACCTAGAGTTTTATTCCTAGGATCTTACTATAACTATTACAAGGGTTTTGTCCATAAACCCTAATTCACCAAACCATAAAAATCTAGGGTTTCATTATATAACCTAGACATTAAGAATAAACCGTAAAGGACTAGGGTTTTTACCATAATCATTACCAAAACCCTAAACTTTAAAAGAGTAGGATTTCATTATATGTTCTAGACTTTATCAACAACCCCTAAGTAGACTAGGGTTTCATAATCAACATTGACATACCCTTAGCATCAAGAGGCTAGGGTTTTACAGTGAACTCTAAAGATTAGGGTTTCACAAAAAATAAACAACTAACAAGAGATAGGATAACGAGGGTAGATCAATCTAATGATTAATCACCCTAACAAGAATCTTTATGATTCAAAACTTTAGACATAAAGATGTTAGTAGTGTAAAGCAAATTTCAAAGGAAGAATGATCATATCTTTTGCATGAAGAAAGCTTGCAACAAATCTAGTAGTCTATGACATACCTTGAGTTGTTCTTTAACAAACTTTTTAGGACATCAATTCTTGAAGGGCTTCCATTGTAATAGAACTTCTTTCATGATTCAAGTCTATACTTTGAAGTTTCCTCCACAACCTTTGTGTATTCTGCAAGTTTTCCTACAAAGGAAAATATAAAGAAAAAGGTTATGAGTATACAATACAAACAAATCTCGATGTGAAAAGGAAACCAAACATTAAAGATAAAACAGAGAACAATATACTTATCTTTTGGTAAAATGGTGAATGCTCCCTCTTAATCCAATCTTTATAAGGGATACCTACAACTTATCAAAACAACTTCAAGAATTTCTAACATTACAAAACTTAGAATAGTAGACTTAGGAGGATATGTGAGAGAAGACATAATAGTATAAGTCTTTGACTTCAGATTCTTCAGTTTTCTTCTTAGGTGGAGCTTCATTGGCAACATTTGCATGTTCTCTTTCTCTTCTTATTTCTTGGATTTTCAAGACATTAGCTTTTGTAGTGTCCCATCTTATGACAATTGTAGCATTCAATCTTTGATAGATCAACCTTCTTCTTTGGTCCTTTGAACTTCTTGTATACTCCCTTCTTCTTATGATGAACAGAGTAGGCATTTGAAGTGTTGTTTTCTCCATCCTCCTTCTTGTTACTTACTAATGACATGCGGGCTTCTTCTTGACTGCATGCATTCCACATTTGTTCAAAGGTTGGTGTATCCTTCCAACAACTAATTCCTGATTGCAAAAGAGCTACAAGTTCTTGGTAGACCTAGTAGTGTAGCAATCACTAGTTCTCTCTGGTACAACTTCATCAATAGCTTGGAGTTCATCTCTTATTCTAGAGATACTTACCAAATATGATGATACAGTATCATTTTTTGTCATCTTCATTGTTCTTAGTTCATAATTGAGACTAGCTATCTGACCAATGTTCTTGATGATAAACAATTTGGAGAGGGCTTCATACATTTCTTGTGCAGAATCTATATTGGATATGTATGGGATTAGATTGTCCTTCACTACATCTACTATTAGATTCGTAGCCAAAATGTCAATTTCCCTACTTTTTCTTTCCTGCGTCATCTATAGGTTTCTTAACTTTTCCTTAAACAAAATCCAAAACTTTATGCTTAGCAAGAATAAGATCTATCCTCTTCTTCCATGCCCTGTAGTTGGAGGCTCCTTCTAGTTTATTTTCAATCTCTGTTGTCATGTCTTCTTTTCTTGATATAGATAGTAGACCTTCCTCTTCTTATATGATCCTTACCTTAATGATCTCCCTTTGTTCCTTCCTCTTTAACCCTTCTTTCAATAGATCTTCAAGCTGCCTTTTTATTTCCTCCACCTTAGCTCTGATACCATGTTGACAAATCAATGCTTATGTGAATTAGGGTTTGATTCCTCTTTCTTGATAATTACTTGTGAATTATGTTGGCTTCTCTTACTTCTTAATTTGTTTATCTTTCATCAAGCAATTACCAAATTATATGTATATGAAGATCACAAGAACAAGAGACACAAGATGTAGGTGCTCAGCTAGGGAAAAACCCCTATAAGGGGAAAACCCAATCAAAAACTCTTCCTTCAGTAGATTCAAATCAAGATGAGACACTTCCAAACTTCTTAAACCTAGACAAAGAGACCTCCTCCAATCACCAAGTCAGCCCTTCCCTTCAATAGATGCTCCTTGTCAAAGTCTCCAAGTAACAGCTTCCCAGCGACAACTTTTGTCCAGATTTTTGACCCCCCAGCAACAAAACTTCGACCCCCAACAAAAGAATTTCTGACCTGCAGTAAACACAGATTTTCGGCCCCAGCAACTGCCCAAAAACTTCACACATGTGAGAGATAGATGGCCCAAAAAATTTAATGACCTAACCAAAATTAAATCCATAAATTCTACCAGAGTTTAACATACGCAATTTAAACAGGAACTTATCAATTTAATTCATAGATACATACCTGGCTTCCGTGTTTGAAGTCGATCTCGAGCTGTTGTAGCACCAAATTTGCTCCCATTACCAAAATGACCAAAACCTCCCTGCCAAACTGGGCACAATCTCGGTACCCAGCTCCAAAGTACTTCAAAATTGAAGCACTCTGGCCCCCATGCCCAAAACTTCAAGAACAATTAAGCTCAAATTTCCTTCTATCAGTGACTCTGTTGGAAATTCCTATTGTCCCTCTCAAACTCAAAAAATCACCACCCTTGTTATGGCCTCCTCGACTCGCTTATATGCTTAATTCCACTGTCTCCCAACCTCCTCGCTGTCGGCCTCCTCCCTCCACCATTTCCCTATTTCTTTTCGCTGTCACCCTCCTACCTTCTCTACCCCTCTTTTCCTTTTGGATGGAGGCGGTTATATTTTTTTAATTAAAATGAATCGTTGAAATGGTTCATTTATTTACTTTTAGGACTTAATAATATTTTATTTTATTTTAATTTTAATTTCCACTTTAATTAAATTGTTTTATTTATGGATTTAAACAAATTGCTTTATTTTAACATATAAATAAATTATTTTATTTACTTTAATTAATTAAAATTAAAAAAAAAAAAAAATTATATTTCGTTATCTTTATTATATATATATAGATATATTTTTTATTTAAAGGATTAATCATATATATAGGTATATAAGGGCGGTACACATATAAAGGCCCCACTCGATATATTTAATATATTCTGGTGAGTTAGGAATTTATTTCGATAATCGATTCATCAACCTAAACTTAATTGTTTTCCAATATTAGTCAGTATGTATACTAGTGCAAGGTTCATGCATATGTAGCTATCATATGGATGCCCCATATGCATGCTAATATTCACATTTTGTTTGTAATCGTAGGTGGGTCATTACAAAAACTCGAATTAGGTCTTCCCAGCGAATTTCGTCCTTCTTCAGCTACTTCGCTCTATTTATGCTTCTCTTCCTTGAAGATCAAACTTGATGAGTGAATGTGACAAATGGATCAAACTGCCTCTCCTTATATAGCCTTTCTACTAGGTCGAATTTCCCTAATGTAGGTCGACTTCATGGGGACAAGTTCGACTTAATGTGGAGGTAACAAATTACCTTTTTGACTCAAAAATAATTCTTTTTACATGATACAAAAGCCCAAGAAGGGTCTAATAAAAATGACAATGACTCTAATAACGTAAGACAAAACCTTGAGGAGAGGAGAGAAATGAGAGCAAGGAGGACAAGTTTACAGGTCTAAGGAAGAGTTTGTTGTTGATTTCTGGTAGCATCGAATGTGCTCTAAGTCTCAAATTTTGTAGGGACGCTTGGGCACATGTATTCCAAAAAACCCAGAAAGTGTTTTGAGAAATTCCACTCTGAGACAGTTTTATTAAAATAATTAATTATTTTTAATGGGACCCTAAGTCTAAACTAAGGAAATTAAAATAATTAATGGGTATTAATCTAACTGTGGGTGTAACTTCTAGAAGAAGACGAGGATCAAGAAGAAATGATCTTAACCACTAATTAGCTTCTAATCTGAATCGTTGAATGTCAATGAGAAGATTATTTAAGGAGGATTGAGGGCCATTTGGAAGACACACAGAGAGTTGAACAGTCAGATCGAATTGCTAAAGCTAGAGGCAGGGCGGTGATTTGTAGTGATCACGCAAAGAGGAGCAGAGGGAGTTTTGGCTGGAGGATCTTCTTCGAAGCCAAGAATACTCAACAGAGTGGCAAAGCGACACACAAAGGAGGCAAGGCAGAGGCCAGAGAGGGTGACACAGAGCCAGGAAGGGCTCACACAAGCCCCACGCAAAGCAGTGCTGAAGCCTTCACGCAGAAGTCCAAATTTGCTGAGGAGGCTGATGTTTCTGAGCCGGAAGGGCTGGAATCAACTCCAGAAGGCAAATCAATTCCCATCAGAGGTGACACAATGCCTTAGAGGCTGACACAGGCCCACACAGGGGCAGTCTGGCAGTGCAAAAGTAGTCGGGGAACTCGTTGGTTTAGCTACCGGATCAGCCGGGACTTGTAGTGTAGAGTGAGGCAATCTCACTAATTTCTTCTACCGAGTGATATTCTCTATATTGGATTGCCAGCAAGCCATCCATAAATTGTATTCAGAAATAACTTCAGCTTAATAATAAAAACCCTCAGTTCTGCTGCACCGGTTTTCCCGCGTTGGGTTTTTCCGGGGACGTTTGTCCAAAAACCACTTTGTCAATTGTGTTGTGTCTTTCTCTATTGTTCAGTTTCTTGTTTTGGCGTATTATTTTTATGGTGTAGGCTGCAGTGTATGTATTTTGATGTTTGTCGTAGGAAACTGCAAATAACTTGTTCATGTAAATCTAACAAGTAGGAGAAATATCATCATTTGCTGCAGTAGGGATTCCGGGTTTAAGGAATTTTCACATGGTATTAAAGAAGTGCAGGTGAAGCAAGAAGAACAGTGCTAGAGAAACCAGTGTTGAGCAGAAAAGGAGATCGAAATAGCTGCAAGAGGCAACAGTTTGAATCCCCAGAGGGGTTTGCACAGTCCAAGCTAGGAGGGCTGAATTTTTGAGGCAGTCTCTCTCTAAGTGAGTCGACAGAGAGGAAGGGCTTCCAGATCGAAATTATGACGTGGCGGAGGCAACAGTGTTGAGCTTCAGCGTGAGGAAGAGCTGGTGGGATGCAATTTTTCTGCAGGCCGTTTTGTTGGTCAGAAAAACGTAAGAAGAGAGAAGAGAAGCACGGGAGGGATTTTTTCCTTAGTAGACTTCCCACCAACAAGTTTGTTTTCTTATTCGCTGTGTTGACCACTACCGGTCAACTACCCCTGCAGTACACCCCCTCTTTTTTTGGCAGAAAGGGGTAGCACCTAAACAACGTGTCCGTGCCAGCCTGCAGTCATCAGCAGCTTGATCATTTTAATTGTAAACCCTGTCTGCATGTATGAATTGTAAATAATCTTAGCAGATATGAGTCGTTTATATAAAATTGCCTAGGTGGACCTAACTTTCTAATGATAATCTACATCCCGGAAGGTTTTTCGTCTCACCGATCTATGATCGGCAGAGTTTTCCTTCAGCCTGACGCCAAAGCCGGGATGCATTTTGTTATTAGAACTTTAGGAGAATCCTAGTGTGTTAATCTGCTAGATTATAGTTGTGTCGCAGAAACTGGGTGATTTATGAGGGTCTATGATAAAGGGGTTTTCCCCCTTAAGATGTAAATTGTAAAAGTCATGATGTAATGTGTCTTGAGGGTTGGAAAATGTTTTAAATCCCCTCATGAGTCCTAAGTCCTAGGTCCTAGGTGATGTTTCCAAAGGCTTAATTCGATGATCCATTTAAGAAAATAAATAAAATAATAAAATAAATAAAAATTAAAAAATTAAAAAAAAATAAAAAATAAAAAATGAAATAATAAAATAATAAAAAATTATAAAATAAAGCAAAAACCCTAAATAATAAAATAATAATATTTTGAGTGAATGCATGCAAAATATTATTTTTAATAATAAGTTAGCAATTTCGACGGATGAGATTAAGAGATGTCTTGATCCTCATCGACGGTCGAGATCGTTTCGACATGGATCACTCGAACTAGCCGTTGGGATCATTTCCTTTAAGTAGGGTGTTAGGGGTCATTTCAGATCATTGGATCTGTGAGTCTAGTGCTGAAGAAGCTCTCTTGTAGTTCATTTTTGTGCAATAAAGAAGACTTTGGAGTTAAAAATCTTGTTGGTGTTACTCTTCTGAAAATGTTGTAAGATTGTTCTATTTGTTCTGCATAATTTTATTTTCAGCCATTAATGATAGCTTAATGAAGATTGATATAGGCACAGGTATCTTGTCTAATCTTTGAGGTTTGAATGATAGTTTAGATCCTGAAATATATTGGCAGATATCTCCATTTGATCGGGGTTTCATTATTGTTTTCTCCTTCTACATTGATGGTTGATTTTAAGCTGTGCAAGAAATCCTTTTTTTCAGATTACCGGGCGTTAGGGGAAGTTCTCGGCTGAACCAGCCAACTCCCGGGTTGTGTTTTCTGAAAGAGCCCAGCCAGTTCTTGATCCCGGGCCTATCATTCGAAATTTTTTTTATGAATACATGCAGGGTTTTCTGAAGCGTTTTACATTAAAATTAAATTTCCGATAATATTTATGTTGTTATTGCTAAATCTAGCATTTCAGGGGCCAAAATCTATAAATTAATCAGGCTGTTCTGGGTTCCAAATTTTGTTTTATACAGTTTTCATTAGGATTTTTTGCAATTACAGGAGCAGGGTCTCTCCAAGGGAAGGTTCTCTCAGCGTTCATTTCTACTGAGGGTGTGATTGCACACAATCGTCAAATGCCAAAACACTGTTGCCTGGTGACCGAACCTGTCAATACGCTGTCTGGAGTCTAAGTTCGCTGAGTCCGCGGATTTAATCAGCATACATTTCAAAAAAAAATTATGCTATACCCTTCAGAAACGCCGTAAGGACATAAACAGGGGTTGGCTGGGTAAAAAGAATCTATCTTTGGTGGCTCTCCGAAAATGAGACATCGAATTTCTTTGTCTAATCGCGGGTATGCCTGCGTGTGAAGCAAACCTTCTGGCGTGGACTTTTTCTGCTCCTGTATTTCGATAAGCAAGTCGATATTTCATAAGCCTATCCTAGATCGTACGCATTACTTGTGGATTTCAGCTAAACGCGCCACCGTCAGCTTCATTGAATTGTGTTTACGCAGCCAGTTATTGAGCCTTGCAGTGTTACGATTCATTCTAGCCGCCGACAGTATCAAAACGCTGTTACAGTAAGAAGATCTGATCTCAAGTCGAATTCATTCTGCATACTTCAGGTAGCATCTTTCACAAGCCTGCGTTTTTCTCGTTTTCAGCTTCATTCTCCCATTACGATCGTATTTCCGCAGTCCTTTTCATTGCTCAGGTCGTTTCCCATCAACTCGTTTTAACGCAATATGCCTGTGGCGTAAGGGATTTTCGATAGGCGTTCGATTTCATTAGGTTATGTTTGTAGCTTTTAGGGTCTGAGTTATTTCCTTTCATTTTTTTTTGTTATTTGAGCGATCTTTAACGTAGGATATTTTTTAGTTCTAGATTTTAATTCGATCTAAGTTTTATTTTTATATATAGTTAAGATTTCATTTAAAATAAAAATAAAAATTAAAAATTAAAAAATAAAAATTAAAAAATAAAAATAAAAAAAATATGTTTATATTTTAGTTTAAGACTTTGTTAAGTTTTATTTTATTTAGATTTTAATTTAGTTTTAATTTTACTTTTTTCTTTTTTTTTTTAATTTGGAAAATTCTCTTTTGCCAGGTCCAGTTATTTTCAGGAAATTATCATGCTGAGATTCAAATTCATCGATGTGGAATGAATGTTTATCTGTACATGAATGATCGTCTTAAAGATTAGCTGCATATAATGATTCATGATTTATAATCGCGTTGATATTTCCTTAATTGCTGGATATCGTTATTGAAGCTCTGGTCATTATAAGAAATCTGTGTATTTATCGAATATCCTGCATCTGTTCTAGTCATTTGATGATAAATGATTGCTACACATGGTTTACATTTTTATTTACTAAGTGATCGTTTAAAATTCAAACCCACAAGGCACTGGTCTTTTAACTTCTAAATCCATTCAGCGCTTTTCATATCGTGTCTCCCAACCAACTGGTCGACAGTTGGTCATCGTCATATCATAGGGTCTACCCCCTTAGCCGCGGGAGACAGGCTTAAACGGAGAGATCGGGGATCAGAGTGACAGCCCCCGGTCTGAGCGTTGTCGTGTCAATCTGCGCGACAACATTTTTTGGCGCCTTTGCCGGGGATACTTTATTCTCGGTGTTTCAACAACTTTGTATCATTCATCATGCATCTTTCTATCATTCGTTTGAGCCGGCAATGCCAACATTTTTTGGCGCCGTTGCCGGGGATCATTTTATTCTCGGCGTTTCAACGACAATCATCCTTCTCATTTGTCATCTTTTTATCTGGCCCGGCAACGCCAACATTTTTTGGCACCGTTGTCGGGGACAGAGTTCTTCTGTTCCTGGAGTTTCATCGACATTCATCTTCTCATCTTTCTCATCTCTCATTTGAGCTGGCAGATTCAACCTTTGGGGTTATCATTTGGATCTTTTATTGCCTTATTTTTCGCCATATCAATAGCTTCTCTTCTGTTCGTTTCTTGTTTGGGTGGCGACTCCATTTCATTTATTTTCCCAGACAAGAAGCCTTCTTCATATCTGTTTGTGGTTCCTTTTTGGATCTTAGAATCAGATTCGTTGTTCAAGTGGCGACTCCACTGCTTTCATCTGTTGACTTTCTTGAGCAGAGGTCTCGTTCTATCATCCATTTAATCCCTTATTATTCATCATGGATTATTCATTTAAACCATGTCGTTTTACTGACCGTCGCCATGATTTTCCGGAGGAGGCCATTTCTAAATTACCTATTTTCTCGGGTGGTGATTCAATCGCTGTTAGAAGGCATCTAGGCTTGTTTACTCGCATAATGATCATATATTGTAGACCCCCTCAGTTTAACCATGAAGATATCAAGATGCATCTTTTTGTCTTTTCTTTAGAGGGTGATGCTTTGAATTGGTTTAACAATTTTCCTAAGGATTCTTTCACTTCTTTACAAGACATTGTCAATGCTTTTAAAGATAGATATGGTTATTCAAACAGCTTGCCTTCTGCCTCTAAAATTGTGCAAAAGAAAGAAAGTAATCCTATTAAAGGTCCAGCTGTTGAAGAAAGATTTCAAGATCAGAATGTGTCATCCACCAGTACTATTGCAGATCAAGTCCATGATAGTGGAAAAGCAGGGACAAGTGACAACGAAAAGGAAGATCAAAAGCAAATTATACAAGAACTAATGATGCTGGTAAAAAATATGGAGATTAATCAAACTAATTACGTCAATGATGTGAGAACTTTATGCACCCACCTGGAAAAACGTAATAGGGAGATGGAGATCATGCAAAATCAGCATACTAAAGAAATTGAAGCCATAAAGACTAATCATGATACAGAAATTAGATTCATGCAAAGCAAGATGTCAGGCTTAGAGGAAAATATGGCGACCATGAAAGCTGATCATGATAGGGAAATTAATTCTATGCAAAACAAGTTATTAACTATGGATGAAGAAATGACTATCATGACGTTCGATCATAATAATCAGTTGGCCACCATGCAAGCAAATCACAAAGAAGAAATAAACTCCATGCAGCATTGCTTGATGGACATAAAGGAAAAGAACGATAAAGTAATAAAAGATATGGAAGAAGACCATGCTAGGCAAATCAGTGCTATAAAGGTTGAACACTCTAGTCACATGGATGCCATTAAAATACAAGTTCAAAAGTTTCAACAATGGTCAAAGGATGAGAGAAACCAGGGGACATCAACAGATCAGGAGCCTTCTCATTTGTCGCAACAAGTTCCATCTTATTATGAGGAGGTCATTGGTTCAATTGAAAGATGGTTAATTGAAGGTGATCCAGATAGACTTAAAAATGATAAAGATCAGATGCAGGATAAAGAAAGACATGTCACGCATATCTTACATACTTCATCTGATAGCTTTGAAACAGAAAGTTACATGTCATCAGTAATACAACCTGCCACAAAGAAAAAGCGCAAGAGAAAGAAAATGAGAAGAAGATTTGATGCATCAGACGGCCGCGAGCAGCTTGATTTTCGGATAGGAAAAAGTCCTACCATATGCAGAATTGGACATGGCACATCCGACAAGCAGCCGACAGATTTGCCTGAAAGCAGGCAAATGCTCAGTATACACTATATTGAACACATCTGATGCCATGGGGCATCCTTTGTATCGTATTTCTAACCCTACTCCTTGTTTTTTCCGCATTTTTATTTCTGTTTTAGGATTAGATTTACTTTTCTAGATAGTTAATAAATGAAGAGCTTTTATCTTTCCTGTGCTTAATGTATATGATGATTTTTGGGATGGACGCTACTTATATTTTATTGTGTGTTGCGTGGATGCAGATTCTGGATTCTCACATTCCTACAGTGCAGCAACGTGTCCCCAAGTAGAGCCAGATGTTGACCACTACCGGTCAACTACCCCTGCAGTACACCCCCTCTTTTTTTGGCAGAAAGGGGTAGCACCTGAACAACGTGTCCGTGCCAGCCTGCAGTCATCAGCAGCTTGATCATTTTAATTGTAAACCCTGTCTGCATTTATGAATTGTAAATAATCTTAGCAGATATGAGTCGTTTATGTAAAATTGCCTAGGTGGACCTAACTTTCTAATGATAATCTACATCCCGGAAGGTTTTTCGTCTCACCGATCTATGATCGGCAGAGTTTTCCTTCAGCCTGACCCCAAAGCCAGGATGCATTTTGTTATTAGAACTTTAGGAGAATCCTAGTGTGTTAATCTGCTAGATTATAGTTGTGTCGCAGAAACTAGGTGATTTATGAGAGTCTATGATAAAGGGGTTTTCCCCCTTAAGATGTAAATTGTAAAAGTCATGATGTAATGTGTCTTGAGGGCAGTGTAACAGGAATCGTGAAAAACTCGGAATAATCGCGATTTTGAGTCTGATCGGCGGCAGAACGAGCCGTTACGAATCTGGGCGTGTCAACTCGCGTTGACCGAGTTTAACTCGTGGTCAACGCGAGTTCGACGCGCGATTTATGCGATTTCGTTCGATTTTATCCGATTTTTACGAGTCCCGCCAAAATTCTAGGGTTGTCGCCTGTTCCCGCGTTTGCATTCCCGCTTCGGTGAATTTTTTAACAGTTTAACGGTGCCGGCATAAAATTGCATTGTTTATATTATATAACATCTGTCATTGCAGCATTCGAACCGCAGCATATCCCTGTCGACAGTCGATTCTCGAACGACGAAGCCTGTCTGTCTAAGACTCTAAGCGCATTCGAAGTTTGGAATCTGGATTCTGGAACGACGAAGCCGCGGCCCGCATTGGAACTTGGAAGCACAGTCCCTGTCGCGTGAAATTGAAACGCAGGTCAGCGTCACAGTTTTTCTCTTCGACAGTTCGACTGTACAGTTCAGCCTTCACCGATAGCTTGCGTCCACTGTACATTTGATATACGTTACGGTTATATCACTTCATTTTTCGGATTTGGTATACGTTATATAAATATTATTATGACTTCATTTTTCAGATTGCCAGATTCCATATCGCATTTGATATACGTTATATGACTGTTAGTAATTTGTCATGGTCAGGATAGAGATGTCTTTTTAATAATCACAACAGTTTGTTCAAATTATTTCCACACAGCGGTTGGTAGTCTATTTGTCATGGGAATGGACTACATTTTTCTTTTTTGGCTAAGATTTTTGTTTTTTATTCTTTTATATATTAACAAGGTCTAGATTGTGCAAAAACTTATGAAACTTGATGCGGTATTAATTACCCCATTAGCTGCTTCAGGCCTTCAGACACAGGCTATCCCATTGACCATTAGAAAAACTGAATTGTAATTATTAACAGGATAGTTCAATAGCAGCTTCTCACTATTACCTACAGGACTTAAGTCTTAGACCGTCCTCAACAGAAAAATGCCCATTGGATTGAGCTACTGAGTCACTGAAGTGGAAGGACAAGTTACAAGTTGTTACAACTTACATTTTTCAGAATATTTAGTATTTAAATTTTACAGTGATAAACTTTACGTTTAATATGTAAGTAGTCTATAAACTTAACTTTTAGTTAGAATATGTAAGGGACTGGTTTAGAAACTTTAGTATATTTCAGAACATTTGTATTAAAGTTTATAATAACAGTCGACTCTTAAGAGATCCCCCTAGGCCAGTATTATTTTTTTCAGATACGAATTAGTAAATTACTTTAAAATTTTTAAACTTTAAACTTTTAAAGCTGGCTGGAGAAGGGGTACCAATAACCTTGCACTTGCAGAGATGATGGTTTTAGGGACCCTATTAAAACTTGAAGTTGATATGCATAAAATGATTCAAGCAGCCTCAGTTATTCAGTGATTCATTGTTGGTTATTAAACGAGAAAATGAAATTCACAATGTTGGTCTGGACTCTGCACTGTATTCATAATTTCATAACACTGTAACAGTAAGTTAGTAACTGTGCCTCAAGGACTGAGCCCTCCAACAAATCTGAGCCACAATTCTGTTCCTAGGTGACTGTTCCAAGTAGCACCTGCCACCAAGTCTGAGCTTGAAGCAGCTACAGATATGAGTGTTTTGTCCATCTGTCTTGACTCTTCATTTACTTTTTTAAATTTCTAGCATATTTTAAATTTTTGGATGATTTTTAAATTTGATTTTTTCTTGTCTTTCACAGGACTCATCTTAACAGAAGCCACAAATTAAACACAAGTTCAAAGCAACAACAATGCCGAGAGAGAAGGACTTTGCTTGGGCTTATTGTGACAGGATTCCCGGAGACCCCAGGGTCCTTTGTAAATTTTGCAAAACAAAATGCAGTGGAGGTATTTATAGATTCAAGTTCCACCTTGCAAAAATACCTGGCCATGATATAGGTATTTGCACCAAGGTTGACGAGAATGTCCAACACCAAGCAGCCTTGGCCCTTGAAATGTTAGAGCAGCATAATGCCAAGAAAGCAAAGCAAACTGCTGAAATAGGAAATGTTGGAGTTGATACTTTTTCTGTCACTAGCCCCATGTCACCTCAATCTGTTGAATCCTCAATGCCGTTCCCAAGTTTTCCACACATGCCTCAAAGCCATGCCAGTCCTTCAACTCCTTCCTTGAACACTGGAGGTGGAAACATAAACGCCTTTTTTGCTCCCCGCACAAAACCCGGTTCCCAACCTACCTTGGATGGCACTGGTTGGAAAAAAAATATCCATATTCAGGCAAGGAAGGCCATTGCTAACTTTTGGTTCTATTCTGACATACCTTTCCACTGTGCCAGAAGTCCTTATTGGCAAGCTATGATTGATGCAATTGCTAATGCAGGTCCAGGGTTCAAAGCCCCTACATCAGAGAGCCTTAGGACAGATATGTTGTTAGAGAGTGTTGAAGATGTCATGCTTCTGCTAGCTGAGTTTCGTTCATCATGGGTAGAAACAGGGTGCACCATCATGAGTGATGGATGGACAGATCAGAGGAATAGAACTTTAATAAATTTCCTTGTATCTTGTCCCGCAGGCACAATGTTTCTCAAGTCAGTGGATGCTTCAGATAAGGTTAAGAGTGCCCAACTTATCTGTGAAATGATGGAGGAAGTTGTTCAAAAAGTGGGAGAAGAAAATGTTGTACAAATTGTCACCGATAATGCAGCGAATTATATGGCTGCTGGTAGACTTTTTGAGATGAGGCACCCCACTATTTTTTGGACCTCTTGTGCTGCCCATTGCATAGATTTAATGCTTGAGGACATTGGTAAGCTTCATTGGATACATGAGGTTGTGGAGAAGGCAAAATCCATAACCAAATACCTATACAACCACACTATTGTCCTAAACACTATGAGAATATACACTGAAGGTAAAGAAATTGTTCGACCTGCAGTGACTAGATTTGCAACAAATTTCATATCTTTGCAATCTGTGGTTGAGCAAAAGATAAATCTGAAGAGGATGTTCTTGGGACCTGAGTGGATGGGATCTAAACATTCCAAGACCCCTGAAGGCATCGAAATTGTTGCACTTGTGTTTAATGATGGCTTCTGGAAAGATGCTGAAGAGATTATTGCTGTGACGGAGTCCCTTGTTAGAGTTCTCAGGTACTTTTAGTCTTTTAACTTTTTCATTTTTTAAATTTCATTTCAAGCTTCTTTTTATTTACAATGTTTCATATTTCTTTAAATTTGAATGCTTGAACTTTCAGGATGGTTGATGGTGACAAACCCGCTATGGGTTACATTTATGAGGCGATGGATCTCGCAAAGGAGGCCATCAAAAGAAGATATGGGGATGATGAGACAAAGTATATGCCCCTTTGGGACATTATAGATGCACGTTGGGATAGGCAATTGCATTCCCCCTTACATGCTGCTGGGTACTTCTTAAACCCACAATATTTTTATGATAAGAGCAAATTTAATGAGGATGGGGAGGTTGGCAGAGGACTTATGACATGCTTGGAAAGGTGCTTCCCTGATCCAGAACAACAAAATCGTGTCTTTTCCCAACTACAAGATTACAGGACACCATCTAAATTGTTTGCCTATACCAGTGCTATAAGACAAAAGTCAAAGATGTTGCCAGGTACCCAGCTTGAAGGCTTCATCAATTCATTAAATTTGTTTAAACTTTATTTTGTATGTTAAATGTTTTATTAAATTTTATTTTCTTTTTAAGTTTTTACTATTTACTAATTTGGTACTTCTAGTCTTCTACTCACAAACCCTTACCACTTGCTAGGTCTTTGGTGGCAAAACTTTGGTAGTGATACGCCAGATTTGAAGAGATTTGCCATTCGAATCTTAAACCAAGCATGCAGTGCTTCAGGTTGTGAACGCAACTGGAGCATGTTTGAGAAAATACATTCTAAGAAGCGCAACCGATTGACACAAAAGCGCTTGAATGACCTTGTATTTGTCCATTACAATCTACGACTTCGCAACAAACAAATACAAGGTGAGATTCGAGAGCTTGAATTTGAAGGTTTCATAATCTAGTTCGTACTTTAAAAGTTTAAACTTTAAAGTTCAAACTTCAAAGTGAAATTTTAATTCACATTTCAATGTCTCATGATAATGACAGGTATTGATCATTCACCAATTGACCTTGAAGAGTTAGATTTGCAAGCTACAAATGCGGCAGAATGGGTTCAATTAGATGAGCCTCCTCTTTTCAGCCTTCATGACTTGGAGAACTTTGAGAGTCAAGCAAGCGAAGGAGCGGGAGGAATTGCTTCTAGTTCTCACTCTTAAGAGTCTTAGACTCTTAGTTGCTGATTTTTTTCTGATTAGTATGCAGTTTTTTACTTTTTTGTAAACTTTTAGAAGCATATGCTTCTAAGGACTCAAAACTCAGTGCTTTGGATCATGTGTGGACTCATAACATATATGAGATACTTATTTATTCATGATATTTTGGACATCTATTGATATTATGCATTGTTTGGACATACCTTTACCCAATATTAATGAAAAATGGTTTTTTAATTCAATATATGTGTATATTTTTATTTAATGAATTTGCCGATTTTTTCCCGATTTTTTCCCGATCCGATTAAAACTCTTCGCTCTTTTGCCTCGCCGATTTATTGCCGATTCCGAGTCTGGTAACATTGCTTGAGGGTTCGAAAATGTTTTAAATCCCCTCATGAGTCCTAAGTCCTAGGTCCTAGGTGATGTTTCCAAAGGCTTAGTTCGATGATCCATTTAAGAAAATAAATAAAATAATAAAATAAATAAAAATTAAAAAAAATTATCAAATGAAATAAATAAAAAATAATAAAAAATTATAAAATAAAGCAAAAACCCTAAATAATAAAATAATAATATTTTGAGTGAATGCATGCAAAATATTATTTTTAATAATAAGTTAGCAATTTCTACGGATGAGATTAAGAGATGTCTTGATCCTCATCGACGGTCGAGATCGTTTCGACATGGATCACTCGAACTAGCCGTTGGGATCATTTCCTTTAAGTAGGGTGTTAGGGTTCATTTCAGATCATTGGATCTGTGAATCTGGTGCTGAAGAAGCTCTCTTGTAGTTCATTTTTGTGCAATAAAAAAGACTTTGGGGTTAAAAATCTTGCTGGTGTTACTCTTCTGAAAATGCTGTAAAATTGTTCTATTTGTTCTGCATAATTTTATTTTCAGCCATTAATGATAGCTTAATGAAGATTGATCTAGGCACAGGTATCTTGTCTAATCTTTGAGGTTTGAATGATAGTTTAGATCTGAAATATATTGGCAGATATCTCCATTTGATCAGGGTTTCACTATTGTTTTCTCCTTCTACATTGATGGTTGATTTTAAGCTGTGCAGGAAATCCTTTTTTTCAGATTCCGGGCGTTAGGGAAAGTTCTCGGCTGAACCAGCCAACTCCCGGGTTGTGTTTTCTGAAAGAGCCCAGCCAGTTCTTGATCCCGGGCCTATCATTCGAAATATTTTTTATGAATGCATGCAGGGTTTTCTGAAGCGTTTTACATTAAAATTAAATTTCCGATAATATTTCTGTTGTTATTGCTAAATCTGGCATTTCAGGGGCCAAAATCTGTAAATTAATCAGGCTGTTCTGGGTTCCAAATTTTGTTTTATACAGTTTTCATTAGGATTTTTTGCAATTACAGGAGCAGGGTCTCTCCAGGGGAAGGTTCTCTCAGCGTTCATTTCTACTGAGGGCGTGATTGCACACAATCGTCAAATGCCAAAACACTGTTGCCTGGTGACCGAACCTGTCAATACGCTGTCTGGCGTCTAAGTTCGCTGAGTCCGCGGATTTAATCAGCATACATTTCAAAAAAAAATTATGCTATACCCTTCAGAAACGCCGTAAGGACATAAACAGGGGTTGGCTAGGTAAAAAGAATCTATCTTTGGTGGCTCTCCGAAAATGAGACATCGAATTTCTTTGTCTAATCGCGGGTATGCCTGCGTGTGAAGCAAACCTTCCGGCGTGGACTTTTTCTGCTCCTGTATTTCGATAAGCAAGTCGATATTTCATAAGCCTATCCTAGATCGTACGCATTACTTGTGGATTTCAGCTAAACGCGCCACTGTCAGCTTCATTGAATTGTGTTTACGCAGCCAGTTATTGAGCCTTGCAGTGTTACAATTCATTCTAGCCGCCGACAGTATCAAAAAGCTGTTACAGTAAGAAGATCTGATCTCAAGTCGAATTCATTCTGCATACTTCAGGTAGCATCTTTCACAAGCCTGCGTTTTTCTCGTTTTCAGCTTCATTCTCCCATTACGATCGTATTTCCGCAGTCCTTTTCATTGCTCAGGTCGTTTCCCATCAACTCGTTTTAACGCAATATGCCTGTGGCGTAAGGGATTTTCGATAGGCGTTCGATTTCATTAGGTTATGTTTGTAGCTTTTAGGGTCTGAGTTATTTCCTTTCATTTTTTTTTGTTATTTGAGCGATCTTTAACGTAGGATATTTTTTAGTTCTAGATTTTAATTCGATCTAAGATTTATTTTTATATATAGTTAAGATTTCATTTAAAAAAGAAAAAAAAATGTTTATATTTTAGTTTAGGACTTTGTTAAGTTTTATTTTATTTAGATTTTAATTTAGTTTTAATTTTACTTCTTTTTTTTTAATTTGGAAAATTTTCTCTTTTGCCAGGTCCAGTTATTTTCAGGAAATTATCATGCTGAGATTCAAATTCATCGATGCGGAATGAATGTTTATCTGTACATGAATGATCGTCTTAAAGATTAGCTGCATATAATGAATGATTCATGATTTATAATCGTGTTGATATTTCCTTAATTGTTGGATATCGTTATTGAAGCTCTGGTCATTATAAGAAATCTGTGTATTTATCGAATATCCTGCATCTGTTCTAGTCATTTGATGATAAATGATTGCTACACATGGTTTACATTTTTATTTACTAAGTGATCTTTTAAAATTCAAACCCACAAGGCACTGATCTTTTAACTTCTAAATCCATTCAGCGCTTTTCATATCGTGTCTCCCAACCAACTGGTCGACAGTTGGTCATCGTCATATCATAGGGTCTACCCCCCTTAGCCGCGGGAGACAGGCTTAAACGGAGAGATCGGGGATCGGAGTGACAGCCCCCGGTCTGAGCGTTGTCGTGTCAATCTGCGCGACAACAGGCTGAGTAACAACAATGAGGAACAAAGAGGAGCAGTTCAACATTTTTCGTGGCGGAGATGGCAACCAGTGAGCTGAGAAATCAGGACAAGTTGGATGGGGCATCCAACTATGTGACCTGAAAGGCAAGGATGTCATGCCTTCTGGATGATCATTTTCTCAAGGTCTACGTCAACAGGGGGTGGCTGAGACCGCAGATCCAGATCAGCTGAAGAAGTACAAGGGAGAAATAGCGAAGGCCAAGAGGATGATCCTTGATGGAGTAAAGGATCATGTGGTCTGTCACATTGCTAGCAGAGGGACTGCTAAGGAGATGTGGGATGCCTTGGAAACGTTGTATCAAGGATCTTCCGAGCAGCGAAAGATGTACTTAGAGCAGAAACTGAGATTTGCACAGATGCAGAAGGGGGAGCGCATAGATCCGTTCCTCACGAAGCTTCAGGAGACCTAGGACGAGTTAGCAGTTGTGGGGTCTACACCTCAAGGTTCCGAGATGGTGAGACTAGCCCTAAATTCAATCTCAGAAGAGTGGCAAGTCTTTGTCCAGAGCATCCTGGGCAGGGCAGCTTTGCCAGACTAGGATAGTATGTGGGCAGCTCTCAAGCAGGAAGAGCTGAGGAGAGATCTAGTCAAGTGTAAGCTTGACAGAAGCAGCAGCAGTGGGTCGAAGCCCAAGGAGGAGGAAGAGAATGCAGCCCTTGCATCCAAGGGGCAGTAGGAGCAGCAAAGGCGGAAGAAGGACGTCTCGAAGATCAAATGCTTCAGGTGTGGTGAAATGGGTCACTACGCAACACAGTGTCCTCTCAGGAAGAAGGACAAAGATGAGAAGCACGATCCAAAGGTTGCACCCGCGAAGATCGAGGAGGAGTTCACCATGACAACCGAGATATCTTCAAGAGGGAGGTGGGCTGATTTGGAATTGTAGTTTCGAAAGAGCTGCAAATGGGCAAGATCCTTGAGGAGTCCACCTCTCGGATCAATACCTTGCTACGGGAGCCTAGATCAGAAGTAGCAAGATGGACCAGTGTCAGTTGGTGCAAAGGAGTGTTAGAACGACAGATGCAGTGGTTAGAACGCCAAGTCTGAGCAGCGTAGTGCAGAGTTGCAGCAGTGGAGGGAGGCACAGTGCAATAGCAACAACAGCGCGGTGACTTCAGAGGGACAACGTGGGACTAGCAGTAGTCAGATCTTCAGCATCGAGATGCATCTATGTTGAACACTTGTTCAGTAATTTGGGATGTTTTTTCGTTGTTGATGCAGTAGTAGCAGCAGTTTACAGTGTAGGGGCAGTGGCAGTAGCAGTGCCAGCGCCAGCAGCAGCACGAATGCAGAAACTCAGAGGGAGTTGTAGAACGAATGCAATGTTGACAATGGCAGTGTCAGCAGCAAGTCAATTGCATTAGCAACGCAGTAGTTGGTGGACAGCATGTCAGACATAAGCAGCGCAGAGGACGATGTTATGAAATCAGGGCGATGCTTCAATGGGAGGCATTGCTAGAGCAAATTTCTCGCTAAGAGGGAGTATTGATTTCTGGTAGCATCAGATGTGCTCTAAGTCTCAAATTTTGCAGGGAGGCTTGGGCACATGTATTCCAAAGAACCCAAAAAGCATTTTGGGAAATCCCCCCCAGAGACAGTTTTACTAAAATAATTAATTATTTTTAATGGGACCCTAAGTCTAAAGTTAGGAAATTAAAATAATTAATGGGTATTAATCTAACTGTGGGTGTAACTTCTAGAAGAAGACGAGGGTCAAGAAGAAATGATCTTAGTCATTGATTAGCTTCTAATCTGGGTCGTTGAATGTCAATGAGAAGATTATTTAAGGAGGCTTGAGGGTCATTTGGAAAACACACAGAGAGTTGATCAGTCAGATTGAATTGTTGAAGCTAGAGGCAGCGCAGTGATTTGTAGTGATCACGCAAAGAGGGGTAGAGGGAGTTTTGGCTGGAGGATCTTCTCCGGAGCCAAGGATACTCAGCAGAGAGGCAGAGAGACACACAGAGGAGGCAGCACAGAGGCCAAAGAGGGTGACGCAGAGCCAAGAAGGGCTCACGCAGGCCCCACGCAGAGTAGCGCAGAAGCCTTCACACAGAAGTCCGAATTCGCTGAGGAGGTTGACGTTTTTGAGCCGGGAGGGCTGGAATCAGCTCCAAAAGGCAAATTGATTCCTAGCAGAGGTGACACAGTGCCTTAGAGGCTAACACAGGGGCAACACAGAAGTCGCCGGGGAACTCGTTGGTTCAGCTGCTGGATCAACCGGGACTTGCAGTGTAGAGTGAGGCAATCCCACTAATTTCTTCTACCGAGTGATATTCTTTGTACTGGATTGCTAGCAAGCCATCCATAAATTGTATTCAGAAATAACTTCAGCTTAATAATAAAAACCCTCAGATCCGCTGCACCGGTTTTCCCGCGTTGGGTTTTTCCCAATGTTCCACCAAGGTTCCGGGACGAGGGGGAGAGGCAGCGAGGGGGCGCGGGAGCGACCTATGCAAAAGATCCCTACCATTTTTTAGGAAACGTGGGGAAGCGTCAAGGTCTTAAAAATTTATAAATATAAAATATAATTTATTAATTGAGTCCACTATGACAATTTGGTTTGAATTGAAACGCTGCAAAGCATGATTATTGATAAGAATTCCTGGAGCAAGAAAGCAATGAATTTGAAAAATTACACAATCCTTCTTAGAAGAAAACTTAAACAAAGAGAGAACTATCCTTCTTAGAAGAAAACTTAAACATAAAGAGAACTCAGAACTATAGTGGATTATGTATAATGATTTTGAGAAACTAGACTTCTAAGTTCTTGACATATTAGTTAGGCAGGCCATAGATTTTCAACTGATAATATTAATATATGAATAGCCTATTTGGCAATGCTTCCATAGGACTAGCCCATAGGTCTGATATACCTTCACAATTCTATTTTAGATACTACTAACCTAGAGAAAAAGTCTAAAAGAAATCATTTTTGGAACTTGGACTAAACGGAACCTGGATGCTTTTTCCATAGGTAAAGACCATAGGCCTAATATAGTAATAGGCTGACTGTCTATTGTTTATTCAGTTCCCAGGTAACCATTGCGATAGCCATAACCTTGTGCCATAGATTTTTCCATCGGCAATCTCATGCAAAAAATGATAGACACGTAAGTGGAAGTTACTTTCTTCTTTTCATGTTGTTAGACTGCTTAGGTAGTTTCCATTTTACAAATCCTGCTGGTTTCTTTCTTCGAGCGAATGTATATTTTGAACCCTTTAAGTTCTCATGGGATCAAAATTAGATGTCAGGGCAGAATTTTGAGAAATCATATCGGAAAGTAGTTGAGTGGCTGGTGGAATTTTAACATTCTGTATTTTAATCAGGTCTTATTATATCAACAATATTATATTTTAGTCAGGTCTCATCAACACAACGCATGGTAGTCAAGGAGGCAGTCTTTTAAGTTTTTACAAGTCGGATTTTTCACCCATACTTGTGGTTAATTGGTTCCTGGAAACAAAATAGTCAGATCCACTTTTCAGAACATGTGACAGTAGGCCCTTTTCCTAAACCTACTATCACCATGAACGGGGAGAGCCCATATTGAACCGATTCAAGGTCTTGGTTTTCCTAGCTTGCACTTTCAACAAATTGTATTAATTCACTGACTTTGTTTAGGTAATTTACCTTTTGTATACAATTCCTAATACAATTAATAATGATACAGGCACTGTTTATTAAAATCCGAACAGTGAAATCCAACGCTGTGAGTGGAGCGCTCAGCGAACTTGCAAAGGCTGTGAGTGTGTTGTTCATGGTTCAGGGTGCCATTTTTATAACATGAAACAACGATTTTCCAAAACCCTAAACATTAATTAACTCTTAATTAAAGATTAAGTTCAGCGTTTAGTTAATTAAAATGGTTTTTAATGCATTAAAGGTGTGCCACGTCCCCCCTCGTCCCCCCTCGTCCCCTCTCGTCCCCCCACGCCCCCCCACGTCCCCCTTTTCGGAAACGCCCCCTCAGGGAAGGGAAACGTTTCCCTGGCACGTCCCCTTGAGTTTCCTCCATTTTGGGAGCGTGGGGAAACGTCCCCTACTCGTCCCCAAGTCCCCAGAGCGCGGGGGAGCGAGGAAACTAGACCCCTAGGGGGGGCGAGTCCCCGTGGAACACTAGTTTTTCCGGGGATGTTTGTCCAAAAACAACTATGTCATTTGTGTTATATCTTTCTATATTGTTCAGTTTCTTGTTTCGGCATATTATTTTTATGGTGTAGGTTGCAGTGTATGTATTTCGATGTTTGTCGTAGGAAACAGCAAATAACTTGTTCATGTAAATCTAACAAGTAGGAGAAATATCATCAGTTTTTGCAGTATGGATTCTGGATTTAAGGAATTTTCACATTTGTAGGGATGAGAACAAGAAAATCGAACAGCATAGTCAACCCCGACTTTTCAGGAGCAGACTGGCACGCATCCCAAAAATTTTGGGCTTTGTTTTTTGGGCCAAGTTATTTGGGTTTCCAGGCCGAGTTTAAGATGGAAAGCATGTTGGACTAGGGCTGAGTTTTCAGAGTATTACCAGGTCGTGAATGAGCTGAGAGACAATGTGAAAACCGAGGTTTATCTCTGCTTGTTTTTCTGGGTTTGATAGTGAGAGTTCGCAGCTCCTTCAGCACTGATTTCTAGGCACTTACAGCAAGATTTTCGGGCCTTTTTCTTGACTGTGGATCAGCTCGTGTTTAGGGAGGAAGCACTTATGTTCGAGGGTGAATATACAGCTGAGAAGAACCAAGTTTTCAGGCAGACTTATTGACTGTCCAGTGGCCCGATTTCTTGTGTATAAGGAGCTTCTAAGAAGCCAAAAAAAAATTCCTTGAGGAGAGCTGACTGTGTGTAAGAAATATCAGTTCAAAACTCAAAGGAAAGAGGACTTCAGAGGCACTCCTTTAAGGGAAGAGATAAGTCCAAATTTCTTCTTGTACAAATTTCCTTAAGAAGCAAATAAAATCCTCCCTTAGAATTGGTTTTCCCCTTGCGAGTTTTTCCAGGGTCAGTTGACCAAAAATAACTGTGTAAAAGTGTAAATTTACGTGTGTGTGCTGCTTGATTATTCTTTCATATCAGCTGGAAAAGTGAAGTGTAGAGGTAGCTTAAATGTTTCAAATAAATTTGTAATAAGTGTTTAATATCAGCTAAACTATTTGGGGCTGTGGGCATGAAAACTAATACAAAAACCTTGAAACTGTGAAGGCTACAGCGAACAAAAAGTTTTCTACAGAATCTACGTTGGTTGTTAATATGACATGTGTCAACTCCATGCTGAACATGGAAGGAATTACACATCTCCCTCATACCAAGCAACACACCATTTTAATGTTTTAACCATAAGAATTTTTTTGGTTTCAATTGTTATATATATAGAGAGAGAAAAAAACAAAACATACTTCCCATGGAGCTTTATAACACGACTCATTGTAGAGATGGGAATGAGAGCTCTGGGCGATCGGCGAAAATGGCGGAACCCTAACCCTAGCGGCGACCCTGGCACTCACTAACCTTCATGGCGGTAAACAAACAGTGTGCAGGTATCACGGTCTTTTGACCGGCAAGGACTTTCGTGCACCATATCCATTCCCGGTTTCCTGGGACCTGGTTTACCCTGCGGTTTACATTTCTCCGTCGAACCCCGCGAGCAGGTATTCCTTTCTCTCCGACGGTCGGTTTCCTGGTCGGTAGTCTAGGGCATCACTGTTTTGGCAGGTAATATGGTCGAAGAGGACCTCGTGGACTACGAGGAGGACCCCATGCCACTACAGGACATTTGGGCATATAATAATCGCCCTGCCATGGAACCCTGGGGAAAAGAACAAGTATCCGAGACAGCTGCCTCCTCCTTACATCCCCATCTGCCGCGCTCGGGGAAGAAGAAACATCCTGATGTTAACCTGGCGGATCTTCCGGCTCTCGAATGTCCGCCCCTCTCGCCGGCAATGCTCCATCTTCTCGGTACCTGTCTGCAGACTTCTCCATCACTTGATTCGCCTCTCCTGAACCCTACTCAGCCCTTTTTGCCTTCACCCCCTCTGCCCACTCAGCCCTCAAACCCTTCATCCGTTTCATTGATGCCGACGAACCCCCAAGGTGCTCAGCAACCCCCCCGTTCATTGCATCCGGGCACCAGCAGTATCGACCCCCGCTCCCCTATCCGCTGGGGCTATTTTAACACGTCGTTGCTACCTGCCCGCTCGGCGGGTTCTGCACAGCACAGCACTTCTGACCCGTGCCGTAAACTTCTCAAGGATTTCCCTATCGGAAAGCGCTCGGAGAAACTGAAAAAAGGCAAGTGCCTTCGGGCAATAGACTCGGATATTAATCTTACATTTGGTGAAGACGTTCAGATGGCGGATGCTATGGAAAATGCCCGAAAGGTATTGGTCGGCCGGGTAAGAGGTCGTACTTATTCTGTAGAAAGATTAAAACTATGGACAGAGGAGATTTGGGGCTCTCTCCTCAAGGAATTACCAGTTATCAGGTTCCTTGCGAGGGGCTGGTTTGCATTGCACTTTCACAGACCAGAATATACCCAATGGATACTTTCCCAATACTGGCATATTGAATTGGCACCTGTCCTGCTGAAGCGCTGGGATCCTCTTTTTGACCCGGAGCGAGAACAATTGGGTGCTAGACCTATATGGGTTCGTCTACTAGGTTTGCCCATGCAATTCTGGACTCCGCAAGTTTTCATTAGAATAGGTGACGTGCTGGGCACCTACCTGGAGCATGATAAATCCTATGAGCAAATTGGAATCATGACCATGGCTCGCATCCTGGTTCATCTTGACACTAGGGCAGGACTGGAGGAGAAAATCACACTGCATCGCAGACACTTCTCGCGCAAGCAACTGCTGGATTATGAAGGAGTCCCGTTTCGATGTTGTAGATGCCACAAAATCGGCCATCTGTACAAGGATTGCCCTCTGCTTTCGGGGGTGACATCCGAGGATACAAAAGGGCCTAGACAGCAGCCTACAGTGGAACAAAACAGAGGAGAAAACAAACCTGCGGGAGGGGATCTGACTCATGATGAGACTCCAGCAAATGCAGTATCGGAAGGCACCAAGAAAACCAACAACAGAAGGAAGGCTACATCCACTCCTGCACCGCCGTGCACCCGGTCTAAGACAGCGGAGACTGCATCATCTCATCCGGGTAATGCATCTATCCCCATATGTTCTCATAATTTATCTGAAGTATTGCATTCTGTTATGCACACCTCTTTACTGTCCCCTCATATTGATCCGGCACCGGTTCCATCCATCCTCTGCACAATTGCCCCCCCCCCTACTTTCTCCACCACACCCTCCTCTCACAGGTTGGAGAAGGGCCTCCCCGATCCCTCATCCTCCCCTGCCAGCTCCGGATCGCATCCCTACCATCTCAGACCTCGGGCCCGTACCAGACTGCTAGGACTTGGTTCCTCCCCAGGTCGTTACCGCAAGCCTAAGAGGGGTCGTCCATCAAAAATCAACTCGGCTATACAAAACCCTGTAGCTGATGTCGCCCAGGGGCGACAATACACCATTGAACGGGCACTTAGAGCAATTGAGCCCCTGGCAAGTGGTTCCCCATGATTTGGCTCTCCTTCAATTGTAGGGGATTAGCCAACCCCAAAAAGCAATTGGCTCTAAAACGACTGATTCATGAATCCAGATGTGACATTCTCTTCCTTCAGGAGACCCTATGCACCTCGGAGGTGGCGGTGCGAACCCTACAGGCCCTTCACCCTGGTTGGATATTTCAGGGTATGGATGCTATTGGTCGGTCAGGAGGTCTGGCCATTGGCATAAACCCTCGAAAGGGCAAGCCTCTTTCCTCATGGGGGGGCAAAGGATTTCTGGGAATGGACATCTTCTTGGGTGAGCTGGGTTACCCTATTCATATTATCAACATCTATGGCCCTAATCTGAATAGGCTGACCTTCTGGCAAAACTTTCTGGGAAGCAACCACATTACTCGAGCTACTGTTATGGGCGGTGATTTCAACTTCTCCCTGGGCGTTGGAGAATCTTGGGGACATCATGCACAGATTGATCCCATCTCTGAACAGATGAGTATGCTAATTGATTCATACAGGCTTGTTGATATTCCTATGAATAAGAAAGTTCCAACATGGCACAATCAGAGAACTGGGGAGGCAGCTCTGGGAAGACGGCTAGACAGGTTTCTGGTGCATGAGGATCTGATTCCATTATTCCCCCTGTATAGACAATGGGTTAGCTCAGGTGGACTCTCTGATTATCTCCCAATCCTCCTACAAGTCAGTGATGCTAAAAACAAGCCCCGCTCCCCTTTCAAATTTTTTGCTTGATTCCTACAAGACCTGGATTTTATTAATATGGTCTCAGAATACTGGGGATCTCAACCTCCACTAAGAGATCAGAGAAAAGCCGCAGATTTTTGTGACAGACTAGATGAGCTAAAGAAATTGACTGAGACCTGGGCAAGAAGGAAACGACTCAGAGATGAACAGCTGCTTGTAGACATAGAAACGCAGATAGCTCAATTGACGGACGAAAGGGGGACTGGCTACCTATCAGAGGTATCTAAATCTTTACTGAACAATCTGGTTGCACAAAAAACTAAGATCCTACAAGAAAAAGAGGAGTTGTGGAGGTTAAAAAGTAGAGCCATTTGGCTCAAAGCAGGGGACTGTAATACTAAATACTTCCACAACCTTGCAAATGGTAGAAAGGCCTCAAACACTATTTGGCAACTGCCCTGTGAACCTGATGGATGGGCTACTACGCACCAGCAACTTGCCAAAATGGGGGTATCACATTTCAAAAGGCAATTCACTGCACCGACTGCCATCAATCTTCCAGATATCATCAATCTTGCTGGTCACTTCCCTAGATTTGTGGGACAGGAGGATATGGATGACCACTCAACCAGTCACTAAACAGGAATTGGAAAGCACGCTCAAATGGTTCAAGAAAGATAAGAGCCCGGGGCCGGACGGGTGGCCAGTGGAGTTCTATCTGGCTTTTTACGATCTGCTGGGCGGGGACTTATTGGAGGTCATTGAAGAAAGCCGGATCACATCGCACATACATCCCCCTATGAACTACACCTTCATAGCTCTGATTCCTAAATCAGATGACCCTACATCCTTTAATGACTTCCGTCCAATTTCTTTATGCAATTGCCTCTACAAAATCATTTCCAAGATCATAGCAAATCGCATCAAGCCCATTCTGTCTTCTCATATCTCTGCTGAACAATTTGCCTTTCTCCAAAATCGACACATTCAAGAGGCCATTGGCACCGCCCAGGAAGCTCTTCACTCCATAAAGCATAAAAATCTTAAAGGCATTTCTCTTAAGATTGATCTTGCAAAAGCTTTTGATAAAGTTAATTGGCTCTATCTGAAGATGATGCTCACCCACTTGGGCTTCCCCCACACACTTATCAACTGGATTATGGGCTGCATCTCTTCTGCCTCCTTCGCTATCCTCATCAATGGCTCGGCCTCCGCTCGGTTCAATATCAACAGAGGAATCAGACAAGGATGTCCTCTATCCCCACTCCTCTTTCTAATTGTCATGGAAGGGCTAAGCAAGCTCATTGCAACTGCTAAAAGGAATGGCGATATCAGTGGACTCAAAATCATGGAGCATTATTTTCTCACTCATCTACTCTTTGTAGATGATATCCTTATTTTCATAAATGGGAGTGTTCGGGACACCACTGCCCTAAATGACATTCTCCAGCTTTTCTGTAAGGCTACGGGAATGGAGATCAACAGAAGGAAATCGACTATGTCCATTGCGGGGTGTACAAATCAGGAATCTCAGTTGGCAACATAGAAATTCCCATTCCTGGAAATAAATCTGCTGGATGGCATCAAATATCTGGGCTTTAGACTAAAACCAGATGGATATAAAATTGAGAACTGGTCTTGGCTCATCTCCAAAATAGAAAAGAGGATCAACTGCTGGCACCACCGGCTCCTATCCAAATTAGGCAGGCTTATGCTTATTAAATCTGTCCTTGAGGCCACTCCAGTATACTGGATGTCACCCTCATGGATCCCTAAGGGAATTCTCAATAGAATTCAACAAACATGCAACAGATTCCTTTGGAATGGAAACAAAAAAGGGAAGATATTTGCCTGGACTCGTTGGTCCATGATTACTACTCCGAAGAAATGGGGGGGGTGGGGTCTTAAAGCACTCCCGGATTTTGCGCAAGCGTTCGCTGCCAAGCAGGGTTGGTTATTACTTAAACAGAATAGTCTTTGGGCAGAAGTTATTCACCAGAAGTATATATGGCCTTTGAACATCATTGACTGGATCCGGAGGCCACATTGGAACCGACAGGGCATATCGGCGATTTGGAAGGCCACTCTAAACACCATGCCTCTTATCAAAGATAATCTTTTATGGCGCATTGGCAATGGCTCTTCAGTCCGCATTGGTTTTGATCCATGGCTTGGTTCAGGTAATGCACACATTTTACCAGAAGGGCTGGTTCTACATCTAAATAACAGGGGCATCAAATATCTCTCGCAGATAGGTGATCAACAGCATTTCACCATATTCTCACAAGCTTGGATAACAGATCAGCAATGGCAACTGACAGAAGAGTGGAGCACAATATGGAAAGATTACATTCAAGCTTTAATCGAATCACATATCAGACTCAGGGAGGAAGAGGATGAGTTAATCTGGGCAGTATCCAAATCTGGTCAATATGTGCCGAAGCTTGGATACTACAAACTGATTGAAGCAAAAAATCCGAACACTCATAAAAGCTGGTGGTCCACTATCTGGCACCTGCAAGCCCAGCCACGAACAAGACTACTCATGTGGAACATTCTTGCAAACAAAATCCCTACGGGATACAACCTTAGGAAAAGGGCCTTTGCTGGACCAACATGGTGCGTTTTATGCAGTAAAGAGGAAGAAACTACCCCCCATTTATTCCTCACCTGTTCAATCACCAGGGAATTATGGACACAGATCACCCAGGCTCTAAATATAAATGTGGTCTGGCAGGGGGAGGACATACCAACGGCATGGGATCAGTGGTGGACTGCAGTGGCATCAGAAAAGCCCAGGAATTTGCCACTATTGGTGGCCTGGTATATCTGGAATAGGAGGAATGCGATCATTTTTTAGAATTGCAATGTAAATTGGAACCTACTCCCCTCTACCATATGTGCGGCATATATTGAGATTCCAATTGAAATCAAACAGAAACAACCTAAGATCATCAACCCAGAACTCATAAACAAAGATATGCCGTGGGCATATTTTGATGGGGCAGCTCAGAGACAAGGATGTGGGGGAGGCATTCTTCTACATCTTTCAGACTCACACTACTTTCATATGAGATTGGGACTCGGTCCGGGTACAAACAACCATGCTGAACTCATGACCCTGAGGCATCTTCTATATTTTGCCTTGTCCAAAAACTGTCAACAATTACAAATTTTTGGGGACTCAAAGACTGTGGTTGATTGGGTTAACAACAAATCCATTTGTCATGCATATTCTTTGAAGCATATCTTGGAAGAAATTGTTTTTTTCAAAACACATTTTGACCAGATAACTGTTTCTCACATCTACAGGGAAAGAAATGCAATTGCTGACCGGCTCTCGAAAGAAGCGGCGGATCGTCCTCTAGGAGAATGGCTGATCGAGGAACACAATCCAGAGGGGATGCACAGTTTCTATCATAGACCATATATTGATGGTCCCCTTCAGGGAGGCAATGGCCTCATCTAAATTTTTGCACTATCATGATATATTTTTGTATATACCTCAGTATATTCCAGCTTGATCTGTTATTGTATAGCGAATATGCACTACTATGATGGACATTGATCCTATTACTGTATCCCTGCGGGAACCTATATGTAAATTTTGCTTTTTGATCAGTGGTGAAAACCACTTTACAGCATATGCCTATGGGCATCAACAGCATGTAATTTCTTATAATAGAAATTATGAATTTTCTTCTTCGGAAAAAAAATATAGAGAGAGAGAGAGATTTAATTAACATGGACATTCAAATATTTCATTTATGGCCCATATTGAAATATTTTTTTGTTATTAATATGTTCTTAAATGCAACATGTCAATTCCATATTAAAAATTGAATGAATTACATATCTCCCTCTTATTGAGAAGTAAAAAGCACCTATCTAGAAAATAAGATATTTTTTAAATTCAATTACTTTTTTTCACTATATATATAAAGTTGATATAAAATTATTTTATACACCTCCCACATGTTAGATCCATGTTGAGCATGGAAGGAAATACATTTCTCCCTTATACAGTAGATCCATCTATTTAGCATGTGTTGAGAGGGATCAAATTTCCATATCTGAAAACCTTTCCTCAACTTTTGATCTCTTGGCGCATGTTAGATTTGCAATCAAGATGGATCTACATCAGTTTTTAATATGCCACAAGTTAACACCGTATTGAGCACAAAAGAATTGCAAATCTCCTTCATTTTGAGCAACACATCACCAAAATGCTTTAACCATGATACACCGAAATGAATCAAATCCCTGGAAGCCCAAACACATTACGAGGTTAAATAACTTAGATAAAAACAGCAATACTCTTAGAATGTGAGCTGTCTATTTTCCTTGTAGAGCATTTGCACAGCGAGTTATGTTAGATTACATCTCTGTGGCAATGCCTCGTATTTACATCTGAGTGAGTATAGCCATCAAACACAATTCATAAATAATTTTAAAAAAATTGGAAAGATTTTCAATCACAATTCTTGAGTGAAAAATAGGCAATGCCTTCAATTTATGAAAAGCAGAGGAATCGACCAAAAACCCTCGATGTTCTCAATTTTCATTAGTTCTTAAATTTTGAAATTTGAACAAAGTCCTATGCTTATAATATTTGAAAAAATGGGTTATAGAACAAAGAAGAATATGGAGACAAAGACATATAAAATACCAAGTGCTTTGTTGGCTCGCTCACGGCTTCTAACCAGCGCATGAACGTCATATTTCCCCGGGCTCCCAGCAATATCTTGGTTACCTGACCACAGGTATAAAAACTGAATAATTTTGATCCATTTCATTCTAATGAACTCTGATCGTTTCTCGTATTATATATTCAAGATAAAATTGCAAGATGTCAGCTAGATTTTACCTCTAATCCGACCCCCCTTGTACACCCAACCACCAAGACCTTCTGTAATTGGCCCTCCATTTTTGGGAATGTGATATAACAAAAACTATTTAAAGTATAATCAGAGCTATATATCCCTCTATTTATTCCCAGATTGATAAATATCCCTCCATCTATGCGCCGTGATATCAGAACACAGCTGCTTGTTGATGTTTCTATATAAGATAAATTCAAAACGTCACCATTACTGAAACCAGTTAGGTGTACGCAGTTTGATCTAACCATGGTATGGGTAGAGATTTAGTTATTGATAATTACGTCATATTAATTTATTTTTTATTTATACATTAAACTTTAAATGTAGGCTTAACATAGCATTACCTTTCACATTAAAAAGTTGATCATTTTAGTTAGTTGTGTACCCATTGTATCGGCGGAGATTTAGTTCTTGATAATCAACTTTATATTAATTTAAATTTTATGTTTATATTTTATATTTAAATGTATACTTAACCTAGCATAATTTCTTGAAATATGAAAGCTTTTAAATGGAAAGTATTGAGTCAAGATTGATTAGTGGATTGCTTTGTCTCTTGCTTTTAGTATGTTAAGAAATTATGAAAGCTTTTTAATGGAAAGTATTGAATCAAGATTGATTGGTGGATTGTTCTGTGTCTTGTTTTTAGTATGTTAAATTCATGGTCTAGTGGATTAAACAAATTTACATAAATTTATTAGCAAAGACATAAGATCTTGTTAAGTTTGAATGTAAGTTTTTGCTAAATCTTTTTGGCATTCAATATTTTAGGGATGGTGTTCATTTTATGAACAAACTTATTCAGCAATCGAAGTGAAATAGATTTGCTTGGAAAATTTTAAAAGAAAATATAGTAGGACCAACACTAACAAGTTCAATTTGGAGTGAATCAAAAGTCTTATTTTAGAGGATATCTTGCTAAGCTTGACCAATCTAGGGCCACATGCTTGATGATGATATTGAAAATGGGGAAAGTTTGTGACCTTTGCCCACTACAAGATTGTTATGGGATATAAATACCTTTGTCCATGTCTCAAGGGTTGTTTTAATTGGTTGAATCATTCGCTTAATGAATGTTGTTGAAAAGTAGACCATAGGTCGCAAGTTCAAATTGGGCAAAGTCCTTTAAGGTTTCCAAGGAATTTCTAGGTATGAAATTTCACCAATTGGCTATATTTTGGATATTTTCTATAAATAAATAAAAAAAATCACCCATTTGGTTAAAAATCCACCAATTTTTTACATAGATATGATTAAATTGATAATATTTGCCAAAAAAATACCAGTTTAAATAGCAAAATACATGTTTTTGTATTGAATATTTGTCTATATTCTATATGTATGATTTTTCAAACCATAATAGTTGCCTAGAATATTATTCATAGGCATAATATTTGAATCCTTAAAAAATACTTGAAGTTTTCTAGTCATTATTGTCGATATTGGTTGAGTTGCCCCCCATTTAGATACTCTAAGGAAGAGATGGGGATCCTGTGAGGATTTTCTTTCAAAAATTTATAAATACAAAACCTTTTTTAGATGACCAACTCAATAAGCTATGGCCCTAGAAATCCAAACAAAGTACATTGTTATTTTGGCTTCATGATAATATGAAGTGAGTCTTGGATCCCAAGTAATTTTTTTCCTAATGTTTAACTATGGGAAGCATCTCAATGGATAGAAGGTTGTATTACCTAGTTAGGATAAAATTGTGTTGTCTACAATGTGGGTGAGCAAAGACTCTCAAATATTTATTCTGGTTATGTCCCTTGGCCAACTTTGCATGACCCTGGGCCAAGTTTATCTATGATCAAAATTTCCCTATCTCCATCTCTTGGAGTGTTGTCTTGTTAAGTCGTTGATTACCTTGGGCTATTGAGTTCTACTTTGTTATAACGTTTGTTGGAGTCAAAATTTAGTGTTGGATATGGAATAACACAGTTACATTGTTTTTTATTTAACAATCTCATCAAAGGCTTTCTCTTGGTATGACAATACACTAACTTGTGCTAGCATTTCTATGCAAATCAAGTTGCATAGAAATCCAAACAACACACCATTTTAATGTTTTAACCATAAGAATTTTTTTGGTTTCAATTGTTATATATATAGAGAGAGAAAAAAACAAAACATACTTCCCATGGAGCTTTATAACACGACTCATTGTAGAGATGGGAATGAGAGCTCTGGGCGATCGGCGAAAATGGCGGAACCCTAACCCTAGCGGCGACCCTGGCACTCACTAACCTTCATGGCGGTAAACAAACAGTGTGCAGGTATCACGGTCTTTTGACCGGCAAGGACTTTCGTGCACCATATCCATTCCCGGTTTCCTGGGACCTGGTTTACCCTGCGGTTTACATTTCTCCGTCGAACCCCGCGAGCAAGTATTCCTTTCTCTCTGACGGTCGGTTTCCTGGTCGGTAATCTAGGGCATCACTGTTTTGGCAGGTAATATGGTCGAAGAGGACCTCGTGGACTACGAGGAGGACCCCATGCCACAACAGGACATTTGGGCATATAATAATCGCCCTGCCATGGAACCCTGGGGTAAAGAACAAGTATCCGAGACAGCTGCCTCCTCCTTACATCCCCATCTGCCGCGCTCGGGGAAGAAGAAACATCCTGATGTTAACCTGGCGGATCTTCCGGCTCTCGAATGTCCGCCCCTCTCGCCGGCAACGCTCCATCTTCTGGGTACCTGTCTGCAGACTTCTCCATCACTTGATTCGCCTCTCCAGAACCCTACTCAGCCCTCTTTGCCTTCACCCCCTCCGCCCACTCAGCCCTCAAACCCTTCATCCGTTTCATTGATGCCGACGAACCCCCAAGGTGCTCAGCGACCCCCCCGTTCATTGCATCCGGGCACCAGCAGTATCGACCCCCGCTCCCCTATCCGCTCGGGCTATTTTAACACGTCGTTGCTACCTGCCCGCTCGGCGGGTTCTGCACAGCACAGCACTTCTGACCCGTGCCGTAAACTTCTCAAGGATTTCCCTATCGAAAAGCGCTCGGAGAAACTGAAAAAAGGCAAGTGCCTTCGGGCAATAGACTCGGATATTAATCTTACATTTGGTGAAGACGTTCAGATGGCGGATGCTATGGAAAATGCCCGAAAGGTATTGGTCGGCCGGGTAAGAGGTCGTACTTATTCTGTAGAAAGATTAAAACTATGGACAGAGGAGATTTGGGGCTCTCTCCTCAAGGAATTACCAGTTATCAGGGTCCTTGCGAGGGGCTGGTTTGCATTGCACTTTCACAGACCGGAATATACCCAATGGATACTTTCCCAATACTGGCATATTGAATTGGCACCTGTCCTGCTGAAGCGCTGGGATCCTCTTTTTGACCCGGAGCGAGAACAATTGGGTGCTAGACCTATATGGGTTCGTCTACCAGGTTTGCCCATGCAATTCTGGACTCCGCAAGTTTTCAAGAGAATAGGTGACGCGCTGGGCACCTACCTGGAGCATGATAAATCCTATGAGCAAACTGGAATCATGACCATGGCTCGCATCCTGGTTCATCTTGACACTAGGGCAGGACTGGAGGAGAAAATCACACTGCATCGCAGACACTTCTCAGACAAGCAACTGCTGGATTATGAAGGAGTCCCGTTTCGATGTTGTAGATGCCACAAAATCGGCCATCTGTACAAGGATTGCCCTCTGCTTTCGGGGGTGACATCCGAGGATACAAAAGGGCCTAGACAGCAGCCTACAGTGGAACAAAACAGAGGAGAAAACAAACCTGCGGGAGGGGATCTGACTCATGATGAGACTCCAGCAAATGCAGTATCAGAAGGCACCAAGAAAACCAACAACAGAAGGAAGGCTACATCCACTCCTGCACCGCCGTGCACCCGGTCTAAGACAGCGGAGACTGCATCATCTCATCCGGGTAATGCATCTATCCCCATATGTTCTCATAATTTATCTGAAGTATTGCATTCTGTTATGCACACCTCTTTACTGTCCCCTCATATTGATCCGGCACCGGTTCCATCCATCCTCTGCACAATTGCCCCCCCCCTACTTTCTCCACCACACCCTCCTCTCACAGGTTGGAGAAGGGCCTCCCCGATCCCTCATCCTCCCCTGCCAGCTCCGGATCGCATCCCTACCATCTCAGACCTCGGGCCCGTACCAGACTGCTAGGACTTGGTTCCTCCCCAGGTCGTTACCGCAAGCCTAAGAGGGGTCGTCCATCAAAAATCAACTCGGCTATACAAAACGCTGTAGCTGATGTCGCCCAGGGGCGACAATACACCATTGAACGGGCACTTAGAGCAATTGAGCCCCTGGCAAGTGGTTCCCCATGATTTGGCTCTCCTTCAATTGTAGGGGATTAGCCAACCCCAAAAAGCGATTGGCTCTAAAACGACTGATTCATGAATCCAGATGTGACATTCTCTTCCTACAGGAGACCCTTTGCACCTCGGAGGTGGCGGTGCGAACCCTACAGGCCCTTCACCCTGGTTGGATATTTCAGGGTATGGATGCTATTGGTCGGTCAGGAGGTCTGGCCATTGGCATAAACCCTAGAAAGGGCAAGCCTCTTTCCTCATGGGGGGGCAGAGGATTTCTGGGAATGGACATCTTCTTGGGTGAGCTGGGTTACCCTATTCATATTATCAACATCTATGGCCCTAATCTGAATAGGCTGACCTTCTAGCAAAACTTTCTAGGAAGCAACCACATTACTCGAGCTACTGTTATGGGCGGTGATTTCAACTTCTCCCTGGGTGTTGGGGAATCTTGGGGACATCATGCACAGATTGATCCCATCTCTGAACAGATGAGTATGCTAATTGATTCATACAGGCTTGTTGATATTCCTATGAATAAGAAAGTTCCAACATGGCACAATCAGAGAACTAGGGAGGCAGCTCTGGGAAGACGGCTAGACAGGTCTCTAGTGCATGAGGATATGATTCCATTATTCCCCCTGTATAGACAATGGGTTAGCTCAGGTGGACTCTCTGATCATCTCCCAATCCTCCTACAAGTCAGTGATGCTAAAAACAAGCCCTGCTCCCCTTTCAATTTTTTTGTTGGACTCCTACAAGACCTGGATTTTATTAATATGGTCTCGGAATACTGGGGATCTCAACCTCCACTAAGAGATCAGAGAAAAGCCATGGATTTTTGTGACAGACTAGATGAGCTAAAGAAATTGACTGAGACCTGGGCAAGAAGGAAATGACTCAGAGATGAACAGCTGCTTGTAGACATAGAAACCCAGATAGCTCAATTGACGGACGAAAGGGGGACTGGCTACCTATCAGAGGTATCTAAATCTTTACTGAACAATCTGGTTGCGCAAAAAACTAAGATCCTACAAGAAAAAGAGGAGTTGTGGAGGTTAAAAAGTAGAGCCATTTGGCTCAAAGCAGGGGACTGTAATACTAAATACTTCCACAACCTTGCAAATGGTAGAAAGGCCTCAAACACTATTTGGCAACTGCCCTGTGAACCTGATGGATGGGCTACTACGCACCAGCAACTTGCCAAAATGGGGGTATCACATTTCAAAAGGCAATTCACTGCACCGACTGCCATCAATCTTCCAGATATCATCAATCTTGCTGGTCACTTCCCTAGATTTGTGGGACAGGAGGATATGGATGACCACTCAACCAGTCACTAAACAGGAATTGGAAAGCACGCTCAAATGGTTCAAGAAAGATAAGAGCCCGGGGCCGGACGGGTGGCCAGTGGAGTTCTATCTGGCTTTTTACGATCTGCTGGGCGGGGACTTATTGGAGGTCATTGAAGAAAGCCGGATCACATCGCACATACATCCCCCTATGAACTACACCTTCATAGCTCTGATTCCTAAATCAGATGACCCTACATCCGTTAATGACTTCCGTCCAATATCATTATGCAATTGCCTCTACAAAATCATTTCCAAGATCATAGCCAATCGCATCAAGCCCATTCTGTCTTTTCATATTTCTGCTGAACAATTTGCCTTTCTCCAAAATCGACACATTCAAGAGGCCATTGGCACCACCCAGGAAGCTCTACACTCCATAAAGCATAAGAATCTTAAAGGCATATCTCTTAAGATTGATCTTGCAAAGGCTTTTGATAAAGTTAATTGGCTCTATCTGAAGATGATACTCACCCATTTGGGCTTCCCCCACACACTTATCAACTGGATTATGGGTTGCATCTCTTCTGCCTCCTTCGCTATCCTCATCAATGGCTCGGCCTCCGCTCGGTTCAATATCAACAGAGGAATCAGACAAGGATGTCCTCTATCCCCACTCCTCTTTCTAATTGTCATGGAAGGGCTAAGCAAGCTCATTGCAACTGCTAAAAGGAATGGCGATATCAGTGGACTCAAAATCATGGAGCGTTATTTCCTCACTCATCTACTCTTTGTAGATGATATCCTTATTTTCATAAATGGGAGTGTTCGGGACACCACTGCCCTAAATGACATTCTCCAGCTTTTCTGTAAGGCTACGGGAATGGAGATCAATAGAAGGAAATCGACTATGTCCATTGCGGGGTGTACAAATCAGGAATCTTTGGCAACATAGAAATTCCCATTCCTGGAAATAAATCTACTGGATGGCATCAAATATCTGGGCTTTAGACTAAAACCAGATGGATATAAAATTGAGGATTGGTCTTGGCTCATCTCCAAAATAGAAAAGAGGATCAACTGCTGGCACCACCGGCTCCTATCCAAATTAGGCAGGCTTATGCTTATTAAATCTGTCCTTGAGGCCACTCCAGTATACTGGATGTCACCCTCATGGATCCCTAAGGGAATTCTCAATAGAATTCAACAAACATGCAACAGATTCCTTTGGAATGGAAACAAAAAAGGGAAGATATTTGCCTGGACTCGTTGGTCCATGATTACTACTCCGAAGAAATGGGGGGGGTGGGGTCTTAAAGCACTCCCGGATTTTGCGCAAGCGTTCGCTGCCAAGCAGGGTTGGTTATTACTTAAACAGAACAGTCTTTGGGCAGAAGTTATTCACCAGAAGTATATATGGCCTTTGAACATCATTGACTGGATCCGGAGGCCACATTGGAACCGACAGGGCATATCGGCGATTTGGAAGGCCACTCTAAACACCATGCCTCTTATCAAAGATAATCTTTTATGGCGCATTGGCAATGGCTCTTCAGTCCGCATTGGTTTTGATCCATGGCTTGGTTCAGGTAATGCACACATTTTACCAGAAGGGCTGGTTCTACATCTAAATAACAGGGGCATCAAATATCTCTCGCAGATAGGTGATCAACAGCATTTCACCATATTCTCACAAGCTTGGATAACAGATCAGCAATGGCAACTGACAGAAGAGTGGAGCACAATATGGAAAGATTACATTCAAGCTTTAATCGAATCACATATCAGACTCAGGGAGGAAGAGGATGAGTTAATCTGGGCAGTATCCAAATCTGGTCAATATGTGCCGAAGCTTGGATACTACAAACTGATTGAAGCAAAAAATCCGGACACTCATAAAAGCTGGTGGTCCACTATCTGGCACCTGCAAGCCTAGCCACGAACAAGACTACTCATGTGGAACATTCTTGCAAACAAAATCCCTACGGGATCCAACCTTAGGAAAAGGGCCTTTGCTGGACCAACATGGTGCGTTTTATGCAGGAAAGAGGAAGAAACTACCCCCCATTTATTCCTCACCTGTTCGATCACCAGGGAATTATGGACACAGATCACCCAGGCTCTAAATATAAATGTGGTCTGGCAGGGGGAGGACATACCAACGGCATGGGATCAGTGGTGGACTGCAGTGGCATCAGAAAAGCCCAGGAATTTGCCACTCTTGGTGGCCTGGTATATCTGGAATAGGATGAATGCGATCATTTTTGAGAATTGCAATGTAAATTGGAACCTACTCCCCTCTACCATATGTGCGGCATATATTGAGATTCCAATTGAAATCAAACAGAAACAACCTAAGATCATCAACCCAGAACTCATAAACAAAGATATGTCGTGGGCATATTTTGACGGGGCAGCTCAGAGACAAGGATGTGGAGGAGGCATTCTTCTACATCTTTCAGACTCACACTACTTTCATATGAGTTTGGGACTCGGTCCGGGTACAAACAACCATGCTGAACTCATGACCCTGAGGCATCTTCTATATTTTGCCTTGTCCAAAAACTGTCAACAATTACAAATTTTTGGGGACTCAAAGACTGTGGTTGATTGGGTTAACAACAAATCCATTTGTCATGCATATTCTTTGAAGCGAAGAAATTGTTTTTTTCAAAACACATTTTGACCAGATAACTGTTTCTCACATCTACAGGGAAAGAAATGCAATTGCTGACCGGCTCTGGAAAGAAGCGGCGGATCGTCCTCTAGGAGAATGGCTGATCGAGGAACACAATCCAGAGGGGATGCACAGTTTCTATCATAGACCATATATTGATGGTCCCCCTCAGGGAGGCAATGGCCTCATCTAAATTTTTGCACTATCATGATATATTTTTGTATATACCTCAGTACATTCTAGCTTGATCTGTTATTGTATAGCGAATATGCACTACTATAATGGACATTGATCCTATTACTGTATCCCTGTGGGAACCTATATGTAAATTTTGCTTTTTGATCAGTGGTGAAAACCACTTTACAGCATATGCCTATGGGCATCAACAACATGTAATTTCTTATAATAGAAATTATGAATTTTCTTCTTCGGAAAAAAAATATATAGAGAGAGAGAGAGATTTAATTAACGTGGACATTCAAATATTTCATTTATAGCCATATTGAAATATTTTTTTGTTATTAATATGTTCTTAAATGCAACATGTCAATTCCATATTAAAAATTGAATGAATTACATATCTCCCTCTTATTGAGAAGTAAAAAGCACCTATCTAGAAAATAAGATATTTTTTAAATTCAATTACTTTTTTTCACTATATATATAAAGTTGATATAAAATTATTTTATACATCTCCCACATGTTAGATCCATATTGAGCATGGAAGGAAATACATTTCTCCCTTATACAGTAGATGCATCTATTTAGCATGTGTTGAGAGGGATCAAATTTCCATATCTGAAAACCTTTCCTCAACTTTTGATCTCTTGGCGCATGTTAGATTTGCAATCAAGATAGATTTACATCAGTTTTTAATATGCCACAAATGAACACCGTATTGAGCACAAAAGAATTGCAAATCTCCTTCATTTTGAGCAACACATCACCAAAATGCTTTAACCATGATACACCGAAATGAATCAAATCCCTGGAAGCCCAAACACATTACGAGGTTAAATAACTTAGATAAAAACAGCAATACTCTTAGAATGTGAGCTGTCTATTTTCCTTGTAGAGCATTTGCACAGCGAGTTATGTTAGATTACATCTCTGTGGCAATGCCTCATATTTACATCTGAGTGAGTATAGCCATCAAACACAATTCATAAATAATTTTAAAAAAATTGGAAAGATTTTCAATCACAATTCTTGAGTGAAAATTAGGCAATGCCTTCAATTTATGAAAAGCAGAGGAATCGACCAAAAACCCTCGATGTTCTCAATTTTCATTAGTTCTTAAATTTTGAAATTTGAACAAAGTCCTATGCTTAAAATATTTGAAAAAATGGGTTATAGAACAAAGAAGAATATGGAGACAAAGACATATAAAATACCAAGTGCTTTGTTGGCTCGCTCACGGCTTCTAACCAGCGCATGAACGTCATATTTCCCCGGGCTCCCCAGCAATATCTTGGTTACCTGACCACAGGTATAAAAACTGAATAATTTTGATCCATTTCATTCTAATGAACTCTGATCGTTTCTCGTATTATATATTCAAGATAAAATTGCAAGATGTCAGCTAGATTTTACCTCTAATCCGACCCCCCTTGTACACCCAACCACCAAGACCTTCTGTAATTGGCCCTCCATTTTTGGGAATGTGATATAACAAAAACTATTTAAAGTATAATCAGAGCTATATATCCCTCCATTTATTCCCAGATTGATAAATATCCCTCCATCTATGCGCCGTGATATCAGAACACAGCTGCTTGTTGATGTTTCTATATAAGATAAATTCAAAACGTCACCATTACTGAAACCAGTTAGGTGTACGCAGTTTGATCTAACCATGGTTTGGGTAGAGATTTAGTTATTGATAATTACGTCATATTAATTTATTTTTTATTTATACATTAAACTTTAAATGTAGGCTTAACATAGCATTACCTTTCACATTAAAAAGTTGATCATTTTAGTTAGTTGTGTACCCATTGTATCGGCGGAGATTTAGTTCTTGATAATCAACTTTATATTAATTTAAATTTTATGTTTATATTTTATATTTAAATGTATACTTAACCTAGCATAATTTCTTGAAATATGAAAGCTTTTAAATGGAAAGTATTGAGTCAAGATTGATTAGTGGATTGCTTTGTCTCTTGCTTTTAGTATGTTAAGAAATTATGAAAGCTTTTAAATGGAAAGTATTGAATCAAGATTGATTGGTGGATTGTTCTGTGTCTTGTTTTTAGTATGTTAAATTCATGGTCTAGTGGATTAAACAAATTTACATAAATTTATTAGCAAAGACATAAGATCTTGTTAAGTTTGAATGTAAGTTTTTGCTAAATCTTTTTGGCATTCAATATTTTAGGGATGGTGTTCATTTTATGAACAAACTTATTCAGCAATCGAAGTGAAATAGATTTGCTTGGAAAATTTTAAAAGAAAATATAGTAGGACCAACACTAACAAGTTCAATTTGGAGTGAATCAAAAGTCTTATTTTAGAGGATATCTTGCTAAGCTTGACCAATCTAGGGCCACATGCTTGATGATGATATTGAAAATGGGGAAAGTTTGTGACCTTTGCCCACTACAAGATTGTTATGGGATATAAATACCTTTGTCCATGTCTCAAGGGTTGTTTTAATTGGTTGAATCATTCGCTTAATGAATGTTGTTGAAAAGTAGACCATAGGTCGCAAGTTCAAATTGGGCAAAGTCCTTTAAGGTTTCCAAGGAATTTCTAGGTATGAAATTTCACCAATTGGCTATATTTTGGATATTTTCTATAAATAAATAAAAAAAAATCACCCATTTGGTTAAAAATCCACCAATTTTTTACATAGATATGATTAAATTGATAATATTTGCCAAAAAAATACCAGTTTAAATAGCAAAATACATGTTTTTGTATTGAATATTTGTCTATATTCTATATGTATGATTTTTCAAACCATAATAGTTGCCTAGAATATTATTCATAGGCATAATATTTGAATCCTTAAAAAATACTTGAAGTTTTCTAGTCATTATTGTCGATATTGGTTGAGTTGCCCCCCATTTAGATACTCTAAGGAAGAGATGGGGATTCTGTGAGGATTTTCTTTCAAAAATTTATAAATACAAAACCTTTTTTAGATGACCAACTCAATAAGCTATGGCCCTAGAAATCCAAACAAAGTACATTGTTATTTTGGCTTCATGATAATATGAAGTGAGTCTTGGATCCCAAGTAATTTTTTTCCTAATGTTTAACTATGGGAAGCATCTCAATGGATAGAAGGTTGTATTACCTAGTTAGGATAAAATTGTGTTGTCTACAATGTGGGTGAGCAAAGACTCTCAAATATTTATTCTGGTTATGTCCCTTGGCCAACTTTGCATGACCCTGGGCCAAGTTTATCTATGATCAAAATTTCCCTATCTCCATCTCTTGGAGTGTTGTCTTGTTAAGTCGTTGATTACCTTGGGCTATTGAGTTCTACTTTGTTATAACGTTTGTTGGAGTCAAAATTTAGTGTTGGATATGGAATAACACAGTTACATTGTTTTTTATTTAACAATCTCATCAAAGGCTTTCTCTTGGTATGACAATACACTAACCTGTGCTAGCATTTCTATGCAAATCAAGTTGCATAGAAATCCAAACAACACACCATTTTAATGTTTTAACCATAAGAATTTTTTTGGTTTCAATTGTTATATATATAGAGAGAGAAAAAAACAAAACATACTTCCCATGGAGCTTTATAACACGACTCATTGTAGAGATGGGAATGAGAGCTCTGGGCGATCGGCGAAAATGGCGGAACCCTAACCCTAGCGGCGACCCTGGCACTCACTAACCTTCATGGCGGTAAACAAACAGTGTGCAGGTATCACGGTCTTTTGACCGGCAAGGACTTTCGTGCACCATATCCATTCCCGGTTTCCTAGGACCTGGTTTACCCTGCGGTTTACATTTCTTCGTCGAACCCCGCGAGCAAGTATTCCTTTCTCTCTGACGGTCGGTTTCCTGGTCGGTAATCTAGGGCATCACTGTTTTGGCAGGTAATATGGTCGAAGAGGACCTCGTGGACTACGAGGAGGACCCCATGCCACAACAGGGCATTTGGGCATATAATAATCGCCCTGCCATGGAACCCTGGGGTAAAGAACAAGTATCCGAGACAGCTGCCTCCTCCTTACATCCCCATCTGCCGCGCTCGGGGAAGAAGAAACATCCTGATGTTAACCTGGCGGATCTTCCGGCTCTCGAATGTCCGCCCCTCTCGCCGGCAACGCTCCATCTTCTCGGTACCTGTCTGCAGACTTCTCCATCACTTGATTCGCCTCTCCTGAACCCTACTCAGCCCTTTTTGCCTTCACCCCCTCTGCCCACTCAGCCCTCAAACCCTTCATCCGTTTCATTGATGCCGACGAACCCCCAAGGTGCTCAGCAACCCCCCGTTCATTGCATCCGGGCACCAGCAGTATCGACCCCCGCTCCCTTATCCGCTCGGGCTATTTTAACACGTCGTTGCTACCTGCCCGCTCGGCGGGTTCTGCACAGCACAGCACTTCTGACCCGTGCCGTAAACTTCTCAAGGATTTCCCTATCGAAAAGCGCTCGGAGAAACTGAAAAAAGGCAAGTGCCTTCGGGCAATAGACTCGGATATTAATCTTACATTTGGTGAAGACGTTCAGATGGCGGATGCTATGGAAAATGCCCGAAAGGTATTGGTCGGCCGGGTAAGAGGTCGTACTTATTCTGCAGAAAGATTAAAACTATGGACAGAGGAGATTTGGGGCTCTCTCCTCAAGGAATTACCAGTTATCAGGGTCCTTGCGAGGGGCTGGTTTGCATTGCACTTTCACAGACCAGAATATACCCAATGGATACTTTCCCAATACTGGCATATTGAATTGGCACCTGTCCTGCTGAAGCGCTGGGATCCTCTTTTTGACCCGGAGCGAGAACAATTGGGTGCTAGACCTATATGGGTTCGTCTACTAGGTTTGCCCATGCAATTATGGACTCCGCAAGTTTTCATTAGAATAGGTGACGCGCTGGGCACCTACCTGGAGCATGATAAATCTTATGAGCAAATTGGAATCATGACCATGGCTCGCATCCTGGTTCATCTTGACACTAGGGCAGGACTGGAGGAGAAAATCACACTGCATCGCAGACACTTCTCAGACAAGCAACTGCTGGATTATATTTAAATGTATACTTAACCTAGCATAATTTCTTGAAATATGAAAGCTTTTAAATGGAAAGTATTGAGTCAAGATTGATTAGTGGATTGCTTCGTCTCTTGCTTTTAGTATGTTAAGAAATTATGAAAGTTTTTAAATGGAAAGTATTGAGTCAAGATTGACTAGTGGATTGTTTTGTGTCTTGCTTTTAGTATGTTAAATTTATGATCTAGTGGATTAAAAAAAATTACATAAATTTATTAGCAAAGACATAAGATCTTGTTAAGTTTGAATGTAAGTCTTTGCTGAATCTTTTCGGCATTCAATATTTTAGGGATGGTGTTCATTTTATGAACAAACTTATTCAGCAATCGAAGTGAAACCGATTCGCTTGGAAAGTTTTAAAAGAAAATATAGTAGGACCAACACTAACAAGTTCAATTTGGAGTGAATCAAAAGTCTTATTTTAGAGGATATCTTGCTAAGCTTGACCAATCTAGGGCCACATGCTTGATGGTGATATTGAAGATGGGGAAAGTCGTGACCTTTGCCAACTACAAGATTGTTATGGGATATAAATACCTTTGTTCATGTCTCAAGGGTTGTTTTAATTGGTTGAATCATTCGCTCAATGAATGTTGTTGAAAAGTAGACCATAGGTCACAAGTTCAAATTGGGCAAAGTCCTTTAAGGTTTCCAAGGAATTTTTTAGGTGTGAAATTTCACCAATTAGCTATATTTTGGATATTTTCTATAAATAAAAAAAAATCACCCATTTGGTTAAAAATCCACCTATTTTTTACATAGATATGATTAAATTGATAATATTTGCCAAAAAAATACCAGTTTAAATAGCAAAATACATGTTTTTGTTTTGAATATTTGTCTATATTCTATATGTATGATTTTTCAAACCATAATATTTGCCTAGAATATTATTCATAGGCATAATATTTGAATCCTTAAAAAATACTTGAAGGTTTCTAGTCATTATTGTCGATATTGGTTGAGTTGCCCCCCATTTAGATACTCTAAGGAAGAGATGGGGATCCTGTGAGGATTTTCTCTCAAAAATTTATAAATACAAAACCTTTTTTAGATGACCAACTCAATAAGCTATGGCCCTAGAAATCCAAACAAAGTACATTGTTATTTTGGCTTCATGGTAATATGAAGTGAGTCTTGGATCCCAAGTAATTTTTTTCTTAATGTTTAACTATGGGAAGCATCTCAATGGATAGAAGGTTGTATTACCTAGTTAGAATAAAATTGTGTTGTCTACAATGTGGGTGAGCAAAGACTCTCAAATATTTATTCTGGTTATGTCCCTTGGCCAACTTTGCATGACCCTGGGCCAAGTTTATCTATGATCAAAATTTCCCTATCTCCATCCCTTGGAGTGTTGTCTTGTTAAGTCATTGATTACCTTGGGCTATTGAGTTCTACTTTGTTATAACGTTTGTTGGAGTCAAAATTTAGTGTTGGATATGGAATAACACAGTTACATTGTTTTTTATTTAACAATCTCATCAAAGGCTTTCTCTTGGTATGACAATACACTAACTTGTGCTAGCATTTCTATGCAAATCAAGTTGCAACATGTGGAAATCAAGTGTAGATATGCAACATCTCCAATAGAATTTAGATTATGGGGATGGACCTTCTCTACCTTAAACAATGAACGACATGGCCCTACTCAACTCACTTTAATGAGCTCTTAGAAAGGTGAGGGTGGTCCTTGTCGTCAAGGTGATAAACAAGTGTGTGAAAGATGTGCAAGAGAAGTTGGCCCCCAACACCACCCCACCATGACAAGTATTTCTTGACACTGGCCTTGGGTATCTTTGAAGGGCTATTACACTTGTCATTGGGAGCTAGTGTAAGTGACAAATGTTAATCCCCCACTTATTATTTGGGACCCTACTCTATATGATCATGACCAATCCCCACTAATGCTCACATGATTATGTCTTAGTTTCTCTATGCTCAGATTGTAGTGTTGTGTCTCTTTTAGGATTTTGACTCTTAATTAATTTGTGTGTGACTACAATGGTTTTGGCTTTAGCCAACATAAGTTGTTTTAGTTATAGCTTTCACATATACTCTTGGACATTACAAGTGTGGTGGGCCCTTTTGTGTTGAACTGTTGTACAAATTATTTATATTAATAGTCAAATGAGCTTTTTATTCAAAACAAAATAGTGTAGAAGAATTTAATGTTATGAATATGCATGGTATAACACCTCACGGGAACACATCACTAGAATTCATTTATAGGCCTTACTACTTCCTTCTTTTTACATTTTATTATTCCTTAGATTACTACCTTCCCTTATATTTAACATTAGCAGTGACGATTATTTTGATTCACATTGGTTATGAGGATTTGATTGTGGTATCATATATGTTGTAATATATCATTAGGTAATGGGTCCCCTACTAACATAATGGTTAATTGGTTATGAATTGATTATGCTTCCTTTCTTGATAAGGAATATTGGAATAGTTTTCATGTAATCTATAAATTGCCATGGATATTCATTGGAACAATTAGTCATAACTAATCCTATATTGCTCTAAAATTTTATGCTATGCAAAATAAGTTTACCTCAAGTCCCAAATTAGTTATTTACCAGCATTGCTTGAATTTTTGAAATAACTGAAATAAGAAATGAAAATAATATGAGCACGAGTACACCATCCACACAAATGAACACAAGATCTATCCTGGGAAACCCAGTATGAGAGAAAATCTAGCTAGAAGTTGAGGTCTATCCTCTTCTCTCTTTGCTTCAGTTATAAAAATGAACATACAAAAGGGTGGAACTCATTATGGAGTTAGCTTTGATATTGTGGTATGGATGACTACTTTAGAATCCTTCTCCTCCTACATTTTTCTCTCAAAATGTCACTCATATATGTGTTTGCTCATTTATTGAACAAGTACAATGCTAAAGAATGGAGCCCCTTCTTCTTCTAGCAACCCAATATTTAATATAGCTTGATAACCATCTAAGGTTGGGGTTTCGATTTCCTAAACACTCATCTAGCGATAATGTTTTGGACCTTCTAGAATCTTCTTGAAAGTACAGACATGGTTATCCTTACATGTGTGAGTAATTGGGGCATGACATGGCATCCACTCATACCATGGTAGTTAACATGGTAGGTCAATTCACAAGAGGCATAACTTTCACACACAAGCTCTAATTGAGCTAATGTTTGCACCATTGGAAAGTTTTTGGCGTGTAGATCAATGTCAAGAGTGTAGGCACACATTTTCGATGTTGCAACCCCAAAAACCATCATTTGATGTCTCAAAATCTCTAGAAGGTTCCAGAGCCAAATTTTCCAAATTGGGATCTACCACTAAAATGGGCCTTACATGCCAATTCCTCCAATTTTTCCACCCAAAAAGTACCAAGATAGATGACAAATTGTATGATAATTATAACCATAAAATTTCCTCATTCTTTATCACTGTACAATATCCTTTCTCAGGTTGGTTTTGAGGATTAGTCTATGGCAACATATAAACCTTAGATACAAGGTGATTATACTTTCTTGCTCAATGTCCCCCTCATTCCTTTGTGTGGCATGTGTCTATGTGGATATTAAAATTCAATTGCATTTACATTGTGGCACCTTAGGATATTCAATAACTAAAATCCCCTTCCCTATTCCAACCTAAATTTCATGTAAACCCTTTCTTCCAAAAGACACATAAAGATCATATACACCTGCATAGTGGCATCTTAGAATAATTTCAATGAGTATAAAATGTACTTCCTCTGTTTTAACATAAATTGTGTTTAAACCCTTGATTTGAAATTGGATCCTAAAAAAGGAAATAAGTTTAACTAGAGAAATTGTACAGTTGTTGCAAATAAGGCATCGACTAAGTAGTCAAAAAGTTCAACTATGAAATTGATCCACTAAGTTTGAGTCAACCAAGAAAATTCACCAGGTAATTGTGGGCAAGGAAAGAACCAAAGAAATATAACTTTCTAGGAAAAATCAATTGGAAGAGCACATCATCAATTGTAGAATGGGGGCAATGGGTGCATGTTTATATCACTTATTGAAGGGCATGTATATGGTTAAATGCATGTTTGAAAAGTAGTTTTTGTGGGAATGTAGTCAACAAATAGTTAGTCAAATAGGATGTTGTCAATGGAAGCATTGGTCAATTGGAAAGCCCCCAACAGTTACCATGAATCTTAAATAGGGCAAACACTATCTTCATAAGTTTTTCATTGAACATTAGAGAGAGGGTTAATTGTATGGGTGATATTTGTAGAGTCATATAAGTGTCATGTTCGTGCCACATCAACAATAACCATCAAACTAATTGATTGATCATTTGGAATTATCATTATTCTATGGAATCATTATATTGTAGACAATGTTTGCAATAATGTAAAGATGAGAATCATAATTGCTCTAACTTCTTGATCAATTTATGAAGAAGATATGGAAGATGGGACAAGTGGAGATTATAATTGTAGGGAGTTTATGCATGTGTGAGAGAGAGAAGATGAAAAGAGGCCAAGGCACAATAGACATTCCTTAGATTAAGACCAGCACAATAATGTCTAATCACCATAGAGAGAGTTGAGAGAAAGATAGAATCTGTATAATTGAGAAGACACATACATTAATACCATGGTGAGTAGATGAAGGGTTGAACACCCTAAAGCCTATAATTAGTGACCATTGTTAAGCAATTCTTTGATTTTCAGTAGAGTCCTCAGTCATAGAGAACTATAGATAGCTACTTGGTTGAAGGGTTGGTAGGTTTTCATTAGAAGGAAAGCTAATGTAAATCATGAAGAAGCCAATAGTCAACTAGATGATTAAGTAATTAAACATTCATTTGGAAAGTCAATTGAGGGATCGTAATCAACGAAGAGGTTTGTTGAGAAGAGGATAAGGAGGACTTTCCTTAGGGAAAATATGGCCAAAACTTTGATTACCAAGAGTGTTATGCATTGTAAATGCAACCTTGTGGGTGTAGAATCCCGGAGGTTGTGAAAAATTAAAATTATAAACATTCATTGGTCATTAGAGTCTTGGAAAAATATATTGGAGCTTATTTCTAGTGAGTGATCTCATTAAAAGTGTTGTTGAACTAGGTTGTAATGTTGTTAGTATAGTGTTTTTGTATTTGGTTTTGTTGTTTATTAACTAAGAGAAATTATATCCCATAATACTCGCATGACATCGTGAATCCAATTTAAGCGCTATTAGGAGATTCTGACTTACCCACTAGATTACCTATTAAATTATATCAAAGCCATAGTTTTATGGACTTATGGAGTCGTAGGAATGAAAACAAGAGAAAATCTCTCAAGAGAGAGAGTCTTCAAGACTTACAATAGATCAATTTTCAAATATAAGGGATAACAAACAACTGAGAAAGATAGTCTGATAGTTGGAAAAGAAGAATCAAAAGATTAAAAAAAAATTGAAATCCATGTGAAACATCATCAGGGGAAACATGTCCAAACTATGGGTGAGCTATGGAAAGAGTTGGTTGACAAGGAAACCACATTAGTTAGTCTTCAAAGAGAGTTGGAAGAGATTGGAAAAGGGAGAAAGATTGCTCCAATTCATGATACACATACCATAAATTGAGAAAATCATGGTAAGCACTTCATCTTCATCCCTTGCTCTGTGACCCAACAAACGAGTCTTTTGGTAGTTTTTAATTTCATACCAAAAGGATAGGCATGAAATTGTTGTGGAAGATGGGTTATTTATGGTCAAGGGACAGGAAAACATGGATAAGGAATGAAGAGCCCCATTGTAGTGAACTCTAGACCATAACATGTTGATTTAGGACATTATGGTGGTAAGGTAACTAAGGGTGAATATTATAAGATAGCCTTCTGTAATGTTCTAGTATCAAATATCATCTTTGTGAAGGCTCAAGATGGAATAAATTCAACAACTCCAAAAGAAGTGCAAATCATGAAGAATGATCAACAATATTGCGCAAGCTCTAAGCAAGGAAATAGGAAGGAATCCCAAGCACCCATGCACATTCAATCAGTTAGAATACCAAAGAAGGGACTAAGAAAGAATGAGGCAAAATAATAAAGGTAAGTGAATAAGAGCATTTAGTAACTTATTTTCATTACAAGAAGAAAGACCAGAATGCACAACAATGCTTGTATTTCTTTCTGTAACACACCCCCTCCTAATCCCCACTAAATCACAGGTTAGAATGAGGTGGTTACTATGTTGACCTAAGATCCAAGGTGTCATTATGGAAATGGGGCTAAATATTTTTACCTTTTATCTAGCTTAAAACCTCAATTAGACATCATCGTTTCGACCATCTCTTCAAGATGATTATGGTGACATTTTTTTTTACCTCAATTTGACCTTTTGATCAAGAGATAGGACCATTTGAATTTTTTGTGAATTAGAGAACACCACATCATCATCCTTGCCACATGGAAGCCACGTGGTTGCCATAGCCAACTTGTCGGCACCACCTGACAGGGGTATATTTGTTGTCGACCTGTTCATGGCCTTGGTCTTCAATATCCCCACTTAAATATTTGTGCTACTCTGCGTATAACCTCCGGCCACACACATATATTATACATAATGGTAGGTGGTCAACTACTGAAAATCCTCTCGTTACCCGGGTCCGTCACCCCGACCCTTAACTGATCTGAATTTGAAACTACTTGTAAATGGTTTGCAAGGTATTCAATTCAATAATATACATGTTTAAAAGATGTCCATGTCTTGCAGAAAAGAAACAAATGAAATTTTCAGCTGTTCATGACCCATTTAAGTATAACAGATTTATTTCCTTTTACTGTTTAACACACCAAAACGAATTTGTTCTGCAAAATAAATCAACCACAGATGCAAAAGAAGTTGATGAAGCAGTTCACCCTTCCTGGGCTACGTCTGCTGGGTCCAAGGCTCCCAAATGGGCCTGTCCTCGTTTTAATTAAATGCTAAAAATGAATATACATCTGAATAAAAGTCTCTACATGTGGAATAGACTGTAAAAATGGATTCAGAACACTTGAATCCTTCAGGATTGACAACTAGTTCACCTCCAATGAGTACCTGCAACCCTATACAGTTCTCCTAATACTAGACCCTAGTGGCTCCTTGAACTTCCACGGCTCCAAAACCTCTGCAAATGACCTCAGATGGCTGTAAGACCTCTGCCAATGGCTTCAGAAGGTCGAAGATACACAAAATCAAAAAAAAAAATCGTTCAAAACGGACTTTCCTAGCCAAAGTTATGGCTCATTAAAGATTCCCTCCAGTTTGGCCTAAAAAAACTCCAGCTAACTGTAGTTGGGGCCAGTTAGCTCCGCCAATTATGGCGGGACCGCCCAAATTTGGCGCTCCGCCATTATTCCCGCCATATTAACTGCCACCTAACTCTAGTTTTAGCGCGCATGTGACCGCACATCTCGGCTGGTGGTTTGCGTTGGAGTTTGTGCCGGCGGTTAAGGCATGGCACCCGGTTCTTGGCATGAGGTCACGTGGTATGGGGGTTGGCCCTTAGGGGCTGGCTCCCTTCGGGCCCGCCAAAATACAAAACCAAACTTTATAAATTGTTTTTGCCGCTTTTATAACACAACCCATAGTGCTGGCCTGTTGGTAAGACTGTCCATTAATGCATGGGAGGTCTTGTGTTCAAAACTTGCCAATGCCAAAAGTTTTACATATGCACCCATAGGATATGATGACGTCATCCTTGGGCCACGTGGTGGCCTCCGGGCCTGCCACGTGGCATCCTGTGATTGGCTGCCCAAAAGGAATATTCCCTAGAATATTCCAAGGGCCACGTGGTGGCCTCCAGGCCTGCCACGTGGCATCCTGTGATTGGCTGCCCAAAAGGAATATTCCCTAGAATATTCCAAGGAATATTCTTTTTTTAATTTTTTTTTGAAAAATTCAAAAATTAAGGGTTATTAGGCGATTTGGTTTTTGGCATAACTTTCTCATACGGCGACCGTTTTTCGAACCGTTCACGGCACCGGAATCGGGAGGACGAGCACTTTTCAGTCATTCAATTTTGAACCAGTTCTAAGCACTTTCATTTTTGAGCATTTTACGACACTTAGGACATAAGCACCTGATCACGCCTCCCCATTGGGAAGCTTTTGGACCCCAAAAGCCTTCAACTACCTATTAAAGAGGTGAGGGTATAGCTCCCTCACTTTGTCCACCTCCATCCACTTTGCCTTGTTCTGTTTTCTGCCTTTGAAACCAACCCGCACATAATCTACATTGCCACTCCTTGAAGTGCGTGTCCTTCTGTCAAGGATTGTATCTTCTTTCAGCTCATCTAAGAATTTTGGCGAGAAATCTTCTATAGATGGTAGCTGAACAACACTTTCATGATCAGCAATCAAAGGAGGTTCATACGAAATTAAGTTCTCCACATTGACAACAAAATACATTTGCATGTAGGAAGGCAAATCTAATTGAAAAGCATTATTTCCAACCTTCTTGAGGATTCTGAATGGACCATAACGAATAGGCTTCAGCTTTTTACCTTCTCCTTGCAGCCTTTCCTTACTAATGTACAGCCATACCTCATCCCCTTCTTGAAACTTGTGATTGACTCTATGCTTGTCGTGTCTTTCCTTGTACTTGCCTTGACTCTTCTCAAGTTGTTCTTGAATTTGCTGATGTATTTGCTGAATTCTTTCAATGAATGAACGAGCTTTGTCAATATCACTATGTCCCTCAATGGCGATATCTTTCTCAAGAATGAAATCAAGAGGTGATTTTGGCAAGTAACCAAAACAAGCTTCAAACGGTGAGGTGTTTGTGGAAGAGTGCTTGGCACGGTTGTAAGCATGTTGTATGTGGTGCAAATGTTCATCCCAAAGCTTGGGATGCTTGCTGCAATATCCTCTCAAGAGGTGCACAATGGTTCTGTTCACAACCTCTGTTTGCGGATGGAAAGCAGTACTTTTCTTCAACTTTGTGTCCATCATCTCCCATAGGTTGGACCAAAAATTCCCCACAAATCTGTAATCCCTGTCACTAATAATGGAAGTAGGCAAACCAAAGTGAATCCATACATGATGAAAAAATAATTCAGCAGTTATAGTTTTCTTACAAGGCATAAGTATACACATTTTGCTGAAACGATCAACTACTACATATAAATAATCATGCTGCTTTCTAGATTTTGGCAAACCTCCTACAAAATCCATAGAGATGCTCTCCCACGGTCTAGAAGGTACCGGCAAAGGAGTATACAAGCCAAGCTCCCTATTACTAGGCTTGCTTGTAGCACATAATGAACAACCTATTATGAACCTTGAAACAAAATCTACCATGCGAGGCCAATAGCAATACCTCTGTAGATGTGCAACTGTTTTGCTTACACCAAAATGGCCAGCAATAAGAGAAGAATGAGCTTCTCTTATGACATTTATTCTCTCCCCCTGTGGTATACACAACTTGCCCAAATGAAACAGCAAATTGTTATGCATGTGATAGTCATTTTCCTCTACATGATTCCCTTTACTCAAGTTAGCATACACATCTTTAAAGTCATCAGCAGATGCATATTGTTCTATGTAACTATCATGTACAATGGAATCATTCTTAAGTAAAGTAACAGCACCAATAATAGGCCTTGAAAGCATATCAGCAACTTTATTCAGAGTACCTTTCTTGTACCTTATTACCAAATGGAACTGTTGCAAGAAGCCCATCCATCTAAAGTGTCGTGACTGTTGTAACTTGCTTTGTGATTGCAAGTACTGTAAGGGGTGATGGTCGGTATGTAAAACAGTTTCTTTACCCATCAAATAGTGTTTCCACTTTTTGACGCTTTGTACCAATGCATACAACTCCTTATCATATGTAGGATAATTTACAACAGCACCATTAAAAGTTTCAGAATAAAAAGCAATAGGCTTGTCATGCTGTAGAAGAACTGCACCCATGGCATAATCACTAGCATCGGTTTGTATCTCAAATGGTTGTCTCAAATCCGGTAATGCAAGGACTGGAGCTGAACTAATCTTCTCTTTCAAAGATTCGAAATCTTTTTGCTGCTTGCCTCCCCATTGGAAAGCATGCTTCACACTTGTCACTGCATGAATAGGAGCTGCTATAGAAGAGAAGTTAGAGATGAACTTCCTCCAATATTGAGTTGCACACTAAAAATTTCTTACCTCTGTTATGGATTTGGGAGTAGGCCAATTCACAATAGCCTCTATTTTAGTAGGATCTATTCTCAAATCACCTCCTCCTACTATGTGTCCCAAATAAACCAAAGAAGTCTTTCCAAATTCACACTTTGACATTTTAAGAAATAACTGATTCTTCTTCAAAACATCAAGTACTTTCTTAACATGCATGACATGATCGTCTCTAGACTTGCTGAAAATTAAGATGTTATCTAAGTAGACAATAACAAAATCATCAAGAAAAGGACGCAAGACATCATCCATTACCCGCATGAAAGTTGCAAGTGCATTGCACAAACCAAACGACATCACAAGCCACTCAAAGAGTCCTTGTTTGGTTTTATAGGTTGTCTTCCAAATATCACTTTCTTCAATTCTTACTTGATGATATCCACTGCGCAAGTCTAACTTAGTGAAATATCGAGCATCTTTCAGCTGGTCTAGCAAATCATCTATCCTTGGGAGTGGGTAACGATTCTTTACCGTTATCTTGTTCAAGGCCCTGAAATCAACACACATACGCCAAGTGCCATCTTTCTTTGGAATCAATACAATCGGTGACCCACATGGCGAAGTACTTGGCCTTATGAAACCCTTGTCCAACAAGTCCTTGATTTGCTTATTTATTTCAGCATTCTCCATAATAGACATGCGGTACATGCCTATGTTTGGAAGAGGACAATCTGGATGCAAATGGATTTCATGTTGAATCTCCCTCTTAGGAGGCAAACCTGTTGGCTCCTGAAACATCTCATGATATGCATCAACTACATCATACAGTTCTGACTTAAGTTTTGGATCACAATTATCAAATGACTCATGATTCACATCAACCTTGGGCTTAATCATAAGAAGAACAAAATTCTTACTTGAATTGACCAGCCTTTTTGCCTGTCCTGCATTCACCATCGCTATATTTGTCTTCTTGCCATGAGCTCTAACAATGAACTCATTGCCATATTTGAAAAGATGATATTTGTTTTCATGGCGATGAAAGATAGCTTTCCTGTCAAACAAGTAAGGACTTCCAAAAACAATTCCTGCTATATAAAAAGGTACCACATCAAGTTCAACTGTGTCAATAAAATGTGCAGTAATTGCAAAGCGCAATGTGCACTTTCTTGAAACTTGTAAATTTGCATCCTTGCAAATCCATCCAAGTGGATATGGCTTCGGATGTGGAACGGTCTCAAGTTTAAGCTGCTTGACCAAGTCCTCTGATATAAGGTTTGCTTGTGACCCACTATCAAAAAGTGTGTCAATTTTAGTATGTTTTGAAATCACCCTCACATGAAACAGTTCAATTCTTTCTTCCTCATTAGGAGCTTGTACATGACAGTTTGAGGTACTAGTGCTAGCTTGAGTTTCAATTTCTTTTCCCTTCAAGTTTTTTAAACCCATGGCTGCAATTTTGGTTTCATCACCTAAATCATCCCCTAAATCCTGTGGTGTAGATGTAGTAGCAACAGTTTTTTGTTTCCCTTTGGATTTGTTAAATTGAAGTCTTTTTTCAGGATGTAATTTCCAACAGTTTTTCTCCTCATGGCCTGGTTTAGAACAGTGTTTACATATCACTTTCTCACTCTCATGTTTGACAGATGCATTCTTTTTGCCCTTTCCCTTGGAGGCTTTTTCTTTGTTTTTCCCCTTGGGGGCTTGTTTCTACCCTCTTCAAATGTGTTTTTTCCCCTTGCCTCTAAATGGGTAGCCTGGACACAAACCTCGTCCAGGCTAGTAGGGTTAAACATCAAGATGGTGTGTCTAAGGTGGCTATGCAAGCCACCAATGTATTTCAGCAAGGTTTCCTGGGTCTGTAAATCTACCCCTAACAAGAGAGCTCTTCTCCTGAATTCTTGGGTGTAGTCTTGAACACTCTGACCCTTAAGTTGTCTAAAATTTTGCCATTTCATAATGGCTTTCTGCATGTGAGAAAGAGGATAAAACTGTTTTTTAATGGCTAACATAAATTCAGGCCATGTTAAGGTAACCTTACCAAATTTCTTGATCTCCTCTTTAGTCTTGGCCTCCCACCAGACCAATGTTGCTCCATCCATTCTCAAAGAAGCCAACTAAATCTTGGTGGCATCATCATGCATATTCTGGATCCTCAAGTAAACTTCCAACTGCCTAATCCAGTGGTCAAGATTTTCTACATTCACTTCACCATTAAACATAGGTAATTCGAATTTTACATCAAGCTTCAAAAAAGGACTTTTTCCAGAGGATCTATGCTTATGCACAGAAGAAGAAGACGAGGATGAAGAGGAAGAAGGTGACGATGGGGGTGGTGGATCACCATTACCTCCATGTCCTTTCTTGGAATGATCATCATCCTTCTTACCTCCTGAAGAGCCCTCTCCTTCATGTGGATGTTTGGACCCTTCTCCAGCCAATTTCTCATTTCTTTCTTGGTACAATATCCTCACCATTTCAGTGAGGTCCAAGAAAGCCTTTCTGAAGACTCTTTCTTCTTCTTTTGGATCCATGTCTACAGGAATTTCTCCTTCATGTGCAGACATTCTTGAAGCTTCTGCTGAGACTCTTGAGGGTGAAATTGAAGGTGGAGGTGATGGCTCTCTGGCCTTCCTTGACTGAGGATTCTCTCGTTCTCTAGTCAACTGTCCTTCCCCTCCTTCCCCTCTTTTAAGTTTCAACTTGGTAAGCATCAATACTTGCAAGATAGTTAGAAGATCTTTGCACACAAACAATCAAAAGACAACTACACCAGAGATTGACTGAAAGAGCATTTATCTACTTTGCAATTGTATAACAAGAGCATTTTGAAGGCTTCCTGGCTCGTTTCAGGCTCTGTCTATAGTTTATTTGACTGCTTTTGATACAAAGAAACAACAACATAGCTCTGATACCAACTTGATCTGAATTTGAAACTACTTGTAAATGGTTTGCAAGGTATTCAATTCAGTAATATACATGTTTAAAAGATGTCCATGTCTTGCAGAAAAGAAACAAATGAAATTTTCAGCTGTTCATGACCCATTTAAGTATAGCAGATTTATTTCCTTTTACTGTTTAACACACTAAAACGAATTTGTTCTGCAAAATAAATCAACCACAGATGCAAAAGAAGTTGATGAAGCAATTCACCCCTCCTGGGCTACGTCTGCTGGGTCCAAGGCTCCCAAATGGGCCTGTCCTCGTTTTAATTAAATGCTCAAAATGAATATACAACTGAATAAAAGTCTCTGCAGGTGGAATGGACTGTAAAAACAGATTCAAAACACTTGAATCCTTTAGGATTGACTACTAGTTCACCTCCAATGAGTACCTCCAACCCTATACAGTTCTCCCAATATTGGGCCCTAGTGGCTCCTAGAACTTCCATGGCTCCAAAACCTCTGCAAATGACCTCAGATGGCTGTAAGACTTGTGCCAATGGCTTCAGAAGGTCGAAGATACCCAAAATAAAAAAAAATTCGTCCAAAACGGACTTTCCTAGCCAAAGTTATGGCTCATTAAAGATTCCCTCCAGTTTGGCCTAAAAAAACTCTAGCTAACTGTAGTTGGGGCCAGTTAGCTCCACCAATTATGGCGGGACCACCCAAATTTGGCGCTCTACCATTATTCCCGCCATCTTAACTGCCACCTAACTCCAGTTTTAGCACGCATGTGACCGCACATCTCGGCTAGTGGTTTGCGTTGGAGTTTGTGCCGGCGGTTAAGACATGGCACCCGGTTCTTGGCGTGAGGTCACGTGGTATGGGGGCTGGCCCTTACGGGCTGGCTCCCTTCGGGCCCGCCAAAATACAAAACCAAACTTTATAAATTGTTTCTGCCGCTTTTATAACACAACCCATAGCGTTGGCCCATTGGTAACACTGTCCATTAATGCATGGGAGGTCTTGTGTTCAAAACTTGCCAGTGCCAAAAGTTTTACATATGCGCCCATAGGATATGATGACGTCATCCTTGGGCCACGTGGTGGCCTCTGAGCCTGCCACGTGGCATCCTGTGATTGGCTGCCTAAAAGGAATATTCCCTAGAATATTCTTTTTTTATTATTTTTTTTTAAAAATTCAAAAATTAAGGGTTATTGGGCGATTTTGTTTTTGGCATAACTTTCTCATACAGTGACCATTTTTCGAACCGTTCACGGTGCCGGAATCGGGAGGATGAGCACTTTCCAGTCGTTCAATTTTGAACCAGTTCTGAGCATTTTCATTTTTGAGCATTTTACGACACTTAGGACATGAGCACCTGATCATTAACACTCTATTTCTCTTTCAAAAGTCTCCAAGAAAGGTCCTCCACACTGACTTGTCAAAGGGTCAATTGACAGACTACTTACTGATGAAATTTTTTCCATTGTCTGAGCTCTATTACACAACCCTTCACCCTTGCACATTCCAAGTTCTCTCTAGAGAAAATTTTCCAAGACGACCTATCTTGTAGTTCCACCCCACACCAATACAATAGTATTCAGGATCATGTGGAAGCCATTGTATCCCGACCCTACGTCATCCTGCTCCCTCTGAAGCATGCTTCCCCTTAGAATTTTTGGGAACAAGGATCTTCGGGCTTACGTGCGTTGTGGTTTCACACTTCTCCATACAACCTATTGACACTGCTGGACTCGCCAACATGTAAGGGGATCTCCCCGGTAAGAAGTCCCAATTAGACCTCAGACCATTTGGTGTAGGAGTCCCTGCAGTGGGTCGTAAAGAAATGCCTTGACCGCGATGTTGCATAAAGGCAAGTAAGATAACTTTGTCAGTAGCAAGGGTGTGACTGTTGCAGTGAGTCAAGGAAGGTGTATGATAAGTTCTAACATAGGTGGATTGAGATGAGGGTGAAGGTGAGTTCCATGTTGAAAGGGATCAGTCCCAACTCGGATAGGAACACACAACACATAGGACATACATAGCTTCTGGCGGATCAGTCCACTCGGATGTGGTAGTCACAACATACAAGGTAAGATGACACGTACAACACTCACAAATCAGTCTGAACGAGTGCAACGGTTGTTACAACAAGGTTCATGTGAAAGGTCTGTTTGATGTCCAGCAGAGCAGTCGACATGGATGAGACAACATTAACAGCATATACAACACATTTCCATTAATAGATTATGCATTGCAACAAATGAATCAGTTCAGATGTAGAACATAAGTTAAAGCAACATGCATTACAAGTATTAAAGATCAGTCTTACAACAGATACAATACATGTGTGAAAATGTGTTGGCTCTTTTTATATAAAGAAATGTAAGTTCCCATCATACATTACATCCATGTAAACCCATTAGCCCCAATAATGGAAACCAGCTCTGTGTAGTGGAGAAGCCAAGGCGCGTTACAATATTGTCCAAGCTCTTTCCAAGATAGTCTTATCAGAAGCTTGGCTAACCAAAAGCCTATACAATGAGTTATTAGGGACTATTTATAGCAAAGGGTGGGGTGACCCTTGACATTTCCCTTTGTGACAGTTCAACTATCCTCATGACTCTTCACCTACTCTTTGACTGTTACATCCAACTATTGACACTTGACTTACACTTGACATGACTCAACATTACAATGCACATGTACTCATGTGAGACAACATGGCTTGAGAAAGCCTTGCAAGACATCACTGACACTCGGTCTGTTGTGATGAGGCCAACTCTTTAACATGCTTGTGATGGTGAAAGTGGTGATCTGATGCCAAGCTTGGTCGTCTGTGATGGTATGCATGCACCTCATGGTGACATCTTGCTGAAGCAAACTCTTGCCTCCGTTACAACCAGTGCATTAGTTCGGACCCTTCATCCAACTCATCTGCTAACATGGGCATGGTCTTCTTGTTGTGGCTGAACCGGTAACACATTGATGCAAAGTGTCCATGCTGATATTCAAGTGTGTGTTGGTGGTCATGCGCATCAACTTGTTGAAGTACATGTTCAGCTCAAGTTGGACTTGCTTCTTGTCTTCGCCTTGGTGAGTGTGTTGAATAGGTTGGATTGCATGCATGCGCACAATGACATGCATGCTGTTGAATCCCTTGCATGCAATCAAAAACACTTCTCCCCATGTCTACTTCTTATTAGCTGCTGGGATGGATCTTTAACTTGTACGGCCGCAGTTTCATCCATGAGTGCACGTTGTGCCTACTGCTGTTCTTGATCTTGCTGCAACTCGTTCATTTGTGTGTGCAGCTTCATGTTCTTCTTTGAGTTGCTGCTTCAGCACATGCAACTCCTTCTTTGTTCCATTCTCTATCTTCGCGCGATCTTCATGCCGCACTGTCACCTCATAGCCTGAGTCTCCAAAGTTACTTTCATCATCATTAGTGGATCTGCTTAAGCTTGCAACTTTGTTCTGCCTTTGCGTTGTCAACAACCTTCCTCTTGCATTCATTGCATCGGCTGCATTCCTTGCATTCGGTATGATGCCTTCAACTGTTGTTCATGATGTTTCTTGTTGTTATGTTGTTGTTTTCATATCTTGACGTCCCTGTCTACATACAACTTGATATATTCGTGAGAAGGCAAGCTCATAGACATTTGATCGATTGCACCTACAGGTGTGCTTTGGATGGTGTCTTCGACTCTGATCCCTTGGAAACCATTGTACGTGTACTGCTGAGAGGCAGATGAACATCTACAATACTCGAAGACATGGCAACGCTCATGGCAAGCAATCTGGCAGTCGAAAACCAAAATGAACTTGAGAACTGACTTGCAACATACCTGTGTGACTGATCATGAAGGTTGCGCAATTTCAGCCGGGAGATAGGGAGACCGATTGCCAAGACTGCACAAGGCATAGTCTGGGCTACTAGGAGACTGACTGACTGCTGAAACTGCGTAATGCACAGTCTAGTCTGGCTGCTAATTGCTGGGATTGCACAATGCACAATCTCAGCTAGCAATAGTTGCAGGCTCAGTGACTGCATTACGCAGTTTTCTTAGCGAGCAGTCATTGTCCCTCAGGATTGTGCAAAGCAGGCCTAGGGAATAGAAACTAGGCATAAATGTGCATTTCTGGAGAGGAAGGCAGAGCCTTCCCTCTTAGGATTGTGCAATGTTGTCTTGGTGAGGCTCTTTGTGAGGCAAAGTCCGGGCCAAGGTTGCCCAGACTTGCCGACGAGCAACTGAAAGTGAATGTGAGTGTGAATGCATGCTGATACTGAGTGTAAGCATAAATGAATGATCATACATGAAAACAGTGAATGACAGATTCAGAAAACGAAACAACATGCATGTGGGTGAGGCGAGTCGCTGAATTGGCGACCGTTCGTGAAAAACAGTTTCATGCATGCGAAAACAGTGAGATAACAACGAAAATTGAAACAGTGTTAGGGCAAGCTAATATACATGTAAATGACAGCAAGTGTTCATTGAAATCAAGAAAATAGTACTTAGACAAGTGAAAACACAAAAAGTGACAGAAATGCAACACAAGGCATGGGAAGCAAACTTACCCCAAAACAATTGAGCTGGATGTGCCGACAGCTCCTAGGTGTGATGTGGGATGTCAGAGTTGCAAGGTTGATGTGAGGAATGAGCTCTACAACATCCGGTTGATGAGTTTTGATAACATCAAGGTTGTGACGTGCATGCCACAAATATAGGGAAAGAGACACTTGGTGGGAGGTTCCTAAAATGATCCTTGCATGTAACCTCCAACTGCTTGAAAAAGACACCTGAAACAAGGGATGCCTTTGCATGCTGCCTTAGGAGAAGTAGCCCATTCATGCAAGTCAGTTTTGCTCGGTCCCGGAGGGAACCGGTCAACTCAGCTGCACATGCAAGAGACTGCTCAACTACTTGGAGAAAATGTGCATTTCTGGCGGGGAGCTGGGCTGGTTGCCTAGGAGATTTACACAATTTATGGGCAGAGCAGCTGACATCTGCCCAAATTTGCGAATTCTAGGCTGAGCAGCCCTGTTGGGGAAAATTGCACAATTCTTGCTGGGAGTGTTGACTAGCAAGATTGCGCAATCTTGGAGCCCAGCAGGCTACCAGACAGGATTGCACAATTTCTGGAGGGAAGGTTGGCTGCCCTCCAGAAATGCACAATTTTCTTGGGGAAGCTGCTTAGCCTGCAACTGGACCAAGTCTGGGTGAACAACCTGTGATGGGAATGGATCAAGCTATGATCAACAAGATGCATTTGTGCAAGAAAGAAACTAAAGCTTGTGAACTTGATGAAGCAAGGCAAGCTGCTATGAAGGTTGGAAGGGAGGCTCCAAAATGAGGCTAAGGCAAAATTTTGGAGGGTGGTTGTAGCTGCTACAACACTTGGCGACACACTGGTAGAACTCCAGCTCTCTTAATGGGTCTTGTTCGTGAAAAGCAAGTCTAACACCTCCTGAAGTATTGTTCAATTCTCAGCTCCTCTTGGTTTCCACACTAGCTTGATTGTAAGATGTAGCACCTGCCATTCTCTTGGTCGATTGACACACATTCCAAGCCAAGGCAACATAGTTGTTTCAATTGGGGTTGAGGGGTGTATTGATGCACAAGCCATATAGTTGATCTGGATTTAAACAAGAACGCAACAAATTACAGATATAACCATAAATATAAAGATGCAGTAGAAATAACACTTCATTTGATTAGTATCAAATACTGAAATATGCTTACAAACAAAATGGAAATAAGACTAGTTTGGGCGATGGTAGCTTATATTTTAGAAGATATGTGGCGGAAACATGCCTCTCAACTATGTTACAATGAGGTTCCAAGGCCTATTTATTATTGAGAAATAATGGAAAACCCTAAACATCCAAAAACCTAACCCTAGGAGATGAAGCGCCAAACTATGGGCTCGTTTGGGTAAATTGGTACATCAACTTCCCGAGGTCGTAACTTTGGCATACGATCTTTGTTTAACACGCACAATACCTCGTTAGAAAAATCTATCTGAGGACTACAACTTTTGAGTGAGAAACATCAGTCTATGACCCATGTTTCTCCCGGTTTTCCCAAAAAAAGTCTTTTAGGGCCTCAAAAACGGCTTTGGAAGTTGAGGACCCGAAAAACCGCCAAAAATAGAAAATTGTGCTACAAATAAGGAAACTGAAAAAATGAAAGAAGCAATAGTGGTGATCCAAGTGGAATAGGTGGGTGGCCATCAATATCCACTTGGATCAATAGTTGTTAGACTCTTAGTTTCATTTCTGGTTTTGCTCCACTGCCAGCAGGCTTGGACAGTACCTTGGCAGAGTCACATAGGAACACAAGCATGGCTTCGCTGCCAGCGAGCCTGGTCAGTACCCCGGCGGAGTTACTTGCATCACCTCTCTGTGCAGGAAACCTTTCTCTTCTTTCACCTTATTCATTTTTCATTTTTTCAAACTTTTTTCACATTTTTTTTTTCATTTTTGTAACTATGCATAACACTTATTCAATTTAGAGGTGGAAGAGGGATCCCAACTTATTGAGAGCATAAGAGGTTGTTCCAGCATAGAAGTAGTTTATTATACCTCTAACATGCATGTTAAGGTTTTCCCCCTCACCTTACTCTACTTGACTGAGCTGACAAGGGTTAACCCAAAAAAAACCGACTAGAGAAGGTGACACTAGTTAGCGCGTAAGTGTTGTGTTTTCACCAAGGTTCACTTTGAACAGTACGTATTTTCCTTCGACATATCATGGACTAAAAGTAACAAGTTCATCACATAGAGGCAAGATGACAGATAACCAAGTAGTGATAGTTGTACAAGCCCTCTTGTACTTCACCTAATTCGTTTCAAGAGTCATATATGGTTTCATGCAAAACTATCATATGAAATGAAACAAGCGAACTAACAAACAACAAAGCAAAGCAAGAGCAGAAGCAAAAGTGAAAGCAAAACAAGTAAGGAAACAAGTAAGTAGGCAAATAAACAAACAAAGTAAGTAAGCAAACAAGTATGCAAGCCAACACTACTTCTACTCCTAAGCTAGCAGTGCATGGGTCATCTCACGTGAAGTGATACTTCCAATGCAGCCACCGGCCCATTGGTTGACCCATGTTGGTGAAGGCATGGTTCGTGAACAAGAGAGTTGTGCGAACCAGCAAACAAGAAAGATATAACAGTGAAGAAAAACACACTCCGAGCTTACAAGTGACCACAGAACAAAGACGAGTGAAAGTGCATGACATGCATTCTGTGGTGTTGCCATGATGTTGTGTTACACTGCGTGCAGATGTTGAGTGTATGCATTCTCTTTACTGTGACATGCAAGCAAACGTGAGAAAGGTAGACCACTTGCGTTGTGCATGTGTGCTTGTTGTGTAAGATTTTTCCAATGCATGAGCAATGGGATTGTGTAGTTCGAGTGGAGAAAGCGAAATTTGGGTGTTTGGTTGATCTTCAATGCAAAGCAGAGAGTGATGAGGAGCCTTGAGTGTTTCAACTATTTCCTGACCGGAAGTGAAACCAACCTGAGGATACCAAGGGCCTGACATAACCATCAGCTCGGGCTGAAGTGCCTCGACAGTCTAGGGGGTTTCGACCTCATTGACAGATAGATTATCGTAGACCAGTGTCTTGGATAGATTAACAATGACTGAATCAACATCGTGATCGAATGAGGAAGTGAATAGATCACACCAACTAAGATGTTGAAAATGGCAACAAGAAATGCTAAAAATAGAAGTGATAAAAATAACACTACTATAAATAACAGTTCAGGTACCAGTGTTGGACATAGCAGCAAAGAATGAAAAATGGAAGTGCTATAAATAACATTGCTAAAAAATAGCAGTTCGAGATAGATTCCTATTTTAGTTAGTCCCTGAACTAAAATAGAGAAGTAAAATTCGAATTTGATCTTAGCAGCTGTTTGTAAATTAATTAATTAATTCATCCTGAGTTAATTAATTGTAGAAAATCAAACATGAAGTCTATGTGAAGACATGCAATAGTTTCTCCATTAATTGAGGAATTTATCCATGAGTTAAAGAGATAAGGATGAGTTGTAATATTGAGTTGTAATTAGTTAGCTTAGTTAAATGAGTCAAGTCTAGTTAGATTAATTCAAACAACTTTTTGAATTAATTGTGAGTTCAGTTAGTTAATGCTTACATGCATGTAACTGTTGCACTTTAGATAATTGAATATTCTCTCATAAATAACTCATGCATGTCAGTTCAGACAGAGACCCAGTTGAGATCAGAGGAGGGACAGTGTATTATCAGTTGGATTAATTTTTCCTATAAAGGAAACTCATCCATGCAGAAGGATTTATCTCCTTCAGGTTTGTGCAGTTGATTATGAGCCAAGTGAGCAGTGTGAGGTGGGAATTCACACAAATGGAAGCACTGGACCCTAGGAAAAACTGTGCAAGGAAATAGGAGGCTTGGAGGGCAGAGGAGAAGGTTGTGAGAGCCTTTGACTGTCTATGAGTAGTATTGTTTGATTGCAGAGAGAGCAGGATAGCTTGAGAGCTGATTCTTTTTGTAACTTGAACATATTTCCACTTTTATGATAATACAGAGTTGGGGTTTTAGGTTGAGGCTTTCCCCAGGTTATTTCTTATGTGTTATGTGTGATTGGTTTCTCATTCTCAGTTATATGTTTTCTCATTGATCGTGCTCAAATTGATTAAGCCTCCGCAAAGTTTATTGTAGAAGTAGATCTTGTATTTTGCTTTAGTCTATTGCATAATCTGTTGATCTACAGTGGGAATTTCTATATGGTATCAGAGAAAAGGTGATCAAAGGAGATAACAATATACAAGAAGGGAGAAGTTCGAAGTTTGAGGTTCCGAATATAGAAATTGAGTTCTTATCAAAACTCAATTTCACCAATGGCGTTCAACAGTTTAAGACTCGAGTATGCCCTTGATGGTAGCTCGAATTATATAGCCTGAAGGGATCGCATGGAAGTAGTATTAGAGGATAACAATCTAAAGGACTTCATTGATCAAGAAGTCCCCAAGCCGGCAACATCTGATGCTACAAAATTGGCGGAATGGAAGAAATGTGTGGCTAGAGCAAGGAGAATCCTCCTGGAGGGAGTTCGAGACCACATTGTCTTGAGCCTCCATGGGAAGGAGACACTGTTTTCGATGTGGAAAACATTGAAAGATCTATATCAGAACAACAGCGATCATAGGAAGCTGGCGCTGAAAGACAAGCTTCGGAAAATCAAGTGTGAAAAGGGCGACACGATCTCTACATATCTGAACAAACTCACCACTTGCAAGGATGAGCTTGGAAGTGTAGGGATCACGACAGCTGATGATGACATGGTGAGTCTTGCACTCCTCGGTCTTCCTAAGAGCTGGCATAGCTACCAAGACTCGGTTAATGGAAGAGAAAAACTGCCAGATTAGGAATGACTTTGGTCGGATCTGATGCAGGAGGAGATAAGAAGAAGCACCAAAGATATTTCTTCATCCACGGAGGATGAAGAAAACTGCGCCTTAGTGAGTAAGGCAAAGGAAGGAAGGAGAAGGATTCTCATCCCAAATTGAGTTCTTCCTATGGTGGGAAGAAGTTTGACAAATCAAAAGTATGATGCTTTCGTTGTCATGAGGTGGGTCATTTTGCTACAAATTGTCCACTGAAGAAATCCAAGATGGGATTCAAGGAAGGATCTGGAGGTGAGGCATTGGCCTCACAGTTTGAGTTGGATTTCACACTCTTCACATGCATGGTTTCATCCATGGTGGGATGTGGTTGGTTTCTTGACAGTGTAGCTTATTTCCACATGACCGGCAATAAGAGTTTGTTCAATACCTTGGAGGACAAAGATCTCCAGATACTCATAATGATGGGTAATGATGAAAAGTATAGTGTCTCAAGTGTAGGCACGACTGTTTTTCAAAGGGAGCATGGAGCTCACATTACCTTGACCGATGTCAAGTATGTACCAGGACTGAGGAGAAATTTGGTGTTGATCGCTATGCTGGAAGACAAAGGCTATGATGTAGTCTTCAGTAAGGGAAAGGTTTTCCTTCGACACATCACCACTAGACAAGTGAAGCAGATTGGTTCACGAGTCAAGAACCTGTATGCTATTGAGGTTCAAGATGCATGCAAAGCCTTGAGGAGCAAGGCAACCGATGGGGACTTGGTGGTTGAGAGGGAGAGTACATTACCTCTCAACATGAAACCATAGGAGAAGTCTCAGATGATTGTGGAGGAGCCACGATTGGTGAAGCAGCTTCAGGAGGTTGTGGAGCAGCCACAATTGGGGAAGCCGAGAGGAGATAGAGTGGAGGCATCCACTCATGCAGAGACCTCCAGTGGGGGGAAATTTTGAGCCAAGTGGGCAGAGGGATCACATGCATCCATACCTCTAGGTTGGAGGTGGGGTGATGTGGAGTGACAATGATAAGAAGGCTAGAATAGGGGCAGGATCATTAAGGTACCCAACCTCTTTGATTCGACTTTGCTACAGGAGCCCCGATGAGGAGTAGCAGGACTAGCTAAGTGGGTAGAGACAAATGCGGACGAAGCGACAGAGAGAGCTACAGTGTAGGAGTCCCAAGACTGTGTAGAGCTAGCAAGTTGCATCAATGCGAGAGGCACAGGAGCATTGCACCAGTGCAGGATGGCACAGAGAGGTGTGTAATGGTGCGAGATGCATGGAGTGTTGCAGTAGCTCAGAGGTAAGAGAGGGAGCGCTTGTCAGTGACAGAGGGAGCTTTAGCATCAGAGTATGTTTCTAGCCCAACAGAGAGGTCAATTGGGAGATTTTTTGTTTCTAGAGTTACTGGAGCAACCACACTTGGGAGAAGTGTTGCATGCAGAACATTCCAAGGGTTCAGGATCAGGTTCGAGTTGAATGCCTTTCTTGTTGAGAGGGAGTGTTGAAAATGGAAACAAGAAATGCTAAACATAAAAGTGCTATAAATAGCAGTTCGTGTACCAGTGTTGGACATAGCAGCAAGGAATGAAAAATGGAAGTGCTATAAATAGCATTGCTAAAAAATAGTAGTTTGAGATAGATTCCTATTTTAGTTAGTCCCTGAACTAAAATAGAGAAATAAAATTCGAATTTGATCTTAGCAGTTGTTTGTAAAATAATTAATTAATTCATCTTGAGTTAATTGATTGTAGAAAATCAAACATGAAGTCTATGTGAAGACATGCAATAGTTTCTCCAATAATTGAGGAATTTATCCATCAGTTAAAGAGATAAGGATGAGTTGTAATTAGTTGGCTCAGTTAACTGAGTCAAGTCCAATTAGATTAATTCAAACAATTTGTTGAATTAATTGTGAGTTCGGTTAGTTAATGCTTGCATGCATGTAACTATTGCACTTCAGATAACTGAATATTCTCTCATAAATAACTCATGCATGTCAGTTCAGACAGAGACCTAGTTGAGATCAGAGGAGGGACAATGTACTACCAGTTGGATGAATTTTTCCTATAAAGGAAACTCATCCATGCAGAAGGATTTATCTCCTTTAGGTTTGTGCAGTTAATTCTGAGCCAAGTGAGCAGTGTGAGGTGGGAATTCACACAAGTGGAAGCACTGGACCCCAGGAAAAATTGCGCAAGGAAATAGGAGGCTTGGAGGGCAGAGGAGAAGGTTGTGAGAGCCTTTGACTATCTATGAGCAATATTGTTTGATTGCAGAGAGAGCAGGATAACTTGAGAGCTGATTCTTTTTGTAACTTGAACATATTTCCACTTGTATGATAATACAAAGTTGGGGTTTTAGGTTGAGGCTTTCCCCGGATTATTTATTCTATGTTATGTGTGATTGATTTCTCATTCTCAGTTATATGTGTTCTCATTGATCGTGCTCAAATTGATTAAGCTTCCGCAAAGTTTATTGTAGAAGTAGATCTTATATTTTGCTTTAGTCTATTGCATAATCTATTGATCTACAGTGGGAATTTCTACACAAGATTAGAAAATTCAGGATGTTTTTCGACATCCTCATGATTTGATGACTCGGGTATAGGGGTAGATGAGAAGCAAAGATGTTCACCCTCTGTGTTTTCAAGAAAGATAAATGACAGATTGAACGGATTTTCCGAGGAAGATGTGCCCTCTCCACACTGTAATGGCAGACTGACATCCGAGGTGTCCTGTGAATGATTGGAAGTAGAAGCATCCGAAAACAAGTTTTCACGGGGGAAATCAGTAGTGGAAAGATCACAAGGGATGTCAAGATGAAGCGGACGAGGCGCGACTAGAAGGGATTCATCCTTCACCGCGGGTTCTTCTTTAGATTTCTGCACAAACTCATCATGAATGATGGCACATGTTGGCCATAACCCCAACTCTGTTGACAACTTGATCCTTGTTCACAACAGGTGAGAAGTCCGGAGTGGGTGAACACAAGAAATTACAATCCGAAGGATCAACAAAACGCAAGGACGAAGGTCGAGGGAATGAGTCCACATGACAACCAATAGCTTGCAAGCCAAATATGCACATATCTCAAGAGCAGGTGGGGTGGGAGGATGTGTCAGTTCAACCGAGGTGTGTGCATGATCTCCCACATCACTCCGCGGTGGTGGAGTTGTTTGATGAGGTGAAGGTGGAGAGTCACTTGTGACAACAACTATGCCTGCCTATGATTGTGCAGCTCCATCACTGAAGTGTACTGAGCGGGGTTCGGATATGTGAAGAAGATACTCAAATCTTCCATCAAGAAATTCCCAATCAATATCATCTTCCGGGAATCGATATGCAAGATTACAAAAGCGTGTGTGAAACTGTTCAACGGATTCATCGAGTGCTTTTCATAATTTCAGAATTTCTTTGTTGAGTGCTTTACGGTCATAGTGATTGAAAGCACAGTCTATCTCTGCAACCAGATGAGCAAGAGAATGAATAGATTTTTCGGGCAGCGTGGCACACCAGTGCATTAGGTGCCCTCGAAGCATGTAGATGAACAACGCGCAATTCATGTATTCTTCAAAGAATCCATATCTCTTGCATGAGCCCACAATGCCGACTGCATGCCTCACCAAGGCTACGTAGCCTCCACCATCAAACATTTTATGAGACAAGTTATGCGAGAGCCTTTTCGGGATGATGAAATCGTTTCCATAAGACATACATTTCAGAAGAGCAGCTAGGTAGTGAGTCATGATAGATGTGTAGAGATTCAAAAAAGTTGTGAGGACCCAAATTGTCACCTAGTCCTCCTTCTAGTGCCAAATTGTTGACGGTGTTGGACCCGTCAACATGTAAGGGGATCTCCTCGGTAAGAAGTCCCAATTAGACCTTAGACCGTTTGGTTTAGGAATACCAACAGTGGATCGTAAAGTAATGCCTTGACCGTGATGTCACACAGAGGCAAGTAAGATAAATCTGTCAGTAGCAAGGGTGTGACTGATGTAGTGAGTCAAGGAAGGTGTATGAGAAGTTCTAACACAGGTGGGTTGAGATGAGGGTGAAGATGAGTTCCAGGTTGAAAGGGATCAGTCCCAATTTGGTTGGGAACACACAACACACAAGACATACACAACTTTTGGTGGAGTAGTCCACTCAGATGCGGCAATCACAACATACAAGGTAAGATGACACGTACAACACTCATGGATCAGTCTGAACGAGTGCAACGGTTTTTACAACAGGGTTCATGTGAAAGGTCCATCTGATGTCCGGCAGAGCTGTCGACACGGACGAGACAACTTTAACATCATATACAACACATTTCCATTAATAGATTATGCATTACAACAAATGAATCAGTTCAAATTTAGAGCACATGTTAAAGCAGCATGCATTACAAGTGTTAAAGATCAATCTTACAACAGATACAATACATGTGTGAAAACTCGTTGGCTCTTTTTATATAAAGAAGTGTAAGTTCCCATCATACAATACATCCATGTAAACCCAATAGTGGAACATTACAACCACATCCGCTTGCTCCTCCAAAAAGATGAACCAGCTCCATGCAGTGGAGAAGCTAAGGCACGTTACAATACTGTCCAAGCTCTTTCCAAGATAGTCTTATCAGAAGCTTGGATGACCAAAAACCTATACAATGAGTTATGAGGGACTATTTATAGCAAAGGGTGGGGTGACCCTTGACATTCCCCTTTGTGATGGTTCAACTACCCTCATGACTCTTCACCTACTCTATAATTGTTACATCCAACTATTGACACTTGACTTACACTTGACATGACTCAACATTACAATGCACATGTACTCATGTGAGACAACATGGATTGAGCAAGCCTTGCAAGACATCACTGACACTTAGTCCACTGTGACGAGACCAACTCTTTGACATGCTTGTGATGGTGAAAGTGGTGGCTTGGTCGTCCATGATGGTGTGCATGCACATCATGGTGACATCTTGTTGAAGCGAACTCTTGCCTCCATTGCAACCGGTGCATTGGTTTGGCCCCTTCATCCAACTCGTCTGCTAACATGCGCATGGTCTTCTTGGTGTGGCTGAACCGGCAACACACTGATGCATAGTGTCCGTGCTGATCTTCAAGCGTGTGTTGGTGGTCATGCACATCAACTTGCCGAAGTACATGTTCAACTCCAGTTGGGCTTACTTCTTGTCTTCTCCTTGGTGAGTGTGTTGAATGGGTTGAATTGAATGCATGCACACAATGACATGCATGCTGCTAAATCCCTTGCATGCGATCAACAACACTGCTCACCATGTCTACTTCGTATTAGTTGCTAGGATGGATCTTTAACTTGTACGGGCGCAGTTTCATCTGTAAGTGCATGTTGCGCCCACTATTGTTCCTGATCTTGCTGCAACTCATTCGTCTGTCTCTGCAGCTTCATGTTCTTCCTTAAGTTGCTGCTTCAGTACATGCAACTCCTTCTTTGTTCCATTCTCTGTCTTCGTGTGATCTTCATGTTGTGTCTTCACCTCATAACCTAAGTCTCCAAAGTTGCTCTCATCATTAGTGGATCTGCTTGAGCTCACAACTTTGTTTCGCCTCTGTGTTGTCAACAACCTTCCTCTTGCCTTCATTGCATCCACTACATTCATTGCATTTGCTACATTCAGTATGCTGCCTTTAGCTGTTGTTCATGATGCTGCTTACTGTGATGTTGCTATTGTCATATCTGGACGTCCCTGTCTACGAACAACTTGATATCTTCATGAGAAGGCAAGCTCATAGACATTTGATCGATTACATCTCCAGGTGTGCTTTGGATGGTTTCTTCGACTCTACTCTCTTGGAAACCATTGTACCTATACTGCTGAGAGGAAGATTAACATATGCAATACCTGGAGACATGGGAACACTCATGGAAAGTAATATGTTAGTCGAAAACCAAAATGGACTTGAGCACTGACTTGTAACATACCTGTGTGACTGATCATGTAGGTTGCGCAATTTTGGCCAGGAGGTCAGGAGACTGACTGCCAAGACTGCACAAGGCATAGCCTGGGCTGCTGGGAGACTGACTGACTATTGGAACTGTGCAATGCATAGTACAGTCTAGCTACTGACTGTTGGGAATGCACAATGTGCAATCTTTGCTGGCAATGGTTGCAGGCTCAGTGACTGCATTCGCAGTTTTCTTGGCCAGCAGTCGCTGTCCCTCAGGATTGTGCAGAGCAGACCTGGGGCATAGCTGCTGGGTAGAAATGTGCATTTCTGGAGAGGAAGGTAGAGCCTTCCGTCTCAAGTTTGCGCAATGCTATCTTGTTGAGGCTCTTGGTGAGGCAGAGTTCGGGCCAAGGTTGCCTAGACTTGCCGACAGGTAACTGAAAGTGAATGTGAGTGCGAATGCATGCTGATACTGAGTGTAAGCATAAGTGAATGATCATGCATGCAAACAACGAATGACAGATTCAGAAAATGGAACAACATGCATGTGGGTGAGCCGAGTCGCCGAATCGATGAACGTTCATGAAAAACTATTTCATGCATGCGAAAACAGTGAGATAGCAACAAAAACTGAAACAGTGGTAGGACAAGCTAATATACATGTAAATTATAGCAAGCATTCACTGAAATCAAGTAAACAATACTCACACAAGCGAAAACACAAAAAGCGATAGAAATGCAACACAAGGCATGGGAAGCGAGCTTACCCAAAAACAGCTGAGTTGAATATGCCGACAGCTCCTAGATGTGATGTGGGATGTCAAAGCTACAAGGTTGATGTGAGGAATGAGCTCTGTAGCATCCGGTTGATGAGTTTTGATAACATCAAGGTTGTGATGCACATGCCACAACTATAGGGAAAGTGAAACTTGGTGGGAGGTTTCAAAAATTATCCTTGCATGTAACCTCCAACTGCTCGAAAAAGATCCCTGAAACAAGGGATGCCTTTGCATGCTGCCTTGGGAGAAGCAACCCATGCGTGCAAGTCAATTTTGCTCTCTCCCGAAGGGAACCGGTCAACTCAGTTGCACATGCAAGAGACTGCTCAACTGCTGGGAGAAAATGCGCATTTCTGGCTAGGAGCTAAGCTGGCTGCCCAGGAGATTTGTGTAAATTCTGGGTTGAGCAGCCTTACTAGGGAAAATTGCACAATTCCTACTAGGAGTGTTGACTGGCAGGATTGCGCAATCTTGGAGCCCAGCAGGTTGCCATACAGGATTGCGTAATTTTTGGGGGGAAGGCTGGTTGCCCTCCATAAATGCGTAATTTCCTCGGGGAAGCTACTCAGCTTGTAGTTGGACCAAGTCCAAGTGAACATCCTGTGAGGGGAATGGATCAAGCTGTGATCGACAAGCTACCTTTGTGCAAGAAATACACTGAAGCTTGTGAACTTGACGAAGCAAGGCAAGCTGCTGTGAAGGTTGGAAGGGAGGATCCAAACGAGGCTAAGGCAAAAATTTTGAGGGTGGTTGTAGTGCTACAACACAACCCTTTCTCATTATGGGTCCACGTCCCTTTCTCCTACAATGGCAGGCCGATCCTATGTCATCATGGGCACTCCTTTTTCCAACGACCTTGAACTATCCTGGAATCCTCCTGTCGGGATTACGTGTAATGGGCTCCACCACCAGCCAATGCACAATCTCCTCTCCAATCTCGACCTACTCCATGTTGCCAGCCCTGCCACACTAGCCCAATCCTCATCAACCGAGGGTGATTCCTTTCGCACAATATTCTATGGGCTTTTGGATGCAACCCCTTTGAGCTTACGTCATCCTAGGTTTCATTTGAGTTGTCGAGCTCTCATGCTCGATCTCATCCATTCGTTAGGAAATGTCCAATCTTAGTCATTAGTTACAATTATATGTCGAACATTGGAGCTGAGGGAAGGGAGCATATTAACGATAGGCTCCATATAACGTTCCACCCCACGGACTTTCTCACGTTATAATGAGATGAGTTTGGGCTGCAATATGGTAAGGGAATCCTTACTACACGCACACATAAGTATGCCCAGTCGAGGCCTTGGGGGTACTGTCTGAAGCCTAAGTTGTGTAAGTACGCTAACCCTTTTTTATTAGTTCAAACATGGCTCAATCATGGTGGTTCTATAAGAGTTTGGACTTGCCATGGGTCTGACTCTTGCCCTTGGGTTTTATGAGGCGCACACAGGTACTATCCCTCCTGAGCTTACAACCAGATTGCCCTTTTGCGTTCTTGGTAGACACAATGCAAGATACAGAGCACAAAGTTGTCCATACAGGCTAGGAGCTTTCCCATTTAGCCCCTTGGAGTATTGCAGTCCCTTGGGTCTTCAATGTCATACCAAGAACAAATCGAGCTTGGCTATGAGATCTACATGTTTCCTTTGAGAAACAAATAAACATAACAAGCTTAGAAGCAGGTGGAAAGCATGTGGTGCCAAGAAGGCCACCAAGAAATCAACATTCCATGAAGTAACAAGGAATCCCTCTTTATAGTCCTATTACAAGCATAAGCCAGATTTATAGGCACATAATCAACATTATTACAAGCGTACAAGCACTTCATTCTAAAGGACAGGAATTCCAGGCACGAATCACACAGTTGCATAACAAAGGCTCATAAGAAAAACCATAAAATATTCAAGTAATTCAATCAGCAAGACTCATGAACCAATATCATGCAAGATTTTACAAAGAACTTTGTTTAAATTCACAACTATCAACTCATAGCGTTTTCATTTATAATTTAGATAAGAAAGGCAATTGAAGGTGGGACTTTAATTTGCCACCCAACCTTAGACCTACTGTAGTCAAGATTACTTACAACAAGAAACCTCAAGCCAAATCCACGATCTAAGGGGAATTATTTTTCAACAACCTTGCATAAATCCTTCTTTAGGACACAGAGGATAGGAAATTATGATAGTGGGTGGTTTATCAACTAGTCAAGCACAACAAAATTCATGGTAAGGGTGGTTTATCAGTTGTGTCAAGCACTCTAAGAGTGGCTTATCATCCCACAACAAGCATCCATTTGAATGTGGTTTATTAGCCCTAGCAAGAAACCTAAGTGTTTTATCAGTTGTGTCAAGCACTCCATGAGTCGTTTATCAGCCCACAACAAGCACTTAATCCCATATCCTCTTGCTCTCCTGGTTACACTTCTTTCTCTCAATTAAATCCCATTCCCTCAGCTCATAGTTTATTCTAGCTTTGATCATGAGCTCCACCAAGAAGAGTTCCAATCCCATATTGATGTGCACTTTCCTTTTTATTATTTCCCTAGGGGTCTCTTCATATTACTCTTTGACTTTTCCTCTTGCTTTATTTTTCATTATTTTCACCATAAATTTAATTTAATGTGCCCAACTAACCCCACATGGGTTCATCTTTCCTCTTCCCTCTTAGATCATGGATCTGTGGTCCCACACTTTAGGCCATCACATTATTACATTATAAAAATCAGGGGAACAAGTACCAAGGGTGTCACAAAACCCACCCCCTTAAAGGGAACACCATCCTTGATGTTCTTATTAACATATACATGACAAAATTGAGCTCTCTCTCTCTCTCTCTCTCTCTCTCTATATATATATATATATATATCTTACATCTCTTTATTCAACGAACAAAAGATGGATATTGTGCCCTTATTTTCTCAGCCATCTCCCAGGTGGCTTCATGAGTTTCAAAGTACTTCCATTTCACCTTGATCTGCTCCATTGTTTTATTTCGAAGTGTGATCTGCCTTTGGGCTAGGATGCATAGTGATTCTAGTTGGAACTCTCCCTCGGGTTCCACCTATATCACAAACTAGTCAATAACATGATTAATGTCATGAACATATTTCTTAAGCAAGGAAACATGAAAAACATCATGAGATTTCACTATGGGTGGCAAGGCCAATCTATAGGCCAATGGACCCACTCTTTCTAAAATCTAAAATGGTCCACTATATCTGGGTTCCAATTCGTCACATGAGCCCATTTTCAATGAGCTTCACTTTGGCTTAATACGTAGATAAACATGCTCTCCCACTTGAAACTCTTTGTGTAGTCTCTATTGATCTACATAGCTTTTCTGCCTATCTTGGATAGCCTTTAAATTTTACCTGAACCTGATCATTTCCTTCTCCATGTCTTTTAGCAAATTTTGCCCAACCACTACTCTATTCACTGGATCATCCCAAATGATAGGTTGTTGCATTTCCTTCCATAAAGTGCCTCAAAAGGGCTCATTCCCAATGACTTTTGGTAGCCACTTCTATGTGAAAATTCTACCAATGAAAGGTAATCTTCCCACTTTCTTGGTTGATGCATCACGTACATGACAAAACAGAGCTCCCTCTCCCTCTCCCTCTCTCTCTCTCTCTCTCTCTCTCTCTCTCTCTCTCTCTCTTTGTGTGTGTGTGTATATATATATATATATATATATATATATATATATATATATATATATATATATAGCTCTTACATCTCTTTATTCATCGAAAAAAAGATGGATATTGCGCCCTTATTTTCTCAGTCATCTCCCAAGTGGCTTCATCAAGCTCAAAGTGCTTCCATTGCACCTTGATCTGCTATATTGTTCTATTCTGAAGTGTGATTTGCCTCTGGGCCAGGATGCACATTGCTTATAGTTGGAACTCTCCCTCTAGTTCCACCTATATCACAGACTAGTCAATAACATGATTGGTGTCATGAACGTATTTCTTAAGCAAGGAAACATGAAAAACATTATGGTTTTTCACTATGGGTGGCAAGGCCAATCTATAGACCATTGGCCCCACTCTTTCTAAAATCTAAAACAGTCCACTATATCTAGGTTCCGATTCGGCACATGAGCCCATTTTCAATGATCTTCACTTTGGCTTAATACGTAGATAAAAGTTCTCTCCCATTTGAAACTCTTTGCGTAGTCTCTATTGGTTTGCATAGATTTTATGGCTATCCTTTATAGCCTTTAAATTTTACCTGAACTTGATCATTTCCTGCTCCATTTCTTTTAGCAAATTTGTCCCAACCTCTACTCTATTCATTGGATCATCCCAACTGATAGGGGTGTCACATTTCCTTCCATAAAGTGTTTCAAAAGGGCTCATTCCCAATGAATTTCGGTAGCTACTTCTATATGAAAATTATACTAGTGGAAGGTAATCTTCCCACTTTCTTGGTTGATGCATCACATACATCCTCATCGTGTCCTTTTATTCTATTTACCCTTTCTATTTGACCATCGATCTAAGGATGGTAGGTGGTGCTGAAAGCTAACTGAGTTCCAAGACCATCAAACAATGTATTCCAAAATTTTGAAGTAAACTTGGCATCTCTGTCTGATATTAACTTTTAGGTACTCCATACAACCTGATTATCTCCTTCATGAAGATCCTTGCTATATCTATTGTTTTATGAGTATATTTGACAACTATAAAGTGAGCCACCTTGCTCAACTTATCCACTACCACCATGATAACATCATGTTTTCTAGTTGTCTTGGGCGATCCTATAATGAAGTCCATTGATACAACCTCTCATTTCCATTCCAGAATTGGAATTAATTGTAGTAGTCCAGTTGGGTTCCTACACTCCACCTTCACTTGTTGACATTCCAAGAATTTGGCAAGGTACTCCGCAATATCCTTCTTCATTCCTAGCCAAAAGTGTGTCCTTTTCATTGTTTTCATCACCTTTTAATGTACCACGTGACCTAAGTAAGGTATTTTATGGAATTCATCCATGATGAGTCTCCTTAATTCCTTAACATTGAGCACATACTTCACGTTCTTAAACGTTAAGATCCCCTCGTCATTGAGTTGATAACTTATGCTCATTGATTTGTTTGGTTGTTTCTTCCAACAAATTTTCACAAATTGATAATGCTCATCATTTATCATCCCTTCTTTAATTCTCTCTTTAAGTTCAAGTGAGCAGGTGCTTAAGGCTACCAAGTGAACTTCTTGCAAACTTTTGTTGAGTGCATATGCCGCTTTATTTTCTTTTCCCTTAATGTACTTGATTTCAAAATCGAATTCACTAATAAAATCCAACCACCTAACAAATATTTCAGACCACCATGATCAATCATGAATGTAAACCTTCTCCCCAACAGGGAATGTCTCTACAAATTTTCTAGTATGTGCACAATGGTTGTCAGCTCTAAATCATGGGTGACATAGTTCCTTCAATGCTCATTCAGTTTCCTAGATTCATAGCAGATCATGTGCCCTTCCAACATCAGGAGTCTACCAATTCCTTCCTTACAAGCATTAGTGCAAACAAAAAAATCCCTTGCTGGGTAAACTATCCTTAAGATAGGTGCATGGGTGAGTAAATTGTTCAATTGTTCAAAACTAGCTGCACATTTAGATGTCCACTGAAATTTTACTCCTTTTTTCTGCGACACAGTGATGGGATGCCCAATTTTTGTGAAGTTTTGAATGAATCTTTGATAGTAACCAACCAACCCTATAAATGATCTGACCTCTATAACATTTCAGGGTGTGGCTCATTCCATTATTACTTTGATCTTATCTAGATCCACAACCACTCCCTCTGAGATTACATGACCCAAGTAGTGAACCTGAGTTTGGAAAAACTCGCACTTGCTGAGCTTGGCATATAATTTATGTTCTCTGAGCAATTGTAGCACAACCCTCAGGTGGTCCTCATGCTCCTTTTCATTCTTTGAATATACAAAAATGTCATCCACAAATACCAACACGAATTTGTCCAAGAATGGTCTAAGCACATTGTTCATAAGGCACATAAAGGTTGTTGGCACATTTATAAGCTTGCATGGTACTACTATGAATTCATAGTGGCCATACCTCATTCTGAATGCGGTCTTGTGAATGTCCTGCTCCTTGATTCTCACATGGTGGTAACTTGACCTTAAATCGATCTTAGAAAACACTGCAGCCCCTCTTAATTGATCAAACATATCATCGATCCTAGGTAGTGGGTTCTTATTCTTCACAGTGGGCTTATTTAATTGCCTATAGTTGATACACAAACACAACATTCCATCCTTCTTAATAAATAGTGAGGGGCTCCCCACTGTGATACACTGGGCTGAATATACTCTTTCTCCATCAATTCTTTCAACTATAAATTTAGTTGAACAACTCAGGTGTGATCATGCGATATGGGGCTTTCGTTGTTGGCGTTGTTCCTGGAACCAATTTGATTGTGAAGTCAATGTCTAGGTTGAGCAAAATTCCTAACAATGTTCCTAGAAATACGTCTCTATATTGACTTGGATTTGGATAATTTACAAAGGGATCTGCACTGGTTCCTTTTTCCTCTGTGATTTGAAAGGCATAAAGGTACAACCCTTCCTATTACAATGCTTCTCCTACATCGTTGAGATCTTTCTGAATGTTATTGGACTTTTCATACCTTGCAACACAATTGAGTCACCCTCATCGTTGAGAAATTCCATCACCTTGTCATAACAATCCACCTTCATATTGTGGGCTGCCATCCAATCTATACCTATCAGGACATCATATGATCCCAAAGGAAACAAATTCAGTTTAATTGTTGTAATGATGCTCCTGAGTTGCACAGGGCAATATTCAGCCATATCTATTATTCTTCTCTTTGTTCCAGTGGCCAGCTGAAAAAATCATGATTCCTCATGGATTTTCTTTGACAATTCACATTTTCCACAATCTTAGGACTAATATAACTGAAATTGGATCCTGGGTAAATTAAAACTAAGATTGGAGAGTTTTTTACCATACCTTCCATTTGAATTATCATTGCTTGTTCGTCTTCTTGTTTATTATCTAATGATGAGTATATTTTGGGGATGTTTTGGGTCACATCATTCATGGTCGATGCCTCATGTATGGTGTGCAGCTTTGTACCAAAATTTTGCAGCTTAGGGAAATTTATCCTTAGGTAGTTTTCTCCACACTCCCAACACTAATAGCCTCCTTTCATCTTTTCATTCCCTGGTTTATGGGGCTCATTTCTACTAATAATGGAGTTTTTCTAATGCTCATTTTTGGTGAATTTATTAAACCTTCCACCCTTTCCTCCTTTTCCTTTCTTCCTCTAGTTAGCTCGAACTTCAATCTTATGCTTAGATTGTTCATAACATTGTTTGGTCTTCCAGATGGCCTACTCTAGAGTCTTATGATCATTGAATTATATTCTATCTCGGTATGCTTGTGGTATTCCACTAACATACCTCTAGATATTGGTATATTATTTAGGTGTCATCTACCCTAATTTGTGCTCGTAGAACTCCTTGGCTCTGTTGTCAAAGCATTTCTCATATAGGTACTTTTCTCATAATTACTTTTCAAACTTCCTCCAAGTCAGCTCCTTCTTTCTGATGTCTTTGATATTCTTGGGATCCTCCCACCATATGTCATCTTTTCCCTTCAAGTTGAATATAGCTATGCTAGCCTTCATGTTTTCAGTATAGTCATGCAACTTGAAGTACTTATTTATTCCCAAGATCCAAGCCTCTACATCCTCTTCTTTCTTTACCTCTCCATCAAAGGTTGGGGGTTTTGATTTCTTGAATTCATATTGCATGGGAGTCTTAGTATTCTTCCTTTGATGATGATATCTGGTAGCTGTACTATCCGATGATTGGCTAGTGATGCTTAATTCTGTTTTTGGAGAGTTGAGTAGTTTGGTCCTCCTTCTGCATGTCTTCTCTTCTTTCTTGATCGTTTGTCTTCTACTTTCTTATCATTCCATTTGTGCCTGTAGATTTCTGATGGGCTATCCTTAGGCTTGTTCTTGTCCTAGTGGCTAGTGCCAACTTCCTGTAGTATTTGTATATGTAGTTCAGATAAGCTTTGTAATAGTATGGCATTTACTTTTGCTTGACCTCTGATAATCCTTTCATTGTCTGCCTTAAAACTTCTTATTTCAACTCTTAGACTTCTAAGAGTGTCTATTAGTTTAGGAGTGTCCTCCTCTTTCATTTTCCCAAATGATTCTTCTTCAGCTCCCTGTTGGGTTCTGTTCATACCATGTTGGCCAGCTCTGCTTCTCATCCTTTCCTCCTTCCTTATGGTACTTAGATACATGTCGAATTTCTTTTACATACATACCAATGTTAGCCATCAATAAGAAACATGCATTTGACACAAATTACTTCCTCTCCTTGGTCTATATTAATCTTTAACCATCACATTTCAATCAATATGTAACCATGTTTAGTCAGCAAGCCTATAAACCCATACATTACAACATTTTGCAGTCAACATAAAAGAAAACTTAACATATCAAACATATTATGGATACCAATCAATCATCTAACATGTGCATGTGAGCTTCTCTAGGTCTAGTGTCTGAACGTGTTGCTCTGATACCACTTTGTAATACACCCCCTCCTAATCCCCACTAAATCACAGGTTAGAAAGAGGTGGTTACTATGTTGACCCATGATCCAAGGTGTCGTTATGGAAATGGTGTATAAATATTTTGGTCTTTCATCTAGCTTAAAACCTTAATTAGACATCACCATTTTGACCATCTCGTGAAGACGATTTTGATGACATAAAATTTTACCTCAATCTGACATTTTGATCAAGAGATGAGACCATCTGAATTTATGATGAATTAAATAACACCACATTATCAACCTTACCATGTGGCACCCACATGGTTTCCATAGCCGACCTGTCGGCACCACCTAGCAGGACTATATTTGTCTCCGACCCATTCATAGCCTTGGTCTTCGCTATCCCCACTTATATTTATATTTGCACCACTATGTGTATAACCTTTGAACACACACACACACACACATATACACACTCACACACATATGTATATGTGTGTGTGTGTGTGTGTGTGTGTGTGTGTGTGTGTGTAATGACAGTTCATCAACTATCGACAATCCTCCCATTACTTGGGTTTGTCACCTCGACCCTTAACACTCTATCTCTCTTGTGAAATGCTCAAGGAAAGGTCCTCCGAGTTGACTTGTCAAAGGGTCAATTGACATATTGCTTGCTAACATAACTTTTCCCATTGCCCAGGCTATATTACCCAACCCTTCACCCTTGCACATTCCAAGTTCACTCTGGGGAAAACCGTCTGGGCCGACCTATCTTGTGGGTCCACCCCACGCCAATACAATAGCAGTCAGGATCATGTGGAGGCATTTATATCCCAACCTTACATCATCTCTCTCCCTCTGAAGCATGCTTCACCTTGGAACTTTAAGGAACAATGATCTTCAGGCTTATGTGCATTGTGGTTCCACACCTCTTTGCACAACCCTTTCTCACAATGGATCCACCGCCCTTGCTTTGCCATGACAACCTAACCGTGTTTCATCCCGGGCACTCCTTTTGTGTGTAACCTTGAACCATCCGAGAATCCTCCTGCTGATATTACATGTAATGGGCTCCACCGCCAGCTAATGCACAATCTCCTCTCCAATCTTTACCCACTCCATGTTGTTAGCCTTTCCACACTAACCTGATCCTCATCAGCCCAGGGTGATTCCTTTCATGCAATCTTGAATGGGATTTTAGGATGCAACCTCCCCGAGCTTACATCATCCCGAGTTCCATTTGAGTTGTCAATCTCTCATGCCTAATCTTAGCCATTCATTAGGTAACGTCCACTCTTAGTCATTAGTTACAATTATATTTTGAACATTGGAACTGAGGGAAGGGAGCGTATTAATGATAGGCTCCATATAAGGTTAAATCCCAAGCACTTTCTCAAACTATAATGAGATGAGTTTGGGATAGAATACGGTAAGGGAATCCCTATTGTGCTCACACACAAGTATGCCTTGTCGAGTCCCCGATGGTATTGTCCAAATCCTAGGCTGTGTAAGTCATGCTAACCCTTTTTTATGAGTTCAACCATGGCTCAATCATGGTGGTTTTATAAGAGTTTGGACTGTTTTTTTTCCATGGGACTAGAGAAGCTAGGTAAGGGTCTTATAATCTTCAACACAACCAACTCAATTGGCATAACAAATAACTTTGCACAATGGAATATATACAAAAATAAATCAACTAGTGCATAAATAGGCAACATTTTAGAAATTTTCAACAACCCAACTTCGTTATAATGTCAATCTATAATACAACAATATAGGGCTCCCATACTAGGGATCATGGCCCTCATACAATCACTAATACAAGAATACAAACTAGGGTTTGGTGTCAACAACTATGACAACCAATCTACCCTGAACAAGATACAATTGACCTACTAGATGATGTAGTGCACTACACAGTTCCACCTGGTCGTACCCTGAACACATCTGCTCTTTGTAGCAACACCAATCTACCTCTATTAATGAATCTTGCCCCTTTAGGTCACTAAAAATGGCTCAATAATCTACCCTCTAGCTAATTATTAGTCCATCAATGAATCCAACACATAGGGTCTTCTTGTGAGTTGTTCACAACTCCCTAGTTGCCCACCTGTTGCTCCTCAACACTTGGGGACTTCTTCCCTCTATTGCCTTTCTATGTTGCTTTAATGAATACAAACTTACGGCATGGAGGGCTGCCCACTATCACTATCAAACGTCCTTCTCCAACTTAGGAATGATTCGTAAGCCCACTTGGTTGCCTTATTCCTCCAAGAAACAAACCCTTAGGCTTCACTTCCTCTTCCCTTCTTACATTTGTCAAATTACTTCTCAACAAGTTGATCTATGGCATCAATAACACCTTATTATTTCCCTCCAAACATAACTTTAGATGTCCAACCAAACTAGACTATTTATCCACTAGAAAACAACATCAACTCAAGAGGACAAACATACCTTATTCTTCAACCTTCTACTACTCCCCTTGACTTCAACTTCTATGTGATTTCTGAGCTTTGGTTAGGGCATACGTCATCCCTAAAATCTACTCCAAAACCCTGTGTTCTCCTTCTATTCAATCCATCACACCTGCGTTGGTCTTTCTATGTTTGCGACCTAGAGTGTAGAGGCCTTCCAGGCCTCTTGGCCCTCCCCAAGATATAACCTTACCACCTGAAATCACACAAAATTTCTATGGCGTGAACAAAAGAATAAAACACCTCAAAATTTTCACAATACTAGTACCCATATTTCTCCTCCAAATCCTCGCCATGCCTTCTATCAAACTCAACCTTCAAGCTATCATAGAAATCACCCTAAACAAAAGTCTATTCCTCCTCTTCTTTAGCTCCATTCATCTGTAGCCACTTTAGAGACATATCTTGTGATGTTGTTGCGCTTTGGATGTATAGAATGAGGTCTCACATGCCTCTTATATATGTGTTTATTAGGGTGTAATGAACAACCCTCCAAATGGCATCTCTAATGTCTAACCAATTTGATAATTTGGTTTCAAGCCCACTAACATATATATAAAAATTCATATCTCTCATTCTACAAATCCTCTCTTGGTGTTCTTGGCAGCCCCTTGCTCCTTTAAGGGTGCTCTACCATCTCCAAGTGTCATGTCATGAAAACTCTCCTAGGTTTCACACCCACAAGCTTGGGTGCAAATCCCACATCTTGAGTACTTAGTCCACAAAGCCCTTTTGTGTTGCCAATTCCTCCACAACCCTATACCCTAGGGCTTGGAGTACCTACCAAGCTACAAATCTCAACATGGCCTTGCGCTAGTGGTCTGACTCTTGCCCTTGGGGTTTTATGAGACACGCACAGGTGCCACCCCTCCCGAGCTTACGACCAGATTACCCTTTTGAGTTATTGGTAGATGCAATGTAAGATACAAAGTAGAGATTTTTCCATATAGGCCAAGAACTTTCCCATTCAGTCCCTTGGAGTTCTGAAATCCCTCGGGTCCTCAATGTCATATCGAGAACAAAATGAGCTTGGCTCTTAGATCTACAGGTTTCCCTTGAGAAGAAAATAAGCATAGCAATCTTAGAAGTAAGTGGAAGGCATGCAATGCTAAGAAGGCCACCAAGAAATCAACATTCCTTGAAATAACAGGGAATCCCTCTTTATAGTCATATTACAAGCATAAGCCAGATATATAATCACATAATAAACATTATTACAAGCCTACAAGCACTTCATTTAAAGGACAGAATTCCAGGCATGAATCACATAGTTGCATAACAAAGACTCATAAGCAAAATCATAAAATATTCAAGTAATTTAGTCAGCGAGACTCATGCAAAAATATCATGCAATATTTTATAGAGAACTTTCTTTAAATTCAAAACTCTCAACTCAGAGCATTTTCATTTACAATTCAGAAAATAAAGGCAACTGAAGGTGGGACTTTAATTTTCCACCCAACCTTAGACCTAGTATAGTTATGATTACTTACAACAATCACCTCCGAGCTAGATCCATGATCTAAGGGGAATTTCCTTTTCAGTAGCCTTGCAGAAAGCCTTCTTTAGGGCATAAAGGATAGGAAATTATGACAGTAGGTGGTTTATCAAATAGTCAAGCACAACAAAATTCATGGTAAGGATGGTTTTTCAATTGTTCCAAGCACTCTAAGAGTGGTTTATCAACCCACAACAAGCACTCATCTGCATATGGTTTGTCAGCCCTAGCAAGCACCCTACGTGGTTTACTAGTTGTGTCAAGCCCTCCATGAGTGGTTTATTAGCCCACAAAAAGCACTCAATCTCATCTCCTCTTGCTCTCCTCGTTACATTTCTTTCTCTCGATGAAATCCCATTCCTTCAACTCATAACATATTCTAACTTTGCTAATGAGCTCCACAAAGAAGAGGTCCAACCCCATATTGTTGTGCATTTTCCTTTTCATTATTTCCCCAGGGGTCTGTTCATTTTCCTCTTGGAATCTTCCTCTTCTTTTATTTTTAATTATTTTCACCATAAAATTGATTTAAGGTGCCCAACTAATCCCACATGGGCTCAACATTCCTCTTCCCTCTTAGATCATGGATATGTGGTCCCACACTTTAGGCCATCACATTATTACATTATAAAAATCAGGGGAACAGGTACTAGGGGTGTCATAGTTTCCTCATTTATTTTATGGATTGAAAAATATTGCATGGTTGAGTGTTGAAGGAACTGGTTGATCACCAAACACACTATATTTTATGGGAAGGAGAGATGTTATAGGAACTATTTTTCTAAAAATAACAAGGACAAAGGAGGAAACCCAATAGGAAAACCAACATTGTCTAAGAACACAATGGGAAGAAATTTTGTAGTCGCTATGAGATGAGTGAGTTTAGGATGAGGGATATTGGATACTTCAATACTTACCTTCACCTTAAGAATAGGAAGGGAAATTAACTAAGAAAGAGGCACCCCAGAATGCTTTATGCAACCATATCATAAACATAAGAAATGATAGATGAATGACTTGAAAATTAGCCTCTTCGAGGGGGAAACCTCCTTCACATCACATAAATGAACAATTATTGGATGATACAAATGACAAGACCACCTTTATATATATAGGAGTCTAATGGGTCACAATATAATTAGAGCCTAAATAACAATGATAATGTAATGGCACAACAATAACAATATGGGGGCTACATGGGCACAACAATAACAATAAGGGGATACACTAACAATAATAATAAGGGGGCTACACCAATAGCATAGGGACCTAACATTACCCTCTCCTTCAAAAAAGTGTTGTCGTCAACGCTTGAGTAGTTATGGATGTTTTTGTATAAAATTCTCATCTTCCCATGTGGAATTTCAGCGGGTAAGTTATTCCACTTAAGGCGATACTCTGGAATTGATCGATTCCATAGTTTTTGGGTTCTTTTTTTCTAGGCTCCAATATTGTTTTTCCTTCCTCGTCAAGTTATGGAAATATTGTTTGAACTGGGAGCTTGTCACTAATAACCTTCTTTAAGCATGAAACATGGAATGGGTGTACTTGGGAAGATGCACGAAGCTCCAATTTGTATGCCATAGTACCAATATTTTGAAACACCTTGTAAGGACCATACTACTTGGGTGATAATTTATTATCCTTCTTAGCTTGCCCAAGGGACTTTTGTTTGAATGGTTGTAGCTATAAAAATACCTTGTCGCCTATGTTAAAACTTCTTTCACTACGATGCTTATATGGCTATTGTTTCATTCAATTATGCAGCAGATTGAGGCTATCCCTTAAGAGTTGGAGAATTTGTTGTTGATGCTCGATGTGATCTTCCATTACTTGAACCTTATAATTTCCTCTTAAAGATTATGTGATGGATGGTGGATGATATACTTAAAGTGCCATAAATGGGGTCATTTTTGCTGCAATATGGAAGGAAGTGTTATACCACCATTTAGCTAGAGGTAACCACTTGACCCATTGGGTTTGTTTATTAGATATAAAGCAACAGAGATATTCTTTCAAACATTTTTCACTATCTCAATTTGTTTGTCAAATTGAGGATGATAAGATGAGCTATGAGCTAATTGAGTACCAAGACAAGAAAATAATTCCGTCCAAAAATTTCTAGTGAAAATGGGATCTCTGTCACTTACAATAATATTTGGGTTTCCATGTAGCTTTTGAATTATTTCCTTAATGCAGTAGCAATTGTATTGGCTTTAAAAGGATGGGAGAATGCACAAAATTGTGCATACTTGGTAAGTCTATCAACTACCACCATGATGACACTCTTTCCTTCGGACTTGTTAAATTTATGATAAAATCCATTAATACCTCCTCCCAATGCTGACTTGGAATGGCTAAAGGTTGTAACAGATTGGGGGTCTTAATTGTTTCAACTTTATTTTTTTGGAAAACCAAACATTCTGCCTCAAACTTTTGAATATCATATTTAAGGCCATCCCAAAAAAATCCTTCTTGAGCTTGTGGTATGTTTTTAAAAATACTAAGTGCCGTCCTGAAGGAGAAGTGTGCAATTCCAAAAGAATATTTTAATTGAGTTGGGAATTATTACCTAGATATAAGCGATCTTTGTACCACAATGAGTCATTTTTCCAAATAAATGTATATGATATACTGGGATCTTGTTTCAACTTTTGAATGAGTGTCCACTCCTCTTCGTCATTCTTCCATTCCTCCCTTGCTTCGGTTATCTAGTCAGGTTGGATAATCAAAATTGCATAGATAAATGCTTCCACATCCTCATCCCTTCTTGAGAGTTCATCTACAACAACATTTTGATTCCATTTTTAGTAGATGATTTCAAAGTCATAACCCAACATCTTAGTGACCCATTTTTTTTGCTATTCTAGAGATAATTTGTGTTCCAAAAAGTATTTAAGACTATAATGATCCATTTCTACCTTGAAGTGTCTTCCCATTAAGTAAGGGCGCCATTGCTTCTGGCCATGTAGTATTTCCAACATTTCCTTCTCATAAATATATTTGTGTAAAACATTTCCCTTGATTGGAAGAATTTCAGAAGAATTGGGTCTTCCTTATTGTATTAAAACAACACCAATTCCATTTCTTGAGGCATCACATTCCACCATAAAGGTTTTGTGAAGTTTGGAGTAGTTAAAACTGGAGCTTGGCACATTGCCTCTTTAATATGATCAAAGGACTTAGTTTCTTCTAGAGTCCAAAAAGATTCATCTTTCTTCAGTGATGTTGTTAGAGGTAATGTTATTTTCCCATAATTCTTAACAAACTTGTGTTAATAACCTATCAACCTAATAAATCCTCAAAGATGCTTTAGGGTTATGGGAATTTTCCATTCCTTGGTGGCTTTAATTTTGTTAAGATCTACCTTAGAACCATCATGAGATAAAATATGACCCAAATATTCCACCCCCTATACTCCAAATAAACATTTGGAGGTTTTCGCATACAATTGTTTCTCCTCCAATATTTTGAGCACCCCTTCAACATGTTGAACATGGTCCTTCCAATACTTCTTATAGATTAGTATATCATGAAAAAATACTAACACAAATTTTCTAAGGAAGGGTTTGGAAATGGAATTCATCAAACCTTAAAATGTGGAAGGTGCATTAGTAAGGCCAAAAGGCATGACCAAAAATTCATAATGACCTTCATGAGTTTTGAATGTTGTTTTCAGAATATCTTCAGTGTTCATTCCAATTTGATGATATCCTGATCGAAGATCCAACTTGGTGAAGTAAATTGCTCCACGTAATTCATCCAACAATTCATCAATGATAGGAATGAGAAATTTATCTTTAATAGTGAGATTTTTGAGCTCCCTATAATCCAGACTCATATGCCATGATCCGTCCTTTTTGTGTACCAATACTACTGGAGCACAGAAATAACTTTGACTAGGTCAAGTTATACCTGCCTCTAGCCTTTCTGCCACCGTACGTTCAATTTCACTCTTTTGGGCATAGGGATATTTGTAAGTTCTAATTTTTGTAGGAACACTTCCTGGAATCAAGTGAATAGCATGATCATGATCACAAATAGGTGGGAGACCTTTAGGAGTCTCAAATACTTCTGAATGATTTTCCAAGATTCTTTGGAGATATGGAGAAACATATGATTTTGATGTTTGAACATCTGATGAGCATAATTGTGAAATTATACCACGTTGCTCTTTCTTCAAAAGCTTTGTCATGTCATTAGAGTTGATTATATTCTCTGGTTTCCCTGCGATTCCCCTTAATTCAATTTCCTTTCCTTCCCATGAAAATTTCAAAAAAATGTTCTTGAAAATTAAGAGCTATCATCCCCAAAGATTGTAACCATTGGACTCTTAATACGACATCAACACCACCCATTGGAATGGAAAGCATTGGACCATTCAATACATATTCCCCCATGGTTAGATTGATATTATGACACTTTCCTGAATAATTTATAGTTCCTCCATTTGCAACCATCACTTGACAATCTGGTGCTGGATATAGAAAGTAATTCAATTCTTGGTTATCATACAATGAATAAAAATGTGGTTACTACCAGAATCGATCATCACTATTACCATTTTTTTCTTGATAAATCCTTCTATCTTTAGAGTTTGAGGAGTAGTAATTCCTGCCAATGCATTACAAGATATGGTTAGATTCATTTCTTATTTATTTAGGGTTGGTTCTTGGTGTATATCCTCTTATTTTGATGTTTCTAGTTCCTTTTCTTCCTCCTCTTCACAATCTATGTAAGATAATTTCTTCTCAGCACACTTATGACCCTTAGTGTATTTTCTACAACTGTAACAAATCCCTTTTGCTCTTTTTTCCTCTAGTTGTAGTGGTGTCAACCTTGTAGGTTGTGGGAGGCTAGGAGCAATAACACTTCCATATTTATAGTTGTGAGTGGTAGAATTCCTTGTTGCCATAATTTTGCTTTCAAAATTTTTTTCCACCTTGAATGCCTTCTCCAATGAATCAGGTTCCCAAAGAAAAACGTCATGTTGGATGTTATCCTTTAAAGTCCCTATGAAGACATCTATCCTATGCTCCTCTAGAATATCATTTACCTTGATATTCAATCTTTGAAAGTCCTTAATGCGCTCCACCATTGAACAGTTTTGTTTGAAATTTATCAATTGGCTAAAGAAGGTATTGCTCTTTGTATCCTCATAATGTAATACCAATTCTTCTGCAAAAATTGTCTACTTGACAATTGATTTACAAGAACAAAGCCATCTATACGACACAACTGATTTTGTTCTAAATATAAAGATACAATGCGTACCTTTTGTGTGTGCGGTACATCATGTAGATCAAATAATTTCTCCCTTTGTAGTATCCATGTTACTAGATCCTTGCCATCAAACTTCCTCATATCTATCTTTGGAATGTGGTGGGCCTTAAATCCAATGTTGAAGTCTCTAAAATTGTATTTCATATTCCTTTTTTCCTCATCTTGATTTTCCTTGAGTACCTTGTCACCACTAGGAAGCATTTCTTGTAACAACTTTTTCAAACCTTCCTTCAAACCTTCCATGTCTGCTTTTAAATCATTCTTCAAATATTCCATGTTGCCTTTCATTTTTTCTTCTATACCATCCATCTTAGATTCTAGTTCATTTTTTGTTACTCTTTGCGAGAGTGAAAAGTTTGAGATATACATGATCAGTGTGAAGATGTTCATGCACTTATGATAGATTTGATGTAGCCCTATATGGGAGAGTCTCAATTAGGCCTAGTTGCTAATGAAGTTGGTTGAAATATTGAAGATAACAATGTTATAGGGACAATGGACTATCACGACTCTTGAAGGTTGGTTCAAGAGGGAGATGACCACCTCTCATTGAATATAAGTGCCTTTTGATTTATGTTACCCCTTTATGTCTTTACTCTCTTTTAGATTTATTGATCTGATCATTGATTATACTTCTTGCATGTATATTTGAGTATTTGGATACTTCTAACCTCCTGATGAGATGTGATAATCAGATCCTTCTTGAGGGTCATCCAAGGTGCAAGAAAAGATGGCTAGTGCAAGAAGAAAAGAGCTACAGTTTCCCATGACAAGTAAAGTGATACAAAGTGCAAAGGTATCTGAATATTATAAGGTATGTATAGTATATTGTTTCAGGTGCAATATTAGATGGAAAGGTAAGCCCTAAGGCATGATAGGAATATCACCTTCATGAATAACTCATGCATATGAAAGTAAGTATGATCTCTAGTAAATATGATATATTGGTGTACTTGATGTTTGGCAAGTATCTTACTTTTTAGACATGACGAATTTCTTGATTCTATGAAGCAGGCTAGATACATTGATTTTTGATATATGGTGACTTGATACTATTGTTAATGCTTTTGATAAGCATGATAACCATGATGATAGAAGTGTAACAATAAGATTGATATTAAGGATCTTCTTGTTGACCTTGTTTAGGTTTTGATAAGCTTAGTAAATTGGACAATGTGATAAAATCTGGATGCCCTGACCTGATGGTTGAGTAATATGATGAAGTGATGTAGTGATTATAATATTTGAAGTATGATGATACACTTGTCAGTTGCCCTGATCATATGAATCTAATTCTTGATGAAAGTTTGATGTCATGTTCATGTGTGATGATGAAGTAGCTGATGCTAACATGTTATGACCACGATGATTATGTTTTCTAGAACCTGATATAGTTTGATTTCATGATCTAATAGTTTTGTTAATGCATGAAAATATTATTTTAGACAAGTTGATGACTTGAATGATGATGACTGAAGCGACTACTCATTAAGAGAGAGAAACTATACATAAGATCCCTACACCTATTATCATTTGCATTAAATATATGGAAGATTCTTTACTATTGAAGTAAGATTTCTGACATAAATAAAAAAAAATATATATGATGTTGTTGGTCTACAGCAAGTCTTGGTTTGAGAAGAGAGCTTTTCTCTTAGTCTAATCCCCAACCACATAGAAGAAGGCTTAAGAGTGCGATTATAGGCCTCCCAATCACACATAAGAAGGCCTATGGGAGTTGTTGTGCCTTCAGGTCACAAAATATGAAGCCTCATGCTCGAAATCAGAAGTGCACCAGGAGTCTGACAATCCTAAAAATATGGAGTAGACAATAGAGAGTTCTATAAGCACATAAGTTTGAATGTTTGACTTAGAAAGTATGGATATGTTGACTAAACTTATGTGTGCAGGGGCCCGAAATATGCATATCAGTATGCCATTTTGATTTGATCATTGATTTAATAATAGTTGCAAAGGTTTGAAAAGATTTATTTTTTTAATAGAGATGAGCAGTATTGGAATTTTGACATGATGCTTGATAGTTCATAGATATGTTTTGGTTTATCGACTGATTGGATTCACAATGATAACAAATTAGGGCTTTGAATTGATAACTTATGATTTGACTTGATGACAGTGATGTGTGGGCACAATGGCATTCAATGATTAATATTGGTATTTAGTAGAGATTATGTATTGGCATCATTGGCTTTGAAACATTGGTTGAAGTATAAACAATTGTGACTTATCCTTGGCATATGCATTTGCATCTAGTGATAGAAATAATTCATATTATGATTATGTGGATGGCTTGATGGAATTTGATATTTCTTAATAACAATTTGTTGACATGAAAATAGATGAAGTCATGACTTGGTATTTTGATGTGAGCTCTTCATGACACTTGGTCCAAAGAGTTTGTCATAGTGATACTAGCAGAAACTTTTATGACTTTGATATTAGCTTTGATATGGCATCTAAGGCTTGATAAACTGACTTAGTTGATTTGATTGCACATTATTGATACTTGTAAGGCTGAGCATATTGGTTTGGTCAAGTATAATGTTTACAGATAACATTATATGGTTTGAAGCAAGCTTCCTAAGCCTGGTATGTTTGCATTGACAATTATCTGGTGAAGCGAGGAAGATGTGCCAATCTAAACCACTACTTCAAAATTGGTCTAAGGTATGAATTTGATTTTAATTTCATATACTGATGGTCTATTCTTGATAGATAACGAGCCTTTGATAATTAAAGTAAGAGGGAGTTTTCCTCTAAAGTTCGAAATGAAGAATCATGGCATGATGAATTACTTTATGAAGTTTGGAAAAGAAAATCTATATCGTGAAGATATTGAAGGTCTATTCTTGATAGGTAACGAGCCTTTGATAATCAAAGTAAGAGGGAGTTGGCCTCTAAAGTTCGAAATGAAGAATCATGGCATGATGAATTACTTTATGAAGTTTGGAAAAGAAAATCTATATCGTGAAGATATTGAAGAGTGTTTGAACAATGTAAATCCTTGGACACTCCGATTAAGAAATTATGTAAATATAGTTGATTGAAACATTCATGTTTCATGATCCAGGTGGCTCTAGACACATGCAAAACTCCCAGAAGACTCAGAAAGGGTCAAAATTCAAAGTAGTTAGAATGCTCCCGAACCAAGACAAAAACATAGTACTTGTCTCCCTAATTCCAACGGTGTGAACGATACTCAAATATGAGCTCGTATGAGGGAGATAGAGCTCTTCAAAGTTTGACATGACAAGGGAAAAAGCAGGGCCCACAGTGCGCCACATGGCATCCCAATCAGCAAGTGGGACCCATAGATTACATGGCAGTCGACTAATGGCCTATTAGCCATTGACACTTAGTGCTCATCAATTGGTTCCTTTCTCCTGCAAAAAGACAAACAAACAAAACATGATATTAAAATATCTCATAAAATATAAAAATAAACATAATAACCAAAAATCATATATATTAATGAAACAAGAGTTAATATATTAAAAAAGGTTATTATATTAAACTTATGCCATCAAAATTGGGCATATTTGAATCCAACGAATATTATAAAAGGATTTGTTATGGTTTGTTAAAACATGCCAAAACCATATAAAGAAAACATTAAACACACATATAGTTAATGGCATGGTATATAACATATATAGCCATATAAATCTTGGAAGGTTGGAAAGCCATACCAAATGGCGTAACAAAATTTAAAGGGTGGTAAGCCATATTAACGACATAATAATTTTTTGTTAAAAAACTCAATGGATATCATACTTTGCAAGCATTGATGGGAGCGGCGGGGTTGAACCCGCTTGACCCATGTGGGCTGGCCCCCAATAGGTGACTCTACAATTCGATATTTAACACAATTCAATAAACGTTAAAATCGTGAAACGAAAAAAGAAAGTAACCACGCCATATTAAGGAGGGGCAGGATTTGATCCCCCAATCTCTCCTCAACCTCTGCCTTCTAGCTTCCTCCGCCAACAATGAGCCATGGGCTCAGTGTTTTGCCCACGAACAATACATAAACCTTCATTCTGTGGAGGCATGGGGTAGAATCAAACGAAGACCAGCGGAACGGTGTGACCGAACCATGAAACTTTGGAACCCCGATTGTGCAGAACCATGATTTGCAGTGCTGAGGTCGAACCATGATGGCACATTTTTCAAGACAGATTCTCAGAGAACATTCCTTGATGCAAAGAGGAATCTAAAAGATTCCTTGGGAGGTAATTTTTCTCAGTGTCAAAATGTAATCAAGTTTACTGTCATTTTTCTTAGATTTTCACTGGGAACGCAATGGCGAGCTCAGATTCGCCTTTGAGTAGTGGATTTGCAGAGTCCCAAGGGAAGAGAATCTTCAAGAATCTTAAGGGAATCTTCTAGATTCCTTGGAGGCTAAAATTTCCCAGATCCAGAATGTAGCCAACTTTATACTCATTCTTCTCATAATTTCGCAAGGATCTCAATGGCGAGATTAGTTTTTTGATTTGAGTTGCAGATCTCTAGTCAACCTAGAGGAGGGAATCTTTGGAGAATCATGGGGGAATCTAAAAGATTCCCACAGGCCCATATTTTACTGGTGTCGAAATTTGACAAATGGATAGTCGATTTTACACCTCTCGATGACACAAATTTAGTGGTGCAGTCATATTTTTCAGCTGAGCCTTCTATTTTTTGACCATTTCCCAGATTGGAGTGACGGTGTCAGATTTCAGAGTGTGGACAGTCGATCTTATGCCATGCAACGCCACAATTTCGATGGTGCATTTAGATCCAACAACTGAGTATTCCATTCTTTAGTCAGCAATAGAGTTGAGGTATATGAAGTGTTGTTGACATGTACTTCTTTGATCATTTGCTGTGAGATGTATTATGTTGTTTCGATTCCTGCTTGATGTATGATGCAGAATCTTGTGTCTACTTCATGTAAGATGTATGTATTCATCATGGATTGTCATGTATGTTTTGAGATCCCTTTGTTGCCATGATGGCGGGATGCTCATTGTCACCATGTGTGAGATTATGTCATCTTGATAGGAGGTCTGTTGTGAGTGATAGTTCCTGTAGCGAAACATCTCGTGGAGAGACTTTACCACTCATGTAGAGGGCACATATCATTGTATGACAGAAAACATAGTCCATGTACATCTCCACCATTTCCAGCACTGAATGAAGCAGCCAACACTATCTTGACACTAGGCCCGGAGACGTAGTCCACACTGGACGAACTTCGTTATCGACTTTTCATGTCTATGATTTGTTGATTGTCATTATGTTTCCATTTTCTTAAGCACACATATATGTTCATTTATGCTATGTTAAAATGCAATTCTAACCACATAAAGGGAGTAAAAGATCTTGGTTAAATCTGAGAGTTGAGTCAACTCGGATCAAGTTTGGTATCATAGCAGTGTTCGCATGGATGTGAATTGCGAGTGTGCAACAATGGAGAATGACAAAGAGATGTATGAGGCCATGTTCAGAGTGTCCAAAAAGATGGACATAATGTATGAAGCTCTACAAGAAGAGACAAAGGAAAAGAAGCGATTGCAGTTTCAGTTGCGAGCCATAGAAGAGGCCCTGGAAGAGCTAAAGCACAACAACCAGAGTCTTCAAGTAGATAATGTCGAATTAAAGATGCTTCTACAAAAAGAGAAAGAGGAGAAACAGAGGTTGCTACGACAACTGCAAGCTAAGGACGAGGCCTTGGAAAAGTTGCAGCGTGACCCTTGTGAGGTAAAAAGTAATTCTACGACTTCATGTACGTTTCGTGATTATGATTTCGCTTCTTTCGAAAATCATACCACAGGAATTGGCTCCACAATGCTGAAGAGAATGGGGTATAAAGGAAAAGACTTGGGCATTAATGGCCAAGGCATTATCAACCCCATCAAAGTAGATGAATTACTCCATCAGGCAGGACTTGGGTATGTCAGGAAGGAAGTTGGGGAATGCTCCAAGACAGCTAGCGAACCACCAACAACAGATGATGAGAAGCCCTCATCAGTTATTTCCAACTCGACAGTGGAGGTAAAATATGTTGATTTCCCTTCAATTTCATCTTCACATAGTATAATTCTGTTGGAAATGTGGAGATACCAATTACAAGGAAAAACCTAAGGCTCCTTACCAAGATTAGATACAAGGAAGAAGAAGAACTTGGTGTTAATAGCCAAGGCATAACTTAGCTATTAGAGGTCATGCAAAGACCTCGATTTGCAGGCTTGGGATACACCAAAGGAGAATGATCAAGGGTGTCAGATGCTTTCGAGACATTGTTGAAATCGTCGAGGAAAGAGAATGATGGGAACACATCACCATCATCCCATGGCAGTGCCCATTGCAAGGAAAGAGCTGAGGCAAGCTCTCATCGCCATAATTACACCAGAGACAACAAGGAAAGGTATAACAAGTCTCAATATTCGAATGTTCATTTCGATTACAATCATGTTGTTAATGATGGACATAAATCATGGCATCGAAAAACATGTACTTTTTGTGGTTTACATAACCATATATTTGTTGAGTGCTGGAAGAGAATGACAACACGAAAGAGGATGAGGCGTGAAAGGCCTTCTCCATAATAGAGAAAGAAGTAGGTTAAGCAGATCTGGAGGAAGAAGACTTATTGCAGTCATTACGACAGAGGTGGCCATCAAAGAGCCACGTGTTGGAGGCTCCATCCAAAGCAACACCTTAAAGACAAAGTGTCGGTGCATGAACCAGTTGAAAAAGGCGTTCGACAAGCAAAACCACCACAGGGGGATGACCCATTCACATTGATAAATGAAAAATGGTTTCTAGATATGTTAGCTTGTCATGGTCGTGTTTTTGTAAATCACTTGTTGCAATTTAAAATGTAAAAGTGATGATGTGTTTTCCATCACTTGTTAAGCAACAATGATATTTTGGCCTTGTTTTGATAGCTGGGGTATTTATTTCCATTTTGATGTAAACTTGACCACAGAGTATGTGTTATAAACTTGTGGCAAGTATGGGATGCTTGGGTCGTTAGTTGGTCACGTAAATTAAGCATGTAATTTACAGAAAGGCACTACAGGTTTGTAGAGGATGCAGGTGTCGGCTCATCGCTTATGGCTTCAGAGAATAAAGGTGAAGGAGAAGGAAGGGTGACCTATCAAGAAACTTGTGGTGAAAACAGGGTACACAAGCAGTTGCAGATTATTTTTCATGCTTTGAGAGGACCAAAAGCTCCTTAGTGGGGAGGATTGATCCAGGGGGCTCCAAACACATGCAGAGGCTCAAAATTCAAAGTGGTCAGAACACTCTCGAAACAAGACAAGAACATAGTGCTCGTCGCCCTGATTCCAATGGTGTGAACGACACTCAAATCCGAGCTCGTATGAGGGAGATAGAGCTCTTCAAAGTTTTACATGACAAGGGAAAAAGCGGGGCCCACATTGCACCACATGGCATCCCAGTAAGCAAGTGGGACCCACGAATTACATGGCAATTGACTAATAGCCTATTAACCATTAACACTTGGTGCTCATCCATTGGTTCCTTATCTCTTGCAAAAAAAAAAACATGATATTAAAATGTCTCATAAAATATAAAAATAAACATAATAACCAAAATTCATATATATTAACAAAAGTAAAGTTAATGTATTAAAAAAAGTTATTACATTAAACTTATGCCTTAAAATTTGGGCATATTTGCATCCAACGAATATTATAAAAGGATTTGTTATGGTTTGTTATAATATGCCAAAACCATATTAAAAAAACAATAAAACATAAAAAAACACACCTATATGGTTAATGGCATGGTCTATAACATATATATAACCATATAAATCTTGTAAGGTTGGAAAGCCATACCAAATGGCATAACAAAATTTAAAGGGTGGTAAGCCATATTAATGGCATAACATTTTCATATTTGCATCCAACGAATATTATAAAAGGATTTGTTATGGTTTGTTATAATATGCCAAAACCATATTAAAAAAACAATAAAACATAAAAAAACACACCTATATGGTTAATGGCATGGTCTATAACATATATATAACCATATAAATCTTGTAAGGTTGGAAAGCCATACCAAATGGCATAACAAAATTTAAAGGGTGGTAAGCCATATTAATGGCATAACATTTTTTTTTTAAACCCAATGGATATCACACCTTGCAAGCATCTATGGGACCGACGGGTTGAACCCGCCCGGCCCATGTGGGCTGGCCCCGCAATTCGATGTTTAACACAATTCAACAAATGTTAAAACCGTGTACCCAAAAAGGAAAGTAACCACACCATATTAAGGAGGGGCGGGATTTGATCCCGAACTATCCACGACCTCCGCCACCAATGAGCTACAAATTTAGTGTTTGTTAGCTTCGCCCACCAACATTACATAAACCTTCATTCTGCAAAGGCATGGGTAGAACCGAACAAAGCCTAGCGGAACGGTGTGGTAAAACCATGAAATTTTGGAACCTCGATTATGCGCAACTATGATTTGCAGTGGCCGAGGCGGAACCATGATGGCACGTTTTTCGACACAGAGTCTTAGAGAATATTTCTTGATGGCAGTTGTCTATAACGCGACTTTTTGAAAGCTTTTCCGGCGGGTTTTTCGGTCGAAATCTGGCAGGAATTTATTGGAATCGCAAGTTTGATAGCTAGTTTCTGCACAATGAAAGCGTTCCAGGGGTTTTCGAGGGTGCTAAATCCAAATATGCAGTTAAAAAACCATTTTAACTGCAACAAATCAAGATTTAACCTCAATTTCTTCCGCCGGATTCCGTCACCGGAATCTCCAAAAAGTCGCATTATAGACAACTCCTTTCTTGATGTAGAGAGTAATCTAAAAGATCCCTTGGGAGGTATTTTTTCTTAGTGTCAGAATGTAACAAGTTTACAGTCATTTTTTTTTAGATTTTCGCAGAGAATGCAATGGCAAGGTCAGATTCGCCTTTTGAGCAACGGATTTGCAGATTTCCACTAGAGGAGAATCTTCAAGAATCTTGAGGGAATCTTTCAGATTCCTTAGACGCTGAAATTTCCAGACTCCAGAATGTAGCCAACTTTATACTCATTCTTCTCAGAATTTCGCAAGGATATCAATGGCAAGATCAGTTTTTTGATTTGAGTTGCAGATCTCCATTCAACCCAGAGGAGGGAATCTCTAGAGAATCACAGGGGAATCTAAAAGATTCCTAGAAGCCTAGATTTTGCCGTTGTCGGAATTTGACAAATGGATAGTCGATTTTACACCTCTCGATGACACAAATTCAGTGGTGCAGTCATATTTTTTCGCTAAGCCTTCTATTTTTCGACCATTTTCCAGATTGGAGTGATGGTGTCAGATTTTAGAGTGTGGATAGTCGATCTTATGCCATGCGACACCACGATTTCGATGGTGCATTCAGATCTAGCAGCTGAGTATTCCATTCTTCAGTCAACATCAGAGTTGAGGTATATGAAGTTTTGTTGTCATGTACTTCTTTGATTCGATTCCTGCTTGATGTATGATGCAAAATATTGTGTCTACTTCATGTAAGATGTATGTATTCATCATGGATTGTCATGTATGTTTTGAGATCCCTTTGTTGCCATGATGGCAGGATATTCATTTTCACCATGTGTGAGATTATGTCATGTTGATAGGAGGTCTATTGCGAGTGATAGTTCCTATAGCGAGACATCTTGTGGAGAGACTTTGCCACTCATGTAGAGGGCACATATCCTTGTATGACAGAAAACATAGTCCATGTACATCTTCACCATTTCCAACACTGAATGAAGCGGTCAACACCATCTTGACACCGCTACCCGGAGACGTAGTCCACACTGGACGAACTCCGTTATCAACATCTCATGTTTATGATTTGTTGATTGTCATTATGTTTCCATTTGCTTAAGCATGCATATATGTTCATTTATGCTCTGTTAAAATGCAATTCTAACCACATCACGGGAGTAAAATATCTTGGTTAAATTCGAGAGTTGAGTCAACTTGGATCATTTCATGTGAACACTCGTCCATATATTCTGAGTCAATTAATGATTAAGCCTCTTTATACACAATGTGTTGCTGCCAAGTACACTTCAAGATATTTGCATGAGACGATCAATTTTTGGTTTGAGTTATTCTTCCTATGATATGTAAATGCATGGATATATTGATGTTGTTTGGGATCGTTACTGATGAGATGAGCACATTTGGGTGCTGCTTTAGTACGAGATCTGCCATGATATTTTGATGAAAATTCCATAGCATTAAGCATGACTGAGGTTGAGTACGATGTTGCTGGAATGGCTAGCTGTGAGGCAGGTTGAAGAAGCTCTTTGGAGAGTTGTCGGAGCAAGTTCTAGTTATGACAGGGATACATTGTGATAATAATGAGTGGGATCCGATTGGTAGAGAATTATGTATATAGATGGGACTGAGATTTCTTTATATATTGAAACAGTGTTGCTGTAAGATACAAGCTTAAGCTCATGGTTTTTTGCCTTAGTGAGAGGGAGGATGAATAAGGTATCCTTTTTGTGATATATATTTGTTCTAATATAATATTTGATTTGATGTCCTGCATGAACAAGAGATTTTTGCTATTGAGACATGATGATTGAACTCTTCAGTGAGTTGTTTAAGCTGGTACCAGATATGAGCACGATGATATGGTTATGATTTACAGAAAGGAAGACTGATTGAGGAAACTGAGCTGAATATTCCTCCTTGTCTGAGCTCCCAGGGTGAGGAATTGATATGGGGGGCTCTTGGGGTTGAGGGATCTATAGACAATAGGGTCGTAGATGTTACTCCCTTATCTATCATCCATAGGGTCGAAGATGTTAGCTCCCCTATCTTGTTCTATGTAGAGTATACTCTATTTGGCATCATACCCATAAGTTGGGCTTGTTGGGAATACTGCTCCCTGTCTAGCCAAGAGGTTGAGAGAGTGATTGGAGGTGTACAACCCAAGATGATTATGATGTAGGTGTTCTACCACATGAATATTGAGTATCATTGTTGGGAAGATCAATGGGAAATAGGATGGGTTGAGATGTGCTACCCTATGCAATGACTCCTATTGCTCGACATAGGGTGGAAGATGTTTTCTCCCCTATGAGATGATTTGGGGTGAGAGTGTCCAATAAGGCCTTCCCCATAGTCATAGACATGAGGTGAAAGTGTCCTGTAGGACCTTCCTCATTATAATTTTAGGTTGAGACTAACCTCCCCAATTTGGTTTCAAGTTTAGATGTGCTTCCTGATGTTAAGCTCTCTGATGTTTCCTAGGTTGTAGCATTGGGATCCCTGCTGGCAATGATTCCATGTGGTAGCATTGGGCTCCCTACTAATAATGATTCTGGGTGGTAATAGTGGCTCGTTGATGAATAAAGGTTGGTAGCTTAGGCTCCCCTTCGATATCAAACTCATCTTCTTTTAGATTCAAGAATGTTCAACATATGAGAAAAGACAATCAAGAGATAAGCAAAGGTGAGCAGAGATGAACAATGGTGACATTTGATGATGCGATTCTTGAGATTGGAAATGATTTGATGACTTGATTCTTGCGATGATTACATGATGTAGTTGTAATTTCTACCTAACTAAGAGGGAATGTTAATTTCGTAGTTGTTGATGGTGCTAGAGCCGCCAACATACAGGGGATCACCCCGGTATGAATCCCAACTAGACCTCACACCGTTTGGTGTGGGAGTCCCATCCGGTATGATGGCTCGGTTACCATTGTCTTAAGGATTTGCCCCAACTCTTGCTTGTCAGCACAGGAGAGTGGTCTGCTTTGTCTTCAAGAAGTGAGTTTCGCATGCCTGGTGAGTGTAAGTGTACTTGTGTCAATGGTTCTTTCACTGTAAAAGGGGAAGATGGTGAAAGTGAGTTCCAGGTTGGATGGGATGCAGTCCCAACTCGGCTAGGAACACACAACACAACAGGACATGCATAGCTTCCAGAGGAGCAGTCCACACAGATGCGGCAGTCACAACATACAAGGTAAGATAACACGTACAACACTTTGTTAGTCCTTACAATCTCCTAGGTTGAAAAGGAAATCGAGAAGGGTAACCTTAAACCACTTCAGCTCAGTAGCTAACCCTACTAAGCATGATAGGGATCTCTCTAAGTCTCTTATCAGTGATATGACTTTAAAGAAAATGAATTTTATGCTAGATATGTGTATTTGTTTGTTTGTTTGTGAAAATTTAGTTTTTAGGGTTTGCTGAACTTACGGTTTGGAGCCACAAATAGGTCTAGGTTGTAGGAGTGCAGGAGAAAATATGAGAAGGAGATAGATAGCAGAAGTCATGGTGTATTTTGAGTATTTTCAGTGTAGTATAGAGGATATAGTGTGGAAGAAACTAATGAGCATAAATAAACATGATTTCATTAGCTTAGGAAGACATACACATAACTATGAAAACCAGATAACAGAGCTTGAAAAACAAGAATCCTGTGTATTTTATTGTAATGCATTCATAGAAAGAAGAAATATAATGTAGATAAATATGTTTAGACCATTAGAAAACATAAAGAATGAAGTACAAGCACCATGAACTCACTGGGCTAGAGTTCCTTCAAAATAGCTGCAACCTGTCTCTGTATTCACTGAAAAGATGATTACATGCAAGCTTCCTTCACAAAAAGTTCAACCTTCTTCTCCTGAAGAGAAATTATATATATAGAATCTCCTAGACCACTTGCCCACCTTCATGAGTTGAATTCCTTAGTGGAGGAACTAACTCCAAGTTTCTCTCAACCAACAGGTGGGAGTGAGAAGACGAAACTCAAACCCTTCATGGAGAGTTTGTTTAGGAGTTTGCTTCTTTTACGAGGCCTAATAAACATAAAAAACAACCTATGATGTAGATTTATGCATGCCTACATCACCTAGCCTTGAAACTAGTGCCATTACATAGAGAATCTTGACTTTGACTAAGTCAAACTAGAAACTAGAAATTTACACAGTGTAATTTACAATTTGAAACACAGAAAATGTAGAAGCACAACGTCGACTTTGAGCTAATTTTTAGGTGATTTCTAGGGGTCAAAATGAAAAAATGAGAGAATGGTAAACTATCCCTTCAAGTTTAGTTTCCAGAAAAGTTTGAATTTCTGAATTTGGAGCATGGGAATGCCTTCAAAAATCCATTCCCCCAAGGTTGGTCCAGAAGCGCAACGCTTATTAAAAAATTGTCTAGAATGCTAGTTTTTTGCCACTTTTTTGCCTTTTTCTCCTAAAATCAGCCACCTCTGCAAAATCTGAGTAAATGGGTTTTTAGAGGATGGCAAGAGCTTTCCAAAAATGTATACCTTTCCTAAAATGGATTCCTGAGGAAAAAGCTGGAGCAGCTAAATTTCTGAACATGGACCAAAATTTCTCAAAAAACTAAAAATGATAAGAATTTGCTCAAAATTGGAGGAAAGATGTAAAAACATGTTTTTTATAGCTTCATTGATGCTTCAGCAAGAATTTCCAAGTTTCCCTCATCCTTTTGGTCATTTTTGGCCTTCTTGAGCTTATTTTCAAGTTGCTTCACTTTGACATTGGCGATCATGTTTTGAGCTTGATAGTGGTGCGCCATGTGTCTAAGCAACTGATTATCCCTGTTTGCCTTCTCAAGGAGCTTCTCCAAGTGTTCATTTACCCTATTTAGCCAATATTCCTTATCTTTATGAACCTCTAGGGCAATCCTATCTTCTAGGTCAAGGTCGTCATTCAACAAAATTTGTTCTTGCTCTTCTTGCAAAGCTTTCTTGAGGCCTCTTGTTCTTGGTCTTTTCCCTTTTCCTCTCCCCTTTGATGCTTTAGGCTCGCTTGATTCCATGATATCCTTACCTTTGCCAACTTGCTGCAATAACTTGGCTTTTTCCTTTTCTAGGATCAACTCCTTTGCTTTGAGTTGACTGTTTTCCTATTCAAGGAATGATATAACATATTTTGCCCTTTCCAAATTGATTTCTAGCTCTTTGATTTGGTAGTCCTTATCCCTGATTGTCTGTTACATGTTTGAGGTCTAATCTTCAGTCTCTAGATCAACTAGTTCAAACTCATGCTCAACTGTGTCTTTCTCTTTTGATGTCGGTTCCTGCTTTGTTGATGAAGAAGGCTTGGCCCCTTTCTCTCTGTGAGAAGAAAATACAAGCCTCTGCCCTTTCTTATACACTTTAGTCATCTCAGGTTTGGGTAGCCGAGTCTTCTCCACTATTTTGATAGATGACGCCACCTCTATTTGTTGTTTTGGTGCACTAGGAGACTGAGATGCTGCATTTTTCTCATGCCATTTCATGGCTGCTTCCAAAAAGGCTTCCCAAGCTGTACCTTTCTCTGCTAGCTAGTGAAGGACAATGGTTTTGATGAGACTGTGATGGAACAAGATTGGGGAGTTCTCTTTGTCCTTTAATTGTATTTTTTCAGACATTTTGGAAATGCTCCTGAATATATAATTACACATGTTGAGTGGATTTTGAGAGGTGAAATGCATCAGGAGGCGAATATGATAGGCATACAACCTGGAGAATCTACCTTCACAAGTGAAGAATCTCATGACAATTTTTATCATAGGGGCATATTTCTCCAATAAATATCTGAAAGGCACGACGTGAGTATGTGTTTGCCTATATGGCGTCTCCATGAAAGGCTTGTAGTATTCAAGATCTAGGTTCATTCCTTTGAACCAATATTCGCCATTATTCGGTAACCCAGTTGCAATTGAGATGGAGGCCACTGAAAAACTGAACTCAACACTAGCAATGATAGTAGTTTCTCCTTTCAGTTGAGTTGCCACCCAATCTGTTAATTGCTCATGAAATCCCACCTTGCTCACCCTTTTGCAAAATTCCAGGCAATGGACATCCTCAAAGCATTGTTTGATGAAAGGATAGGAGTTGATTGTATTGCAGTCTGATGGTTCATATCTGAGGATATTCCCTCCTTTATGTTGTCTTTTCTTTCTAGCAAAGATTTTGCCTCCATGATGACACAAAGCCCTAGCAGCAGGCAACGAAAAATAAAATGTGAGGTGTGAATGGAAATGAAGTGATATGAAGGTGATTTTTTGAAAAAATGATGGAGGGGTCTTGGGAAAGGTGAAAGGACTTTGAAAGCTGATGAAAATGAGTGGAGAAATAGTGGGAGAATGATTTTCTTGCAGGCAGAAACAACAAGGTTTATAATGAAACTTGCCCAAAAACCTCTAGGAATGAGCTAGGGTTTTGCTTTTTGAGTGTTAAAACTTTGTTTTGAGGTGGGTAAAATGGTTAAAATGGCTCATTAAACATGTATGCAGGTGTAGGATATCATTTTACATGTTTTAGAAATCAAAAATAATGATGGCCATTTTCACCCTATCATTTCCCATGCAAATTTTGCTACAAACCCTAACTTGAAGAATCATTGACATGAGATGAAATTGGAAAAGCAAAAGAGGGATGATGATGGTGTACTTACTTGTTCCTTAGCTTAGAAGTCAGTAAAATCAAGCTTGCAAGTGAAAAAATGAAGTTTGGGAGAGTTTTGAAGGATTTCGAGGCACTCTGTCCTGTGCGCAGCGCAGTGTTCCTGAGCACAGTACCAAAGCGTAGCGTAGTTCTTTTGAGCACAACGTCGACCTCCTAAGCGCAACGCCTGATTTTTTTTGCCAATTTCACCTAGGAAAACAACTTTTTGCTCTCTTGGACGGGATAGCTTGATAAAAAAGAGTGAATAGGATGTGAATGAAGGAGTTTGGGGGCTTTTGAGTTTATATAGGGAAAGTTTCTTCATTTTTTTCAAAAAGAAATGGGACCCACCCTCCTTTAAAAACTGATTTTTCACTTTATGAAAATAGAGTTACCTTTACCATTGAAAACTCTGAGATGTCCTTTACTTTCCTGAGTGTTGGAGCTTCTTTTTCTGGAACTTTTGGAACATGAGGGTATGAGGAGTGTGTGAAAAGTCAAAATCAACTCCCAAAAGTTCTTTGTCATGTTTTATTCACTACTGGTTTTATTCATGAAAATGATGGAACTTGGAACCCCTAACGACCTAATGGATGACATGAGACCAAATGGAATGATGATGATGATTGACCCATTTTTATTGTGACACCTTCATAAAGTGTGATGGGCGACCAACATGAGTGAATTTCCAAAGAATGACTTCATCTTTAGACTGACCAAACAATGACCAAATTTGTTGTGTAAACCTAGTAACCTAAAAAATTTGATTTTGAAAGTCTGGAAAAAACATACTAAAAGCATATTTGATCTAGGTGACAGGCTAACAAGACTGACACTAACACACTCAACAGATCAGTCCAAACGAGTGCAATGGTTGTTACAACAAGCTTCAAGTGAAAGGTCTATCTGATGTCCAGGAGCGCAGTCTACACAGGCGAGTCAACATTAACAACATATACAACACATTTCCATTAATAGATTATGCATTACAACAAATGAAGCAGTTCATATGTAGAACACTGGTTAAAGCAACATGCATTACAAGTGTTAAAGATCAGTCTTACAACATATACAATACATGTGTGAAAACGTGCATGCCTATTAGCAAGCTTTTGAATTAAGTGAAAGTTCCAAGACACATCATTACACCATACATCGCTAACCCCGAGTGCGGGGTGTTGGAGCCACTACTTACTACTCAAAGAAAAGATTACAGAATCTCTTGGCTATGTGGGAGGAGCTGAGGTGAAAAGTCCTTTCATGTACAAATGAGGGGGTATTTATAGCCAAGGGTGAAACTGACCCTTCTGGTTGTTCAACTACCCTCATGCCCGTTTAACTTCCATGAATTTTCGACTTACATGACTCTTTGTTTAACAAGTGGGTCTCTTGGACTTCCACATTACATCACATTGATTGACATCAAGCCCATAGTGGAGACATGGGCGACATGACTCATGACGTGACTCGACGTGACTTGACATGACAGTGCTGGTAAATTCATGCTGCTGCTGGAGTGCATGTCGAGCTACAGTGCTTCTTGGTGATGGATGTCTTCATGGTGTATCATAGCTTCACCTCCCCATGACGAAGTGCGCAGAGTCTTCGATGGTCCTTGGTTTGCGTAATGAAGCTTTAACATGTTGTTCCTTGCTTGCATTTTGAAAGGCTTGATAGTCTCATTTGTTCGCGTAGGTGCATGTTCGTCAAGTTCGTCCATTTCGCATGCATCGTTCATTCGTCCGTTAGTGAACCTATCCTTCTGCATGTGCTCCCTTCGTTCATCCCATTCGTCGTCTTGCCATGTTTGTTGGTGTACCTGTACCTGCAGTCTCTCATGACGAGACAACATCAAATCCAAAACCTCCTAGTCTACCATGGCACATGATCATTTCGGATGCAGGTGATCAGGAGAGGCAACAAGGATGTGAAGGGGGATGATGGCTCCGGGTACTATTGATGAAAACTGTGCAAGAGTCACTAAGTGATGAAGACGACAATCTGAGTCGACAGTGACTGTCTGCGAGGTCTGGCTTGGCTGAGAGACAAAACTGAGCAAATTTTTGGAGGGACAGTCTGGGTTGCAGGAAGGCAAGGCAGGCATTCTCTGTATATTTTTCGGAACGAACGGGCGGCAGGGGATGGACAACCAGATTTGCACAATTTTCCAGAGGAGCAGGTCAAGTTGCAAGAAGGGTCAACCGATAGGGATTGCACATTTTTTTGGGGGAACTGCCTGGGAGACTGGCAGACAAAACTATGCAATTCCCAGAGGGAACTGGCAGCTGGCTGATGGGGTCACTAGAAGCCAAAACTATGCAATTCCCAGAGGGAATTGCCAGTTAGCTGCTAGAGACATTGGCAGCAAAAGTAGTGCAATTCCTGGAGGGAACTGGCAGTGTGCTGGCAAGGGAAACTGCACTCAGGATGGGAGGCCGGCCTGCTGATCATCTCTGTGCAATTTCTGAGCTGAGCTAACTGATGGGCAGTGGAAAGCCTGCTCATGAACACTACGCAATTTCTGAGATGAACAGTCGGTCGACTATCGAGATGACTAACTGGGAAAACTGCACAATTTTATGAGGGAGACAGGGATGGGCACTTAGTGTCTATTCGACTTGTCTACAAAATTTCCTTAGTCAGTTGAGCAAGTAAGGTCAGTGGCCTCTGCGCAATTTTTGAGGAGAGTTAGTCCCGGGGTGATTGCCGGGTCCAAATATCTAGGTGGCTAGCATGAGGGTTGATTGAAATGCTTGTGGGCAGCACAACTTGAAAAGACTAGCTTGGTGCTTTTGCGTTGTTCTGGTTGATAGTCGATCGAGTCAAAAGCAGGGTAATGGTTCGACTGTTAGAGGGGAGTCTGGTTGTCAAAAATTCAACAAAAATTACTAAGTGTGTGAACGATCGAAAGATGCATAGGTGATCATACGAACACACACTCACATGACTCGACGACGAAACGACCCAAACCATCTAGACACACATGTTCAACATGATTGACGGACGGTGCAAGTGACAAGCGCAACACTCGTGATTGGCCATTCATTTATCGAGATGACACTTGCACAACAGAGAATGTGACTCCGCGTGTGAGTGGGACAGATGTTTTCATAGCAAACACAACAAGCACATATGAAGCGAAGACATTGAGCATAACCAGAACATGGTCGCAAACACGACTTAGACACCAACATGCAGAAAAATGAATGAAATGAAGAAGCAAGACGGATGTAACGAATCACACGAGCTCATTGAGTGAAACCGAGTGTGTGCAGTCATCAAGTGAAACTCTCAAGAGAGGCTTCGAAATTGGTGCAGGCCAAAATTTTGGAGGGTGGTTGTAGCCACTACAACACTTGGCAACACATTGGTAGAACTCCAGCTTCTCTATTTTGGTTCATTGCTAGCACAGGGCCTTGGTCTTTTGGCGAATATTGAATCATTGTGCGGGTCACTTGAGCTTCCCCACTTACCCGATGGACATACATGGTTCACCCTTTGCCAACTCAATCAAGCACAATAAAAAATTTAGCTTAGATCTCGGTGTTTCGAATCCGGGAAGGGTAGTTTAGCTCACAAGTTGAATATTTTCAGAGTATAAGTTTTGATCTCTGGTGTTGCTGTGCAACTAGCAGGCCTGGAAAGTACCTCGGTGGAGTCATGCAGGAACACACACATTTCTCCACTACCAGCGAGCCTGGTCAGTGCCCCGGTGGAGTTGCATGCTTCACCTCTTTGCGCATGAAGCCTTTGTCTTCTTTCGCCTTTGTATTTTTCAGGAAGAATGTGCATAGGCACTTATTTATTTTTGGGGCAGAAGAGGGATCCTAACTTATTGAGAGAAAAAGAGGTTGTTCCTTCAGAGAGGCATGTAAGACCTCTGACATAGGTTTGCTCGTTTAGATTTTCTCCTTCACCGTTTCTACTAGTTGGATGAGTTTGAACACACATAGCAGAAGGTTGAGTACAGGTGTTGAAATATGGAAATAAGAATATTCCAATTTAATTTGTCCTTGAATTAAATTGTGAATTAAAATCGAATTTAGCCTTAACAGCTACTTGGAAATAATTAATTAATTTATTTTAAATTAATTAGTTGGAGAAATTGAAGTTAGAAGTCTTTCTGAAGTCATGCAAGAGTTATCCCTTAAATTAAGGAGATAAGATCGAGTTATATTTGAGTTGTAATTAGTTAACTCATTTTACTGAGTTAAGTCCAGTTAAATTAGTTCCAAACTATTTGAGGAACTAATAGAGAGTTAACAGTCAGTTGATGCATGCATGCACTTAACTAGTGCTACTCCAGTTAACTGAAGATTACCTCATCGGAAACTCATGCATGTCTATTCTGAGAAAGACCCAGTTGAGATTAAAGTCAAGGACAATGTACTATTAGTTTCATGTGTTTTCTATAAAGAAAAATCATGCATGCAGTCAAGGAATCATTCCTTGAGGATTGCGCAGTTCTGACAGTGTGTGAGAGAGTGTTCCACTTGGTAACAGGATAATATCCACAAGGAACAACACAAGGAAATAGGAGCTTGGAGGGCAGAGAGGAAGCCTGGAGAGAAGCCAAGATTTTCTGTGAGCATCTGTGAGGATTGTATTGAGAGCTAGATAGCTATGAGAGCTAAGGCTTTGTATAATTCCTATGTATTTCCACCACGTATGATAATACAATAGTGTGGGGTTTTTAGTTGAGGCTTTCCCCAAAGTATTTTCATGTGTATTGTGCCATTGATTCTTCTTCTTCTAGTTATATTTTTCAGCTTGATATTTAAGCTTCTGCAAATTGATAGTAGAAGTAGGTTATAGTAATCTTCTTTGATCTATATTGCATTAACGGGTTAACCTACCATTAGATTTTCTACATGGTATCGGAGCTGTGAACACTACACTGAGAAGAGAATTCGAAGTTTGAAGTTTGGGGTTGTAGGTGCCAATCGAATTCATATCATACTTCATGGTTGGCCAATGGTGTTCTATGGCTTAAGACTCGAGTATGCCTTGGAAGGTAGCTCGAATCACATAGCATGGAAAGATAGAATGGAGGTTGTATTAGAAGACAATGGCTTGAAGGAATTTATTAATCAAGAAATCCCAAAGCCAACTTCAACTAATGCACAAGAGTTGGCTGAGTGGAAGAAGTGACTGGTGAAGGTGAGACGGATCATCCTTGAGGGAGTTTGAGACCATATTGTCTCAAGTCTCCATGGGAATGATACTCCATTTTCAATGTGGAAGACATTGAAGGACCTCTACCAGAATAGTAGCAACCAAAGGAAATTCGCGCTCAAGGATAAGCTTCAAAGAATCAAGAGGGAGAAGGGCGATACTATTTCCACATATATGAACAAGCTCACCAGTTGCAGAGATGAGCTTGGCAGTATGGGAATAACTACTACCGATGATGATATGGTGAGCCTCGCTCTCCTTGGCCTTCCAAAGAGTTGGAATAGCTACCAGGACTCTGTGAATGGAAGGGAGAAACTGTCGGATTGGGAATGACTGTGGTCGGATCTCATGCAGGAGGAGATTAGGAGGAGCACACGAGATGGTTCTTCATCCAAGGATGATGATGAAGAAAATCTAGCCTTAGCAAGTAAGGTAAGGAAAGGGAAGGGGAAGGCTTCCCATTCCAAATCGAATTATTCTCATGGAGGGAAGAAGGGTGACAAGTCTAAAGTAAGATGCTTTAATTGTCACGAGATGGGACATTATGTGACTAATTGCCCATCAAAGAAGTCCAAGAAGGGATCGTCAGAAGGATCGGAAGGTGAGGCATTAGCCTCTCAGTTCGAAATGGACTTTACCCTCATCGCATGCATGGTGTCATCAATGATGGGTTGTGTTTGGTATCTTGACAGTGGTGCCTCATTCCACATGACCTCAAGATGTGCATAGAGATGGGTGACAATGGAAGGTATAGTGTTTCAGGAGTGGGCATGGTTGCTTTTCAGAGGGAGCATGGACCTTCTATCACCTTGATAGATGTGATGTACGTGCCTGGACAGAAGAAGAACTTGGTATCGGTCGTGATGTTGGAGGACAAAGGCTATGATGTTGTCTTTAGTAAAGGAAAGGGGTTCCTAAGACACATAGCCACAGGTCAGACCAAGAGGATAGGGATTCGGGTGAAGAATCTCTATAAACTAGAGGTAGATGCTTGTGTAGCATTGAGTACGGAAGAAGAATTGGTGCAAAGCTAAGACATTGGCAAGTTGTGGCACAAGTGGTTGGGCCATTTGCATCATGGGGCTTTGAAGATAATGCAACAGATATCTACAGGACTTCCTAAAGGTAAACTTGAGCAAGTTGACACATGCAAAGGTAGTACCTTGGGAAAGTACACCAAGTCTTCCTTTCATGATTGAGACAGTCGAGCAGAGGCTATCTTAGAGCGAGTTCATACTGATGTGTGTGGACCATTCTCGACAACATCCACAGCGAAGCAAAGGTATTATGTGATTTTCATTGATGACTATTCTCGTAAATGCTGGATTTATTTCATTCAAAAGAAGGACCAAACTTTCACAAAGTTTTGTGAGTTCAAAGCTTTGGTCAAGAAAGAGTCAGGGAAGAAGATGAAGGCCTTGAAAAGCGAAAACGGTGGAGAATATGTGTCTCAAGAGTTTAAGGACTTCTGTGCAGCAGAAGGAATTAAACAAGAGATGACGACACCTCATAACCCACAACAGAATGGGGTGGCCGAGAGGAAGAACATAACTATTGTAGGGGCAACAAGGAAATGCTACATTACCAAGGCCTACCACTTCACTTGTGGGTTGAGGCATGCAACAAAACAGTCTATTTGCAAAATAGAAGCCCGCATCACATAATTTGGATGAAGACACTAGAGGAAGCTTTCTTCAGTAATCGACCAGAAGTGGGTCACTTCAGGATCTTTGGCTTATTGGTCTATTTCCATGTGAAAAAGGATGCATGGAAGAATCTTGAGCCGAATGCGTTGAGATTGAGCCACCTTCCTTTTAGGAAGCAGTGCAATAGCCGATTTGGGTTGATGTTGTGGTGGAGGAGTATGACTCCATAGTTTGTAACAGTGTTTGGGACGTAGTTCCGAGACCGGAGAACAAGTCAGTTGTGAGTTCCTGTTGGCTTTACAAGGTAAAGTAAGCTACTGATGGTAGTGTGGAGAAGCATAAGGCAAGATTTGTTGCCCGTGGCTTTTCACAGGTCAAGGAGGATCATGTTGCTGCTGTATATATTTTGACAGAGGAGCAAGATGCTGACATTTTGACAAAGGCATTGTTAAAGTGTAAATTCGAGTTTCATAGAGACATGATCGGGGTGGTAGATAATCCCTTTCTTGTTGACAGGGAGTGTTGAAATATGGAAACAAGAATATTCCAATTTAATTTTTCCTTGAATTAAATTGTGAATTAAAATCGAATTTAGTCTGAACAACTACTTGGAAATAATTAATTAATTAATTTTAAATTAATTAGTTGGAGAAATTGAAGTTAGAAGTCTTTCTGAAATCATGCAAGAGTTATCCCTTAAATTAAGGAGATAAGATTGAGTTATATTTGAGTTGTAATTAGTTAACTCAGTTTATTGAGTTAAGTCCAGTTAAATTAGTTCCAAACTGTTTGAGGAACTAATAGAGAGTTAACAATCAGTTGATGCATGCATGCACTCAACTAGTGCTACTCCAGTTAACTGAAGATTACCTCATCAGAAACTCATGCATGTCTATTCTGAGAAAGACCCAGTTGAGATTAAAGCCAAGGAAAATGTACTATCAGTTGCATGTGTTTTCTTATAAAGAAAACTCATGCATGCATTAAAGAATCATTTCTTGAGGATTGCGCAGTTGCGACAGTGTGTGAGAGAGTGTTCCACTTGGTAACAGGAGAATCATCCACAAGGAACAACGCAAGGAAATAGGAGTTTGGAGGGCAGAGAGGAAGGTTGGAGAGAAGCCAAGATTTCCTGTGAGCATCTGTGAGGATTGTACTGAGAGTTGGCTAGCTGTGAGAGCTAAGGCATTGTATAATTCCTATGTGTTTCCACCATGTATGATAATACAATAGTGTGGGGTTTTTAGCTGAGGCTTTCCCCAAAGTATTTTCATGTGTATTGTGCCATTGGTTTTTATTCTTCTGGTTATATTGTTCAGCTTGCTTCAAGCTTCCATAAATTGATAGTAGAAGTAGGTTATAGTATTCTGATTTGATTTATATTGCATTATCGGGTTAACCTACCATCATATTTTCTACAACAGGCATGGGACTTCCTAGTGGACACAGGTTCATGGTTGGACCAAAACTTCCCTTACAGATGGTTCGTATTCTTCGTCAAGACTTCATCGGCCGATGGTTATAACCAAGCACAGAGAAGACAGACACAAGACTGGGCAAGTGCTGTAATGTCACAAGTCTCTTCAAATTTCAGCGACATACTCTATTCAAAAGCCAGAATGTAGTAGTTGGCAACACTTATTTTTGGAAATAAAAATAGTAATATATCAAACAAACAAATGAACGTGAACAAAAATACTAAGCATAATCAAACAAATCAAAACAAAGATAATAAGCAAAACAAACAAGATGAATACAACAAGTAGCAAGCAAACTATGTACAGGGCACGGGCGCGGCCCGGCCTACTGAAAATAATGCTTGAGGTCTTGGCCATTGATAGGAAGGTTGTCAATCCTCACGTCAAGTCATTGCAAATGATATGTGTGTGGGCCAAGCTTCTTGTAGACCAGTGCAAGTCCACTAGGTTCCACTACTGGAACCTGGTGGCATTCCAGAAGACCTTCAAGTGAAGACAACACCACTGTTTCAGGTACTGCATGCAACATGGGCTCGGATGATGGCACGGGGTAGTTGTTTTTATTTCAGGAAGGGTTCAAGTTTCTGAAGTCAATGCGTAAGCGGATTTTCCCAGATTTCTTATGTGTGGGATTTAAATTAGAAAACCAAGTATGATGACGAACTTTGCAAGTATTCCAATCACTTAAAATGTTAGTCAATTTTTTTCTATAAAAAGAGTGAATGTTATGCTCTTAACCTGTAAAAGATACCCAAATACAGAATATGCGAAGAAAGATACCCGGAACATAGAATAGTGAGAGACAACAACAAATATTTTATTATTCAGAAAGCAATGTTCACTGGCCTCTTCGAGGGGGAAACCTCCAATAAAGCAGAGATCGATACAAAAATAAGACACGATGCTCCTCACAGAGAGTCTCTATCCTTTATATATGACTTAGACATGCAATAACATGGATCAATACCATGGGTTTTGTTAATACCATCTATCTAATACTACGGCCCATTTGCAACTAACTGTGGTCCCGTCATTAATTGCAAGTTAACCACTTACAATTATTAATATGGGCTTTATTGAATCTTGACTATGACTCGATCCCATTACAGAAATAAGAGGGTTAGGGTGGGACCCTAACATGCCCTCCCCCTTAAGACCAACCTTGTCCTCAAGGTTGAAGCTGCGGAAACTGCTGAAGAATTGTGGCTGGTTCCCAAGTTGCATCTTCTGGAGAGGTGTCTTTCCACTTGACGAGGACTTCCCTAATCATGCGGCCCCTCAGGTGCATGTCTTGTGCCTAGGACCTGTTCAGGTTGGAGTCAGATTGACCCTTCTTCATCCAATTCAGGTAGACTGGTTTGAATTCTGCAATTGTTCCCAATCACTTTCTTGAGGCATGAGACATGGAAAACTGGATGGATTTTTGCAGTAGGTGGCAAAGCCAACTTGTAAGACACTTCTCCAATGCGCTAAAGTACTTGATATGGTCCGTAGAATTTTGGAGATAGTTTTTGACAACCCTTGTCTTTGAGTGATGTTTGCTTATATGGTTGCAGCCTCAAAAATACCTGATCCCCTTCTTGAAATTGGCGCTCTGAGCAATGCTGGTCTACCTGTTGCTTCATGTGGTTTTGAGCTTGATGAAGATTCTCTCTAAGATGGGCGAGCATGGTTGCGTGGTGTTGTAGGAGTTGATCCACTGCTTGTACCTTTGAGCACCCCTTGATATAAGAAGTAGGGGAAGGAGGGAGTTGACCATATACTGCTTCATAGGGAGTCATTTTGGTGGTGGCATGATAGTTGGTGTTATACCACCATTCAGCCAGAGGTAACCACTGTACCCAAAGATGTTGCTTTTCTGAAGTGAAACACCTAAGGTAGGTTTCCAGAAATTTGTTGACGGCTTCAGTTTGACCATCCATTTGTGGATGATAGGAAGTACTGAGTTTTAGTTGAGTGCCTTGTAGCCTGAAGAGTTCCTGCCAAAAAATACTGGTGAATATCGGGTCGCGATCAGACACAATAGAAGTGGGCATGCCATGCAATTTGAAGATCTGATCCATGAAAGATTGAGCGACCAAAGTCGGTGTAAATGGGTGGGGTAGGGCGCAGAAATGAGCATACTTCGAAAGTCTGTCCACAACCACCATGATGACTGACTTTCTTCCTGACTTTGGAAGACCTGTAATGAAATCCATAGAAACCTCCATCCATATTGATGCCGGGATGGGCAATAGTTGTAATGTGCTTAGTGCGTTGACGGTCTCCCCTTTGTGACGTTGACAAACATCGCATTATGCTACGAAAGTAAGGATGTTCTTTTTCATGCCTGTCCAAAAAAAATGATCTTCTGGTGTGAGCATACGTCTTCTGAAAGCCTGAATGTCCTGCAATGGGGGATGAGTGCAATTCTGCCAAAATGCAACTTATGAGGGTGGATGTTGGTGATATTACGACTCTGTCCCTGTAGCGAAGAATCTCATCCTGCCACGAGTAGTCCTTGGTGGAATTTGGATTCGCCTGCAATTGAGAAATGAGTTGGGAGAGCCTGGGATGTGAAAACCATTCCCTGTGAGCCTCTTCAATCCATTCTGGAATGGGGAGGGAAATTGCTAGCAGAGTACTTTCCTCCTCAAATTGGCGAGATAATGCATCTGCTAAATTATTGTCTTGCCCTTTCTTGTAAATGATCTCATAATCATATCCCAGCATTTTGGTGAGCCATTTATTTTGTTGTGGGGAGGATAGGCGTTGCTCCAAAAAATATTTAAGACTGTGATGGTCTGTGTGGATTTGGAAACGTCGCCCCAATAAGTAAGGTCGTCAGGTCTCTACTGCATGTAAGATGGCCATCATTTCCTTCTTGTAGGTAGATTGGCCCAGATTCTTCCCACTTAGTTGTTGGCTTATGAAGGCTAAAGGTCATCCTTCCTGCATTAAGACCACCCCAATACCCGTACCCAAAGCATCACATTCAATGACAAAAGATTTGGTGAAATCAGGTAGTGCTAAGACTGGAGTGGAACACATGGAATTTTTGAGAGTTGTAAAGGCCTGTTGTGCGTCCTCATTCCAGAAGAATTAATTTTTCTTCAGGAGTTGAGTGAGGGGCTTCGCTATGCAACCATAATTGTGGACAAATTTGCGATAATAGCCTGTGAGACCCAAAAATCCTCTCAGGCTCTTCAAGGTCCTAGGTTGAGGCCAATCCTGCATTGCCTGGATCTTTTTGGGGTCCACCTTGACACCTTCACGCCCCACAATGTGGCCCAAATACTCAACTTCTTCCATGCCAAACGAACACTTGGACATCTTAACAAATAATTTATGCTTGCGGAGCAGTTGCAAGAGTAGATCTACATGCTGAAGATGTGCGGCCCAAATGCAACTATAGATGAGGATGTCATCGAAGAAAACAAGGACAAATTTCCTGAGATATGGTTTGAGAAGGTGGTTCATAAGGCTCTGAAAAGTAGATGGGGCATTACAAAGACCGAATGGCATGACCAGGAACTCATAATGGCCTTCATGAGTTCGGAAAGCAGTCTTTGGAATGTCAACTTCCTTCATGCGAATTTGGTGGTAGACTGAGCGCAGATCCAGCTTAGTTAAGAATTGAGCCCCATTGATTTCATCCAGCAAATCATCAACCACCGGGATGGGAAATTTATCTTTGACTGTCAACTTATTGAGGGCCCTGAAGTCTGAACACATCCGCCACTCCCCATCTTTCTTGAGCACCATGACCACCGGTGATGAATAAGGACTAATGCTGGGACGAATGAAACCTGCTTCCAAAAGTTCCTTGATTATTTTTTCTATTTCATTCTTTTGGTTGAACGGATATCTGTATGGGCGCACATTTGGGGGTTGGGCCCCTGGAACCAAGGTGATGCTATGATCATGTTCCCCTCTCGAGGGTGGAAGCTCATGAGGCTTGTCAAAGATGGACAGATGGTTATTTAAAATCTGTTGCATCTCAGGATGAATTGGCAGAGACTTGGTTGCCACTGCCTGGATAGCATTAAATTGAGCTATAACTCCATGATGGCCCTTTTTTAGCAATTTTTCCATCCTATGCGAGCTGATGATAGAGGGAGCTCCTGCCTGGAGTCCACAGAGGGTATGTGTGGAGTTGTTCTGCTTAAAACCCATATATAACTCCTGGAAATCCATTGTGATTGGCCCAAGAGTGTGGAGCCATTCAGCGCCGAGGATAATGTGGCACCCTCCCATGTGTATGGCAAACTGGGTCTTCAACTGATAATCCCCCATTTGAAGTTTGACATTTTCACAGTGGCCTTCACATTTCATTGTGCTCCCATCCGCAATTTGGACTTGGAAGTTAGAAACTGCTCGTACAAAACAATACACTGCTTCCGCGACTTTGTGATGGATGAAATTATGTGTACTTCCACTATCAATCAAGACTACTACTGGGCGATGTTTAATAAAACCTCTAATTTTGAGAGTTTGAGGTGAAGAAATCCCTGCCAAAGCATGCAGCGAAATAACTGGTTCGTCAGGGACATTGTCCTTTTGGTTGTCTTCTTCTACCACCTCATGTTCCTCAAGTGGTGGATCTTCCTCCGATGAGCTGTAGTCAGTGGCATCAATTTGAAAAAATTTGGGCTCCTTGCATTTATGACCCGGGGAGTATTTTTCATCACAGTAGTAACATAATCCTTGCTTTCTTCTTTCGGCCATTTCTGCAGGTGACACCTTTTGGACCTTAAGTGTTTGAGTCGTGTTGTGAGCCTGTGGGGGGCGACCCTTAGCGGAGAAATTTGGGTGACTGTACTGGGCTGCTAACGCACGTTCCACGTTACGAGCTACCTTGCAAGCCTTCGTCCATGTGGGAGGGTGGTGCAGTAGGACTTGGGCTTTTATGGCTTCTTTAAGACCACTGATAAAACATTCCATGTAGAACACATCTGAGAGACCCCTAGTGCGGAAGGCTAAGGCTTCAAAGGCTGTAATATATTCATCCACTATGCCAGTCTGTCGGAGCTTAGTAAGACGACCCAAAAAAGAAGATTCCTAGTCAAAGCGGTCTGTAAGAGATTTTTTGAAGTTAGTCCAAGCCAGAAAAGGTCCATTGCAACGTTGATGCCATTCCCACCATTGCCACCTTTCATTGTCCAAGTACATGCTCCCCACCATAAGCTGAGTCTCATTATCTAAGATGTTATTTAGATTGAAATACTGCTCCATTTGTGCTATCCATGTTGCTAGGTGAGAACGTCAAATTTATGCATATCCAACTTGCGAGGTCGCTGACGGGATTGTTGGTGGGTGCCCCAGACGTGAGGAGAGTGGCTAGACTCACCCTCACTGTGTCCATTGCCATTATACGCCTCCTCGTGGGCTTCCTCCTTCCCCTTCGAGATTAGGGTAGATAGTCTGTCAAGTTGAATTTGGATGGATTGCAAGGTTAGTTCAAGTTTTTCAATCCTCTCATTGGCCATAGCTTGAGCTCTAGTTTCTACCATGCACCGATCAGATGTTCTTGAGATTTGGGATCGCCCAAAATTTTTTTTTCAGTAAGAATTGAATGGTACCACCGTGCTCAGCTCGTCGTCCTTATTCTGATGGGCTAGATCACCAATAAGCGCCCCTGGAGATCTCAGACTCTTTTTTTTTAAAACTCTTAACAAATTTTTACTCCTTCCTTATGAATACTGCAGTCGCCAAATCCTCAAAATGTCAATGCTGCCAAAAGTCCTGCGAAAATTATGCCCCGGTATAGGAACCCCACACAATTACTCAGATCTGGTGGATCTGAGACATCTAAATGGTGGATAAGATAGCTCTGGGCGGCAGAATAGACTACTATTGCGGATCTGATGGATCTAATAGATCGGAATGGCTGGTCTGCTAACTCAGAACTGCGGGACTGATGTCTGCTGCTGCTGCACCCCTTTGCACGAGCGGATCTAGTAGAGATGATGCGTGATCCCAAGATAGAAAAGGGAACTATAGTCTCGAGGAGTGTTAGGTGCTACAGATCGCAATATACATAAGGGTCTGACAGTAGTACTCGGCCCAATGTTTCAGGGCTCTAACTAAGGAGGATCAACCATACCCTTAGCCGTAAAACCTGACTACCCTATCGTACGGGTGAGTAATCTCTCCGAGTGCTATTTTTGGTGTACTGTAGCAGAAAGACGGCCGACGGCTTATCTATGGCGAGGTTGCCGAGGAGCTAAGGGGCTTCCGATATACCTAGAAGGTACTTGGAAGACAGTCCATACGTGGTTCTGTCTAATGCGCTACTACTCGAAGGGGTACCCACAGGGGTTACAAGGGAGTCCAACAAGCGTGACCACCTCTTGTATTTAATGCATGCATGCGTCCCCAAATCTGCAGGTTTATGCGCTCAACGACAGATCCTGTGGTTTAAAGACGCCGGAACACGTCTCTAGCCAAAATTTTTTTTGCTAAGAAATGGAGATCCCACCGGCCCTAGAAAGTGCTCTGATACCACTTGTTATGCTATTAACCTGCAAAAGATACCCAAATACAGAATATGCGAAGAAATATACCCAGAACATAGAATAGTGAGAGACAACAACAAATATTTTATTATTCAGAAAGCAATGTTCACTGGCCTCTTCGAGGGGGCAACCTCCAATAGAGCAGAGCTTGATACAAAAATAAGACACGATGCTCCTCGCAGGGAGTCTCTATCCTTTATATATGACTCATACATGCAATACCATGGATCAATACCATGGGTTTTGTTAATACCATCTATCTAATACTACGGCGCATTTGCAACTAACTGTGGTCCCGTCATTAATTGCGGGTTAACCACTTACAATTATTAATATGGGCTTTATTGACTCTTGACTATGAATCGATCCCATTACAGAAATAAGGGGGTTAGAGTGGGACCCTAACAGTGAAAACAACATGTATGTGTTACCTAGTCTTTGCTGCAATGGCTTGTCTTCTCCTTTACCTGGAATCTCATGTTGGATTGCTCACGTGTAGTGTGTACTCGGGTCATCATCTACCCATGCAGATCCATCCTGGTACTGCTTGGTCAAGCGGTCAATGAATTTTCATTGCTGCAGTGTGTAGCTTGCACTGAGATTGGACATCTTCGGATCATGATAGGTTCCCAGAATGCTTTGTTCATTCGTAGCATTGGTCCTTCGTGTGTTTAACGCGGTAGCTTCATACTCAGTGTCGTTTTTTGTGCATTCAAACTTCAAAAGCTCTAAATCATGCATTGTCCATTTTTTTGGATGACTGAGATACACTCGGTCCTTGAACCATCATGTGTTCCCGATTTGTCAAGACTCATGCCCCACAACTCATTTGTACATGGACCTTTTGGTGTGCAAGAACTACTGCTACTACCGTTTTTGATACTACTGCTACTATTTAAAAAACAAACTGTACAAGTTTCATTACCATCAGTTGGGTGAGGAAGGAGTCCCAACTGCTTGTCTGATGAGGTTGGAGCTGGCCATGCAGGATAACACTCCAATGTATTTTCCAGGAGGCAGTTTCCAAACATGAGTTTTGCGAAGGCCAATGGTTCATTCTCACCGTTAAGGGGAGTGACATTTTGTTTCATATACCTCTCAGATAACACCCGGATTTGGTTGCATTTTCCCTTGTACGGAAGCCACATGTGAGACCAGTCTGTAGCAAAATATCCATCTAGCTTGCTGGACCAGTCTCTGCTGAGTAGCAGGCCATATGCTTCTGGTATGTCCACAACAACTATGTTGATGCATTGGTGGAATCGACTGTCATGAGATAGTCGGATGATCACGTCTTGCAGTTCACCAATGGTTGGTACTGATGTTCTATCAAGTTGGATGATTCTCGCGGATGTTTCACTCAATAATTCATTGATTTTCTTAGCAATGGAGAGCGGCATGACGTTGGCTGCCACGCTAGGATCAACCAAGCAGTTGTGAACATTGTAGTGAAAACTTCAAATGAAAGAAAGAATGGGGGGAAACCTGAGTTTGATTCTTCCATATGGAGTGTATTGAGCACAATGGAAAGTGATCCTGGAGGTGCGCCTGCTCCTTTGCTGGTAGAGGTTGCGTTGTCTATTATTGTTTGTCCCAACGCACGCAGTAGGATATCTCACTTACTCTGGACTTTGGCTAACTCAAACAAATTGATGTTCGCTCAGGTTTTCGTCATCAACTATGTTGTAGTCTAGAGGTGGTAGACTCACCGAGGTGTCCGGGGTGGAACAAATGTCCGTGTTGTCCAACGGAGTAATTCGTAACTTGCTGCTCATGGATGTACTCTTATCTGCCGCTGTCTTCCCAGACTTTCTTTTTGTTTGTTACTTTGAGGTGGATGGTGGATCGACCTTCTTTATCAGCTACCTCACCTTCTCTTGCATTTCCCCAAGTGCAGGGGGAGCCCCTTTAATCCTAAGATTGTAAAAATCATTTTGCTTTTAGGGATGATTCTCGGTGTTCATCTTCGAGATTACTTGCGAGCACTGATATGCGTTGACCACATGCCCAGAACTTGGTGTTTCATCAGGTGCAACCTCTTCGTCATCATCAATGTCTTCCGGCTACTCCTACATATCACCTTCCACATCGAGTGTATGACTACAGACAGAGCTAACGACTCGCTTCCAATCCGAACAAGAGTTCTCGAGGTGGAACTCTTTGTGGAAGGAAAAAAACTTAGGATCAACATATTGATCAAGTTGGAACACAGGCTTCTGTGCAATTTTGGAAGCGAACCGGTTTTTGCTTTATGAGCTGGTTGATGAACTGTTTTCCTGTCTCTATCTGGGTGGATGACTGCTTGCGAATGTGTTCGTTTTCCGTTGATTGAGTTCGGACATTTTGGTGGTCAAGCTCTTGACAAGGCGAGTGAGGGTCTCAATATCAGTCGCTTCCTTGTCTCTACCCTTGCTCGTCATTACTTGGGGCTTTTTGCTCGCATCCTTGGAGTCTTTCTTTGATTCATCATCCTTGATCACTCCAATTGTGTGCAAGTCCTTTTCAACAACAATAACCTCTTCGTAAATGTATAAAAGTGTTGGATTCGCAACTCGCTTGACGAACTACGCAATGGTGGTTGGTAGTGCAGACATATAATAGTCAACAGTGATGGAGTCATGAGGTTTAGTGTCTGCTGCAAACTTGTTCAAAATACGCATAAACCTCTAATTGAATTCTTTCACTTTCTCTTTTCCCTCCATCTTGAGGCTTCCCAATTCTTTGAGTAGCATGGCTGGGGTCTTGTCATTAGCAAAATTTTCAAGAAACGTACGTTTGAAAGCACCCAAGTTCTGTATGGAGTTGGGTGGAAGTCTGTGATACCAAGCATTTGCGCGTCGTCCAAGGTACATGGGAACAATCTACATGCTATGTCGTCATAGAATACCTCAAGGGTCTATAGCTGTAGGCAGAAGTTGTCTAAGTGGTCTTCTGCCTTCACCGTGCTGTCAGGGTTGAAATTGATTTTCATTCTCTCCGCTCGCTTCGACATCTTGTGAAGAACAAAGAGGAGAGCCAATGGTCCCTGAGTCATCCATTCAAGATTCAGGTCAGCCATCTCTTTGTCTTCTTCATCCTCTTCGTCTTATTTTTCCTCTTCCTCTCCTTCGGAGTCTGATGGTTCCGGATCTGAGTCTGTCAATTCATCTCTGCCTCCACCTCCTCCACTGCCTTCTCCTCCGCCTCCAATACCAAAGTTTGATCCAAGGATCACAAGAGTGCCTTCTTCGTCTTGTGGGAAGATTGGAGGTTCATCTCCATCTTCAATAGCTTCTTCTAGACCTTCAAGTGTGGCAAGGATTGCTTCTTCCACCGATGATATAGCAACTCCTGTGGGAGTGACTTTTGGCTTCCTAGATTTGTGTGGAAGATGTTGTACACCTGGGATCAGTCCGACTCCTTTCAAAAACTAGCAAATGATGGGACAAACAGAGTGAAGGTTTTGATATGGAATATCATGTTCAATTCTGGGAGGTGAGCAGTAACCAACTGTAGAGTCGCGTGTACGTGAGAGGGAGTGTGAGTTACTGCATTAACCAGACGGTTGATGAATGAGTGTGAGGGGAATTTCAGCCATGTACAATTGGCTACCCTCCTTCTAGCACCAGAAATGTTGACAGTGTTGGACCCACAAACATTAAGGGGATCACCCTGGTATGAAGTCCCAACTAGACCTCACACCATTTGGTGTGGGAGTCCCATCCGGTATGATGGCTCGGTTGCCATTGTCTTAAGGATTTGCTTCAACTCTTGCTTGTCAGCACATGAGAGTGGTCTACTTTCTCTTTGGGAAGTGATTTTCGCGTGCTTGGTGAGTGTAAGTGTACTCGTGTCAATGGTTCTTTCACTGTAAAAGGGGAATATGGTGAAAGTGAGTTCCAGGTTAGACGGGATGTAGTCCCAACTTGAATAGGAACACACAACACAATAGGACATGCACAACTTCCATAGGAGTAGTCCACACGGATGCGACAGTCACAACATACAAGGTAAGATAAAACGTACAACACTCAACGGATCAGTCCGAACGAGTGCAACAATTGTTACAACAAGATTCATGTGAAGGTTTGTCTGATGTCTGGGAGAGAAGTCTACACAGATAAGACAATGTTAACAACATATAAAACACATTTCCATTAATAGATTATGCATTACAACAAATGAATTGGTTCAGATGTAGAACACAGGTTAAAGCAACATGCATTACAAGTGTTAAAGATTAGTCTTACAACAGATACAATACGTGTGTGAAAACGTGATGGCCTGTTAGCAGGCTTCTAAGTTAAGAGAAAGTTCCAAAACACATCGTTACACCATACATCACTAACCCCGAGTGTGGGGCATTGGAGCTACTACTTACTTCTCAAAGAAAAGATTACATACTCTCTTGGCTATGTGGGAGGAGCTGAGGTGAAAAGTCCTTTCATGTACAAATGAGGGGATATTTATAGCCAAGGGTGAAACTGACCCTTATGGTTGTTCGACTACCCTCATGACCGTTTGACTTCCATGAATTTTCGACTTACATGACTCTTTTTTCAACAAGTGGGTCTCTTGGACTTCCATGTTACATCACATTGATTGACAACAAGCCCATAGTGGAGATGTGGGTGACATGACTCATGACGTGACTCGACATGACTTGACATGACAGTGCTGGTACATTCATGTTGTTGCTAGAGTGCATGTCGAGCTATAATGCTGCTGGGTGATGGATGTCTTCATGGTGTATCATAGCTTCACCTCTGCATGGCGAAGTGTGCAGAGTCTTCGATGGTCCTTGGTTCACTTGATGAAGCTTTAACATGTTGTTCCTTGCTTGCATGTTGGAAGGCTTGACAGGCTCATCTGTTCGCGAAGGTGCATGTTCGTCGCGTTCGTCTGTTTCGCATGCATCATTCATTCGTCCGTTGGTGAACCTATCCTTCTGCATGTGCTCCCTTCATTCATCACATTCGTCGTCTTTCCATGTTTGTTGGTGTAGCTATACCTGCAGTCACTCATGACGAGACAACATCAAATCCAAAACCTCCTAGTCTACCATGACACATGATCATTTTGGGTGCAGGTGGCCAAGAGAGGCAACAAGGTTGTGAAGCGGGATGATGGCTTCGAGCATTGCTGATTAAAACTACATGAGTCATTGAGTGATGAAGACAAGAGTTGACAGTGACTGTCTATGAGGTCTCGCTCGGCTAGGAGACTGATCTGAAAATGGGACACTAAAGGCTTCTTGTCAATTTTACAAGAACCTCTCCCACTTCCAAAGATTAAATATTCCCAAGATATTATGATTAACCAATTGCGGAATTAATAATGCTTGAAATAGGTGTATGCTTGTGTTTATCTTTAAACTGTTTATGTGCCTTAAGTTTATTTGCTTGAACTGATATAAAACATATAACATCAATTAAAGTAGCAAATACAATGCAACAATAAGCAATCACACATAACAACAATATAATATGGAGTTCACCCAAAACTCTTGGGCTACGTCTCCTTGAGCTCTAGTCAACTCGACTAGGATCTCTGGGATTATGGTTGAAATCTTTTTACAAGCTCCACGCTCAACTCTATTATATTACATAGAAACAATGGGTTTAGAATGCCATCTTATCCCTGGCTCTGAAGCTCTTTGGCTTTCTAGCTCTGGCTCTGGCTCTTGGCTCTAGCTTTGTGAGCTATCGGTAGTTCACCTGACCTCCAAGCGACTGTCTCAGCAACTTTCAGCTCTTTGGTTTTTCGCTCGACCTCGAAGCGACTCCCAAAAACTCCCTTAGTTGCCTGCGCTTCCTACTCTGCCTGCTACCTCGTCATTTGAGCCCTCTGGCTTCTTTGAGTAATTCTTCTGGCTCAACAGCTTGTCTGTTTCTCCGCATATAATCATTCCTCTGTCTCTTCATTTGGCCCTCTGGCTTTTGGCTCTGCGTGTTAAAAATGCATCATTGTTTACAAAACGCTCGCTTGTTGCATGGCACAATGATTAGGGGCTGTTACAAAGGAATCAGGCCCTTTCTTCAGGCGAAAACCCGAAAATGGAACAAAATTTCAATACTCAGAGTTTAACTGAAAATACACTATCGGGCGCAAAATCCCGGACTTCAAATAATATAGGATCGCACTTAAAATCCCTATCAGGTTCGCCCTTTTATGGCTATCGCAAGCCCATCATTGATCTGCGTGATCTCCGATCCAACGGCTGATAGCCATTTTCGGTGGTTTATGTGCGCAAAGATTACCCGCCCGAAAAGGCAGTTTTCTCTCACCTATGCCATGCCACGTGTCAGCCAGTGTATGGGTTCGAGTGAAGCCCGTCCAATACCACTTACTGCTTGAGGCCCACCCAAAATCCCGCTTACCACGAAACTCAAAACCCAAAGCCACATCGATAAACCTTTCGGGTCCGGATTTATCGTTTCGGGTCATTTCCTTTGTATTTCGGTTTTATAACGGAAATGCGCTAATACACAAAAAATCTGAAAAACTCAGATTTCAAATTTTATGCAATCGGGTCTATAATTCCCATCGGGTCTAGCCCTTATCAGCTTATCGCAAGTCGTGTGCCCAATGGCCCTTTGTATCGGGGATCATCGATATCGGCGTATCGCTATCAACATATCGCAAGTGCAACGGCCCTGGGGGTTCCTTCCTTTGGCCGTGTCGATCGCCGATCGACCGATCGCTGATTATCGCAATCGCATATCGCCCAGTCGCATGTCTCTATGCCTGGCGTACTGATATCGGGCAAAGGCCTACCTCCGATGTGATAAGTCGGAGGTTGCAGTCGGGGGTTCCTTCCACCCTTGCCTTAAGTCCTCCACTTAACCCTTCCGATGCGATTTTCCTTTATAAGGCCTTTAGCCCATTTTTAGAAGAAATGCCTCCTTTTTCAAAGGACAAAGGCAACCTTCTTTCTGCGATAACTTCTTCATCCAAAGTCCATTTTAGCCCATCCAAGTTGTAGTAGATTCATAATGAAAATATATACGCAATGAGACTATTCCCAAGAGAATCCTTGGACTTTCATTTTCCTTTGGAGGAACACTTTAGACTTAGAAGTCTATCCAAGATCCATTTTGGATAACACCTTCCCAATAAAAGAACTTTTGGTCTCCAAAAGACTAACATACTGATCTGAATCAATAAATGAGAGTACCTCACCCTCTTCTTTCAGCCTCCATACACTTGCCTTGCATAGTACCTCTGAACCAAAGCGTTTGACCACTCTTCTTCCTAGATGTGCTAGTCCTCTTGGGAAGAACTATTTTCCTCCTTGACTTCATGCAGAACTCCTGTTGAGATGGTCACAAAAGGTAGTTTGAACTTCTCTGCCTTGATCATTGATCCAAGGTGGCTCAAACAAATGTGAAGTTACATATGCTTCACAAAATTTCCCCTTGTACCTATTTGACAAGCTGTCAACAACTATTAACAACAACAGAAATACAGACAACAACTGGATGGCCTAAACTCCTGCTTCAACAAAAGAAATAGATTTCACATCTTGTGAACACCTCCATGTCTTACATATGCATACAAATGATGGACTAGATAACAAGCCCACAAAACATGCCTTTAAAACAAATGACCCTTCAAGTCAAGCATGTAGAAAAAGACCTCTAGGACTCTTTTTCAAAAGATGAAACACTTCATCATTATCTCCATCTTGGAGACCAAATCAACTTTTCTCAAGTCAATATTGCATTACATGCATGCCAAAGCAATCAACCCTTCAAGTTAATTACACATACATGTTCAAATACAAGGACAACATCAACATCCATGTGTTCATGCACATCATGCTTATGCATGCATTTCATCCTTCAACTTTCACTTAAGCACACTGTACTTTCGAAGCTGAAATGAATATAATGTTGCAGCAATAAAGTGAGTCTCCTACTCAACTTTTTCCATTCACCTTCTTGGTAAAAACCTGCAACTTGCACTCCATTAACAAAGAAATGAAAATAGATGCATCAATAGACATGCAATCTTAATTGGATAAGAACTCTAACCATTTCTTACTAATCCATTGGTATTTCATTTGTCTGCACATCAGCATTAACATGTGAATCATCCTGAAACACATCATTCATGGAATCTTCCTTTCCATTTCTGCCATTTTCTCTTTCCACCTTCTTCAAGTTTCGTGGAAGCATTGTTGGATTCGGAGTCCAACATTTTGTAGCAATACGTCCTTGCTTATGGCAGTAAGGGCACTGCATGTGCATCCTCTTAACAGCATGACTTGCCTTGTCCAATGGAACTTTGGCTTCTTGCTTCCTTTCCTTCAAAAGTTTCCTATATGTGGCCATTATCTTCCAACATCTAGAAACATTATGGTTATCCAAACCACAAAAGGAACATGTAATTCTTTTCCCATACTTATATGGAAATTTACCATGCTGAACATAATCAAAAGGAGAATGTTTAGAACCAGATTTATACCTTTCTCTTTCACCTTTATTGCCTTCATGAGGAGGTGAATCAAATGAAGAAGTGGCTCCCTTTGGAACACCAACAATCTCTTCAAGGCTTTTAGAGTTTCCAAAACTCTCTGGTTGAAGTGTGTGCTTATGAACACCTGCATCCTACAAATGATGTTTTAATCTATTGCATTCCTCCTGAATACAATCTTCACACTCTTGAGGTAGAAGACCTGCAATGCAACTCCTTCTTGGAGCTGTTTCAATGGCCTTCATGGCAACTTTGGAACTTTCTCCATAAGACTGTCCATAGCCAAGACCCAAATACTTAAGCCTTTCCTCAGCTATTATTGGCTCAACAATATCTTGTGCATGTTTTCCCAAGCATTTTCCTTCATAGCCCATATTGGACATTAACTTGGAACCTATGCCTCTAGTATGTTTTTCAAAAGAACCAATGCAAGCATTCTTAGAAGAATTTGAAGACAAACATCAATTGTTTACCTCTTCTTCAAGCTGATACTTGACTAAGGCTTCTTTGGCAACAAAGAGCTGTGTCTCCAACTCGTGCATCCTTTTCAGGTTCATATTTTCAATATGAAGTTGCCTCTCCATTTCCTGCAATTTGTCAGAAAGCAAATGCTTCTCTTCCCCACGGAATTCAACTGCTGTCTAACTATGCTGCTCTTCCTTCCATCCTCATACATTTCTCTCACCATATCCATCATGGTGGACAAGTCTTGCTTCATGTCTTCATTAAAGACTCTTGTGAAGAAAGAAGAATTTGAGGACTTACTTGTAGAAGTTGTCATTATGCCAATGAAAAAAAGAACTTCAAACAAGATTAATAAAGAGCTTATTCAACAACCTTTTGCAACAAACCTCTTGTGCTTCAAGGATTTCCTTGAGGTCCTTTGGGATAAGAAGGATACCTTAAGCCCTTCTTCCTTCTTGTCATCTCCTGGACTGAGCTATCAATAGCTTTCCCTTCACCTCTGCAAACTCAAACAATATCCAGTCTACAACCAAGCATACAATCAATCCTTGACTGCCCAAACACCTTTCAGACAAATAATATTTGCTATGTCAATCAAGCATTCTGATATAAACTTTTTTGAAGGTGGGGTTAATCAATCTCAGGCTCTGATACCAGCTGATCTAAAAATGGGGCACTAAAGGCTTCTTGTCAATCTTACAAGAACCTCTCCCACTTCCAAAGCTTAAATATTCCCAAGATATTATGATTAACCAATTGTGGAATTAATAATGCTTGAAATAGGTGTATGCTTGTGTTTATCTTTACATTGTTTACGTGCCTTAAGTTTATTTGCTTGAACTGATATAAAACATATAACAACAATTAAAGCAGCAAATACAATGCAGCAACAAGCAATCACACATAACAACAATATAATATGGAGTTCACCCAAAACTCTTGGGCTATGTCTCCTTGAGCTCTAGTCAACTTGACTAGGCTCTCTGCGATTATGGTTGAAATCTTTTTACAAGCTCCACGCTCAACTCCATTGTATTACACATAAAAAATGGGCTTAGAATGCCATCTTATCCCTGGCTCTGAAGCTCTCCGGCTTTCTAGCTCTGGCTCTGGCTTTGGCTCTCGGCTCTGGCTCTGGCTCTAGCTTTGGCTCTTAGCTCTGGCTCGTGGCTTTGGCTCTTGGCTCTGGCTTTGGCTTTGGCTCTGGCTTTGGGTCTGGCTCTCAGCTCTGTCTCTAGCTCTCGAATCTAGCTCTGTGAGCTATCAGTAGTTCGCTCGACCTCCAAGCGATTGTCTTAGCAACTTTCAGCTCTCTGGTTTTTTGCTCGACCTCCAAGCGACTCCCAAAAACTCCCTTCGTTGCCTGCGCTTCCCGCTCTGCCTGCTACCTCATCAATTGAGCCCTTTGGCTTCTTTGAGGCATTCTTCTGGCTTTGCGGCTTCCTATCTGTTTCTCCGCGTATAATCGTTCCTCTGTCTCTTCATTTGGCCCTCTGGCTTTTGGCTCTGTAGCTCTGTGCGTTACAAACACATCATTGTTTACAAAACACCCACTTGCTGCGTGGCACAATGATTAGGGGCTATTACAAACGAATCGGGTCCTTTCTTCAGGCGAAAACCTAAAAATGGAAAAAAATTCCAATACACAGAGTTTTATCGAAAATACACTATCGGGCGCAAAATCCCAGACTTCAAATAATATGGGATCACGCTTAAAATCCCTATCAAGTCCACCCTTTTATGGCTATCACAAGCCCACTGTTGATTTGCATGATCTCTGATCCAACGACTGACAACCATTTCGGGTGGTTTATGTGCGTAGAGATTACCCGCCCAAAAATGTGGTTTTCTCTCTCCTGCACCATGCCACGTGTCAGCCAGTGTATGGGTTCAGGCGAAGCCCGTCCAATACCACTTACCACTTGAGACCTGCCTGAAATCCCGCTTACCATGGAACTCAAATAACCCAAACCCACATCTATAAACCTTTCGGGTCCGGATTTATCGCTTCGGGTCATTTCCTTTGTATTTTGGTTTTATAACGGAAATGCGCTAATGCACAGAAAATCTGAAAAACCTAGATTTCAAATTTTATGCAATCGGGTCTATAATTCCCATCAGGTCAAGCCCTTATCGGCTTATCGCAAGTCGTGTGCCCAACACCCTTTGTATCAAGGATCACTGTTCACTCGATCGTTGATCGTTGATATCGGCGTATCGCTATTGGCATATCGCAAGTGCAACGGCCACGGGGGTTCCTTCCTCTAGCTGTACCGATCGCTCCGATCACTGATTATCACAATCACATAATTGCATATCGCCCAATCGCATGTCACTATGCCTGGGGTCCCGATATCGGGCGAAGGCCTACCTCCAATGCGATAAGTCAGAGGTCGCAGTCGAGGGTTCCTTCCGCCCTTGCCTTAAGTCCCCCGCTTAACCCTTCGATGCGATTTTCCTTTATAAGGCCTTTAGCCCATTTTTAGAAGAAATGCCTCCTTTTCCAAAAGACAAAGGCAACCTTCTTTTTGTGATAACTTCTTCATCCAAAGTCCATTTTAGCCCATCCAAATTGCAGTAGATTCAGAATGAAAAGATATACACAATGGGACTATTTCCAAGAGCATCCTTGGACTTTTATTTTCCTCTATGAGGAACACTTTAGACTTAGAAGTCTATCCAAGACCCATTTTGGATCAGAGACAAATTTGTGCAAAGTTTTGGGGGGATAGTTCGGGCTGTAGGAAGGCAAGGTAGGCATGCTCTGCGAATTTTTTGGAACGAACGAGCATCAGGGGCTAGACAAATTGATTTGTGCAATTTTCCAGAGGAGTGGGTTGGGCTGCATGAGGGGTTTGCAAGAAGGGATTACACAATTTTTTGGGGGAACTGCCCAGGAGACTAGTAGCCAAAACTGCGCAATTCCTAGAGGGAACTGGCAGTTGGCTGCTGGGTTCACTGGTAACCAAAACTGTGCAATTCCCAAAGGGAACTGCCATTTGGATGCTGGAGACACTAGCAATAGAAAATGCGCAATTCCTTGAGGGAACTGGAAATCTGTTGCTAGGGGCTACTGGAAAGGGAAACTGCACTGAGGCTGGGAGGCCAGCCTGCTGATCATCTTTGCACAATTTCTAAGCTGAGATGACTGATGGGCAGTGGAAGGCCTACTAATGAACACTGCACAATTTCTGAGATGAACAATTGGTTGATTGTCGAGATGACTGATTGGGAAAACTGCGCAATTTTTTGAGGGAGATAGGGATGGGCACTTGGTGTTTGTCTGGCCTGTCTGTAGAATTTCCTTAGTCAGCTAAGTGAGTAAGGTCAATGGCCTCTGCGCAATTTTTGAGGGGAGCTAGTTTCGGGGTGACTGCCGGGTGGCCAACATGGGGGTTGATTGAAATGCTTGTGGGCAGCGCAACTTGAAAAGACTAGCTTGGTGCTTATCTGGTTGACAATCGATCGAGTTGAAAGTGGGGTAATGGTCCAACTGCCAGAGGGGAGATTGGTTGTTAGAACTTCAACAAAAATGACTAAGTGTGTGAACGATTGAAAGACACATAGGTGATCATACGAACACACACTCACATGACTCGACAACGAAATGACCCAAACCATCCAGACACACATGTTCAACATGACTGACCGATGGTGCAAGTGACAAGTGCGACACTCCTGATTGACCGTTCATTGATCAAGACGATGCTTGCGTAACAGTGAATGTGACTCTATGTGTGAGTGCGACAGATGTTTTCATAGTGAATACAACAAGCACATACGAAGCGAAGAGTTTGAGAATAAAGAGAACATGGTAGCAAACATGACTTAGACACTAGAATGCAGAAACTTGAATGAAATGAAGAAGCAAGGTGGATGTAACGACTCACACGAGCTCACAGAGTGAAATTGAGTGTGTGTAGTCATCAAGTGAAACTCTCAAGGGAGGCTCTGAAATTGGTGCAGGCCAAAATTTTGGAGGGTGATTGTAGCCACTACAACAGTAGCTCAATGACAAATTCCAACCATGGGATGAGATTCCTCTTTCCAAGAGGACCAATTTTGACTATTGAAGAGCTCAATTTGGACAAGGAAAAGTGTATTTTTGAATTAAATCCATCATGTGCATATTTGATCAGGTCGACCCTAAATAAAATTGGACACTCTTGGAAGTCTATAAATAAAAGTGACCTCAAGCTCATTTGGAAATGATCATGAAGCATTATTTTATTCTCTTCTTTGGTTTTGGATCACACAGGTCTGAGGCAGTTCATGGAGATTGGCTCGTACAAGTCCGATATTGTAGGGTTCGAAGCTCGCATGTGTCTAGCATTTTATGTCACAATTGCAGGCTTGTGATAGGAAATTTTTGACTATAACCACAAGGATACAAAACTACGTGTGTGGTTTAAGGGTGTTAGTTACACGCATGACACTCTCTCCATGCAATTAAGACCCAGGGTTTGAATTTTCAGTTAACCGAAGATTTTTCCAGTTGACCACAGAGTTTGGAAGTTGACTGCAGATAGTGACAGTTGATCACAGGCTTCTGAATCAGGGTTTTGTATTATTAGCATTGTTGGGTTCATCTCATGGATATTGTTTAGTTCATTTTCCTAGATAGGTTTATGGTTGAAGATATGGATCATTGTACTCTCTTTTGCTAAATCATTCGATGAAAATCTAATAAGAATAGGAATTTGAAAGGGTTTTCCCCGTAATGGGTTTTGCCCTGGCCTTCGATGAATCCTGATGTCTCTATGTGTGAATGCTTTTCTTTTATTGTTCCTTTATATTCTTCCATATTGATGATGATGTTGTTCTTTCTATATAATTGCATATGTTGTTGAATAATGTTGTAAAAATGAATAATGATATGATGCTATGGGGTGAATTTAATATGCAAATAAAGAAATGCAATTATCTAAAAGCAAAGAACAATATATCCCTAAGAAAAATTAACTTCACCCATGTGAAAATTGTGGTAAGCACACTCATCATTCAAACAAATTTTCCAAAAATAAGACTCTTGCAAGAATGGAGATTCACCTTGGATGGATCTATTCTTGACAATGGGCTTGAAAAACCAAGAAGATATTTTGGTCATACTTAAGAGTTCATCGTTACACCATACATCACTAACCCCGAGTGTGGGGTGTTGGAGCCACTACTTACTCCTTAAAGAAAATATTACATACTCTCTTGGCTATGTGGGAGGAGCTGAGGTGAAAAGTCCTTTCATGTACAAATGAGGGGGTATTTATAGCCAAGGGTGAAATTGACCCTTATGGCTGTTCGACTACCCTCATGACTGTTTGACTTCCACGAATTTTTGAGTTACATGACTCTTTGTTCAACAAGTGGGTCTCTTGGACTTCCATGTTACATCACATTGATTTACAACAAGCCCATAGTGGATATGTGGGTGACTTGACTCATGACGTGACTCGACATGACTTGACATGACAGTGCTGGTACATTTGTGTTGCTGCTAGAGTGCATGTTGAGCTACAGTGCTGCTGGGTGATGGATGTCTTCATGGTGTATCATAACTTCACCTCTGCATGGAGAAGTGCGCAGAGTCTTCGATGGTCCTTGGTTCGCTTGATGAAGCTTTAACATGTTGTTCCTTGCTTTCATGTTGGAAGGTTTGACAGGCTCATCTATTCGTGAGGGTGCATGTTCATCGTATTCATCCATTTTTCATGCATCATTCGTTCGTCCATTGGTGAAATTGTCCTTCTACATGTGTTCCCTTCGTTCATCCCATTTGTCATCTTCCCATGTTTGTTGGTGTACCAGGATGTTTTGGATTTGATGTCGTCTCGTCATGAGTGATTGCAGGTACAGGTACATCAACAAACATGTCAAGACAACGGATGGGATGAGCGAGGGGAGCACATGCAGAAGGACAGGTTCACCAATAGACAAATGAATGAAGCATGTGAATAGGACGAACACGATGAACATGCACCTTCGTGAACAAATGAACCAGTCAAGCCTTCCAACATGAAAGCAAGGAACAACATGATAAAGCTTCATTAAGCGAACCAAGCACCATCGAAGACTCCATGCACTTCGCCATACGGAGGTGAAGCTATGATACACCATGAAGACATCCATCACCCATCAGTACTGTATCTTGACACACACTCTAGCTGCAACACAAATGTACCAGCATTGTCATGTCAAGTCATGTCGAGTCACGTCATGAGTCATGTTGCCCACATCTCCACTATGGACTTGTTGTCAATTAATGTGATGTAATGTGGAAGTCCAAGAGACCCACTTGTTAAATAAAGAGTCATGTAAGTTGAAAATTCATGGAAGTCAAATGATCATGAGGGTAGTTGAACAACCACAAGGGTCAGTTTTACCCTTGGCTATAAATACCCCTCATTTGTATATGCAAGGGACTTTTCATGTCAGCTCCTCCCACATAGCCAAGAGAGTATGTAATATTTTCTTTTAGGAGTAAGTAGTGGCTCCAATGCCCCACTGACGGGGTTAGTGATGTATGGTGTAACGATGTGTCTTGGAACTTTTGCTTAATTCAGAAGCCTGCTAACATGCCAACACGTTTTCACACATGTATTGTATTTGTTGCATGACTGCTCTTTAACACTTGTAATGCATGTTGCTTTAACTTGTGTTCTACATCTGAACTATTTCTAATGCATAATCTATTAATGGAAATATGTTGTATATATTGTTAGTGCTGTCCCATCTATGTCGACTGCTCTGTTGGACATCAGACATAACTTTACCTGAACCTTGCCATAACAACTGTTGCACTCGTTCAGGCTCCATGAGTGTTGTACGTGTTATCTCACCTTGTATGTTGTGACTGCCGCATTTATGTGGACTGCCCTGTCGGAAGCTGTGCATCTCTTATTGTGTTGTGTGTTCCTAGTAGTGTTGGGACTACTCCCAATCGACCTCGAACTCACTCTCACCCTCTCCCTTGACAGTGAAAGGACAATTGACACAAGTGCCACTTAAACTCACCAGGCACATGAACCTCACTTCTCGAAGACAAAGCGAACCACTCTCATGTGCTGAAAAGCAAGAGTTGAGGCAAATCCTTAAGATAATGGCAACCAGGCCATCATACCGAATGGGACTCCCACACCAAACGATGTGAGGTCTAGTTGGGACTTCATACTAGGGTGATCCCCTGATGTTGGCGGGCCCAGCATCATCAACATGGCCTGAACCTCATTTGGAAATGATCATGAAGCATTCTTTTATTCTCTTCTTTCATTTTGGATCGCACAGGTCTGAGGCAGTTCATGAAGATTGACTCGCACAAGTCCGACATTGAAGGGTCCGAAGCTCACACGTGTCTAGCATTTTAGGTCACAATCGCAGGCTTGAGATAGGAAAATTTTGACTATAACCGCAAGGATACAGGTCTATGTGTGTGGTTTAAGGGTGTTAGCCGCACACACAACACTCTCTCCATGCAATTAAGACCTAGGGTTTGAATTTCCAGTTAACCGAAGATTTCACTAGTTGACCACAGAGTTCGGAAGTTGACTGCAGAAAGTGATAGTTGATCACAAGCTTCTGAATCAGGGTTTTGTATTATTAGCATTGTTGGGTTCATCTCATGGATATTTTTTAGTTCATTTTTCTAGATAGGTTTATGGTTGAAGATATGGATCATTGTACTCTCTTTTGTTGAATCATTCAATGTTCAATGATATTTTTTAGTTCATTTTTCTAGATAGGTTTATGGTTGAAGATATGGATCATTGGACTCTCTTTTGTTGAATCATTCAATGACAATCTAATAAGAATAGGAATTTGAAAGGGTTTTCCCCGTAGTGGGTTTTGCCTTGGTCTTCGATCAATCCTGATGTCTCTCTGTGTGAATTTTTTTCTTTTATTGTTCCTTTATATTCTTCCACATCGATGATGATGTTGTTCTTTCTATATAATTGCATATGTTGCTGAATAATGTTATAAAAATGAATAATGATACGATGATATGGGGTGAATTTAATATGCAAATGAAGAAATGAAATTATCTAAAAGCAAATAAAAATATATTCCTACGAAAAATTAACTTCACTCATGTGAGCATTGCGGTAAGCACACTCATCATTCAAACAAAAGTTCCAAAAATAAGACTCTTGCAAGAACGAAGATTCACCTTGGACGGATCACTTCTTGACATTGGGCTTCAAAAACCAAGAAGATATTTTGGTCATACTTAAGAGTTCATTCTCGAGTATTGACACGTCTTGCAATTGATATTTTTTTCATCTTCTCACCTTGTACCTGATAGAGGGGAGTTGATGGCCAGTTACTATATTCAAATCCAAATCAATTGAGCCTGAGCCACAACCTGAACCAGAGCCTAGAGCTAGAGTTAGACATAATTATCTATAAACTATTGTGGATATTCCACTAGATAGTTTGTCACAATAGATTTGATAAAATATACTTAAAAATCCAAAATCTACACTACTACAGTTTTATCTCTTTAGATTTATAGATATGTAGATTATTGTTAATAACGTATGCATATGAATTAAAATTATGCAAAAAATAGAGAACAATGAAATAAAATCTCACACATACATTTGACACAATATATGACTTGAGAAACCCTTTAGGGAGAAAAACCCAGCTCGAAGGTGAGGCCACTCTGCTCTCCTTCTTTGAATAGAAAATGTTTGCGAGTATAAAGAAGTATGGCTTGTGGCCTATGGGATACTATAGTGCACAAATCCTCTCTGTGTTCTGTATATCCTATCCCTCTTGACTATTTTTTCTAAACTATGGAACAAATGCACTCGAAGGAATGAAAACCATAATTAAAATATAGACTCTTCTAGAGTCGTCTACATCATAATCATGTGGCTAGCCCCTTTTTCATGAATAATGGGGGCTAATGTGGCACCGTATCAAATTATGATGGTGAAAACAAGAAGGTCAACTTCTGAGTAACATAACTTTCACATACATACTTCGATTGCCATGATTCTTGAGCTATTGGAAAGGTCTCTATGTGTATAATATGAAAAAGTGGTTCCACAGTAAAGTGGAAAAATTTTAGCCCTAAAAAACTTCATTTGATGCCTCAAAACGCTCTTGGAAGGTTTCAGACCCCAATTTGTCAATTTGGGTCCTACAGGTAAAAATGGTTATGAGAGTTGATTCCTCCACTTTTTTCCACTATGAAAGCATAAATATGGATTAAAAACAATATAAGGATATAATCTAGATCACACCTCTCCATTTTGGGAGGCTTTTAGTCCCCAAAAGCTTCTACTCAATGAGGTGAGGGAAGCTTTTTTCCACCTTCTCTTTGGTGTACCATTTTGCATTACCTGGAAGTTGTCCTTTCAACCTGTTGAACACTGAAATGTAGTTGAATATTTAATGAATCCATGCCTGAGGATATGTCAAAGGGATCATGTACCACTAGAGTTCATATATGATAAGAGTTTTTAAACTCTATCTTCTTCTTCTCATTCATCTTCTATATTGTACCCAAATTCCACAAGCCCTATGGGGATGTTGTAAAGTGATGCTAGTATGATGAATCGAGCAATGTAAAAGGTCTATGTAACTTGAGACATTATCATCAAGTGAGTTTACTCTGGGAAGTTTTTTTACTTGATTGATTATTGGTAATTTATATCACTTAATAATTAATTGAGTTTTTTCTTCCAAGTTGAAACCCCAAAGCCTGAGTGTAGCTTTATGAAAAGGCCTTGGGTGAGTCCTAGTGTCTAGAATAATTGTATATTACCATACTATATCACTCGTAAAATTTCACGGAATTTGATTAGGTCTAGGGGTCATTTTTTAAAATTTTAAATTTCTCAAAAGGCAAAAATTTTAATAAATTTTGATTGTAAATTGTAATAAGTTATGTATAGAGAATTTGTATGGGGTATGAGTGCTCAAAATTACACCTCTCCTCCTTAAATTTCTACTAAGACACACTTTGAGGGGTTGAAAATCATTTTAAACCCACAAAATCCACTTTTTCCTAAGTCTAGTGGGAAAATGAGAAATAAATAACCCCAAAAAAAAAAACCGAGAAAATAAAATTCCCACATGCTCAATTGAGGTGAAAATGACTTGGAAATCAGTCAACTCAAAAAGGTGATTCAAAGGCCATGTGCGAGGATGAAGTGGCACAAGATATTTGCACATGGGAAATTTTTTTGGTGGGCCAAGCTTGGGGTACAATTTGCTCATGGAAATAATAACGCATGGTTGAGAGAGTTATTAAAGGATTGAGAAAATATTTTATGAGAAAAGTATGGAGTAATGTTGCAAATATACTTCAAAAAACCTTATAACCTGTATGGAACTATTGATGTTAGCCTCCACGCACTTACTTCAACATTTACGCATAACACTTCTAAACAATCATCGCACAACAATTTAACCATCAGTTTGAGGTTCAATTTGCAGAGTTGTTCACACCACAAGTCTTCGGTACATTCTTGTTGAGGATTTCATGAAGTTTACTACCCATATCACCCACCATTCAGCATATGCAACAAGGAATTTTTATTTTGGCATGTGGGAAGAAGAGGAATACACTGCCCACCTCCCAGATTTGGTCTCTACACCTGGCATTTGGGGCACCTAACAACAAATTAAATTTTTCCTTGTGATTTCCACCATGTTCCACTTGGCATTGGGGTTTATAATGATATATTCTCCAGTTTCTCTATTTAAGTGTGCTTTGGGCTCTCATTTTGTATCATTGGATCAAACTATTGGGCTTAAGGAGACTCTACTGGATTGTGTACTCATTTTCATATAATAAAAGAAAAGACTTTGGGGTACTATTGATGGTGTTCTCCTTATCTTCTTGAGGTGATATTGTCTTTATATATGTGCTTTATTTTCTATATGCAATTTGGATTATTTTAGCTGTCATCTTGCCATTCATTTTGGATTAATATATGCAAGCTATCCCGTGTTTATTTTTTACTAGAGAAATACTCTAGGAGTGGAAAACACTAGATGATTTTATAATGAATCTCTAGCTCTTTCACCCATTGTACTATCTAAATCATTTATGAAGGCTAACATCTATTTCCAAGTGTGTAGAAATATTTGTTTAGAGTTTGTTGAAGGATTACTTAGGCGTGGGAGAATCTCCAATAGACTAACTCACTCTCAAGCTCAAGGATTGAAGGACCCAATTGATTTTGCCTTAAGGATCTTACCTTACAAATTGCAAAGAGGGAGTTTCCTTTCCTTTGGCTCTCTTAGATCACAAAACCATAATTTAAATTCTTTCTTAATCTATGTGCTTCAAATAATTTATTTGGCTTCTAGAGCTATAGCAAAGGCTTGGCCTTTCTTGTTTGCATAAGAGAGTTTCTCTCTTGTTGCATGCATTTGGATTTACATTGAATATCATTTTTGACATGAAACCATGAAGTTAATTTTTTCCTCTTGTTTGCATTGTGTATATTAAAAGGAGGATTGGAGAGCTTCATCTTGAAAAGTGCTTATTGAAGATAAAAAATCTGATTTGTTTTACAGCCCCAACTAGCTCACATTTGGGGCAGAATTGAGGAAAAAGAGTTCCAAACTAATAACTCTTGTTTGCAGGGCCTTTGACACATACTTGGAGCTTAAAAACAAGGAGGTTGTGGACTTTAGAGCTAGCATTCATTCAAGGCCTTGAGACTTTTCAAAGGTTTCCTATTTCTCCAAGAAGGTCGTGAGCCTATAGAGGATTAGCCTCTAATTTTTGTACTATTTCCTAACTTTGTAGAAGGCTGATTTTTGCATATAAAAATCAGTCCTAATATTTCAGATTTGAAGAGGCTACTCATTAACTCCTCATTTACTTAGATTTCCAAGGAGAAGTTCATTTTTTCTTGAATACTATTGTAGAGTTTCTCCTTTGGTTGAATTCGGCCTTGAGAGGCTTATCATTGTTACAAAGTCTCCAATAAAAAGTTAGTTTAGCTTGTCAGAGCTTGGGAGATTTCTCCCATGGTATCCTATCTCCCCCTTTAGAGGGAGGATTTCTCTTGGGTGGATTGACTTTGCATGGTTCAAACTCTTACACTTCATTCACTTGTTCTAACTTGCTAAACGCTTACATTAATTCTTGGGATTAACATATCTTTCACATTTACTTTTCCATTTGCAAGTGATATTATCTAGTTTGTTATTTCAATTTTCAAGTGCTTGCAATAGTGCAACTTTTATTTTCTTTTCAAGTTAAAACACTTTTATGAAATTTACTTTTTCTCAAGATACAACTTGCAATATTTATTTATGAGAAAAATGTCCTTATGTTCATTCAAGTTACTTGAATACTATTGTAGAGTTTCTCCTTTGGTTGAATTCGGCCTTGAGAGGCTTATCATTGTTACAAAGTCTCCAATAAAAAGTTAGTTTAGCTTGTCAGAGCTTGGGAGATTTCTCCCATGGTATCCTATCTCCCCCTTTAGAGGAGAGATATGGAAGCTTTGATTAGTTTCAATTTCTCATTTCCATTTCTTTACTTGGCAAGGTATTTCATAAGCTATTTTGATCAATCTTGACATTATTAGAGAAAATTTATTTGGAAGAAATATTGCATTTTCATATTTGGTTCATTTTCTTTCAAGCAATTTGGGAAGCCTATAACTCCATTTAAATTTCTTGTCAAGTATCATTCTAAGTTTTCTTTTAAGTTGTTAGTGAAAATTTACTTTCATCATTGTCATTTCACGTTCACTCAAGCATCTCTAAAATCAATTTCCAACTTATGTTGGTTGTATAGATATTAGGCAACCTCCACTCCCATTGAATCCTCATTTTGAGATCCGTATTTCTGAGCGAGGGTGAGATATGTGGACCAGAGTTCAATTGAAACTTTGCTTTAGAATACAAATAATAAAATAAACCAAGAGCACATATACATCACAACTTGCAAATGCAATTCTCCTACATATGCTATCTTGGATTTATTTGAGTCTTATTTGCAAATATTATCCTTATTTCAAGAAGCATTTATTTTACTATGCAATTATTGTGAATCTTTTACTTTGGAAACTATTAGCTTTCTTATACTTGGAATACTCTTCATTGGGCCATTTCAAGTTATTTCATGTATTTTCCACTTTGATGATCATTTATCTGATGAGTAATTGATGCCATTATCTTGTCACTTGACTATTTCCTTTATAGTCAAAAGTGATATTTATATGCTCATCTTGGTCTAACATTTGATTTTCCAGGATTATTTATCATTGTATCTTGAATTTTATTTTGACCAAGCATTTGTCATTTATTTTGAAGCACTAGTCTATACTTTGAATATGTCATTGAATGTTGCTCATATATTTATATGCTTGTTCACATTTTGGTACCAAGTTATATTTGATAAGTATCTACTTCTAACTATAGTCTCATAGAAACTCACATTTCCTTTAATTAACCTTGTTTAGGGATCACCCCCCTTATCTTAACTAGGAGAGAGCTTTAATGGAGAGAGTAGGGTTTAGGTAACAACCTCTTCTCTTAATTTGTCACCAATATCAAACCTTATCGGATTAAGGATTTTTCCCACACTAACCTAGGTGTGCAATCGAGGAAACAACATTTTTTGGCATTGTTTCTAGGGACAAGTACTCTTGTACCTAGAATACTACTAACTTTTGATTTTTTCATATTTTATTTTTAGAGTTAGATTCTTGGTCAAGTGGAAACTCCACTTGGCTCAATTTCTGCAAGAGTTTCTACTAGGAGAAATTCAAGGGGTCTAGTTAACCCCATTATTGAGCCTGAAAGGGTTTTTAGAGTGAGGTTAAATAAACTATCTCATAGTAGACTTGTTGCTAATCTTGGCCAGGAGGCTATTTCTGATATCCATTTGCTTTTTCAAGGACAATTAGAGCAAGACATCATGAATGGTCTTTTTTCTCCTTATAACTTTACTAGCATTAATTTCTATCCACATGATATCCCTGAAAAAGCTATTGAAAAGTTTCCTTATTTTTAAGGTAACAATGCTATTAGTGCTGTATCGCATGTTAATAATATCAATGTTTGCATCACTAAGTGGTGTAACACTACTAACTATGAGGATGTAAATATGATACTCTTTTTCCTCTCCTTAGAAGAGGATTCTCTTGATTGGTTCATTGAGCGTCCTCATAACTCTTATGACTCATTGCAAGCCATCATTAGTTCTTTTATGCATAAGTATGGAGAAAACAAAGAAGATAGACACTTGATTAACTTCATTAGCCATATCAAGAAGAATGAGAATGAAACAATGGGGGAATTCAACAAGAGATTCAATGATATGGTAAAGAGTATGCCTCAAGATGTTAAGCCTCCAGAAAGTTTTTTTATTGTACTCTTATTTGGTTTCTTTTGGTGTTGACACATCTTATGAGATAAGAAGAAAGAATGTGACAAATCTAAATGCAACTCAAACTAAAGCCTTTGACATGGAAAAAGGTTGAAATGAATCAGGAAATTCAGAAATTCCTGGGTATAATAGAGGGCCATCAAAGTCTCATGAATCTAAGGGGAAAGCTAAAGTAAAGGAAGTTGATAAGGATCCCATCAAGGAATTAACCCAGTTGATCAAGAACATGGAAACGAATCATGAAAAATAAATGAAAGCCATGCAAAATAGGTTGGTGTCCATGGAATTATCACAAGTGCAAAGATTCCAACCTAGGCCCAATGATAAATGGTAAAAGAATAGGGGCACTCCATAGGATTATAGGCCTCCAAATCCATTGGAGTCTACCAACATGGTAGATCAAGTTCCCCCTTATTGTAGGCCATTTTATGAGTTTCATGAAGAGGCCATATGCCCATATCTGAAGAGGATCAAGAAAGTGGCATGTTAGGAGGCGAACATGTGGGAATAAGTGGTCAAATCAATATGTTCTCCATGGAAGATCAAGTTAACACCATTGAAATATATCAGGAGATTATCCATAAGCCTAATAATATTGGGGTCGATAATATGATTGCAAATTTTGATAATGTCACTAAGATTTTTGGGAAAAATCCTACATCTAGATAGACGGTTAATATGGCAAAACACAAAGTGATGACTTATCAGAGAAGGGATATTTGAAATCAGAATAATTATAGAATTTTTTCTCCTACTTCAGAATTAAATTTTGACTTAGGCGATTGGGTGAATAACACAAAGGGTTCTATTCCAGTGAAAAAGCTTTTGAAGGTACCATCTTAAAGGGAAAAGTTACTAAGTTCCATTGAAGTTACTCAAAGAGAAGAAAAGCCTAATGATGAACAAGAAGACAAAGAAATTATATTGAAAATATGAACTACTATGCGGGAAACAAAGGTCATCAATCATTTTTTATTTCTTTAATAGTGAATGATCATATCTTACACAATTGCATGCTAGATTCAGGGGCTTCATCCAATGTCATGACCAAGAAAGTGTAGAAATTAAGGTGTAGATTTGCAACTACTCATGAAGTTTTAATCAAAATCAAAAGACACAAACTTACTCTATTTCTCTGCGGAATTCAATTCACAATTTAGAACATCAATCACAAACATGCAATGAGAAATAACGCACATGCACAAAATATTTTTCCGAGGAAAGAAATCTGTTCAAAACCCCAATGCCTTGCTTGCATTAATCTGATGAATAAAGATGTATTACAATTGCTTTGCTCAACTGAGCACAACCTGCAAGTGAATAACCTATCCATTTGCTCACTGAGAAGCTCTGACCTAGACTTAGTCAAATTTTTCCTCTGATTGAGCCCTTATTACCTTGCAAAATTCCTTGAGAAACTAGGCCCCTATTATTTAGGAATTTCTCCAAAATGGATTGCACAATTCCCAAGGTTGATCATCTGACTACATGCAACACCTTTACACTCAATACTAGTCTACAAATTATGTTATACTTCCTTTGAATCTCCACCATAGCTGGGGAACGCAAATTTTCTGCATGCACTATCTATTTTGGGTTGATTTATCAACTAACTGGATGATCATTGAGTTTCACTGAAATCCCACAACACAACTGACCTTCCACTAGTTCCTCCAACAATTAGAAATAGTTTAACTGAAAACAACTTGAAATAACTGACCTTGTTTGCTACAAATTAGCAATCACACGTTCTTAACTGAACTCTAACTCCTCCAAATCGAATTTATTGAGTAAACTAGGTGACACAAGCCACGTCACACAAGTTAACTGCATCCAAGCTGTTTGTTGATGTGGAAATTCAAATTTTCTCAATTTAATCAAGGAAAAATAAAATTGAGATTTTTTTGCTACATTTTTCAACACTCCCTCTCAGCAAGAAATGGATTATAAACCACCGCTATCCTACACCTGTGGAACCAAAACTTCCCTATTGACAAGGCCTTTGTCAAAATGTCAGTATATTGTTCCTCTATCAGAATGTATTGTAGCAACATTATCCGCCTCTGCACATAGTCCCGTAAATGGTGATACCAGATATCCATATGCTTGGATCAATCATGAAATACATGATTCTCATAGATCTTGATGTAACTCTGATTATCACAATAGATGATAGTTGTATCCATCATCTGACCAAACAATCCAACAAGTATCTTTCTCATCCAGATTGCCTCACATGCTGCTTAACTTGCAACCATGTACTTCTACCGAGTTGAGTGCCACAAATCTTTGCTTCCCGTTGTATCAGGAAACCATTGCGGACCCAACACTGAAAATTCCACTTGATGTACTCTTTCAGTTTGATGGAATCCCTGTCCAATATGCATCTCTGAAGCCACATAACTTTAGTCCCTATGTTCGTCTATACCATAGTCCAAACTGGGTAGTGCCTTTGAGGTATCGTAAAACATGCTTTTCTACCTTCCAAAATAAGTTGGTTGGCCTAACCATAGCTTGGCTAAGCTAGTTGACTGCATAACACATATATGGTTGTGTGTTTTCAAGATACATCAGTGAAACCACTAGCTGCCAATAAATAGTAGCATCCACTTCCTCACCTGAAGTGGCATCCTCCTTCCTCCAGTTGGTTTCTAGAGGTGTCTCCATGGGTTTAACAATCTCCATGCGAAACTTATGTAGTATCTCATTTGCATACTTGCCTTGAGAGACAAACAGTTCCTCATCGCCTTGCCATGCTTCCAACCCGAGGAAGTAGTGTATGAGCCCCATGTACTTCATTTCAAATTCCCTTGTAAGGTCCTCCTTGCAATATCTGATCAGCTGTTCATCACTAGTTAAAATCAAATCATCAACATATAAGACTATAATAAGTAATTTACCTTCTACCAAGATGTGATAGAGGTTTGCATCTACTTCACTTTTGGTGAATCCTAAACCAGTGAGATAGCTATCGATCCCAGTGTACCAAGCATGGGGTGCTTGTTTGAGACCATACAACGCTCAGTTGAGTATGCACACATGAGGCTCCCAATCAAATGTCTCAAAACCTTTTGGTTGCTCGATGTACACCTCATCCTCAAAAACTCCATTGACAAATGTTGTTTTTACATCCATCTAGTGAATCTTCCACCCTAACTACACAACCAGAGAAATAATTGATCTAATGGATGAGTACCTTGCTACAGGAGCAAAGGTCTCCTCATAGTCAATTCCCTCAACTTGAGAGTACCCCTTGGCCACAAATCTGGCCTTATACTTCTCTATGCTTTCGTCTACTGCATTACTTTATTGACATGTTTTCTTCATCAAGCATTGTTTATGTGTTTATTTCTTAGTTTTTAGTTTATGTTTATGTATGCATTGTTTTCACCATTTACAGGGCTTTGTTTACTCATGTTTGTCCACTAACAACAATCAATTATCTGTATTTTCTTTGTACGAAACAACCAACTGTAAAGAAGGTGTCTTTGGTACCCCATAACAACAAACACACCACTATAATAATTGACCTTGATTGCTACAAATTAGGAATCACACATGCTTGACTGAACTCTAACTCTTCTAACTCAAATTTACTGTGTAAACTGAGTGACACAAACCATCTCACATTAGTTAACTGCATCCAAGTTGTCTGCTGATTTGGAAATTTCAAATTTTATCAATTTGACCAAGGAAAATCCAAATTGAGACTTTCTTGTTTCACTTTTCAACACTCCCTCTTAGTAAGAAAGGGATTTTCAACCACCCCTATCCTACACTTGTGGAACTCAAACTTCCCTCTTGAAAAATCCTTTGTCAAAATGTCAGCTTCTTGTTCCTTTGTCGAAATGTATTGTAGCAACACACAATCTCATAAATGGTGATACCAAATATATATATATATATATATATATATATATATATATATATATATATATATATATATATATATATATATATATATATATATATATATATATATATATATATATATATATATATATATATATATATATATATATATATGCTTAGATCGATCGTGAAATATAGGATTCTTAGAGATATTGATGCAGCTATGATTATCACAATAGATCATAGTTGGATTCATCATTTGACCAAACAATCCCACAAGTATCTTTATCATCCATACCACCTCACATGTTGCTTGACTTGCAACCATGTATTCTTGTTCTGCCGAGCTGAGCGCCACAAATATTTGCTTCTTGTTGTACCGGGAAACCAATGTGGAACCAACATTGAAAATTCCACCTGATGTACTCTTTCGGTCAGATGGACTCCTTGCCCAATCTGAATTTGTGAAGCCACACAATTTCACTCCCTCTGTCCGTTTGTACCATAATCCAAACTGGGTAGTGCCTCTAAGGTATCATAAAACATGCTTAGTTGCCTTCCAATACAATTTGATTGGCCTAACTATAGCTTGGCTCAGCTGGTTGACTGAATAGCACATATATGGTCATGTGTTCATAAGATACATCAGTGAACCCACTAGCTGCCGATAAATGGTTTCATCCACTTCTTCACCAAGTGACATCCTCTTTCCTCTAGTTTGTCGCTAGAGGTGTCTCCATTGGTTTAGAACTCTCCATGTGGAATCTCTGTAGTATCTCATTTGCATATTGTCCTTGAGACAAAAACACTTCCCCATCACCTTGACATACTTCCAACCCCAAGAAGTAGTGCATGAGACCCATGTGCTTCATTTCAAATTCCCTTGCAAGGTCCTCCTTGCAAGATCTGATTAGCTGCTCATGTTATGAAACCAACTCACCAAAAGATAGAAAAGATAGATCAACGCCTTAGAATGCAACCTCTTCAAGGGGGCACCCTCCTTTACATTACACAAATGAATAATTCTTAGATGATACAAATGACAAGACCTCCTTTCTATATATAGGAGTCTAAGGGGTCATAATATAATCAGAGCTGACATAAGAATAATAATGTAGGGGCACAACAATAACAATAGTGGGCTTCTATGGGGCACAATAATAACAATATGGGGACTACATGGGCACAACAATGTAATAAGGGGGTTGTACTAATAACAATAAGGGGTTACACTAGTAGTATAGGGACCTAACATGTCCCTCTCCTTCAAAAAGTGTTGTCCTCAACGCTTGAGTAGTTCTTGATGCTTATGTATAAATTCTTTTCCTCCCATGTGGAATCTTCAGCGGGCAAGTTCTTCCACTTTATGAGATACTTTGAAATTGATCTATTTCGTAGCTTTCGATTTCTTGGTTCTGTGACTGCTTCAGGTTCCAATGTGATTTTTCCTTCCTTGTCAAGTTCTCGCAATAATGTTTGCACTGGGACCTTCTACAACTTTTGAATGAGTTCCCACTCCTTTGGGCATATGGATATATGTAAGGCCTGATGTTTGGAGGAACACTTCATGGAATCAAATGAATAGCATGAACATGATCACAAATAGGTGGGAGGCCTTTGGGAGTCTCAAATACCTTGGAATGATTGTCCAAAATGTTTTGGAGATCTGGAGAAATACATGGTTTCGATGTGGGATCCTCTAGTGAGCATAATTGTGAAATTACACCCCGTTGTTCTTTATTTAGAAGCTTTGTCATGCTGTTAGAGTTGATTATCTTTCCAAGTTTTCCTTCAATACCCCTCAATTCAACTTCCTTTCCTTCCCAAAAAAATTTCAAGAAAAGTGCTTGAAAATTAAAAGCTATCGTACCCAAAGATTGTAGCCATTGTACTCCTAGTAAAACATTAGCACCACCCATTGGAATGGAAAGCATTGGGCTATTAAATACATATTCTCCCATGGATAGCTTGATATTATGGCACTTTCCAGAGCAACTTATGGTTCCTCCACTTGCAACCATCACTTGACACTCTGGTGTTGGATATAGAAAGCAACTCAATTCCTTAGCTATCTTACAATCAATAAAATTATGGGTACTGCCCGAATCAATCAACACTCTTACCTTTTTCTTCTTGATATGTCCTTCTATCTTCATAGTTTGAGGAGTGGTAATTTCTTCCAATGCATTTCAAGATATGGTCGGATTGATTTCTTGACACTCAATGTGATCTTTCAATTCCTGAAGATTTTTCTTCTTGATATGTCCTTCTATATTGATCATTTGAGGAGTGGTAATTCCGTCCAATGCATTACAAGATATGGTCAGATTCATTTCTTCTTTCTCGATGTGATCTTTCACTTCTTGAACCTTTTTCTTCTTGATATGTCCTTCTATCTTGAGAGTTTTAGGAGTGGTAATTCTTTCCAATTCTTTACAAGATATGATCGGATTCGTTTCTTCTTTCTCTGGGGTTGGTTCTTGGTGTATATACTCTTCTTTTGATGTTTCTTGATTCTTTTCTTCCTCATCTCCATAATCAATGTAAAATAATTTCTTCTCAGCACACTTATGACCTTTAATGTATTTGTTATCACAATTGTAAGAAAGCCCTTTTTCTCTTTTTTCTTCCAATTGTTGTGGCGTAACCCTTGTAGGTTATGGAAGGGTAGGAGAAACAACGCTTCCATTTTTATAGTTGTGAGGGGTAGACTTCCTTGTTTCCATGATTTTGCTTTCCACTTTGTAACAAAGTCCTTTTTCTCTTTTTTTCTTCCAATTGTTGTGGTGTTGATTTAAGGATGATGTTGCTCTTTGTATCCTCATAATGTGTTATCATTTCCTCTCTGAAAATTGACCACATAAAAAGTTGTTTACGAGAACAAAGCCCTTAATACCATAAAAATTGATCCGGTTCTAAATATGAAGATGCAATACATACCTTTTGTAACAATGGTACACCAAATAGATCAAAATATTGATCCATCTATAGTATCCAATTTACTAGATCCTTTCCATCAAAATTCCTCATATCACATTTTCTTGATTTCAGGATCTCGATATTGAAATGATTGTAACTCTGTACTTTCAGATCTCAAAGTTCTAAAATTGTCTCCTGCAATATCCCTATGAGTCCTCTTTCTAACCCCACAAGTCTGATCAGAATTTGATTCTCCAAGAAAGAGTTATGCCCAATCTTCTAAGATGACCTGATTATATAATGTTTCATTAGAGCAAACTTGTATGACGTGCCATGTGTCACTATTTCGACCTTCGGATTTGAAAACTATGCACAGAAAACTACAGTCCGTCCTCTTTCTGTAACTTCTTACGAAATTTCAATTTGTTGCTCAGAGAGAAAGTTATGATGATTTTCCCAAGGTCACCTGTTTAGGATGTAATTCGAGAGTCTGCAAAACCCTAACTTCCTCAGACTATATCTTTGAAAATATAGTGAGACAGGATTTGAAATTTGGCGCCGAGGTTCAGAACAATTTCTTCTCAAATGGTTTTTTTTTTTTAGCTTCTGTAACTTCGTAGTGAAAGCATTATAGCGAAAATCCCACGATGACCTATTTTAGCTTAAATTCTGGAGCTTGCAAAAACCCTAACTTCCTCAGATCATATTTCTGTAAATATTGCGCGACAAGCTCTGAAATTTGGACCCAAGGTTCAGTGCGACTTCGTCTCAAATGGGTTTTTCTTTTCGCTTTTGAAACGTCATAGAAAAAAAGTTATAGTGAAAATGCCACGATGACCTATTTGGAGCAGCGAAACCGTAGAATCCAAAGCTCTGATACCAAATGTTAGGAAACCAGCTCACCAAAAGATAGAAAAGATAGATCAACGCCTTAGAATTTAGCCTCTTTGAGGGGGAAACCTCCTTTACATTACACAAATGAACAATTCTTAGATGATACAAATGACAAGACCTCCTTTCTATATATAGGAGTCTAAGGGGTCATAATATAATCAGAACCGACATAACAATAATAATGTAAGGGCACAATAATAACAATAGTGGGATTCTATGGGGCACAATAATAACATTATGGGGACTACATGGGCACAACAATATACTAATGGGGTTGCACTAATAACAATAAGGGGTTACACTAGTAGTATAGGGACCTAACAACTCATCACCAGTTAAAATAAAATTATCAACATATAAGAAAATAATAAGCAATTTACCTTCTACCAATATGTGATATAGGTTTGGATACACTTCACTTTTAGTGAATCCCAAACTAATGAGATAGCTGTCGATCTTAGTGTACCAAGCACGAGGTGCTTGTTTGAGACTGTACAACACTCACTTAAGTCTGCACACATGAGACTCCCAATCAATAATCTCAAAACCTTCTGGTTTCTTGATGTACACCTCCTCCTAAATAACACCATTAAGAAATGTTGTTTGTACATCCATCTGGTGGATCTTCAATCCCATCTATGCCGCCAGTGCAAGAATTGATCTAATGGATCAGTACCTTGCTACAGGAGCAAAGGTCTCCTCATAGTCAATTGCCTCAACTTGAGAGAATCCTTTGGCCACAAATATGACCTTATAATTCTCTATGCTTCCATCTTTTGCATTCTTAACTTTGAATATCCATCTCGAACCCACAACTGATTTATTTGCAGGCCTTGGGACCACTTCTAAAACATTTTTCTTTGCAATGGATTCGCATTCCTCCACCATTGCATCAACCCATATAGGTTGTTCTACTACTTTCTCGAAATATGATGGCTCAGTCTCTACAAGCTCAGTCACTAGAGCCATGTAGCCAGCATTGCGATCAGGTGACCTTCTCTACCTGCATAAATTTGAAGGATCTCTTGATTCTCCCTTGCATCCTACACAAGTCTATCAGCTTCCTTGGTTATTTTCTTGCCTTCTCTAGATGGTTCTACTTGAGTGTATGTCTCCACACTCTACTCCTCTACTTATGGATGCTCCACAACTTCCCGAGCCTCCTCCTTTGGAGCTAAAAGCTCCTCTTTTGGTGGGACCTGAAACTCCCTCTTAAGAGAACATTGCATCACTTTCTCCTCGTCAAGTTTTACATACTTTTGTACAACTGTTATTCTGATGGATGACAAGTACACACAATAGTTGTGGGGAGTTTCTATGTAACCCACAAATATCCCCAATTCCGCTATCAGCTCAAGTTTCTTCCTTGATTCTTTGGAGATATGGCAGTAAATATAGGCTCCAAAAATCCTGAAGTGTAACACATCCATCTTTCTCCTCGAAAAGTCCTCCTCTTGTGTAATCATGCTAAGAATCTAATGAGGATTTTAGTTCTGCAAATAGACTACTATGTTGCATGCTTCAACTCATAAATTCAGAGGTAGGACCTGGTCATGCAACATAGCCATCTAAACTCCCACGATGCTATGATTCTTTCTCTTAGCCACCCCATTTTGCTGTGGGTTGTGGGATGCTGTCAACTCTTGTCGAATGCCTTCTTTCACACTTTTTTTTTTGAATTCATTTGACATGTACTCACCTCCATTATCGCTCCTGAGAGCATTCACCTTCTTTTCAGTTTATTTCTCAACCAATACCTTGAATTCTATGAACTTGGAGAATGTATCATATTTCTTTTGCGTGAAGAAGATCTAGCACTTCCTTGAGAAGTCATCAATAAAAATGAAAAAATATTTATGTCTGGCAGTGGAGGTTGTCGAGAAAGGTCCACAGACATCATAGTGGATCCTTTCTAGGATTGCATGTGCTTTGTTGCCCTGACCATGGAATGTGGATTTTGTGTACTTCCCCAAAGTACATCCTTTGCATACATCATGCTACTCAAGTGCTCCTTTGGGGAGGCCAGTGGTTATTTACTGCATAATCTTCAAGGCGTCATGATGCAAATGGCCAAGTATTTTTCACCAAAGTTCACCGACATTGCAACCATGCACTTTCTCTACCTTAAAGCTTAATGAAAAATAATCTTTCACATCTAGCTTATACATATTATTCCAAAGAACTTATATTTGCTTCACCTGTCCCGTGGCTATGTGTCTCAAGAATGCTTTTCCTCTGCTGAAGATCACATCATAACCACCGTGTTCGAAAAATGCAACAAAGATGAGATTTTTGTTTAGGCCTGAAATGAACATGACAACTTTGAGTTTGAGATGCATTAGGGGATTTTTGAGGTATAAAATGGGCATCCTAAGGAAGTTATAAAATAATAGTGGAAATAATAAAATAAGATTATATTACATCATCAAATTTTAGAGGGAAAGAATAAAAAACTATTTTTTCAACTTGTATTTTCAACTTATCTCCTTATGGGTTTACTCAAATTTCGAGTGGAAACACTTGTTGGATGCAAAATTTGATTCCTCATCTAAAGAGTACCCATGTTGCATACTTTCTATGGACCCTACTACATGAAAAATGAGAAATGCTTGAAAAACGTGATTGCAATCACATTTTTCATGTATTTCTCATTTTTCGTGTAATAAGGTCCATCAAAAGTATGCAACGTGGGTACTCCTTGGACGAGGAATTAAATTTTGCATCCAACGAGTACTCCTGCTCGAAATTTGAGTAAAAAATTAGGGAGATAAGTTGAAAATAAGAGATGCAAAGATAATTTTATTATTTTATTATCTTTTAATCTTTTTACTTTTTTACTCCAAAAATGGCGAATCATTGATGCGGGAGCATTCAACTCAAAGGGGAAATTATTGTAAATAATAGACATAGGGGTCATGCAATTTCAGAATTAGTTCCTAAATTCCAAGTTACTTTAATATTTAGGTTTTAATTAGACATTCTCAAAATAAATAAAACTAGGAGAGCTTTTAGGCACAAAAGGAATGGATGTGGACCATTAAGTGATAAGGAAAGCTTTTCTATTTTAGAACAGGGAAAAAGACGGAATAAAGCTGAGGAGATGCTTTTGCCATATGTATGCATTGCATGTAGAGTCTTAGAGCTTTAGTTGAGTGATTTTAGAATTTAAAACATGATAAGTTTAATAAATTATGAAGCCTCAAAGGCATGAAGGGGGAGAAGGGGGTGGGTGAGGAGTGAGTGTGAGGAGTGAGCAAGGGTTCTCCTTGGGAGCCTTCGGGCAGTTTGTAAAAGGGCCATCGATTTGCCTATCTGGCCATGAATAGAACTTTTGTGAATGCTTCTTTTATGTATATATGAGTATGTTAATTCGGTTCTGTATGAACATGATTTCCGTAATGAATTATGAGATATGGTTCTGTGCATGATGGCAGAAATCGATGTTATATAATGTTGAAATCACATGGGTGCTGATGGTTCTATTTTTCTCAATGCGCAATTGTTGTATGTGTTAATTATTGAATACGCATTAGCCTTTCGTTTCTCAACGCGCAGTTGCTGTGCGTATTAATTATTGAATCCGCGGCCTTGCGTGTGATGATACATTGCCTTGGATATTACAGTTACGCAGGTGTTTTTCTGAAGACATACCACCTTGAATCGAATCTTGCCCTCGTAGAATTCTTGAATCTCCATCTCAGTTTATTCTTGAATTTCATACCTGGAAGTTTATATGTGTATTCTGGTTATAGCAAGAACCACTGCGAGTTTCATTAAGTGGCTGTAGCAGACCGAGACTTTATAATTGAAGTTTTCAACCATATCGGTCCGAGACTGTATTAGCATGGGGAGGCCTTTTGAAATGGTAACTGTGTGCTCGACTTACAAAGCCTCTCGGAGCCATAGCCTAACAAAATTTCGAATTTGGAAGCCGACCATATATAAACTGTGACAAAATACCCCGACAGGCCGTCATATCGGAAGTGGGAGCTGCTCGTTGCATCGACTGACGGGAAAAGTGGAAGTGGCGACATATCAAAGACCACATATAAGTCCGTTTGTTGTTTGGCGATAGCGATTTATGCATATGCGTTGACCGAAACTGTATGGAGGAGCAGAGGTATATATACGCCTTATCCATGGTAAGCCGATGCATGTATACCGATGCTACATATTTTGTTTAGAATAAAGGCGATATATACCCTCGAGCTTTTGTTTAAAATAAAGGCCAGACTATAACCAGCGACAACATCAAGGAAAGGGGAGGACTTGCTGTGGATGTGCGTAAGGGAAGATATATATACGGTATGCGCATGGCCATTCTTAATATGTTCCTTTTGAGAATTTCTTGAAGAGTACTGTGCGTTAAACGAGTATGGTTATTATAGCACCGTGTGTTTAATTCCAAGCATGGTTTTTATAAGTCATGAGATTACAACGATTTGAAGTAAGCTTCCGAAAATTCAAGTGTACACTCTGGCGTGTGTTGAAGTGCATGGTTTATATGCATGGTTGTTAGAGGATCCTGGTAGAAGCGGCCTGGGAGCAGCCTGGGCTACATCAGGTGGTATCAGAGCGGGAATACCTTGTTGAAGAAGTTTGTTTTATTGAATGAGTACAGTCGAGAACTGAAGTGTGTTTCTTTGAAGTGGGATGAATGATTTTTAATATGATATGCAAACTACACAAGTGAACAGGATTGCGGAAGAGGAAAGAAGACAAGATCATGCAAGATCTTAAGAGGTGAGATTATTTTTCTGATTTGAAATTTATAAATGAAGTTTATGGTTGCAGAGACGGTGGCAGTGAACCTGGCATTCAGCTGAAGGCTGGATAGGGAGGACAATTGCAGTGAAGAAGAAGAAGAAGGTGAGTTGAAGAGATAGCCTAGAGAGAGCAGAGGAGTGCTCAAGAGGTTCCAGAGGCAGTGAACCAGTACTTACCAAAAGACTGAGTGAGGAGAGCTCGGTGAGGTAAGTTGCAGCAAGAGAGGTTGCTGTTGCAGAGGCTAGTACAACTCATGGTGAATAGAAAACTTACGAGGAAGCAGTCTGCCAGAGGCAGAGAGAGTTTTTCTAGAGGAAGAAGAGGTTCAGAGAAATGCCACAGAGATGAAATGACTGCAGAGGTTCGAAAAAGAGAGATTGCAGAGATAAAGGTACAATTGCAGGTACTAGAAAAATGGCTACAAGAGCGGGGAAATTGGAAAGGAAAATGGATCTTTCCACTGAAGGGAAAGAGAGTGATTTGGCGACAGTTGCAGAGGAGGTTGAGGCAAATTGTGATTGCCTTGTTGAAAAAGGGACTTAGAGTTCTTGCGCCAGAGTTGGAGTTTGAAATTCCCACATGCAGATATATTAAAAGAAAAATGTTGAAGGAAGCAGTCAAGACTGAAAAGTCTTGTGGTTTTAAAACTAATGAATTGTGTATGTTTGCAGGTACAATACAGGAAGATGAGCAAATTTTGAAGTTTGTTCAAGAAGAGTTGAATCTGAAGACTGTTCAGATCGATGCTGAGATAACAAGATCACAGGAGGAAATGAAGACAGAGGAGAAGATCATTGATGATTTCTTGAGTTATTGGGCAAATCCAGATCAGATGGATATTGTAAAGCCATGTATTTTTGTAGCTGACAATCGCGATGTGATTACAGGTTTTACTAAGGAGGATGTGCAACCTTGTGCGACTGTTACAGTACAAGAGGAAGCTCGTATGGATGCAGAAGAAGTGGATCAGGCTGTAGCACGGATAAATGAAGCAACAGTTGAGTCTGTTAAAACTGGAAGTTTATGTATGAATGAAGGTGATGATGATATGCTTCAGCAATGCTACAGAGAAATTGCATTATTAGAATATTTGTTGGAGAATCCAGAGTATGACAGGGAGATTGCAGCAGATGAAAGAGTTCAGTATAGTGAATGAGAGGAGAAAGACATCATGGAAACAGATGGTATGAGAGAAAGGCTGGTTGATAGTCTTGAGAGTTCTTTAGAGAAATCTTTGGGCAGAGAGAATCAACATACTGATGTGCTGATTGGGATGGAACAGCATACTGAGATGCTGGCAGAGGGAAGTAAGGCACTGATGCCTTATGATTTTAATTTTAACATGTGTTCTGTGAATGCAGGTATGGTCGCCGGTGCTGAGAAACATTTGACTCAGCTCAACAGTCAATTGAAGGGAAAAGAAGTTCTCTGTTCCAGAAGGCAAGAGGGGGTGGATGATCGGGTGGCAGTTAGAACAGAGACCAACATAGAAGCAAGAAAGCAGCCAGTGACAGTACAGATAGAGAGAGTAAAAACTGAGTAAGCTGTCTTAATTCAGCAGACAACAAGAAATCAACAGCTGGGAGATTTATTGGACCAAGAGATTGAAAGCATCAGAAAACTGATGATTACAGTATCCTGGAAGAGGCCAACAACAACAAAACAAAGGAGAAGCAGCAAAAGCAAGACAGCAGAAGATTGCGAGAGTGCAGCTAGCAAAGCAAGGCAGCATAAAGTGTGGAGACCTGGAGAAGAACAACAGACAGAAGCAACAGCAAATGGAAAATTACAGTACAAGATATGGGATCCAGGCAAACATAGATCTGAACACATGATCAGGAGATCATGAAATTTTTCTACCTTGGGAGTATGATGCGGGAGCATTCAACTCAAAGGGGAAATTATTGTAAATAATAGACATAGGGGTCATGCAATTTCAGAATTAGTTCCTAAATTCCAAGTTACTTTAATATTTAGGCTTTAATTAGACATTCTCAAAATAAATAAAACTAGGAGAGCTTTTAGGCACAAAAGGAATGGATGTGGACCATTAAGTGATAAGGAAAGCTTTTCTATTTTAGAACAGGGAAAAAGACGGAATAAAGCTGAGGAGATGCTTTTGCCATATGTATGCATTGCATGTAGAGTCTTAGAGCTTTAGTTGAGTGATTTTAGGATTTTAGATCATGATAAGTTTAATAAATTATGAAGCCTCAAAGGCATGAAGGGGGAGAAGGGGGTGGGTGAGGAGTGAGTGTGAGGAGTGAGCAAGGGTTCTCCTTGGGAGCCTTCGGGCAGTTTGTAAAAGGGCCATCGATTTGCCTATCTGGCCATGAATAGAACTTTTGTGAATGCTTCTTTTATGTATATATGAGTATGTTAATTCAGTTCTGTATGAACATGATTGCCGTAATGAATTATGAGATATGGTTCTGTGCATGATGGCAGAAATCGATGTTATATAATGTTGAAATCACATGGGTGCTGATGGTTCTATTTTTCTCAATGCGCAATTGTTGTATGTGTTAATTATTGAATACGCATTAGCCTTTCGTTTCTCAACGTGCAGTTGCTGTGCGTATTAATTATTGAATCCACGGCCTTGCGTGTGATGATACATTGCCTTGGATATTACAGTTACGCAGGTGTTTTTCTGAAGACATACCACCTTGAATCGAATCTTGCCCTCGTAGAATTCTTGAATCTCCATCTCAGTTTATTCTTGAATTTCATACCTGGAAGTTTATATGTGTATTCTGGTTATAGCAAGAACCACTGCGAGTTTCATTAAGTGGCTGTAGCAGACCGAGACTTTATAATTGAAGTTTTCAACCATATCAGTCCGAGACTGTATTAGCGTGGGGAGGCCTTTTGAAATGGTAACTGTGTGCTCGGCTTACAAAGCCTCTCGGAGCCACAGCCTAACAAAGTTCCGAATTTGGAAGCCGACCATATATAAACTGTGACAAAATACCCCGACAGGCCGTCATATCGGAAGTGGGAGCTGCTCGTTGCATCGACCGACGGGAAAAGTGGAAGTGGCGACATATCAAAGACCACATATAAGTCCGTTTGTTGTTTGGCGATAGCGATTTATGCATATGCGTTGACCGAAACTGTATGGAGGAGCAGAGGTATATATACGCCTTATCCATGGTAAGCAGATGCATGTATACCGATGCTACATATTTTGTTTAGAATAAAGGCGATATATACCCTCGAGCTTTTGTTTAAAATAAAGGCCAGACTATAACCAGCGGCGGCATCAAGGAAAGGGGAGGACTTGCTGTGGATGTGCTAAGGGAAGATATATATACGGTATGCGCATGGCCATTCTTAATATGTTCCTTTTGAGAATTTCTTGAAGAGTACTGTGCGTTAAACGAGTATGGTTATTATAGCACCGTGTGTTTAATTCCAAGCATGGTTTTTATAAGTCATGAGATTAAAACGATTTGAAGTAAGCTTCCGAAAATTCAAGTGTACACTCTGGCGTGTGTTGAAGTGCATGGTTTATATGCATGGTTGTCAGAGGATCCCGGTATTTGCGGCCTGGGCTGCATCAATCATCCCCCATGGTTGACATCATCATCTTGAATCCTATTGGTTCTTATAAAATTTATTTTGGCTGTAAATTTTTCTTAGGAGGCCCATTTTAGACCTCAAAATTCCCCTAATGGGATCCTGACTCCCTTTGAAAGGTGATTATACCAACCCCAGTCACGATGTACCTTCCGTTGTCCCCTAGCTAGATGTGCATTCACAAATCTTTCTCCTCTAGGTCACTGAAAAAATCTCTACACCTTGTCATGTGGAACGATGCGCCTAAGTCCAAGTAGCACACGCTCCCCATCATTGTGTTGGTTATGCATGTGATAAGGGTAAAGTCAAGATTGAACTATGAAGCCAAGGCTTCACCTGCTGCTCCTATTGATGTCTTCTTTCTTGCCTTTTTGTGTGGACACTTTGTGGCATAGTGCCCGAATTCATGACAATGGAAGCATTTATTTTTGGAAAAATATTTCTTCTTGCCCCCTTTGTTGGATTTTGGTTTGGTTTGAGATATCTTCCCTTTTCCCTTCTTTCCCTTTCCAACCAATGCAAAGTTTTCTTCATCATCGCCCTTGTATGAAGTTCCATCTATGGTATTCCGCCTTGTTTCCCCCTGTACGAAATCAGACCATAGCCATTCCCAATTCGGTAGTTTCTCCCTTCCATTCACCAAATCTTGGTAGCTATGCCAACTCTTGGGAAGGCCTAGAAGGGCTAGGATTACCAAATCATCATCTGAAACAGTAACACCAACTCCTACAAGCTCATCACGAACTTGTGTGAACCTGCTCAGATATTGCGGGATAGTGTCATTCTTATGTATCTTGATATTTCGAAGTTTATCCTTGAGTGCTAGCTTCCTGTGGTCACTATTATTCTAGAACATATCTGTCAGTGCTTGCCACATTGCATAAAGAGTTTCTTTCCCATGGATATTGGTGACAATGTGGTCATGTAATCCCTCTAATATTATTCTCATCACCTTGTCTACATATTTCTTCCACTGAGCAAGGTTCTAGACATAAGATTCTGTTGGTTTTGCAACATCTCTCTTGATGTATTCTAGTAATCCATTGTCATCCAATATTTCCTTCATGCGATCCTTCCATGCACTGAAATTAGAGGTGCCTTCCGAGGCATACTCTAGCCTCAATCTGTTGAAGATCATCTTCTCAACTCTGAATGTTATGCAACCAAATCACAAAAAGATAGATCAATGACTTAAAAATTATCCTGTTCAAGGGGAAACCTCCTTTAAATTACATAAATGAATAATTCTTCGATGATTCAAATGATAAGACCTCCTTGGTATATATAGGAGTCTAAGGGGTCACAATATAATTAGAGCCTGCATAACAATAATAATGTAAGGGCGCAACAATAACAATGGTGGGCTTCTATGGGGCACAACAATAACAACGTGGGGGATACATGGGTACAACACTAACAATAGGGGGCTATACTAATAAAAATAAGCGGAATGCACTAGTATTATAGGGACCTAACATGCCCCTCTCCTTCAAAAAAGTGTTGTCCTCAACGCTTGAGTAGTTATGGATGCTTCCATGTGGAATCTTTAGCGAGTAAGTTCTTCCACTTAATAAGATACTATGAAATTAATCGATTTTGTAGTTGTTGGGTTCTTGTTTCCGTGACTGCTTCAGGCTCAAATATGATTTTTCCTTCTTCATAAAGTTCTGGAAACACTGTTTGAACTAGGAGCTTGTCACTGATAACTTTATTTAAGCTTGAAACATGGAAAAAAGAGTGTACTTGGGAAGATGTAGGCAACTCCAATTTGTATGCCATAGTACTAATCTTTTGCAACATTTTGTAAGGGCCATAGTACTTGGATGATAATTTATTATCCTTCTTAGCTTGCTTGAGGTAGATTTGTTTGTATGGTTGTAGCCGTTAAAATACCTAGTCGCCTACATCAAAACTTATTTCACTGCGATGATGATCTGCTTGTTGTTTTATTCGATTATGTGCCAGAGTGAGGTTATCCTTTAAGATTTGGAGAACTTGTTGCTGATGCTCGATGTGATATTCCATTTCTTGAACCTTAGAATTTTCTCTTAAAAATGATGTGATGGATGGTGGATGATATCCATAAAGTGCCATAAATGGGGTCATTTTTGTTGCAGTATGGAAGGAAGTGTTATGCCACCATGTAGCTAGAGGTAACCACTTTACCCATTATGTTTGTTTATCTGATACAAAGCACGAAGATATCCTTCCAAACATTTGTTCACTATCTCAGTTTTCCTGTCAGATTGAGGATGAGAAAATGAGCTATGAGCTAGTTGAGTACCAAGGCAAGAAAATAATTCCATCCAAAAATTTCCAGTGAAAATGGGATCTCTGTCACTTACAATAATGTTTGGGTTTCCATGTAGCTTTTGAATTGTTTCCATAAATGTAATAACAACTATACTGGCTTTAAAAGGGTGAGATAATGCATAAAAGTGTGCATAGTTGTCTATCAAATACCACCATGATGGCACTCTTTCCTTCAGACTTGGGTAAACCTGTGATAAAATCCATTGAGACCTCCTCCCAATGCTGATTTGGAATGGCTAAAGGTTGTAGCAGAACTAGGGTCTTACTTGTCTCAACTTTATTTTGTTGGCAAACCAAACATTCTGCCACAAACTTCTGAATATCAGATTTAAGGCCATCCCAAAAAAGTTCCCTCTTGACCCTATGGTAAGTTTTCAAAAATATTGAATGCCCTCCTAAGGGGGAGGTGTGCAATTCCAAAATAATATTTTTCTTGAGTTGGGAATTCTTACAAAGATATAAGTGATCTTTGAACCATAATGAATCATTTTTCCAACTTAAATATATCAAATGTTCTAGGATCTTGCTGCAACTTTTGAATGAGTGCCCACACCTCTTTTTTATTCTTCCATTCATCCCTTGCTTTGGCTATCCAATATGGTTAGATAATAACCCAAAATCTCTGTGACCCATTTTTACTGCTCTTCTGAAGATAATCTTTGTTCCAAGAAGTACTTAAGACTATCATGATCCATTTTACCTTGAAGTGTCTTCCCATTAGGTAAGGTATCTGTTGCTTTAGTGCATGTAGTATTACCAACATTTCCTTCTCATAAATAGGTTTGTGTAAATGCTTTCCTTTTATTGGACAGATTTCAAAAGCAATGGGTCTTCCTTCTTTCATTAAAACAACACCAATTCCATTTCTTGAGGCATCACATTCCACAATAAAGGTTTTTGTGAAGTCAGGAATAGCTAAGACTATTGCTTGGCACATTACCTCTTTCATATGTTCAAAGGCCTTAGTTGTTTCTAGAGTCCAAGAAAATGCATCTTTCTTCAGTAGTGTTGTTAGAGGTGCTTCTAATCTCCCATAATCCTTAATAAACTTGCGATAATACCCTATCAACCTAGGAAATCCTCAAAGATGCTTTATGGTTGTGGGGATTTTCCATTCCTTAATGGCTTTAATTTTGTTACGGGCTACCTTAACACCCTCATGAGATACAGCATGACCCAAATATTCCATGTCCCATACTCCAAAGAAACATTTGGAGGTTTTTGCATATAATTGCTTCTTCACCAATAATTTGATCACCCTATCAACATGTTGAACATGATCCTTCCAAGACTTGTTGTAGATTAGTATATCATCAAAAATACTAACACAAATTTTCTAAGGAAGGGTTTGAAAATGAAATTCATCAAACCTTGAAATGTTGAAGGTGCATTAGTAAGGCCAAAATGCATGACCAAAAATTCATAATGACCCTCATGAGTTCTGAATGTTGTTTTTGGAATGTCTTCAATCTTCATTCTAATTTGATGATATCTTGAACAAAGATATAGCTTGGTGAAATAAATTGCTCCATGTAATTCATCCAACAATTCATCAATGACAGGAATGGGGAATTTATCTTTAATAGTGAGCATGTTGAGCTCCTTATAATCCAGACACATACGCCATGATCCATCCTTCTTGTGCACCAATACTACTAGAGCAAAGAAATAACTTTGACTAGGTTGAATTATACCATCCTCTAGCATTTCTGCAACCATACATTCAATTTCACTCTTTTGGGCATAGGGATATCTGTGAGGTATGATGTTTGGAGGAACACTTCCTGGAAACAAATGAATAGCATGATCATGATCACAGATAGGCGAGATGCCTATGGGAGTCTCAAATGCCTTGGAATGATTGTCCAAGACTTGGAGATATGGAGAAGTAGATGATTTTGATGTTTGAACCCCTAGTGAGCATAATTATGCAATTATGCCTTGTTTTTCTTTCTTCAAAATCTTTGTCATGCCATTAGAGCTGATTATCTTTCTTTGTTTCCCTACAATACCCCTTGATTCAACTTCCTTTCTTTCCCAAAAACAATTCAAGAAAAGTTCCTGAAAATTAATTTTTTTTTCCCCAAAGATTGTAACCATTGGACTCTGAATACAACATCAACACCACCCATTGGAATGGAAAGCATTGGACTATTCAATACATAGTTCCCCATGGTTAGATTGATATTGTGGCACTTTATACAACAATTTATAGTTCCTCCATTTGCAACCATCACTTGACACTTGGGTGTTGGATATAAGAAGCAATTCAATTCTTTGGCTATCTTACAATGAATAAAATTATGAGTACTCCCTGAATTAATCAACACTATTACCTTTTTCTTCTTGATATATCCTTCTATCTTGAGAGTTTTAGGAGTGGAAATTCCTTCCAACGCATTGCAAGATATGGGAAGATTCATTTCTTCTTTCTCTGGGGTTGGTCCCTCGTGTGTATCCTCCTATTTTGATGTTTCTTGCTCCTTTTCTTCCTCCTCTTCATAATCTATGTAGAATAATTTCTTCTCAACACACTTATGACCTTTAATGTATTTTCTATCACAACTGTAACAAATCCCTTTTGCACTTTTTTCCTCCAATTGTTGTGGCATCAACCTTGTAGGTTGTGGAAGGCTAGGAGCAACAACACTTCCATCTTTATAGTTGTAAGTGGCAGACTTCCTTCTTGTCATAATTTTTCTTTCCATTTTTTTGCCACCCTAAATTCCTTCTCCAATGAATCAGGTTCCCAAAGGCGAACCTTATGTTGGATTATATCCTTCAAATTCCCTATTAATACATCAATACTATGCTCCTATGGAATATCGATTACCCTAATATTCAATTTTTGGAAGTCCTCAATGTGCTTTGCCATTGAACCCTTTTGTTTGAGATTTATCAATTGGCTAAATAAGGTGTAGCTCTTTTTGTACTCATAATATGTTATCATTTCCTCCATAAAATTTGACCAAGTAACAAGTGGTTTACAAGAAAAAATCCATCAATACCATACAAATTGATTGGGTTCTAAATATAAAGATGCAATGCGTGCCTTTTGTGTGTGTTGCACATCATTTAGATCAAAATATTGCTTCATCTGTAGTATCCATGTTACTGAATCCTTACCATCAAACTTCCTCATATCTATCTTTGGAATGTGGTGGTTCTTAAACACCACATTGGAATCTCTAAAATCATAATTCATATTCCTTTTGTCCTCATCATGATTTTCATGGATTACCTTGTCACCACCGGGAAGCCTTTCTTGCAACAACTTTGTCAAACCTTCCATGCCTGCTTTTAAACCATTCATGTCACCATTTAAACCATCTATGTTTCCTTTTAAACCATCCATGTCACCTTTTATTTTTGTTTTTAAATGATCCATGTCATATTTCATTGTTCTTTGTGAGAGCGAAATTTGTTGTACTTGGTCCTGTAATTTTGATATATCATGCCACAATCCTTCCTCTTCATGTGTCATAGTAAAGATTGTTCGAGGGCTTAATGGGTGTAGAATTCTTTCATTTGGGAGGAATTTTAGAATCCAATATTGATATATATGCTTCAATATTCCCTTGGAATCACTTCAAACTGATTTTTCAAACAAAAGTTATGCAATTTAAAAAAGAATACACACCTTTTTCTTTCTTTTAGGAGCTCAATCTTGAAACAATTGTAACTCTATAATTTTGAATTTCCAAGGTCTGAAATTTAGTCCTGTGGTATCCCTATGAATATTATTTCTAATGCCATAAGTCAAACCAATATTGGATTATTCAATATAGAGTTATGCCAAATCTCCCACGATGGCCTGATTATGGATTGGTTCAATAGAGCGAAGTTGTACGGGATGCCACGTCTCATTGTTTCAACATTCAACTTTGAAATTGCTAGAGACAAAATGAAATTTCGTGCAATTTCAACCACTTTTTACAAAATTCAAATCCGATTCTTGAAACGAAAGTTATGATGATTTTCCCTAGGTCACATGTTTGATATGGAATTATGGAGCTTGCAAAAACCATAACTTCCTTGGATCATATATAAGAAAATATAGCGAACAATGATATGAAATTTGTACACAATGTTCACCAATATTTTAGCTCCATGTGGTCAAAATTTTCGCTTCTAAAGCCTTGTAGAAAAGAAGTTATAGCGAAAATTCCAAGATGAACTGTTTAAAGAAGCAAAACCATAGAATCCAAAGCTCTGATACCAAATGTTATGCAACCAACTCACAAAAATATAGATCAACGACTTAAAAATTATCCTCTTCTCCTTTACATTACATAGATGAATAATTCTTGGATGATTCAAATGATAATACGTCCTTGGTATATATAGGAGTCTAAGGGGTCACAATATAATCTGAGGCTACATAATAATATTAATGTAAGGCCACAACAATAAAAATAGTGGGCTTTTATGGGGCACAAAAATAATGATAGGGGGATACACTAATAACAATATGGGGAATACACTAGTATTATAGGGACCTAACAATGAAGAGATCCTGCTACACTGAACTGCAAATTTGAACCTCTTGAGAAACAACTTCGAAGTTCCTACTCTAATGTGAATCTTGATCTAAGACCATGTAGAAATTAAGGTGTATATTTGCAGTTGCTAATGAAGTTTTAATCAAAATCACAAGACACAAACCTACTCTACTACTCTGCAAAATTCAATTCACAATTTAGAACATAAATCACAAACATGCAATGAGAAATAACACACATGTACACAATATTTTTTTCAGGGAAAGCAATCTAATAAAAACCCTAATGCCCTACTTTCATTAATATGATGAATAGATATGTATTAAAATTTCTTTGCTCAACTCAGTATGACCTACAAGTGAATAACCTATCTCTTTGCTCAATGAGAAGCTCTAACCCAAACTTAGTTAATTTGTGCCTCTGCTTGAGCCCCTATTTCCTTGCACAATTCCTTGATAAATTAGGCCCCTATTATATAGGAATTTATCCAAAATGGATTGTGCAATTCCTAAGGTTCAGCGTATGGTTGGATGCAATATGTGTACACTTAAGAGTTATCTACAACTGATTTTACACTACCTTGGAATCTCCACCACAGTTTGGGAACTTGAATTCTTTGCATGCACTTGATATTTTGGGCTAATTGATCAGTTAACTGGATGATCACTGAGTTTGACTGAAGTCCCACTACGCAACTGACCTTCCACTAGTTCCTCCAACAACTAGAAACAATTTAACTAAAAACAACTTCAAATAACTTACCTTCATTGCTACAAATTAGCAATAACACATGCCTAACTGAACTCTAACTACTCCAACTCGAATTTACTTAGTAAACTGGGTGACACAAGCCATGTCACACAAGTTAACTGCATCCAAGTTGTCTATTGATGTGGAAATTCGATTTTTCTCAATTTAATCAAGGCAAAATAAAATTGATAATTTATTGTTGCATTTTTCAACAAAAATTCATGGAGCAACTGAACTTAAGGTTATCTAGGCCCTATCACAATATATGTTAATTAGATTCTAAAAGAATTAAAGTGTGTGGGATAATTAAAGATTTACAAGTTTTTCTAGCCACATACCAAGACAAATTAATTACTATGGATATTGTTGTGATAGATGTGTATGATGCATGGGGAATGCTCCTATCAAGCAAATGAACATCAAATTTAGGTGGTAGCCTTCAAATGGAATTATCATATGCCAACACCCCCATGCCAAATAATACCTTTTTCAAGCTTGATTAGGATTTAGAGTGAATATATCATGGGTAGGATCCAAGGAAACCCAACAGTGAAATTATCTATGGGTCATATAAGCTAGGAAGTGATGTAGTGTTGACAAATTTCCTACCACCCTTGACAGAAAGGATTTAGAATGAAGAATTTAGGCATGACACAGAAAGCTTGGGTATTTCGAATCTTTCATTAGATCATTCTCAAGACAAGGCAAAAGTATTGACAATATTTGCATCACCATTACCATCACAACTAACCAAGAAGAAAAAAGCGAAAAAATAAAAAAAGATATAAAAAATGGATCACCTGTTTTGAGTAGGATCAAGCCCCAACACATCAATAATTGAAAAAGGAAAAGGAAGGGGCTTGCTATATATCATGGCCATAAACAACTTAATATTGGGGCAAGTCAAAGTCCCAAGATAGTTAGGATCGGACAGGGCACATAAGAGAAAGAACCCATGGATCTGCCTAAGAGTATGCATGTTCTCAATATGGATTTCACCGAAGACATCTGATGCCATGAGGCATCTCTGTATTGTATTTCTAACCCTACTCTTTGTCATTTCCATTGTTAGAATAGTTTCATTTTATGATATTAGAATAAATTTCCATTTCATGCTATTATAGTAGTTCTTTATTTTCAGCACGCTAGTTTAGTATTTCATTTGTGCATTTGATTTTATATGATGATATTTTGAATGGATGCCAATGATATATGCCTTTTTGTGGATGCATATTCCAGATCCTTGCATGCTATCACTTCCTATCTTGCACACATCCCCATGTGGAGCAAAATGTTGACCATTGAAATGTGCTTGAATATTTAATGAGTCCATGCCCGAGGATATGTCAGAGGCATCATGTACCATGAAATTTCATATATCATAAGAGTTTTTAAACTCTATCTTCTTCTTCTCATTCTTCTTCTATATTGCACTCAAATTCTGCAAGCCCTATGGGGATTTTGTAAAGTGATGGTAGTATGATGAATTGAGTCATGTAATAGACCTAGGTAACTTGGGACATTTTCATCAAGGCAATTTACTGGGAAGTTTTTTTACTTGGTTAATTATCGGTACACTTTAGCACTTAATAATTAATTGAGTTTTTTCTTCCAAGGTATAACCCCAAATCTGGAGTGCAACTTGATGACAAGGCCTTGGGTGATTCCTAGTGTCTATGGTCATTGTATATTACCATACTATATCACTCAATTTTTTTTGCAGAATTTGATTAGGCATAGGAGTCATTTTTAAACTTTCCTGCAGGGCATAAATTTTAATAAATTATGATTGTAAATTGTAATAATTGATGTCTAGAGAAGTTGTAAGGGGTATGGGTGCTCATAATTACACTCTCCTCCTCAAATTTTTACTAAGACACACTTTGAGGGGTGAAAAATCATTTTAAAACCCCAAAACCCACTTTTTCATAAGTCTAGTGGGAAAATGAGAAATAAATAACCAAGAAAATATAAAAAATGGAGAAAATAAAATTCCCAGATGTCCAATTGAGGTTTAAATGTCTGTGAAAATCACTCAAGTCCAAAAGGTGAGTCAAAGTCCATGTGTGAGGATGAAGTGGCACAAGATTTTTGCACATGGGAAATTGTTTGGTGGGCCAAGCTTGGGGTACGATTTGCTCATGGAAAAAATAACGCATGGTTGAGAGAGTTATCAAAGATTTGACAAAATATTTTATGATAAAAGTATGGAGTAATGTCTCAAATATACCTCACAAAACCTTACCACTTGTACGCAACTATTGATGGCATCCTCAACGCACTTCACTTCAACATTTATGCACAACACTTCTAAACAACCAACACACAACAATTTAACCATTAGATTGAGGTTTGATTTGCAGAGTTGTTCACAACACAAGTATTGGGCACCTTCTTATTGAGGATTTTGTGGAGTTTGTTGTCCATATCACCCAACATTTTGAATCTACAACAAGGAATTTCAATTTTGGCACATGGGAAAAAGAGGAATATGCTGCCCACCTCCCAGATTTGGTCTCTACACTTGGCATTTGGGGCCCCAAACATCAAATTCGAATTTTCTTTGTGATTTCCACTATGTTCCACTTGACATAGAGGTTTACATTGATATCTTCTCCAATTTATCTATTTAAGTGAGCTTTGGGCTTTCCTTTTGTATATTTAGAACGAGCTATTGGGCTTAAGGAGACTCTACTGGATTGTGTACTCATTTTAATATAATAATAAAAAAAATACTTTGGGGTACTATTGATGGTGTTCTCCTTATCTTCTTGAGGTGATATTGTTTTGATTTATGTGCTTAATTTTCTATATGAAATTTGGATTATGTTAGATATCATCTTTCCATTCATTTTGGATTAATATATGCAAGCTATCTTGTGTTTATTTTTGACTAGAGAAATCCTCTAGGAGTGGGAAGCACTAGATGATTTTATAAGGAATCTCTAACTCTTTCACCCATTATACTATCTAAATCCTTTATGAAGGCTAACATATATTTTCAAATGTCTAGAAATATTTGTTTAGAGTTTATTGAAGGATTACTTGGGCGTGGGAGAACTCTCCAATAGACCAATTCATTCTCAAGCTCAAGGATTGAAGGACTTAATCGATTTTGCCTCAAGGATATTATTTTCCGAAGTGCAACAAGGAAGTTTCCTTTCCTTTGGCTCTCTTAGATCACAAAAGCATAATTTAAATTCTTTCTTAATCTATTTTTCTTCAAATAATTTATTAGGCTTCTAGAGAAATAACAAAGGCTTGGCCTTTCTTGTTTGCATAAGAGAGTTTCTCTCTTGTTGCATGCATTTGGATTTACATTGAATATCATTTTTGACATGAAACCATGAATTTAATTTTGTCCTCTTGCTTGCATTATGTAGATTAAAAGGAGGATTGGAGAGCTTCATCTTGAAAAGTGTTGATTGAAGATCAAAAATATGATCTATTTTGCAGCCCCAAATAACTCACATTTGGGGCAAATTTTAGTAAAAGAGAGTTCCAAACTAATAGCTCTTATTTGCAGGACATTTGACACATACTTGAAGTTGAAAAAGAATGAGGTTGTGGGTCTTAGAGCAAGCATTCATTCAAGGCCTTGAACCTTTTCAAATGATGCATATTTCTCCAAGAAGGTCGTGAGCCTATATGGGCTTAACCTCTAATTTTTGTACTATTTCCTAACTTTGTAGAAAGCTGATTTTTGCATGTATAAATCAGTCCTAAATTTTCATATTTCAAGAGGCTACTCATTTGCTCCTCATTTGCTTCGATTTCTAAGGAGAAGTTCAATTTTTCTTGAATACTAATGTAGAGTTTCTCCCTTGGTTGAGTTGTGGCCTATTAGAGGCTCATTATTTAAAAAAAGTCTCTAATAAAATTTTAGTTTAGCTTGTAGGAGTTTGGGAGATTTCTCCCATGGTATCCTATCTCTCCATTTAGATGGAGACTTTCTCTTGGGTGGATTAAATTTGCGTGGTTCAAACTCTTACACTTCATTCACTTGTTCTAACTTGCTCAACGCTCACTTTAATTCTTGGGATTAACATATCTTTCACATTTACTTTTCCATTTACAAGTGAGATTATCTAGTTTGTTATTTCAATTTTCAAGTGCTTGAAATTGTGCAACTTTAATTTCCTTTTTAAGTTAAAACACTTGTATGCAATTTACTTTTTTCTAAAGCTACAACTTGCAATATTTATTTATGAGCAAATTTTCTTTATGTGCATTCAAGTTACAAGCAAGTACTTACTTCACTTTTCAAGCATTGATTAGTTTCACTTTTTCGTTTCCGTTTCTTTACTTGGAAAGGTATTTCATAAGTTATTTTGATTAATCTTGACATTATTGGAGCATCTTTATTTGGAAGCAATATTGCAATTTCATATTTGGTTCATTTTCTTTCAAGTGCCTACAACTCCATGTAAATTTCTTGTCAACTATCATTCTAATTTTTCTTTGAAGTTGTTAGTGAAAATTACCTTGGGCATTGTCATTTCACTTTCACTCAAGCATATCTAAAATCAACCTCCAACTTAAGTTGCTTGTATCGACATTAGGGACCCTCCACCCCTATTGAATCCTCACTGTGAGATCCAGATTTTCGGGTGAGGGTGAGGTCTAGGGACCGAAGTTCTATTGAAACTTTTCTTTAGAATACAACTAATAAAATAAACCAAGAGCACATCTACATCACAACTTGCAAATTCAATTATCCTACATATGCTATCTTGGATTTGTTTGAGTCTTATTTACAAATATCATCCTTATTTCAAGAAGCATTTATTTTATTATGCAACTATTATGAATTTTTTACTTTTGCAACTATTAGCTTTCTTGTACTTGGAATACTCTTCATTGGTGCAATGCTATTTCAAGTAATTTCATGTATTTGTCACTTTGATGATCATTTAGCTCATGAGTAATTGATGTCATTATCTTGTCACTTGAGCATTTTCTTCCAAGTACTATTTCCTTTATAGTTGCAAGTGATATTTATATGCTCATCTTGGTCTAACATTTGATTTTGTAGGATTATTTATCATTGTATCTTGAATTTTATTTTGAGCAAGCATTTGTCATTTACTTTGAAGCACTAGTTTATACTTTGAATATTTCATTGAATGTTGCTTATATATTTATATGTTTGTTCTCATTTTGAAATCAAGTTATCTTTGATAATTATCTCCTTCTAACTTTAGTCTCCTAGAAACTCACATTTCCTTTAATTAACATTCTTTACAAACTACCCCCCTTAGCTTAACTAGGAGGGAGCTTTAATAGAGAGAGTAGGGATTAGGTGAAAACTCATTCTCTTAATTTTCCACCAATATCACACCTTGTGGGGTTGAGGATTTTTCCCACACTAACCTAGGTATGCAACTGAGGCGGAAACACAACCCAATCTGAAAAAGGGAATGTTGTCTCTGTCTTATAGTTCTGGACCTATTTTGCAAAACTATATCTTTTGTTAACTCTACCAGATCATTTGGTGACAAATTTTCCACAGAAGGTAGGACATTTTCTTCTTCTTGACCTAGCATGGAAGGCTCATGGATTCTCAGATTCTCTACATTCACAACTGAGCAAACACACATATATGGTGGTAAAATGAGTTGAGAGACATTATCACCCATCTTTTATAGTATCTCAAAGCGACCATACCTCAGAGCCTTTATTTTCTTATCAAGCCCCTATAGCCCCTCCTTGTTCAACATACCCTGTCTCCCACCTTGAACGATTTCTCTATTCTATTTTCATCATGCCTGGCTTTATATTTCTCCTGTGACTTCTGTTGTGCCTCTTGTACCTATATATGGATCTTCCTGATCTTCTCTATAAATTTTTGAAACCTCAAGACATCTCCTGTAAGATCTTCCCTCGCTCCTCCTTCCTGCCCATATCCAATTTCCAAATGTGATGATGACAAATATCCAAAACAAGTTTCAAATGGGGACTTCCCTACAAAAGTGTGAACTTCTATGTTGTAATAATGTTGTATATATACTAGATTATCATCTCAGGTCTTCGAATGCTTCTGGTAGTATCCCCTCAGAAGTTGCACCAAAGTCTTGATGATTACTTCTATCTTCCCATCTGTTTGTGGATTGAATTTTGTAGATATCTTTAACTTTTTGTCCATATTTTTCGACAATGTAGTCCAAAATGTACTAAGAAATCTTGCGTCTCTATCTGAAATGATGCTCGTTGGTATCCCAAAGTGCACCCAAACTTGTCCAAAGAATAGGTTTTCCACCTCTTGCCCATTTATGGTATTTTTGTAGGGAATCATAACACACATCTTTCTAAACCTGTCAAATACTATGAGCAGGTAGTCATGCCCCTTCCTGGTTGTTGTAAAACTCCACAAAGTCCATGGAAATGCTTTCCCAAGGATGAGTGGGTACATGTAAGGGATGATATATACCTTGTTTCCTTTTGCTAAGCTTGCTAGTACAACAAAGTGATGAGCCCCAAATTTGGTAACTTGTTGGGCTCATTTGGCCTAATTATCCTTGTTCAATCCTTCATTTTTCATAGCTTATGCATTATTTTTCAGTATGTTTATGTCATTTGTACGAATAAGGGTAGTCACTCTTCCTAGGTGGCTAACATGTGCTCATTTCAGGTTTTTTTGACACATGTTGGAGCAAAACCGAGCAATCATGGGCTAGAAGATAGCCAAGCTTGGGGTGAGGATTTGTAGGGGGGTTGTCTATGGCATTAAATAGCCTTCCTCGGGATCTTCACCCCCAACTTCGAGCTCCAAAGGCCACCAAAATAGGATCTAGAAGGCATCCAAGCAGATTTTGGAAGGAGCTGTCTACTCACAGTTTGCGCAGCCAAGTCCCATAGATTTAGGAGGCTAGCTAGGGCCCTCGTGGTGTATAAATGTTAAGGTCTCAGCCTTCGTGAGGGACTTTTGGAAACCATTGCATATTTTGCACTACAATGCTGTTAGCTCTACTTTGTTCTCTTGTAGCCATTTTGGGCATAACTCTTGACTTATGACTATTTTTTGATAATGAGAAGCAGTTCGATTTGATATCAACTCTGAGTTTTCTATAGGAGCCATAGCTCTCAGGGTTGGGCCCAACATGAGAGCCTAGGGCTTCCTTTTTGTACTGTTACCTTTCCTTTATGCATCGTTGTTCTCCTTTTATGCATTTGAAACGTATTTCTGTTGGGTAGATTTAGTTGTGTTGGTTAAATAGGTCACTGTTTATGAATAGAATTGCTTCAGATGTTTAAAATGGATTGGTAGGATAATAACAAGAAGAAGCTCCAAAAAAAGGGTCAACAACACTCTCTGTTTCGCCTCATCCTTATTGGATCAGGGGCTGGAACTGAAGAAACAGTGCTGCCCCAACAAAAACACTAGTTTGCTTGACCATGCAATCCTTAGTGTACTGTTTCCATTTGCAGAAGTTAGTTATGGGTTCACATCTCTGAAATGTTTCTTTGCATGATTGATATACATGGTTTTCTTTCCCAATAAAGCTGTTGTTCATTCGTTTTATTGATAGTTGGATTAGATTAGCTAGGACTTTGATTATTTGTAAGACATTGTTGATTCGGTTAAAGGTACATTGTGCAGGGCATCTCTACCACTCTCTCATCCACCTAAGCTTCATCAAAGTCATCTGTTCCATCTCCTAGCTAGGTTCCTCGTCTCACATCTGTCCTCTTGCCCACGTAACCTACCTTTTTGTGCAATCATTGTTTCAGCCTTCTTTGAGCCAATTTAGCCACCTACACCTTCTAACCACTCCATCCACCAGTCCCTAGGAAACTTCAGACCCCTATCCTACCTCCATATCCATTCATGCATCTTCCTTCCCTCATCCATCCTCCAAAATCCAATTTCTTAAACATCCTGTAGAAATTTCTGAACATCCTGTAGAAATTACTGAACATCCTGTAGAACCCCTGCAGACTTCCTGTAGAAGCTCACAAATGAGGTTTCTTGATAGCCAAACTTTGTGAAACTCTCTGGAAGGGTGTTAGGGACTCCTTAAACCCTCTATGAACCTTCCCGGCCTCTTCCAAGCATTTCTCCTCCTTGATCCACCCCTGCACAGTCAAAGAACAGTGAAAGCATATGCATGATGAAACTGACGACTTAATAAAAACTACAAAAAGATGTTTTCTTCAAATAGAGGTATTCTAGACACATGTATTTACCTTCATAGAAGTAATGGCATCTCTTCCAGTAGTTTTGCATTCTCTCCTTTGCATCAGTAGGACTAGCTGGTAGAATTAGGGTTTGCTAGGGTTTGCATTACTTTTTGGCTTTCAGTTCTTTCCGCAAGTAGATTAGCCTCCTTTGAGTTAGCTATCAATTAAAAAGCTTCTTCTAAGAGCTCATAGAATTTGGCTTAAGCCCCTAGTGGACTTGTGCTAGCTGACCAAGTGACAGCTGCGGCAAGAGCTAGTACTTGTGCATACAACACCGTCGCTTCCAAGTTTGTTACGAACTACCAGGTTGATAAAAGTAAAGAAGGGAGTCCCAGGAGTTGCAGCATTATTGCTGCAATACTGGAGCCCACCATCTTTTTGGCGCCGTTGCCGGGGAAGCGTCAGAGTATTTGTGATTGCTGCTTTTCTTCTATTTTCCTGCTCTCACCTTCTGCTAAATAGTTTATTTCATTTCCATTATGCAATTTCATTTCTGCAAAAGTAAAGTAGACACTTCCTGCTTTCATAGATTAGACTTTCAATTCTGCAAGCGTAACATAGAATTTCAATTCTGCAAGCATAAAATAGAATTTCAATTTTGCAAGCGTAGTCTAGTATCTCTTTCTCGCAATTTGATTTCAGCAGAGTAGATTAGTCCTTTCCTGCTTTCATTTCAATTCCGCATTTTCATTCCCGCAAGATAGATTCTAGTTAGTTGCAATTCCATTTGTTTCATTTTTGCAGGTACAAGCAGAGAAAAAGCAAAAACAACCAAAAATCCTTTCATGCCTCGTAGGAACAGAGATAATACCGGAAGATTTTTACCCAACACCCCCACCACTTCACTGGGTCACCCTTCTCTCTTCTTTAGTGGCAGTGATCCAGAAGAACCTATAGGTGAACCTCCTGAGATATACGAAGATCCTATAATGGAAGAAGAGCAAGAAAACATTCCTATTGAAACCATGGCTGACAACAGAAATGGTGGAAACGATGACGAGAGAATAGAAGGTACCTTCCCCATCCGAGAGACTAACGGGGACATGAAAATAAAGAACATAAGTCCCTCGGCCTTACCTCATTTCCATGGATTGACCACTGAAGACCCTGATACCTTCCTGTTTGAGTTTGATGTCCTTTGTCGAACCTATGATTATACAGAAGATGAACAAAAATTGAAACTCTTTCCCTCTACCCTCAAGGATGCAGCATTACGCTGGTTCATGAGGTTACCTGGAAACAGTATCACCACTTGGGCTCAGATGCAGCAAGCTTTCAATACCAAATACTGGGACTACTGTAGGTCCAAGGAAACCAAGGGAGAAATCTTTCGGATGACCATGGGAAGCGATGAGTCTTTAGAAGATTACGAGGAAAGGTTCCAACTTAGCTATAAGCAGGCCAGGTGCACACTTGACCCTGAATCCCTAAAGCTGGTTCTGCTCCGAGGAGTCCCTGAAGACCTTCTGGATACCCTTCACATGCTAGCTGGGGGAGACATCTACCAACTGCCTTATGAGGACATAAAGGCTGTGTTTAGAAACCACTCTAGGGCAGCCTGGAAAAGAGGTAGGGGAAACCCACTTTCAGCTAGTAGCACCTTCTCCAAGCATGAGTTTGCTAACCAGATGGAAGACCTAAAGAGTGAGATGAGACAGACTATTGCCATGCAACTTGATACCTTCCGAATTCAACAAAAGAAAGAGGAAGCTGAGAGGGCTTTGGCCATATTCTGTCCCAGGTGTACGAGGAAGCACCCGAAGAACGAGTGTCCATTGCACTCAGTAGAGGTATGTTTCATTTGTGAGGAGGACCACACCACAAACCAATGCATGACCTTACCAGGATTTAAAGCCATATACCAAGGGACTGAGGCACCCACTGAACCTCTCTACTTCCTCAACCAAAGGAGGCCACATGGACCTAGACCTTACCAACAAGGTATGCAAGGGACATCCCAAGCTTATTATAACCCCAACCAGTCTGCTCACATGCCTTCACGGGGTCCCCCTGCTCATCCTTCCTGGTCTGCACCTCCCCGTGGTCTTATCCCCCTAAATACCATGCTCAACCCACTGCTCATTCGTTTCACTCACATGTCCAGCCACAGCCTCAGTGGAATGCACCTCAACCAGGGTGGAGGCTCCAGTACAACACTCCTCCCGCCATTTTTCCTCCACCACTAGCTCAACCACAACCATTACCTCCTGCTCCTCCAAGACAACCCCAAATTCCTGCTCAACCGAACCCGAACCCCAACAACCGACAGGCCCAGCAGGTATATACTGGGGAGACAACATGTCCTACCTATGCTGTGGAGATCCAGGAGATCAACCTGTGATCCGGGAAGACTCTTCTAGATCGCCAACCTCCTCCCCCAGAGGACGAGGAAGACAAACAGGAAAGTGAACCCAAAGCCATTCCACCCTTTCCTGAGAGACTAACAGTAACCACACAACCAAACTCGGAGGAGACTAAACTTCTAGGGGAATTGAAACAGTTGTGTGTGAAAATACCACTTCTCCAGGCCATCAAAGATGTACCGATATACAAAAAATTGGTTAAGGAAAAGTGTTTCAGGCACCCAGGCCGGTGAAAGAGAGATGCCTCAACTATCAATGTCATAGGACAACTATCCGATCTTATGTTGGGGCAAGTAATCTGTCCAAAGTATTTGGATCCTGGGAGTCCTCCATATCAATGGCACCATTATCCCCCATACCTTGATTGATCTAGGGGCTTCCATTAATGTGATGACCAGGGACACCATGCTTAAACTCAGCCTTCAGAGTTCCTTAAGGAATACCTCGACAGTCCTGCAGTTGGCAGATCGCTCCACCGTGACTCCCGAAGGGATTGTGGAGGATGTCTTGGTCTCTGTTGACTCTTGGGAGTATCCTGTGGACTTCTTGGTCCTTCAGCCCAAGGCAAAGCTTACTAGATACCCCCTCATTTTGGGAAAGCCTTGGTTAGCCACTACGGATGCTTACATAAGCTACTGAGCGGGAAACATGACCATCAAAAATGGTCCTATGTCCAAGCAGCTAGTCCTATACCCTCCTGCCCAACCTCTGTTAGAGCATGAATTACCACTTTGGTTGGAAGAAGGAGACAAGTATGAGGTCTACTCTGCACCCTTGTGCACGATAGAAACCACTAGGGGAGGTCCTCAAACCGAGGATGATTTGATTGAGAAGTTGATTCAAAATCCACCTCCCAGTGCTCTCTCCTTAGAAGAATTGGTGGAAGAGACCCAAGCCAGCACCTTAGTGGACCTCTATGTGACTGATCCAACCTCTCCCAGAGTTAAGAATGTGGATTTTGGTCCCAAAAGAACTCTAAAGATCAGCTCCTCCCTATCTCCTTCCCAGGAGAAGGAGCTGTGTAGCTTACTAAACAATCACTTAGATGCTTTCGCTTGGAGCTATAAGGAGATGAAAGGAGTCCATCCTTCAGTCTATACCCATCACATCTACATCAAAGATGATTGTAAACCAGTCAGGCAGCCCCAGAGGAGAATGAATCCAACCCTTAAAGACATTGTCAAAGAAGAGTTGCAAAAATTATTGGATGCAGGATTCATCTACCCTATCTCCGATAGTGAGTGGGTTTCACCTCTAGTGCTTGTGCCCAAGAAGAACGGGAAGTGGAGAATCTGTGTAGATTACCAAGAACTTAACAAAGCCACCAAGAAAGACCATTTCCCTTTGCCTTTCATAGATCAAGTGTTGGATGGACTGGCAGGGAAGAAGTTTTTCTCTTTCCTAGATGGGTTCAGTGGGTATAACCAGATCCAAATCAGCCCGGAGGGCCAGGATAAGACCACCTTCACTTGTCCATGGGGTACCTTTGCCTACCGAGTCCTTCCCTTTGGGCTATGTAATGCCCCTGCCACTTTCCAGAGAGTTGTATTGAGCATCTTTGCCGAGTTGGTTCATGATTCAGTGGAAATCTATATGGACGACTTTACTCCTTATGTGTCCAACTTCCAAGAAGAATTGACTAATCTGGGAAAAGTTTTAAGCAAATGCATCGAGATGAACCTGTCCCTCAGCCCTGAAAAATGTGAATTCCTGATGACTGAAGGGACTGTGTTAGGTCATACCATTTCTCACCAAGGATTACAGGTAGATCCTAACAAAATTGCTCTCATAAAAAAGGTTCCACCTCCTCAGAAGGTAAGAGATGTTCGAAGTTTCTTAGGCTTAGCGGGATATTATAGAAGATTCATTAAAGACTTCAGTAAGCTAGCCACGCCATTGTTTGGTCTCTTAGCAAAATATTTTGAGTTTAAATGGACTGACGACTGTCAGAGGGCTCTGAATGAATTAAAGGATAAGTTGGTGTCCGCCCCGATCTTAAGAGGTCCAAATTGGGCCCTACCTTTCCACATCCACACTGATGCCTCGAACAAAGCCATAGGGGTAGCCTTAGGACAAGTCGAGTAAAAACTTCCATATGCCATATACTTTGTCAGTAAAAACTTATCCAAGGCAGAATTGAATTATACTGTAACTGAGAAGGAGTTCCTGGCCGTGGTCCATTCCCTGAACAAGTTCCGACACTACATCACTGGCTATCAAACATTTGTACATACTGATCATGCTGCAATTAGATATTTAATGACTAAACCTGATGTGAATGCTCGAATTATTAGATGGTTACTTTTGTTGCAACAGTTTGATTTGACTATCGTTGACAAACCAGGTAAAGAAAATGTTGTTGCTGACTTCTTGTCTAGATTGGATTTACCTGCAGGTGAAGAAGGAACAGTGGATGACCAGATGCCGAATGAACATCTGTTTGCTATCTCAGTACTCTCTCCCTAGTTTGCTGATATAGCAAACTACCTAGTCTCAGCACAGTTCCCTCCGCATCTATCATCAAAAGAGAAGAGCAGAATCGTGAGGAAGAGTGCCTCATTCACTTGGATCGGGGGAAACCTGTTCAAACTTGGCCCCGATCAAATCTTAAGGCGTTGTGTAAGGGAGGAGGAAGTCTTTTACATCCTCCTAACCTGTCACGATGGGCCATGTGGAGGAAATTTTGCAGCCAAGAGGATTGCCTTCAAAATTCTACAGGCAGGCTACTATTGGCCCACTCTTCATCAAGATGTCAGAAGATATATCAGCCAATGTGATCGATGCCAAAGGATGGGGAAACCGACTCCAAGGGACGAAATGCCTCTCCAACCTCAAGTGACTCTTGAGCCATTTGAGAAGTGGGGTATGGATTTTGTGGGTCCTATTAACCCTCCTTCAAGGCAAAGGTATTACATCATTGTGTGCACAGACTATTTGACAAAGTGGGCGGAAACCAAGGCAATGAAAGTAGCAATAGAAGAAAAGGTGGAGGAATTTTTAAGAGAAAACATCTTCTACAAATTTGTCTACCCAAGAGAGTTAGTCACTGATCAAGGAAGCTAGTTCACCTCCAACTTAATTGAAGACTTGCTCGCTCATCACAAGATCAAGCATCGGACTTCCACCCCATATCATCCTCAAGCAAATGGGTAGGTGGAAGTCACCAATAGAGCATTAGAAGGGATTTTGACTAAAGTGGTGAGCAGTAGCAGAAAAGATTGGGCAGATCGCCTGGTTGAGGCCACTTGGGCCTACAACACCACTTGGAAGACCACAACCAGTTTCACACCTTATGAGCTGGTCTATGGGAAGAGAGGTTTGCTGTCAATCGAGTTTGAGTACAACACCTTGAGGATGACAGCTCAGCTGGACCTAGACCTCAGCCATTCTCAACAAGAAAGGTTATTGCAGCTGAATGGGTTAGATGAACACCCAATGCAGGCCCTCCTCCACTCAGAAGTGGTTCAGCTTCAGAGGAAGATATGGCATGACCGGCACCTCAATGACAAACAATTCCAGCCGGGAGATTGGGTGCTACTGTATGATTCCAGACATAAGGATTTCAATGGGAAGCTGAGGACAAGATTGTTAGGACCATACGTAGTGTAGAAGTGTAATGACAATGGTTCTGTCCTTATCTGGACCATTGACGAAGAAGCCCTCCCCATGCTTGTCAATGGGCATCGACTAAAGATCTACAACAAACCTCTTTCGAGGCAAGAGTTCATCAAAACTGTGGAAAAATCAGTGCTAGTCATAGAGAAGGGTTCTGCCTTTGTTTTGGGCACACCCTGAGCATCATTATACATATAAAAAAAAAAGAGGAGAAAAAATGCAATAAAAAAGGTCCTTGGGTGAAAACATTTCTGAGGCGCCCAAGGCAGATGGTAGGGGTGAAAACTTCTTTGAGGCGCCCTGCTGTCTCTCTGAAAAAGAATTGGAATAAAAAGATCCTTGGGTGAAAACCTCTCTGAGGCACCCAAGGAAGATAGTAGGGGTGAAAACCTCATTGAGGCACCCCTGCTGTCTCTTAAAAAAAAGAAGAAAAAAACAAAAATAAAGGAAAAGAAAAAGGAAGAAGGAAGAAACAGAGAAAAAAAACAAGTTTAATCTCTGGAAATTGTTGCAGGTTGCAGGAACACAATGCAAAAAGGAGGCCTCTCAACTCAAGGACAAGGGTCCCTACCAAGCTACCAGGCAACCTCACATACACTCCCTCCATGAACACTCATTTTTTCCAAGGTTTGGACACAATCTGGTCATGGTTTAGCCTTCTACAGGAAGCTACAGGACTTTCTACAAGAAGTTCTGTATTTCTACAGGAAGCTACAGGACTTTCTACAAGAAGTTCTGTATTTCTACAGGAAACATCTTGTAGAGCCTTTGGGCGGGCCAGGACCGATTATGAAGAAGAATTTGAAGCTTGAAGCCAGTTGAGGAGGCATGCAACCACTCTTTTCTTCCATCCTCCATTTGTTTCACCTCCTTTCACCACCTTTGCTGCCATATGGTCGAATATACCTGCACAGTCATACCAGAACTTTGTTTTCTCAGAAAAAAAAATTGTTTTTAAGGAGGAAATAAAGCATGCAGAGGCTCGCACACTTTACCTGTCAAGGTAATCTCAGGACCCTGCACCTGTGAACGTGATTCAATGATCTTGGCATGCACCCCAGGAGGAGAAACGACTACAGGATGTCCTACAGGAATCTTGTAGCAGCTGATCCGGCTGGAGCACATACCATGGAGACACCAGCAGCTCATGAAGCCGGTGCATGCAGCATACACCACCGGAAATCAGGTCTCAAGGTCTTGTAGCCAGCAACAGCCAATGAAGAGAAGCTCCAGCACCCGTACATGAAACAACAGCAAGCAGATCCAGCATTCCTCGTCCTGAAGCCTGAAAAACCCACGTCCATGGCCGCACAGGTAAGTGCCTAACCTTATTTCGTCAAATTACATAAGCTATACTCTAAATGTGCATGACTATGAGAATGAACGGATTGAACAAGTCAGGTAGCCATTCAACTGGCCACCACAACCAGTCGACGGCCTCGTCGGATCCGAATGGCCTTGGTTATGTCGAAAATACGGGCAATTGACATGTGGAAGCGTCCAGTCGAAGAGAAGCAACAGTATAACAGGAATGGCGACGGTGAATGTAGAGGGAAGAATTCGGCGGTCAGGGACATGCGGCGGAATGATGGCTGTGACATCGGCCAACGGATCGACTGGGACAGCTCACCCCTGCGCCATGAATTCCGTAGCAATTCAAAATCGGCCGGCTGAATCACTTATGATGAACTGTAGTCATTTACTCACAACCATTTTATAGTCGAGTACGTGTCCTCAATCCTCTTGCTGCTGCTGCTCAGAAAGTCCAGAACCACTGTAATGTTCTCCAGAAGCCGTGCACGATTTCTACAGGAAGCTGTGCTACAGGGAGCCTGGAATTACATAAAAGCTTGGACTGTTCACGTCGAGGGTGGCAATCCTCAGTGAGGTAGGCCTGAACATAACTTTCCCATGCAAATAATTCAAAAGGTGGTGAATTCGACGTGTTGAGAGGGTAGGGAAAATGTGAATAAAGTTTGTCTATGAACGCAAAAGCTGTTTTCTTATCGCTGCATGAAATTGTCTTCATAGTCTGCATGCGAGATTTTCTCCAGGGTTTTGAATTAAAATCCCTCCTGTAGAAAAAATTTGAGACCCTGTCAAAGCTCACGGGTGGAAAATTGTGAATTTTATATGAACTGTGTGCATAACGGAGACGTAGCTCTGCGCTCTGTGTAGAAAAATCCCGAAGCTCTCCTTCTGTACACGAGCAGGCAAGTTCAGAACAACAAAAACAAGTTTTTTACCATGCCGGGAGGGTTCATTAGAAAAGAGCCTTCAGACTCCAAGAAATTACGGGAAACCCCTGAGGTGGTGGACTTGTTTTCCCGTGCACACTGGATGTCATTCTATGACAAGCTTCAAGGTCACGATGACGAAATTACAGAAGAATTCCTAAGGTCCTTGAAGCCGAAGTCAAAGACATTGGCCGTTGTCAACTTCAGAGGATTGACCCTCAGACTCACCCCACAGCTCATTAGCAAAGTAACTGATCTACCGATGGGGGTACCCTGGGATAAGGAGGAGAGAAAATTGGGTCAGAAAGCTAAAAAAGAGTTCTTCTTGCCAGAGGAACAATCTTCAGAGGACAAGAATGGAGTTCGAAGAACTAGCCTACAACCGTTCTGGAGTGAATTCAACCTCCAAATTATGAAGTATATTACGTGTGAAGGGCGATTTAGCATCGTGTATGCCTATCATTTCCAGTTGCTCATAGAACTCAGGCACCAAATGGAGCTACCCTCCGAACAAAAATTGAGCATTCCTTATTTCCTCCTGCAATCCATGATTGAGTGTGCCACCAAACTGAGAGAGGGGACACCAGACCATCTAGCCCATCATGGGCTTATCAAGCTTCTCGTGGAAGATGCACTACACACTTACATTGTCCCTCTGTCCTGGGAAATTTTTCGGAATATGTCTAAAGATGATGACATCCAAATTTTGGCCGAGGAGCTCACTTCCTCCAGCAACGAGGAGAAGGAGCACACTCAGGCAGAGAAGAAATCTAAAGGACAAGAAACCCCAAGCAAAACACCAAAGAAAGAACAGAAAGGAATGCAAGAAAAAGGCCAAACTGCCAAGACAGGGGGTGGTAAAGTTACACCAACACCCAAGGAGAAGAGACTATAGAGCAGGGTAGAAAGGACTGAGAAAGTCCAAGCCAGTGAGGGCACCCCTAAGGCAGCTTCAGCCAAGCTAAAGGAAAAAGCACCCTCAGCCAAGCAGGCTAAAACGGTGCCATCCGCTTCTACAGGAAACTAGAAGGCTATTTCTAAAGGAAGTTTAAAAACGACTTCTATAGGAAGCTAGAAACCAGCCACTACAGGACTTTCTACAGGAAGTCCAGAAAAAGGACAGCAGAAGGAGAAATCGGCAAAAATATTAGCTAGGGAGGCAGCATCTGTGTTGGCCATCCTAAGTACCTATCCCAAGCCAAAGGAAAAATGAAAGAGGGAGATTCCTCTATATTTTAAAGCAAGAAGGAGTGTCAGAATTAAGACTGGCAGACCCCAGCCTCTGTCAAAAGAGCCAATCACAATTGTGGATACCCCTACCACACCAAGGGATAGGTCCCCCTCCAAGACATCCATTACTTATGAGCGGGGGAGCCCGAAAACATCCTCATGGAGGGAAAGGATGGAGAAATTGAACCTGGAAGCCTCTCTACAGGATGCTGGGGCGGTTCTACAGGAAACTTTGGCTAGGCTGAAGGAGACTGAGCAGATGGAGGCAAGAGCAGCTAAGTCACCACAGGAGGAGGAGAAGACCGAGGTCATCATGGAACCAAGCCCCCAGCCCAGCTTGGGTTCTTATTATAACTTCTTCGAGGCCGGAAAAATTATTCCTCAAAAATTCACAGTGCCACTATTTCTAGCACTATAGAAAGAAAGAGTACGAACCCACACTTGGATGAGGATCGCTAAATCCAAGGGGGTAGCAGATATAGGGCCCCTAGAGGAAAGGATCAAGGAAACACAAAAGGAGTTGGCAAGAGTATGGCATGTGGAAAGCTCCCAACAAGCCAAGTTAAGAGAAGAGAATGAGCTGCTTAGACAGTAGCTACAGCTACAGGAACAGAGGAGAGAAGAGGACACAACAGCCAAGGACACCATAATAGAACCGCAAGAAAAAGAAGGAATGTAAGCTGATCTTGAGGAACTAAATCGACAACTACAGGAAAGGGAATTGTAGGCAGGCATAGAGATACAATCTTTGAAACAATAGATGCAAGAAAAGGAGGCACAAATGGCCTGCATGGCCAGTTGGGTAATGGACGCTCTACAATGTAGGCAGCCGACCAAATCCTATGGCCTATACCTAAGGGATCAATGGCTGCAATTCCAAATTAACACATTGGCACAGAGGGGTATCTCCCAAATCCAAAACCCCCAACAGTTCATGGATTTATGTAACAACAGTTCACTAGAAGACAAGGCCAAGCTATCAGAGTTCTACCTTCATAATTTGGCCCTTCCAAATGTAACCTCATGGGACCCCAACACAGCAGTAGGGGATATGCAGTTGATGGAAATGACCTCATGGTTAAACCACGAAGAAAAGAGAGCGGCAGAGGTCAGAAATGTCATGAACCGAGAACTACATGAACCACTGCTGATTAGAGCAAAGCTAGGGGACCCCACAGCATTGGTATCAGCCCACCAACACCTAGCAACCAACTCTCAGGCTTTATTAGAGTACATGGATCGGCAGGCTCAGGCCATAGCACACTTCGAGGATATGGAGCGATTATTAGGGGACAATTGTGTTCATGTTTGCACCCGTAGGTGGAACACGTTGTCCCACAGCCTCAAAATCAGGGAATATCACACTCCAACTAGAATGAGGGAGGCCTTGGCACGAGTGCCTCTCCACAAGAAGTCTATGCAGAACCTCCAGGCCAGCTAGATTGGCCTCAAGCTAAGTCCACCTTTGCTTTTGGGATTGTTAGAAGGAAGCACAGAAGAAGAAGAGCATAAGCAGTGGGAAGAGGTGGAAAGGAAGGCCGGATTCCATGACAGTGAGGAGGATACTATTTCAGAAGCCTGGGATGTGAGGGTGGTGATTAAAGCAATGAAAGACGAGGAGTTGGACTAGTTGCTCAGAGGATGAGCAATCCTTTTAGCACGGGGGTGATGATGAGCCCCAAATTTGGTAACTTGTTGGGCTCATTGGCCTAATTATCCTTGTTCAATCCTTCATTTTTCATAGCTTATGCATTATTTTTCAGTATGTTTATGTCATTTGTACGAATAAGGGTAGTCACTCTTCCTAGGTGGCTAACATGTGCTCATTTCAGGTTTTTTTGACACATGTTGGAGCAAAACCGAGCAATCATGGGCTAGAAGATAGCCAAGCTTGGGGTGAGGATTTGTAGGGGGGTTGTCTATGGCATTAAATAGCCTTCCTCGGGATCTTCACCCCCAACTTCGAGCTCCAAAGGCCACCAAAATAGGATCTAGAAGGCATCCAAGCAGATTTTGGAAGGAGCTGTCTACTCACAGTTTGCGCAGCCAAGTCCCATAGATTTAGGAGGCTAGCTAGGGCCCTCGTGGTGTATAAATGTTAAGGTCTCAGCCTTCGTGAGGGACTTTTGGAAACCATTGCATATTTTGCACTACAATGCTGTTAGCTCTACTTTGTTCTCTTGTAGCCATTTTGGGCATAACTCTTGACTTATGACTATTTTTTGATAATGAGAAGTAGTCCGATTTGATATCAACTCTGAGTTTTCTATAGGAGCCATAGCTCTCAGGGTTGGGCCCAACATGAGAGCCTAGGGCTTCCTTTTTGTACTGTTACCTTTCCTTTATGCATCGTTGTTCTCCTTTTATGCATTTGAAACGTATTTCTGTTGGGTAGATTTAGTTGTGTTGGTTAAATAGGTCACTGTTTATGAATAGAATTGCTTCAGATGTTTAAAATGGATTGGTAGGATAATAACAGGAAGAAGCTCCAAAAAAAGGGTCAACAACACTCTATGTTTCGCCTCATCCTTATTGGATCAGGGGCTGGAATTGAAGAAACAGTGCTGCCCCAACAAAAACACTAGTTTGCTTGACCATGCAATCCTTAGTGTACTGTTTCCATTTGTAGAAGTTAGTTATGGGTTCACATCTCTGAAATGTTTCTTTGCATGATTGATATACATGGTTTTCTTTCCCAATAAGGCTGTTGTTCATTCGTTTTATTGACAGTTGGATTAGATTAGCTAGGACTTTGATTATTTGTAAGACGTTGTTGATTCGGTTAAAGGTACATTGTGCAGGGCATCTCTACCACTCTCTCATCCGCCTAAGCTTCATCAGAGCCAGCTGTTCCATCTCCTAGTTAGGTTCCTCATCTCACATCTGTCCTCTTGCCCACGTAACCCTACCTTTTTGTGCAATCATTGTTTCAGCCTTCTTTGTGCCAATTTAGCCACCTACACCTTCTAACCACTCCATCCACCAGTCCCTGGGCCACTTCAGACCCCTATCCTACCTCCATATCCATTCATGCATCTTCCTTCCCTCACCCATCCTCCAAAATCCAATTTCTTAAACATCCTGTAGAAATTTCTGAACATCCTGTAGAAATTCCTGAACATCCTGTAGAACCCCTGCAGACTTCCTATAGAAGCTCACGAATGAGGTTTCTTGATAGCCAAACTTTGTGAAACTCTTTGGAAGGGTCTTAGAGACTCCTTAAACCCTCTATGAACCTTCCCGGCCTCTTCCAAGCATTTCTCCTCCTTGATCCACCCCTGCACAGTCAAAGAACAGTGAAAGCATATGCATGATGAAACTGATGACTTAATAAAAATACAAAAAGATGTTTTCTTCAAGTAGAGGTAGTCTAGACACATGTATTTTACCTTCATATTTGAAGTAATGGCATCTCTTCCAGTAGTTTGCATTCTCTCCTTTGCATCAGTAGGACTAGCTGGTAGAATTAGGGTTTGCGTTACTTTTTTGCTTTCAGTTCTTTCCACAAGTAGATTAGCCTCCGTCCATCAGTTAAAAAGCTTCTTCTAAGAGCTCATAGAAGTTGGCTTAAGCCCCCAATGGACTTGTGCCAGCTGACCAAGTGACAACTGCGGTAAGAGCTAGTACTTGTGCATACAACACCGTCGCTTCCAAGTTTGTTACGAACTACCAGGTTGATAAAAGTAAAGAAGGGAGTCCCAGGAGTTGCAACATTATTGCTGCAATACTGGAGCCCACCACAAAGCATGCATCTTCTTATGAACCTAGCTATCTACTCTTGTATCTTGGGTCAATACACATACCACTGCAAGTTTTCCATGGTCTTCCCTACACTAAAGTGCCTTGTAACCTTAGAGGTGCGAGCCTCTCTAATAAGCTGAAATCACTCACCTTTAGGAACACATAGCTTATCCATCATGTAGAGTAACCCATCATGGAGATGGAGTCAATGGTGCTGTCACCATCATGCACATGACTCTGAATCTATAACTGCTGAAACACCTCCATGAAGTCCACATCCTTTGAATATGGCTCTCTATATACATCATGGATGAATGGTTCCATGTGCATAAGAGTCCCCAAAGTTGTGATCTTTGATGTGGGTGGCCTTGAAAGCATGTTGGCCAACTTGTTTGTGCTACCCTTCTTGTACTTGATCACCAAGTGAAATTGCTGTAGAAACCCCATCCACTTGTAATGGATGGTCTGTTGTAGCTTACTCTAGGCCTATTGGTACAATAGTGGCTATTGATCCGTGTGTATTACTATCTCCTTTCCCATCGGATATGATTCCACTTCTTCACAGTGTGCACCAAGGAATAAAGTTCCTTGTCGTAGGTAGGGTAGTTAAGAATTTCCCCATGAAATACTTCAGAATGGTAGCATACATGTCTTCCTCCCTGCATGAATACCACTCCCATGTCATACCCACTCACATCTATCTCCACTTTAAAGGGTTGCAGTAAGTTTGGTAATCCTAGAACTAGTGCTTGACTGATCTTCTTCTTTAGCTCCTCAAAATCCCTTTGTTGAACCTTTCCCTATTGGAAACTCTTGCCACTTGCTGTTATGGTGTGGATTGGTGCTACTGATGATGAAAATGAGGCTATGAATTTCCTTAGGTACTGTGTTTCCCTAATGAAACTCTTGACTTCAAAAACATTAGTAGGTATTATCCATTTCATGATGGAATCCATCTTGGCATGATCTATCTTTAGCTCTTCTTCACCTATCACATACCCTAGATACACCAAAGACTGCTATGCAAACTCACATTTCTTGAGATTTGCTAGTAGCTGGTGCTTCATTAATGTCTCCAAAACCTACGTCAAATGTGAGATGTGTTCCTTCCAGGTAGCACTATATACCAGTATATCATCCAAATAGACAATAACAAATGAATCTATAAAAGGGTGCAATACATCATTCTTTAATCTCATAAACATAGTTGGTGCATTACATAGGTCAAACGGCATGAATAACCACAAATAAAAACCTTACCTGGTTTTGAAGGCAGGATTCTAGGTATCTTTTTCTCTAGCTCAAAGCTGGTGATATCTAGACTTTAAGTCCATCTTGGTGAAGTATTTTTATTGCTACAACTAATACACCAAATCATTTATCTTGGGAAGGGGGTACTTGTTCTTGAGAATGATTTTATTCATTGCCCTGTAATTTATACACATTCGCCAAGTCCTGTCCTTCTTTGGCACAATGATGATGGGTGTCCCACATGGTGATGTACTCGGTTGAATGAAAAACCTATTCCTATAACTATTGCCATTATTTTTCCACCTATAACGGCCAACTTGTATATCCCAATGTTTGGAAATGACGAGTTTGGCAATAGTTGGATCTCATGCTCCACTTCCCTCTTAGGTGGTAACCCTTTAGGCTCTAAGAACATATCCCTGTATGCCTGTAACAACTCTTCCATTTATTGTTTCTATTTTCTAGTACACCCCTCCAGGGATGCCTTACCTCTTACTGACTCTTTTACAAACAATTTTTCTCTTAAAAACAATTAAACATACTTCTTGTTGGCACTGATCAATTTCTTGGCTTAGTTGACACTTACCAGTGAAATTTTCAACTTTCCTTTATGCGCATTGATGGTGAACGATTTTCCATCCTTGACAAGTTGATATTGTGTGGTAATATCTTCCAGATTCATCGCATCTATGTTTTTTGTAATCGACGTTTCGAACCAACTTCCGTGGTTCATCATCAAGATCAGATGAGTGAATAAGTCAGCGATTAATGGGGTAATAAATATAGGAGAGGGTTGGGATAGGAATGCATGGAGCTCACATAAAGCCATGAAATAGATTTTTAATTTATTGATTTTATTAATGTTTATTAAATTTTATTAATGATAATTAAATCTTGATAATCGTATTTATGGTTATTGATGAAATTGAATGCTATGACTTAGTATTATTAATGATTATTAATTCACTAATAGTTTTCTACAAAAATTAATTAGTTTTTGTTAATTACAAGATTTTTATGATTAATTTTTAGTATTGACCCTAATGTTTAAATCTTGTATGATTAAAATATTAAAATTATAATTAATGCTTAATATTTATATGCATTGTTAATTGCATATTTATTAATATTATTATGATAATGAATTATTTTGGTTTAATGTTCTTAAATTTATGGAAAAATATAATATTCTAATTGTTAGTTATTAAAATATTTTATTAGTGATGTTGTTTTATTAAGATATTTTGTGAATGATGTTCATAAGTCTTTGATGTTTTTAGATTACTAATATATCTTTATTATTAATTTTTATGAATTGATATATAGAGTTTTTTTGGTTTTTAATTAGGATTGAGTTAACTAAGGTCTAATTATAATTAAAATGATTTTAATTTTAATATAAATTTAAAGATTGAAAGAGTAAATAGGTACAATTTTTATTATTGTTATTAATTCAAATATTATTTTAATATATTTTAGGGTTTGGTAAACCATAAGGAGGACCAAGGGATAAAGGGGTAGGGAGCATCTAGGAGAACTCCGTATGAATATTGCATCTCACATGTACATGTAGGGACTCCCAAACATGACTCTGCATACATCAAGGGGGACCACATCTAGTTCTACTTCATTAATAAAATCAACACTAATGACAAATATCATTTTGCAATGTTTTCTTACCTTTAGCTCTGCATCCTTAGTTACCCATCCCATTGGATATGGGCTTGGATGATCACAAAATTCCAATCCCAATTTATTGACCAGCTTGCTGCAATGAGATTTTCCTGTGACCTGGAGTCAAATGGAGCATCAATATTGTTCTTCTTGACCTACGTCTTTATATGGAAGAGTTTGGTCATTTATTTATCGTCCTATTGCTAAAGGCTACTTAGATTCAACTCCTTCTACACTGACATACAACCAATTTTCTCATCCACATCTGAGATGCTTTCAACTTGGTTGCTCGCATTAGTGGCCATGAGATTCTTCTTCTTATTGTCTTTCTTTTTTTTCCTTGGGTTAAGATCTAGATGCAACTTCCATAACTTCGCCTCTGTGTGGCCGTCAATGTTGCATTGGTTGTTGGGATATTTACACTGGTGTGTTGTGGCTGTTATCCTTTTATCTTTTCCCCCTTTCTGTTTCTTATTTCGCTCCTTAGAAGCGTCCTGTTGTTCCTTATGCTTCAATCCACTTGTTTGCACTTTCTTCAAGCCTATGTTCTCCAGGTACATTTCTTGTACACAATCCTCGTCCATGATTTGGGCTTGAACAACATCACTTGCTCCCACAAATGGAAATATACTCCCCCCAAATACTTGATAAGTACATTTGGGTTCTTTGGGGATATACCAAACATTATGGTCATCTTTATAAAATCTGTGGTGTACTCCTACACACTTTGCCTGACTTTTGCCTAAAGTAGTGCCACTAGGTCCACTGGTTCTAAACACACCTAATATGCTAAAAAAGTGACTTTATGAGGGTTTTGAAGTCCTCCCACTTAGTCACTGGAGGTTTTCCCTCCAACCTCAAGGTCTCCGTATGGCTTCCCCCCAAGTCAAGACATGGCCCTATAATTTCAACCACACAAATGAAATATTTTGTTCTTCCTCTTTTTGATGGAAACTAAAACACACTTCTAGTTGCTGCAACCAGTGATTTAACTTTAGAACGTCGATATCGTCATGGTACAACTTGATATTGATCCGGACTTATGAAAGAACACAACAAAATAAAAATATACACATAAACATAGACATACAACAAAAATAAAGCTTCATTTCATTAATATCAAAGAATTGAAATATGCTTACATACATAAATGGAAATAAACTAGCTTGGGCGATGGTAGCTTATCTCTGAGAAGAGATGTGGCGGCTACCTACCTTTGAACTGTGTTACAATGAGGCTCAAAGGCCTATTTATTATTGAAAAACAATGGAAAACCCTAAAACATTCAAAAACCTAACCCTAGGAAATGAAGCGCCAAAACTGTGGGCCCCGTTTGGCTAAATTTGTACATCAACTTCCAAACTTTGGTATATGATCTCTGTTTGGCTATCATAATACCCCGTTTTGAAGATATTGAAGAGAAGGCCGAAAAAAAACAAGTAAATTGGTTGGAAGCTTTTTCGGTGTCTTCTGTTCCCTAAAAACATCTTTTATTCCCTCAAAACGTCTGGAGAAGTTTAGGACCCGAAAAACTGCTAAAAATAGTAAGTTGTGCTATAATTAAGGAAAATAAAATGAAATAATGGTGAGGGTCCAAGTGGAATAGGTGGGTGGCCACTAATATCCACTTGGATCAGATATCGACCTTCTCTTCCATTTTAAACATGGGTTGTGATTGATTCATGGCACTTAAATTGGGTTGATCTTTTCCAGGTTCCTTCTTTGGATAATTCTCTGTTTCTTCCTGACCTCCTAATCCCCCCTTTGATTTTTCCTCCACATTAGAACCCCCATATTCTTTGAATATCCCAAGCTTATTGCTCAGGGTAGCCATGAGGATATTTACATTATGATTTATATCTGCGACTTGTTGTTCTAACTAAGAAAAACCTCTCATCTGCAGGATCACGAGGGTTATTCACAAATTTGTTGGCCATGATTAGGGTTTTACAACTTTTGGCCCAACCAATATAGATTCCCTGCAAATGCCCAAAAATAATATCCATAATATACATAAAGAAACCTACTTTAGTAGCAATATGATCTTTAAACTATTGTGAATATTCCACTGGACAGTTTGTCACAACTTATATGATAAAAATTACTTAAAATCCAAAATTTACACTAGTGCAATTTTATTTCTCTTTAGATTTATAGATCTGTAAATTATTGTTAATAACATATACATGAAAATTCAAATTATGCAGAAAACAAAGAACAATGAAATAGAATCTCACATACACATTTGATACAAGATATGACCTCGGAAACCCTTCGGGAGAAAAACCCAGTTGGAAGGTGAGGCCTCTCTGCTCTCTTTCTCTGAATAGTAGATGTCTACAAGTACAAATAAGTATGGCCTATGGCTTGTGGGATACTGTTAGCCTCCTGCTGCAGCAGGTATTCATCTTTCATGATCAACATTTTTACATGCCAAATATGTCATACTTTGCATGCTGCAATGTTCCATATTTGCTACATAGGCCGAAGAAGTGTCCATGAGAATGTGCTAGTCTAAGTGCCACTGTTGTGTTCCATTTTTGATGAGTTGATCCATTTTGATGAGTTTTCAGTTAAGGCAGGGCCAAACAGCTTAATCTTGGTCTCCCTAGGTTTCAATTTCCTGTTGTAGAATATATAGAATCATTATCTGTCCAAACAGCTTAATCTTGGCAGATTTGTAGATAGGTAGAGAAACAAGGGTGCTCAACAGCTTAATCTGAGCCCCTGGATGCAATAAGTGTAGATGTAGATAGGAGGACAGCAAGAAGAAAAGTTGAAAAGCTGGGTATGCTAGTTCAAGTGCACCCAAACCAAAAAGAAGATAAAATGCTAGGTAAGTAGGCTGGGTAGGTAATTTTGTGGTGGCTGAATGATCATTTGTGATCCATTTCATATTTTCAAGTGTCAAATCTATTCAGATCACAAGTATGAGGCAATTTTTCATTCGGAGCAACTCAAGCGAGGCATGTTTAACTTCCCCTTCTTCTCCTTCCCCAAATCACTCACTAATTCCCCCGAAGAGGTCAAGATCTGCTTGATATCTCTTAGATTCATCATTCTTCATATCATTTGCCTTGGTAAAGATCTTCTTTACTTAAGGATTTTTCACATGTTCTCTAACAAGTTCTATTTCCCTTTATAGCCTAAGATTCCCAAAACTGAGCGCTTTCTTCACACTTTCATGTTAACTACTAACTTTATTATGTAAATCCTTATGTTTTCCCCCTTCCCTTATTAAAAATATGTTATAAATCCCTTTATATACATATCCCCTCCCTTTGGTTGAAATATAACCATGAGTATCCTTCGGGAATTACTAAGTTTATCTGAAACTTAGTAAGAACCCTCATTTTCTTCCCAAACCATTTTCTAAATGCATTTGGACTTCTTCCATTGCATAAAAACCCTTCCTCCGATGTAAAAATCCCTTCATTAACCTTGTTGTTACCTTTTTCAAGGCAAAAACCCTCCTCCGATCGGAGAGGCTTTCCCCCGATCGCAATGTCCCTTGTCCGATTACATATACATTCTTCCGATCCCTTTGGATCCCCCTCCAAAGCGATATCGCTATCAGGAGGTGCCCCGATCATATTTCCCTTTTATACATATATATCTCCCCATTTTTGTAAAAACCCGGTTTATCGTATTAAACTAAAGTTTTTCATAAAACTTAGTTATAACGTAAACCCCGCTTTATCGCATATCGCATCGCATTATACATATAAAGCCCCGCCCCTGGGTTTCCCCGATTGCGATATAGTGATTAAATCGCTGCCGTCCGATCACCCCGCCCATCCGATGCCAGATCTTGTCGGCGATCGCACAATAATAAAGCTACATCTCATGTTCGCCCTGATGCCGAAACGCCGACTTAATCACAACCATCCATCAGGGCACCAGATCAACGACCCATATTTTGTTGCAAACCCATATGTGGCTTCGACTGGCGGAGCCAAAATAAATTAAAGTGCAGCATATTAAGATTTCGGGTCCGAAAAGGCCCTGTGTACAACAAAGATGAATTGCTCCGATATTGCAGAGCCAAAATAAAATAAAGCAGAGTCTATAAGCAGTTCGGGTTCGCTAACCTGTTTCATTGCAACCCCACCGATTTGGGACCGCCGATGGGCCGGAACCGAAATCCATACAAGAAGGGGCCTATAACATTTCGGGTCCAGGGGTTCATCGCTCGTCAAAGGCATTGTGTTTTGGGACCGCCGATCCGCCGATTTGTGATTTAGCGCCAGCCGTTGGATCGGCCTGCGCCAGATCCAACGGCCACGATTTATTGTTTTGAACAGTGCCCGCCAGCGCTAAAATTTCAATGAATTTTCATGTTTTCAGGCTTTCCGCCTGTTTTAAAGAAAAATGGCCATTTTCATTGTTTTATATGCGGCGCCCATGCCCGCCACAGCCACAAGGGAGACATGGCTTTCCTCATAGATTTTTGATTTCTCCGGCTTGTATTTGATCCAAGATGCATGATTTTCAACATCAGCAAGCTCTCGGCCTCCATTTATTCTGCCAGTTTGCAGTTTAATAGTTGCAAAGGTAGTTTTGAGTCGGCCAGGCACCGAAACTCTTCCAAAGGCCTCCAGAAACGAGCAGAAAGTGCAAAAACGGTTCTTTTGGCCAAACATCAGCTAGAAAAGGGCAGTTTTGAGATTAAAGTGTATCAGTTAAAGGACAAAGGGGCGATTTGACAGTTTGAAGTGCTTCAGAGGCAGAAAGTGGCCCGATTCAGTGTCAAAGTGTATCAAAGGAAGCGACAAAGAGTATCAGATCAAAATATCAGTAGCCCGAAGCAAGAGAACATCAAAGAGCTCCCCAAGCAAAGTCAAAGAAAGCGGTAAAGCCATAAAGGTCCTCAGATCACAGTTAAGGCACATTAAAGCCACTTTGCGGCAGCAGAACCGCTTGAGGGTGCAGATGAATGAATTTAAAGCCCAGTTATTGCCAGAACAGTGTATAAAGACACCTGAGGGCAGCGCTGCAAGTTCCCAAGGCGCAGTTATGGCTAAATGGCCAGTGCATCACAACAAAGGACCCATATTAATTTATTCTTGAAGCTGTTGCCTCCAGCGCAGCTGTTAGAGATATTTTTAGCATTTATTTCAATAAGTGTTAGGTTAGAAGCATTTATTTCTTCAGATCTGTCTCAGATCTGCTGTTGTAGATATTTTTTAGATATTTTCTCTATTTATACCACCCTATGCATTGTGAAAAGGGTTGGTTGGTTGTATTTCTCATTCTAGACTCTTGCACTGTAAATGTTGAGAACTTCTGTAATCAAAGATTGCTGGAATATTTGCATCTGAAGTGGCTGGTTGTGATTTCAATGGCTGAAGAGCTTGATATGGAATTCTCGTGCTTGCTCATGGTCCAATAAGTCTTTTCTCCCTCTGTTTATCAATTTATATGTATCAGTAGCATCTATATATCATAATCTAAGTTGCAGGAAGAAGGAATAGTTCAGAACTGGTTTTCATGCCCTCTGTCCTCAATTCTTGTAACTTTTTTATGCTTTCCTCCGAATTAGTGATGAATATGTATGCTTAATTGATCATGTTTAAGCTATTTCCTTCATTATATGAATGCTGTTTAGGAATCCTTCATTGCTCCTACATAGTCTTCATCCACTTTCCCTCTTTGGCTGGATGAGAGATCCTTAATTGCCTCTCATCCCCTGACCTCCATTTCATCCTTGTTCCAGCATTAATCATTGTGCCATGTGTAGCTATCCTGCTCCATATTCCTCTCTTCTACCAAGGAAAACACATCCATCGAGTTCACATTCATAGACTCCATGCCCAATGGTTTGAACTTCTTACCCTTTGCATGCCAACTCTGCTTGAATAGATCAACCATCCCACCAAATTTAAATCAAACTCATGCACTCATATCTAGCCTAAAATCATCCCTTAAACAAAGCTAAATCCTAAAGAGAGAGCCCTCTCTGACTGCTGGTAGGCTAGGACCTGCAGTCCAAAGATTGGTTTGTGGTTACCTCGGCCGTATTCCCTTAGGAGTCAAAGGGAACAACCTGAGTGTTAACATAATGGCGACTCCACTGGGGAGAATCATCTGTTTATTACTGTAAATCCCCATTTTTGATCAGTTTGCCTTTCGAATAAGTCTTAAAGTTGTTTTGAAAAATCCCAAAAAATCATAAAATCTTCATAAATCTCAAAATATTTTGTTTCCTATTTCATATTTAGTTCTGATCTATGTTGGTGGATAGAGATCAGACCCTTCAAAGTTGATTTATCCACCTGGCGACTCCACATAATCCTCATAATAAAGACTCCGCTGAAGAAATATATGAGCAGATCAGGCTTTTGACCTGGATTATTATCCAAGAGGTCATGTTCTTTCTCTTCCATAAAATTTTGTTGTGTATATTGTATTTTAAACACGATTTTAAATGTGATTTTTATGATTTTCCTTTTGAAAATGTTGTAGAAAATCCTCCTTGCACATTAGAACAACAACCTTTAAATGCTGCTGAAAATCATCATACAGCCAAGGAGGAAACAAACATCAAGGCAAATCATCCTATCCCTGTTCATATTGAGCCCAGTCATTCAGTCCTGTACATAATCCCGTGCCTCGTAAGGTTCCTGATAGATATAAGCCTCTCATCTTGCCTCCCGTGCTTAATCCTTTGCCTAAAGATCATCCTGAGTATCTCCCAAGATTTAACGGAGAGAATGGAGGTACTGATCAAAAGCATATCCAGGCTTTTGAAGACTATCTTAATATATTTGAAGTAGATGATGGGGATGTTAGTATTAGGCTGTTTCCCCTTTTTTGCAAAGCGAAGTTAGGACTTGGTTTAAAGCATTGCCTGAGGCTAGCATCTCTAATCTTCAACAGTTTCTCAATCTTTTCCTTGATAGATGGATGATCAAAATTAATTTCCTCTCGATCATTCAAGATTATGATCAGTTAAAAAGGCTCCCTAATGAATCTGTTCAGCAATTTTCTGATCGATTCAATCACATTTATCATTCCATGCCTTTGAATATAAGACCTCCCCTTGATTTAGCTCTATTGCATTATCCGAGAGCTTTTGATCCAGAGATTGAGTTTCGTTTGAGAGAAAGAAACCCGTCCACTATGAAACAAATGCAGGACATAGCTGTGGACGTGGAGGCAAATATAAAAATGAGGGAGGAGCAGCGGAAAGCAGAGGAAAAGGAAAGGCTTCATAGTTTGTTACAAAAGTCAGAGGAAATGATGTAGTTGATCACAATGAAAGTAGAATGTTTAGAGCACTAGAACAACTCTATTTTGCAAAAGGAAAGTAGTGACATTCACGAAAAAACCTGCCACAAAACAGATGACATATTCATACAGCCATATGTGAAGGAACAGTCTCTTGATATACTATATGAATATAATAGATTTTCTTCTTTCAACTTTATGCCAAAATACGATGAGTATGATGATGATTATGAGCCTAATGACCAAATCAGCCTTGCAGAAGGGTCAGAGCTTATTTTGGCAGAAAGCACAGTTTAGGATCAACAGCTTGAATACAATGATCAGCGTGCCCATTTTAGCTATGAAGAAAGGGAGGAAAATGCAGAGAATTTTGATTTTAGCGAAGGAACTTTACCTTTATGTTTTGAACCTTTTCAATTTATTAAGGAGAACTATCATGCAATTAATAAGCATTTGTCAGCAAGTGTTGGTATTGATCGCCTGGAGGATAATCAAACAATTGTTCAAAATGTATTGCCTCTAGTTTTGCAGCCCCAAAGAGCCGTCGAATATCAGATTGAGGAAGACTTAGAAACAACAGCATGTGATCAAATGATCCAAGTGGATCCCCTGCCTCTTTATTTTCAGCCTTCTCAGGTATTTGAAGAAGAAGAACAACAAGCGCAAATCACTCATGTCCCATTCGAGCCTGTTTGTGATGAGTTGCAAGTATCGCTCCAAGTTTCGAATAATCCATTAGATGGCAGGCTGAGTGATGAAGTAAATAAGTGCTCTTCTCCATTAGAAGGCTGCAAGGCTCAATGTCAAGTTGCTGATGATCTCCCAATTCCAAAGCATGATAGCTGTCCCAAACCTTTGTACAGTTCTTTAATTCAGTCCAGCAATAATGTATATATGCTGCAGGACCCTTTTGTACAGTTTCTTGTTTCAGCAAAGGAGATCAGGACTGTCCTTGTCTTTGCAGGGATTAACAAAGCTATATCTGATGGCAAGATCTCCATCTCAAGTACCAGCAAGCACAAGCAACAAAGATCATTCATGTTTGTAATGCTTAAGTGGCTGCATTGGCTATTTCATTTCACCTAACAGCAAAGTAAGTGCTGATTAGAGTAGGTAGGTAGGATTGCAATCTTTTATTTTGGAAAGCAAGCTTGCTGCAGTTGAAGCCCGAAGTGAAGGCCCTAAGATCTTCAAGTCTGCTGTCATGTTCATAAATAAAGTAGCTAGCAAAGTGAAGTTTTCAGAGTACAGCAACAACTGAATACAAGGCCAGCTGACCTGCTGTTCTTAGCTTTTCACAAGGAAAAGCCATCCCCAAGTGGAGTCATTGTTAGCCTCTTGCTGCAGCAAGTATTCATCTTTCATGATTGACATTTTTACATGCCAAATATGTCATACTTTGCATGCAATGTTCCATATTTGCTACAGAGGCTGAAGAAGTGTCCATGAGAGTGTGCTAATCTAAGTGCCACTGCTATGTTCCATTTTTGATGAGTTGATCCATTTTAATGGGTTTTCAGTTAAGGGAGGGCCAAACAGCTTAATCTTGGTCTCCCTAGGTTTCAATTTCCTGTTGTAGAATATAGAGAATCATTATCTGTCCAAACAGCTTAATCTTGGCAGATTTTTAGATAGGTAGAGAAACAAGGGTGCTCAACAACTTAATTTGAGCCCCTGGATGCAATAAGTGTAGATGTAGATAGGAGGACAGCAAGAAGAAAAGTTGAAAAGCTGGGTATGCTAGTTCAAGTGCAACCAAACCAAAAAGAAGATAAAATGCTAGGTAAGTAGGCTGGGTAGGTAATTTTGTGGTGGCTGAATGATCATTTGTGATCCATTTCATATTTTCAAGTGTCAAATCTATTCAGATCACAAGTATGAGGCAGTTTTTCATTCGGAGCAGCTCAAGCGAGGCATGTTTAACTTCCCCTTCTTCTCCTTCCCCAAATCACTCACTAACTTCCCCAAAGAGGTCAAGATCTGCTTGATATCTCTTAGATTCATCATTCTTCATATCATTTGCCTTGGTAAAGATCTGCTTTACTTAAGGATTGTTCACATGTTCTCTAACAAGTTCTATTTCCCTTTATAGCCTAAGATTCCCAAAACTTAGCGCTTTCTTCACACTTTCATGTTAACTACTAACTTTATTATGTAAATCCCTATGTTTTCCCCCTTCCCTTATTAAAAATATGTTATAAATCCCTTTATATACATATCCCCTCCCTTTGGTTGAAATATAACCATGAGTATCCTTTGGGAATTACTAAGTTTATCTGAAACTTAGTAAGAACCATCATTTTCTTCCCAAACCATTTTCTAAATGCATTTGGACTTCTTCCATTGCATAAAAACCCTTCCTCCGATGTAAAAATCCCTTCATTAACCTTGTTGTTACCTTTTTCAAGGCAAAAACCCTCCTCTGATCGGAGAGGCTTTCCCCCGATCGCAATGTCCCTTGTCCGATTACATATACATTCTTCCGATCCCTTTGGATCCCCCTCCGAAGCGATATCGCTGTCGGGAGGTGCCACCATCATATTTCCCTTTTATACATATATATCTCCGCATTTTTGTAAAAACCCGGTTTATCGTATTAAACTAAAGTTTTTCATAAAACTTAGTTATAACGTAAACCCTGCTTTATTGCATATCGCATCACATTATACATATAAAGCCCCACCCCCAGGTTTCCCCGATTGCGATATAGCGATTAAATCGCTGCCGTCCGATCACCCCACCCATCCGACGACCCAGATCTTGTCGGCGATCGCCCCATTTCAACGATCACACAATAATAAAGTTGCGTCTCATGTCCGCCTCGATGCCGAAACGCCGACTTAATCACAGCCATCCATCAGGGCACCAGATCAACGGCCCATATTTTGTTGCAAACCCATATGTGGCTTCGACTAGTGGAGCCGAAATAAATTAAAGCGCGGCATATTAAGATTTCGGGTCCGAAAAGGCCCTATGTACAGCAAAGATGAATTGCCCCGATATTGCGGAGCCGAAATACAATAAAGCAGAGTCTATAAGCAGTTTGGGTCCGCTAACCCGTTTCATTGCAACCCCGCCGATTTGGGACCGCCGATGGGCCGGACCCGAAATTCATACAAGAAGGGGCCTATAACATTTCGGGTCCGGGGGTTCATCACTCGTCGCAGGCATTGTGTTTTGGGACCGCCGATCTGCCGATTTGCGATTTAGCGCCAGCCGTTGGATCGGCTCGTGCCAGATCCAACGACCACGATTTAATGTTTTGAACAGTGCCCGCCAGCGCTAAAATTTCAATGAATTTTCATGTTTTTAGGCTTTATGCCTGTTTTAAAGAAAAAGGGCCATTTTCATTGTTTTATATGCGGCGCCCGCGCCCGCCACAGCTACAAGGGAGACATGGCTTTCCTCAGCCATTTTCGATCGCTCCGGCCTGGATTTGCTCCAAAATGCATGATTTTCAACATCAGCAAGCTCTCGGCCTCCATTTATTCCGCCAGTTTGCAGTTTAATAGTTGTAAAGGTAGTTTTGAGTCGGCCAGGCGCCGAAACTCTTCCAAAGGCCTCCAGAAACCAGCAGACAGTGCGACAACGGTTCTTTTGGCCGAACAACGGCTAGAAAAGGGCGATTTTGACATTAAAGTGTATCAGTTAAAGGACAAAGGGGCGATTTGACAGTTTGAAGTGCTTCAGAGGCAGAAAGTGGCCCGATTCAGTGTCAAAGTGTATCAAAGGAAGCGGCAAAGAGTATCAAATCAAAATATCAGCAGCTCAAAGCAGGAGAACATTAAAGAGCCCCCCAAGCAAAGTCAAAGAAAGTGGTAAAGCCATAAAGGTCCTTAGATCACAGTTAAGGCACATTAAAGCCACTTTGCGGCAGCAGAACCGCTTGAGGGTGCAGATGAATGAATTTAAAGCCTAGTTATTGCCAGAACAGTGTATAAAGAAACTTGAGGGCAGCGCTGCAAGTTCCCAAGGCGCAGTTATGGCTAAATGGCCAGCGCATCACAACAAAGGACCCATATTAATTTATTCTTGAAGCTGTTGCCTCCAGCGCAGCTGTTTGAGATATTTTTAGCATTTATTTCAATAAGTGTTAGGTTAGAAACACTTATTTTTTTAGATCTGTCTTAGATCTGCTGTTGTAGATATTTTTTAGATATTTTCTCTATTTATACCACCCTATGCATTGTGAAAAGGGTTGGTTGGTTGTATTTCTCATTCTAGACTCTTGCGCTGTAAATGTTGAGAACTTTTGTAATCAAAGATTGTTGGAATATTTGCATCTGAAGTGGCTAGTTGTGATTTCAATGGCTGAAGAGCTTGATATGGAATTCTCGTGCTTGCTCATGGTCCAATAAGTCTTTTCTCCCTCTGTTTATCAGTTTATATGTATCAGTATCATCTATATATCATAATCTAAGTTGCAGGAAGAAGGAATAGTTCAGAACTGGTTTTCATGCCCTCTGTCCTCAATTCTTGTAACTTTTCTATGTTTTCCTCCAAATTAGTGATGAATATGTATGCTTAATTGATCATGTTTAAGCTATTTCCTTCATTATATGATTGCTGTTTAGGAATCCTTCATTGCTCCTACATAGTCTTCATCCACTTTCCCTCTTTGTCTGGATGAGAGATCCTTAACTGCCTCTCATCCCCTGACCTCCATTTCATCCTTGTTCCAGCATTAATCATTGTGCCATGTGTAGCTATCCTGCTCCATATTCCTCTCTTCTACCAAGGAAAACACATCCATCAAGTTCACATTCATAGACTCCATGCCCAATGGTTTGAACTTCTTACCCTTTGCATGCCAGCTCTACTTGAATAGATCAACCATCCCACCAAATTTAAATCAAACTCATGCACTCATGTCTAGCCTAAAATCATCCCTTAAACAAAGCTAAATCCTAAAGAGAGAGCCCTCTCTGACTGCTGGTAGGATAGGACCTACAGTCCAAAGATTGGTTTGTGGTTACCTCGGCTGTATTCCCTTAGGAGTCAAAGGGAACAACCTGAGTGTTAACATATACTACAATGAAAAAATCCTCTTTGTGTGCTTTATCTCCTATCCCTCTTAGCTATTTTTTCTCAACTATGGAACAAATTCACTCAAAAGAATGAAATCACTTTTCCTCGTAGTGGCCCAGTTATAACACAACCCGATAACCTACTAGTGGTTAGTTTTGACTACCTCAACTCTTAACCATAATTACAATATAGAATATTCTAGTGTCTTCTACATCACAATCATGTGGCTAGCCCCTTTTTCATGAATAATTGTTGTTGATGTGACACCCTTTCGAATTATGGTGGTGAAAATAGGAATGCCAACTTCTGAGTCGCATAAATTTTGCATACAGACTTTGATTGACACAATTCTTGCAATGTTGGAAAGGCCTCTATGTGTAGAATAGGAGAAAAAGATGAGACGTTAAAGTGGAAAAGTTTTACCCCCCAAAAAATGTTTTTTGATGCCTCAAAATGATCTAAGAAGGTGTCAAACCTCAACTTGTCAAACTAGATCCCACTGGTAAAAATGGTCATGAGAGCTAATTCCTCCACTTTTTTCCACTATGAAAGAATTGATATGGATGAAACACAATATAATGATACAATCCACATCATATAGTTAGATTCAAAGTTGTAGCCAGAGACGAGTAATGCTCCATATGCATGTTTTTGGTTGGTGGATTACCTTAAACCACCACCTGTAGAAGGCTTTGTTTTATGCTACAATAGTTTGTGGTCATCTATAATCCATTATAAGCCATCACTTCTACCAATATAATACTTCATCATCTAACCAGATTTAGAATTGTTCTAGGAACCAACCTAGATCCATCTTAACTCTGGATCTATCAAGCGTCGAGAGGGATCAAATCTCTTGAGGTGCAAACCTCTTTTTTGAGTGCAAAATTTGAGGAAAGGTTTGTACCTCGAGAGATTTGATCCCTCTCGGTGCTTGATAGATCTAGAGTTAAGATTGATCCAGGCTGGTTTCACTCATTTGTGGCCAAAGAAAATCTAACGAACATATGATTAATTTTATCAATAATATGAAAATTCATCTAATATTAATATAATAATTTTAAATATTTTAAATACATCTTAGATTAATCTCGTCATTTTAATTTTAAATTTTCTTAGTTACCTCAGTTTGTTGAGATGATAAATATTGTTAATAAGTATAATGATGAATGATAGTGTTGAATGATAGAAAATGTGAATAATAAGAATATATTCAATTACAAATAGTCTTCATTATGATTAATATCAAACTATTTTCTTCTACTATTCTTCCCTCTCTTCACTTTCCATTTATATCTCTATCTCCCTTTGTCAGGGAATTTCAAACGCACTCGACTTGCTCTAGAATTCACTATCCCTAATAATTATCTTTATCCAATCTATCTATCTATCCCTCCCTCCCTCTCTCCATCTCTCTCTCCCTCTCCTCCCCTTCTCTCCCTCTCCCCCGCTTTTATCTCTCTTCCCTCCCATTGTCCTCTGTCCCTCTCTCTCCATCTTCCTTATCACTCCCTCTCTATCTATCCACCTTTCTCTCTCTATTTCTTCCTTCTTACCTCCCACTCCATCTCCATCTCCACTCTAACTCCATATCTCTTTCCCTCCCTTTTTACACTCTCTCATATCCTCTCTCTTCCTTCCTCTCTCTCCCATTCTCTCCCACCTCTCCCTCTCTCTCTCTTCACCCTCCAACTCTGTTACTATATCCCTCCCTCTCTCCTCTCTCCTCTCTCCTTCTCTCCCCGTTCTCTCCATCTATCCTTCTTTGTCTCTTTATCTCACCCCCAAACATACACACTCCCTCTCCATCTATCCCTTGTAAGTCCCTCTCTCTCTCCACTTCTCACTGTCTATGTATTTCTTCTTCCCTCCCTCTCTCCCCCTCCAACTCCATCTCCCTATCCATCCCTCTCTCCTCCTCTTGCCCTTCCTTTATCCTCCTTTCTCTCAAGTCCGCTCTCTCGTACTTCCTCTCTCTCCCTTTCTCTTCTACCTCCCTCTCTCTTCCCCCATCACTCTCTCTCTCTCCAACTATGTTACTCTCTCTCTCTCTTTGTCTCTCTCTGTCTCTCTCTTTCTCTGTCTCTCTCTCTCTCTCCAACTATGTTACTATATCCATCCCTCTCTCCTTCTCTACTTCCTTATTTCTTTATCTCACCCCTAAACATACACTCTCTCTCTCCATCTCTCCCTTGTCACTCCCTCTCTGTCTCCAATTCTCACTCTCTATTTCTTTCTTCTCCCCTCCCTCTCTTCCCCTCCAACTCCATCTCTCTATCCCTCTCTCTCTCCTCCTCTCTCACAAGTCCTCTCTCTCCCTTTATCACCTACCTTCCTCTCTCTTCCCCCCCTCTCTCTCTGCCCTCCAATCCTCTCACTATCTCCCTCCCTCTATATTTGTGTCTCCCTCTCCCTCTCTTACCCTTCTCTACTTCTCTCACTCCTCTCCCTCTCTCTCTCTCCAGTCCTCCTCTCCCCTCTCCTTCCATTTATCTCCATCTCTCCCTTGTCACTCCCCCTATCTCTCCACCTCTATCACTCTATGTATTTGTTCCCCCCTCCAATATATATATCTAGAGTTAATATATATCATGAGATATTAATATATATTATACTATAACAAATTTAATATTTTATTAATCCAAAGTTATTAAATTTAATAATATTGATATTATACTATATTAATATGAATAATAATAATAATATTTTAATGTTAATATTAGGGTTAATAATTTTTTTTGTATGGTATTAATAATAATTTGGCCCATAGGGTTCACCTAAATAAAACCTCTTTTTGAGTGTTAGTAAATATAAAAAGGTTTATGGAGTAAATATAAAAAGAGGTTTTATTTATTTACCCTACCTCTAGTTTATTTATATTTATATTTATTTAGCGTATATCTTTTATTTACCGTGGTATTTGGTCCATAGGCTTGGTATATAATTAGATATTAATTTCTAATCCTATTTGATATGTTTTTATTTATTTACCATACCTCTTTATATGTCTTTTATATTTACTTATTTACCATACATATTTTATAAATATGTTATTTGGCCCATGGTATTAATAATTATTTGTCCCATGGTATTTGGCCTATAAGCTTCACCTAATAAAACCTCTTTTTTTGAGTATTGTTTAAATATAAAGAGGTTTATGGAGTAAATATAAAAAGATGTTTTATTTATTTACCATACCTCTGGTTTATTTATATTTTTATTTATTTACCATATTTCCTTTTTGAGTGTTCATAAAACTCTTTATATTTTAAATTTATATATTTTTATTTATTTACCATATTTCCTTTTTGAGTGTTCATAAAACTCTTTATATTTTAAATTTATATTGTGTTTATACATAATAATAATTAGATTGATTTTTAAATAGGGCCGACATTAAATTAAAAATGTTAAATGTTAAATGTCAAACATTACGTTTACATGTTTACGTTTTTATGTGAGATCTACCCCATACTGGGCTGTAGCGTCTACAATTAGATGTTGATTTCTAACCCTCTTTGATATGTTTTTATTTATTTACCATACCTCTTTATACCTCTTTTATATTTACTTATTTACCATACATCTTTTATAAATATGTTATTTGGCCCATGGTATTAATAATTATTTGTCCCATGATATTTGGCCCATAGACTTCACCTATATTTTATTGTTGACCCTGTTTTATTTATTGATTACTTTTCTTTGTATATATATATATATATATTTCTTTTGACTTGTGTATATTTTTATTTTATTTTATTTAATTTTCCATCAATTACTTTTAATTTAGTTTATTTTATTTCCATTAATTATTTTATTTATTAAATGATCTTGTCAATTAGGGTCTTGACTCCATTTTATAATTTTTGAGTTCCCTCATTGTTTAGAGTTTGACTTCGATTTTTTTTTAATAAATTAATTTAAATATTATTTTTCAAATCCTAACTGTTTAGGATAGCAGTTACTTATTAATATTTGTTTTTAATAAATTAATAAACTATTATCATAATTTAAATATTATTTTCAAAAATTGTAATATTTGGTTTTAATAAATTAATTTAAATATTAATTTTCAACAACTAGTCCTTTAATATAGCCGTTACTTATTAATATTTTTTAATAAATTAATAAACTAATATCATTATTTAAATATTATTTTTCTAAAACTAGCCGTTTAATATAGTTACTTAATAATATTTGTTTTTAATATATTAATAATTTAATATCATAATTTAAATATTATTGTTCAAATATAACCATTACTTGAAATTATGTCTCTACATTGCTCTCTATTTAAGCCTTTGCCATGGTCTACTAATAAAACCTCTTTTTTGTTTTTTCCTTAAATATAAAGAGGTTTATGGAATAAATATAAAAAGATGTTTTATTTATTTACCATACCTCTAGTTTATTTATATTTTTATTTATTTACCATATCTCTGATTTATTATATTTTTATTTATTTAGCATACTTGTGTTCGTAAAACTCTTTATATTTTAAATTTATATTGTGTTTATACATAATAATAATTAGATTGATTTTTAAATAGGCCAACATTAAATTAAAATTGTTAAATGTTAAATGTTAAACATTAGGTTTATGTTTATGTTTTTAGGTGAGATCTACCCCATACAGGTTGTAGAGCCTCTCCACGCAATTACATCAAGCCTTAGTTCCAAAGTTGTTGGTAAGCTTTAAACCACCACCGATTGAGACATTGAGTTCTCCCACGTCATTGGGTTTGTGGTCAATTTTTAAAAACCACCTTTTCAGAGAGCACATTCAACCATTGGTTGCCACGTATTTTTGTATTTCAACTCTCTTCTTGGACTCATATACACCCCTTTGGATTAAGTGCGGGGGGATGTTGGACACCTAATATGTAAGGGTTGATGTGTATGAAATCCAAGAGTCCTAGAAGTACAAGATACCTCTTGGAATATGAAATCAAAGGTTGGACATATGTATTAGTATGTACATATTTTTGAATAAAAATGTATTCCACGATTTATCATATAATGTCTATTCAATTAATGTGCATTTAACAACTTTGAGCAAAGACTCCAATTTTGAGCATTTTTGTTTAAAACCATTCAATGTCCTATGTTTCCCTTTCAATGGATGCTTAACCTCTAATTCAATGTCATCCAAAGGGAAAATCACTTGTGTTTTGAAAAAGGCTTGAATATTACATGACAAAAGTGTCACGAGGATCATCTTAGATCCTCAAGGACATTAGGGATTCAAATACACATGGGGACTTGGTCACACCTCTAATAATGAGGCTAAAGCAGTATAAGTTTACCAAGGACTCATTGCTCAACATTAGGGGAATGAAATGTGCTTGACTATATAGGACTCCTTTATAGTAATTTAATAACTTAAGGACTTGGTCACACCTCCAATAATGAGGCCAAGCTATTATAAGTTTACCAAAGGACCCATATTGTTCAACATAAAGGCATAAATATGCTTCAATGTTACAAGACTCCTTTATAGTAAGTTGACTTTGTCAAACAACCCCAAAAGATGTTTACCTAGCCAAAGTTAAGAATCTATAACTCAAATGCAAACTGAAAAGCCGATTTAGGATTTAGGAAGGCAAACTTAAAAGCCAATTTGGGGATTGACTTATGAGGAATTTTTACATATAAATTGTGTCGTGGGGAGGTCTTCATCTCCTTCTCCCTCCCATGATATTATGTCAATCGTCAATGACTATGCATTGTATTTACAAGTGTCAACCCAAACATGCAAACACAAAGGGGAAGCTAAATCCCTTGTAACCTTAAAATGCATCCTTTTTGACCTGTGGCACATTGTCTTGGGTATTTGGTTGCACCTCATCTCTCAACAGCCAATGCTGGGGGCAGTACCAATGTGGGGGTAGTGCCATTGACCACTTTGGTCCCATCAAACTTGGCTTATTACATAACACATGCCTGGCTTATGACATAACACATGCCTTGACCTGCCTTATGACATAACACATGCCTTACCAATGTAGGGGTAGTGTCATTCCCCACTTTGGTCCCATAAGACTTGGCTTATGGCATAACACATGCCTTCATTGTGCTAACTCTTTGAGGTCACCCAACCATGTGCTCTATTGCAGAGTCTAATTGACCCACTATGGTAGCTTCATTTGCATCCTTCTAAGAGTACACTTTTCAGAATTATACCTATATGTATATATTCATATTTATTCTTGTGAGGGATGAGGGTTATTAGAAGTTCAATGTTGAGGAGGGCTATTGCATGTGGCTTTATTGTGACATTCTTAGATGCATGACTCATAATTCTAGTAGCTTCTTTGATGTCTAACTTGGGAGATTTGGGTGGATTGAAAGTTTGATTTATGTAGGAAATCAATTCCATTAACTCTAATCTCCAAATTTCCTTCCATGTAAAAAGTTAGCATTTTTTTTTAATTACTAAGGTGAGCCTAAGCTAAGGGTTGCCTACTTATTTGATAGAAAAATAACTATCACCCCACAATTGAATGCTCAATTCCCTAAAATTACTTTCATCTCTAACTCTTCCCCATAAAATTTAAACATATAAAAATAAACATTTCCAATAATGAAAATCAGCTAGGTCATAACTAAAATATTTTCAACAACAAACTTAGGACGTAACTCACATAACCCCTTGTCTTTTTGCGTGGAAACAGACAAATAAAAACACAAAAGAGCCATGGAGATTGTCTCCAACGTGTATATATCAGATAATGCTTATCCACATCTCCACTTAATTGATATTAAATAATATAGGAATCGTGCACATATCGAATTCTTCAATTCTTATCAGAAGATGGATACACACCAGCTTCATTTTCCCCTCATCCCTGCTTATTAAACCCTGGCTGAAAATTGGGGTTATGTTTATTCAGGCTCTGCATTTTTCCCTCATCCCTGCTTATTAAATCCTGGCTGAAAATTGGGGTTATGTTTATTCAGGCTCTGCTAGTAGAACTAGCTCTGGTGTCAATATTCAGTTTCAGAGAAAGAAACAAGGAGGACTATAGATATATCCAATGAAAAACTCCAGCGAGAGTAATGGGGCGACCGATTATTCTGCACTATACTGGCAAGTTCCGTTGTATATATTCAGTGGAGTGTGTGGCATGCTGCTGATAATAGCTTTTACTTCGTTGATTTTAATGTACTTTTTCTGGAAGTTATCCCGCCCTAATAGCATTCAGCTGATAACTTATATGGAGCAGCATTCAACCCGGCTCTCCAGTGCGAACGCTGGCTGTAATACAGATTATAAGGAAGAAGCAGAGAAAGTGGTGGTGGTGATGCCCGGTGATGAACAGCCCACATTTGTTGGTAAGCCAACAGCTGTGATACAAGAAATTATATGTAAGCCTTGATTCTCTGGGTTAATGGAAAATTGGCTATGTAAGCCTTGATTCTCTGGGTTAATGGAAAATTGGCTATTTGTTGTGAATCCATTTTTCCTTTTTGAGAAACTGTGAATCTTCATTACTAAAATTATTTTAGGTCGATGCACTTATCACTAAAATAAATATATAAGTTTAGGTATAAGCTCCACTCATCATTAAAATAAACACATAAGTTTAGTAAAAATAGCTATTATTAACACTCAAATATGTGTGGATAAAAAACTACCTCATCATCTTTATTACTCAACTGGATTTTTCAGTTTTAGTCGCCCTATCTAGCTGCTCAGATTTCTAAATCTTTGAATCAATATTGTGTGGCTTCATTTAACAATGGAGATACTTTAGAGCAGAACAATATCTAAAATTTGGAAATCCAACTGCAACAGGCCAGTAATGAAGTAAACAATGACTTTTATTAACTAATAACATCAAGAGTATACATGAGTTTACTTTTTGAGCACTAATAACATTAAAAAGTATAAAGTATATAAGGAGTTTATTTTTTCAGTGGAGATTAAGACACTAAACTCAATGAGATTTGAATAACGTGGTTTGTGAGCTTTACCTAATAAAACTTACCATTAAACCACACATCACTGTATGGCATTGTAACTAATGTTGTTAGAGAATTACAAAGATTTTGTAGAATTGTGTTAAAAGAGAGATCCTGATCTGTAAAACATTTGTAATTAACAACTATGTACATTTGTATGTAAAATCGTAAATATGAAAATTATGTATAGTAAAATTTAATAGATTTTTATTAGAGTGATATAATTTCTGATGTGATTGTAATTTTCTATTATTTCAAATGTATTATTGAATATATAAATAAATACATAAACAAATTTAAACTTTTGAAAACTTTTGTAATACACAATTGATATAAATTTAATAATTTAAATATATTATTCTAATCATTTTTAATAAATTGGAGACAAAACTCATTTAAAAATATAATCTCAAAAAATAAAAACATAATAACTTTTAGACTATAATCATAATAATGTGACATGGAAGTTAATGGGTTGGTGGTAATGATACAAGAGTAAATATGAATGATATACACAAATGTTTTTAAATGCAAAAGTTTTATTGGAAATTTTGTAATTCTTTATATATATTATATATATATATTATATATATATAATAAAATTTACTAAATTAACATAGATATATGTTAATTCTCGAACTACTAAGTGTAAATATTTCTTAAGATGTAAATATATTTTTGAGTGTAAAACATGAGGAATACACTTTTAGAGATTTGATTCCTCTAAAAACTTGATAGATCCAAAATTAAAATGAAATATGTATATATATATATATATATATATATATATATATATATATATATATATATATATATTCCACATCATCTATATAAAATTATTCTTATTTCAAATTTATTAAAACTTTGATAATTCATATAGTCATATACAATTATCATTATATATAATATTGTAAGTATTACGTTTTTATATATTTATTAACTAAATCCAAATATGAAATTTTAAAATATTATAGTTAAGAATATGAATTATGAATCTTTTTTCCAAGAAATAATTTACAAAATTATAATATAACAAATTAAATTAAATAAATTTATTATTTTTTAATTCTTATTAACTTTTTAATTATGTCTATATTATCTATTATTATTATTATTATTATTCAATTTAATATTTAATACATATTTTGTAATATTATTTGTAAAAAAAATTTAGTATAGGTTTTGTAATAACAAAATATAATATTTAATATATATTTTGTAATATTATTTGTAAAAAAATTTAGTATATGTTTTGTAATAACAAAATATAATAAGTGTTTTATAGTATGTTGTTATGACTTATGAAATGTTATCGTGAAATGAAAAATATTAATAATAAAAGATAATATAGACACAATTTAAAAAATTTAATAGATGTAAAAACCCTTTTGAAATAAAGACAAAATGTACAAATTTATGTGAAAACAAATACCGATCACGATTTCTAATTTCTCCTTGACCCAAGTTATGTGATAAATAGCAGTCAATATCAGCCCATAATGGAGGATCAATTGTTAACTGTTAATGAAACTCATAGCTTGTACAGATAACTAGTTACATGCTGATGAATTTCAAAGCTTCTTACCTGAATATTTCAAGATGGCCTACACTCAAATGTCCACCACTCCAATTCTCATTCTGGAACCCCCTTGTTGGCAGAGCAGCTGCAAAGTATTCTACTTGAGAATCAGTGCCCCTTAGAGTTGCAGCATCGGGAGAAAATGCTTATTCATATATCTCCGCAGCTGTCCCAAATCCAGTTAGACGGTAACATTAATCAGCAAGGTAATGGTAGTAATCGTAAAAAGATAGAATTAGTAAGTGGGCAGAAGTAAACGAGAAGACGGCAAGAGGACAAATGGGTTTTAGGCGGAAACATTCTACAGTGGATCATGGCATCACGTTGAGACACGTTGATGAAAAGGTTTGGGAGGACAAAGAAGAAGTATTTGCTACTTTGTTGACTTCAAAAAAGCATTTGACACAGTCCCTAGGGATAAGTTGTCGCATATAATGAAAGAACTTGAAATTCTTGTGCATTATAGAGCCGCTGTCCATAGACTTTATGAAGAAGTGAAAGTCAAAATTTTGGAGTGAAACAAGGCTGCCCTCTATCCCCCTCTCTTTTTGGTCTATATATTGATAAATTGGAAGAGTGGCTAAATCTGCAAGGTGGAGACGGTGTTCGGTTGGGGGAGTTTGTGATAAAGCTTCTTTTGTGTGCTGATGATATTGTATCGATTTCTAAATCAGCCCATGGATTGCAAATGCACTTGTATGCCCTTGAGCATTTTTGTAGAGCAGTGGGGATGCAAGTCAATACTAGAAAGACCAAAATAATGATTTTTTTCTAATAAAAGGAAGTAGAGCCAGCATACTTTCTTCTTTGAAGACAACATTCTTGAAGAAGTAAAGGAGTACAAGTACCTTGGGATTGATTTCAACAACAAACTCAATTGGGAGGATGTTGTTGGGAAAAGTATCCAATACGGAATGACCCTATCCCACTCTAAGGGTGATAGTACCTCAGCAACAACCGAATGCAAAGCTATTCAAAATTACTTCTTTATGAGATGTAAGAGAGGGGAGAAAGAGATCCACTAACCGTTGTATTCCACTAATGTTTGATCCAATCTTCTCTCCTTGCTGCTTGCTCCCAGCTCCTTGCTCTTTCACTGGCCCAGCTACACAAAGATCCTGCAAAAGCACAAGAAAGGGAAACTACAAGAAGCATACATCCATAATTGATTCAAGGATTAGAATAAATCAAATATACAAGCATCAATACGCCACAGAGACACATGCATATAGAAGAACCTCAAATGCTTTATTAATGGAAGAAGTAAAGTTCTGAGAGTGTTACAACCATAAGAGGCCCAATCCAGCAACACCTCCCAACAGAAAGAAATCTCCTCTTCACCTCCTTCAAAGCAATCACCCAATAGTTCTATACTCAAACCAACATCACTTCCTTACATTCACAAGATTCCAGCCTCTTTAGACCTCATGAGAGAGCTCTATATATAGGAGTTTTGGAGAAAGGATAAGTCAGCTTGTAGCTGGCATGAAGCTGACTAGTGTCCTCTCCCACTTCAGTTATTCTTCAGTTCTTGAGTCCACTTGGAGGTTCTTGCTTCCACTTGGAGATCTAGACCCTCTTACTCATCACCAGTCGAATTCCCTGATCCAAGTGTCATTTTGGAAGCTTCCTGGGCATTGACACCTTGAGGAATGACTATGCCACATGTCCAAACTCGTTCAGCGCAGGTAGCTAGTGTTGGAGTTGACATTCAGCGTAGGTAGCCAGTGTAGCAGTTGACATTCAGTGCAGGTAGCCAGTGTAGCAGTTGACATGATCCAGAATTAGCTTGTTTTTGAGTGTTTTCAGGTGGAGAACTGATATTCAGTGCTGTGGTTTGCTGACCTTGTTCCTCTAGGGGTAGGAACAACATGTTTAGGGACTTTGGATCCCTTAGATTATTGACATTTCATGCTTCATGCTGTAAGGCACAAAAATGTCTATAACAGATGCCCCCTAAAGTATGAGGCTGTTTATCGGGGGGGTGAAATGCTTTATCAGGAGGATCCGAAGTTCATTCAATCTGCT